>CM065802.1:9575738-10775738 GCA_033398695.1 Orobanche coerulescens | reverse complement strand
GAAGCGACCATTTTCTTCTTTTTTTTTTACGTCCCACTCCGGAACTGTTACCCGGCAGGCTGTCGGCCATCGAGGCTCCGGCGATAGGCCATTTTTTTCAGTGGACTGCTGGATTGTCCTCCAACAGTTCGCCAACCGCCGACTGGTGGAGCTCCAGATGCTGAACAGTTTTTTTTATTATTTTTTTCAACCGTCTCTCGAACTATTCTCCGGCAGGTCACCAACCATCAGCAGGCGAAGCTCTGGCAGACGGTCAATTTTTTTTATGACTGCGAGACTATTCTCTGGTGGGCCGATGATTGACTGAGACTCACGATCGATCTTTTATTTTTTTGGCCATTGCCGAATCAAGCTTTCCAGGGTTACTAACAGGCCGGTCTTGGTAGTATTTTTTTGCTCCGCTTTTTTATAATTTTAATCCTATTATGGTACTGCCACCATGCCATTATGAAGCGGCTATCTCTAATCTATAATAAATGACAATACTGTCTTTGGTCATCGACTGCACCTGAAAAGACCATTGTAACTCTTTCATCCCCTCTATGTTGAGTTTAATAATAATATCAAATATTCGACAACAATAAACTTTCAAAAAATCTACGAATATTAAATCAAATTAAAGGGAACCTCTAATTTTTTTGTTCTCCAACAACCTATCGCAGGTCTCCCTTTATCGACCAATTGCTTTTTAATTACTGCTGCCTGTCGGGCTCCTCTCCGACTCGTCGGTGGCCGACCGGTGGAGCACCAGCGATTGACCAATTTGTTTTTCTAGGACGACTGCGGGACTGTTCTCTAGTGGGCTCTCTAGTTGGCCACCGATCGACGGGTCACCAACCTCTTTGTTTTTCGATGGGTCGTGGACCTCCGATGCCGCCAATTTTTTTATCTCTAGTCTTTTTTTTCCTCTAATTTTAGTTTAACTATGGAACCACCACTGTGCCATTATGGCACATGCTATCTTTAATCTATTATATAAAGAACGATGTTTTTTGAGCATGTACACCTGAACAAATCAATATACCCCTCTGAAATAATAGAATTCCAAAAGAACCTTTTTATATTAAATTTAGTAAAGTTAAAATTGAGTGGCAGTTTTCTTGGCGGCCGGCCTGCCAGCTTGCTCTTCGACGGACGACCGCCGGCCGTCGGCAGACCTCCAACGACTGTCAGCTCTTTTTTTGTTGCCACCGTCATTGGTAAAACTTCGTGATCAATATATTTTTTCTAACATGATAATCTTTTAATTTATTATTTTAATTTAATTGCGACCACAGCTACCTTATAAGTGGGAATAACTTGTTTTGCCCTTTTATATATAGCATTATTCCTTTTTGTCCTAAGTTTAGTACAAACTCTTTTGATACTCAAATTGTCGGAATTGACCTTTACTCGAATGAATTCAACTTATATATTGTAATTTCGAGTAATATAATTTCGAGTGAACTTGCAAAAATATACATGTGCAGTGTTACTCGAAATCGTGTGGGACAGTGTCTATTCGTGACAAACATAAAAAAATTCTTAAAACTCATGTGTTGTGGGGCAGTGTATTCGTGTGATGTTTTTTTTTGATTCGTGTGATGATGTGTTTCGAATTGTGTGATGATGTTTTTTTTCAAAGTCAAACATCTGCTGCCCTCTCACACATGTGCAGTGTTACTCGAATTTCTGATTTGGGTAACTCGAATCAGATTCGGGTTACTCGAATCAGATTCGAGTTACCCGAATCAAAAATTCGGGTAACTCGAATTCTGTTTCGGGTAACTCGATTTTGTTACGGGTAACTCGTATCTTATCCGGTAACTCGGATTCGGGTAACTCGATTGTCTAATTGTGTTACCCGATTGTCAACCTTCCTTAATATTGCATATTTTTTAAGTTGACTCGAAATTATGTTACTCGAAATTACAATATATGACTCGAATTTATTCGAGTAAAGGTTAATTTCGACAATTTAAGTATCAAAAAAATTGTTGCTAAACTTATGACAAAAAAAAATAATGCTATATGTAAAAGGTCAAAACAAATCTTCGCTCACCTTATGATTATGACACTGTTATCACTTTAGTTTATTGAAAACTAGGGTTGTCCATATCGAAGAATTAAAAATTAAAAGAAAATAAAAGTGGCCCAATAGATAGTGCACTATACATATAATTGTAGCAAAAGGGCGAAATTCCTCGCCCCCAGGACCCCCACCTCCCGGTCCGAAAGGGATTGGTGGAGGAATTGAATCATGGTGACTCAACGGTCCACTAGGTGGGAGGAACAGTGTCTGGTGCCCACAAGGAGCTATCCCCCACATTGGAGGGATAAAACTCCCACATCGCGCCGCGTGACTGAATCGCTCCCTGTAGCACCGCCACCCAGGAACCAATTGAGCTGTCCATACGGACATGCACTATACATATACTATATACATGGCCTGCGGTGCACGAACATATATTTTCTGTTTTTGCTAGCATAGATAATATTTTTTATTTATTCATAAAAATTATACAAAACAAAGCATAATGAGGACAACGTAACAATTGAAAATAGTTTGTTATCATATAAAATTAAAGTGTAAATGCAGAACTTTCTAACAAGACTTATTAAATTATGTTAAGGCCCTGATTATTAATCAAATCAAATTACAGGACATATGAGCTGATAAATCTTCGGGTTAGACAAATTACTATTAAATTTGTAAATTCATACTTAATATTAAAAGAGAGTCGCAAGAAAATTTAAAGGATATGTGTCATCACCACATTATTTTTGTTTTTAAAAATCTTAAAAAAAAATGGATATTTAGTTTGGGAGGGAAGTTAGAGGGTTATTCCATATATAATATCTACCAATTAAAATTTTCCTCTCATTCTATTCCTTTTATTTTTAACTTAATACTTTAAACAATTATCACTTTTTCGTATTAATTTTATTTTTGATAAAAAAATATATCAAATTAATTCTTACTTCGTACTCTTTAATTTGACATCCATAGAGTATACATATAAAATAATTTAAATATAATAACGATATATAGCTGATTATTATATTACCATATAAAAATATAAGAATATTGAAAAATATTATATTTTTAATTTATTTTCATACTTTTGTACTTCAACAGTTATTTGATTTTTCAGAATTATTTTGTTCTGATTGTAAAATAATAAAATAATTATAATAATGTCAAATCATATAAAAGAAATTTATACTTGATAATAATTCTTGATAATAATAAATATAACAATATGAGTTGGATACTTTTAATGAAACTTGATAATAATAAATATAATTTAATTTATTATTTATAAAATCTTATATATATATATAAAGATTGAGTCCTTAAATTTATTGTGGAGTCTTAATGATATTAATTAATGGATATTTTTACATTTAATATTAGTTCATATTAAATTATTTACTCTAATTTAATATATTAAATAATATTAAGTATTAAATTCATGTCTTAAATGTTTTATGTCTTAAAGTATGAATTAAAATCCTATAATTCAATTAGCTACCATCTTATCTATACTATATAATACTTATCCCCCTTAATTTAATGTGGAAAGAGGATTTAATTGTAATTTTTAATTGTAAATATATGAAGAGACTATTTTAATATAATACTTATCCCCTAGGGGGATTTAATTGTAACTTTTAATTGTAAATATATGAAGTGACTATTTTAATTATAACTTTTAATGTAAATAAACTAATTTAAATACAAAAGTTATGATAAACATCACAATGCAAATGCACCTTCTAATACACAATGTGATTAAAATGAACTTTTAAATGATAGTATAAATTACAAAATGGTTAAATTTTAGCTATGAAATCTTAGATACAATCGGTGCATCGCACGGGTTGAATAAACCAAAAACAACCCCGGAGCAACATACGGGTTAGTAAAGCCTCATTTCATATAACTAATTACATAGACTAAAATAAAAGGACAATAACAATAAAAAATATATAAACTTCTCTAAAAGGCATTTAAATTCTGCCATCTGCTCATTCAACCGCCTGCCCCAACATTACGTATAAAACACGTGTACCTTCTAATACACAAGGTGATTAAAATGAACTTTTAAATGATAGTATAAATTACAAGATGGTTAAATTTTAGCTCTGAAATCTTAGATACAATCGGTGCATCGCACGAGCTGAATAAACCAAAAAGAACCCCGGAGCAACATATGAGTTAGTAAAGCTTCATTTCATATAACTAATTACATAGACTAAAATAAAAGGACAATAACAATAAAAAAACATATAAACTTCTCTAAAAGGCATTTAAATTTTGCCATCTGCTCATTCAACCGTTTGTCCCAACATTACGTACAAAACACGTAGATATTCAACCAAAGACCGTGCATCGCACGGGTTGGATAATGTCTCGTTAGATATAAGACTCATATTATCCTACATGAAAAATAAATGCCCATGCTTAATTAAATTATGATTTTCCTATGTGCTCTTAGATTTATAAATTAAAGTAAATCAAACAACAGTTTATGTGTATGTGTGTGTATATTGGGCCACGTATATTTTCTAATAAATTTACAATATTATTGAAATTCAATCACATATTACTAATATAATAAAATATTTAATATTTTATGTCGTGCATCGCCCGGGAGGACATCTAGTTTGTTAAAGGACATCGACATTCGAAAATCCAACTTCATTAGGTGACAGCATATAAAGTCTTATAACAGATAAATAAATATTCAAGAAAAATAAGGAGAATCACTGCAAAGCTATCCGACCTTACAGGTGGGACTCCTCCCACATGCAATGAAGATCATCAATCCAGACATGTGTTTTCTTGATCGCTCATTGACCCGTCTAGATAAGTAGATAGAGTAAATCAGAACAACTTAGTATAGACCATGGAGCTCATGGATAATATATCGTTAAAAAGTCAAAAAAAAAAAAAAAAAAAAGACTGTTCAGAAATAGTTAACCAAACCAATGAATAATTACAAAAATCGAAAATGAATTGTATTTTGGATGGAAAAAACAACAAAGTATTTTGACTTATGGGACGTCGTTTTATGTTTAATAGCTTGGTTACCGTGTCGTTTAAGTCGTCCCAAGGCAAACGGCGTCGTCTAAGTCGTATTGATATATGTGGTAGTATTGATATACAAGGAGCCAACACAAATCTTCAATATCTCTGCCATAACTCGCGCATTGAATTTGATTCAACTCAACTCCAAATTAGAGTCAGAAGCACACTGAAACCAATCACCAACAACAGGAGCTTCAACTTCGAATCCGCCTGCTGTTGCTGATTCCCATGATGATGGTACCCCCGAGCATGTCTGCCCCATAACGTATTTGGATACTCGTAAGGAAAACCATGCACTTGGATGTTAAAAAAAGACGGAAACAGACCCCCGAGCGCCGTAGATAATGTAAAATTCCCAATCCTAGCAGTAGTTGTAGGCGCGAAACCACCAAAAGGGCCAAAGCCCCCCATAAATCCATATCCTTGCAGGGAAAATTCATTAGCATTAGGATCGGGTGGTGGAGCTGTACCGGGCCTTTGTCCCGTGGGGCGATGAGGGATCTCCATCCCAGGAATCGACTTGGAGCGAGGGTCGGTAGAATTCTTTCCGCGTCCGTACAAAGGGACTAACTTGTCTTCTACAATAAGAGCCTTGCAAACAGGGCATTCCTGGGAACGTGAGTGAATGTGAAGCCATTTGTAAAGGCAGGGCCAGCAAAAGAGGTGACCGCAAAGAGTAACAATTGGGTCTTGAGCCAATTCGAAGCAGATATTACACTCGAAATTCCCGGCCTCGTTATCCTTACTGTTATTGGTACTGCTGCTTGAGCATGAAGGGCTTGGAGGATGCCTGCTTGTCGATTCCCCAAACCCACTAGACATCTTTCAACCTGAAAACACCAAACCACTTAAAAGAAAAACCCTCAATACTAATGGATGAAGATAATAGGAAAAAGAAAACTCGAACAACCACATATCATAAATGACTCATTCAACCTACAGGGCTCCTAAATTTGAGACTTGATGTTCTTCAAAATAGTGCAAAACTAGAGCTAATGCAGAAGAAAGAGGAAGCGGCGGCAAGGGGAGAATAAAGTAGAAACAATGAAAATACTAGGGTAAGAGAGTAAGATGTAAAGCTGTAAAAATTAGGGCCGAGGAAAATGGGGCCCTCCCCTTGCTCAAAGCCAACTCTGATAACGGGCTTACCTCCTAACCAAGTACCAAATTCCAGTAAATGAAAAGGATAAAAACAAACGCTCACTTATCACTGAGTCTATACCACTCCCACACACCATGCAGCTACCTTATACGTAGCATAAGTAATATATGTTAAAGTTCAACATAATTAAATGACTGTAATTTAATGTTCAAGATGAAGCGTAAAATGGAAGTTACTGCATAGTTGGTGGAAAAAAAATACGTGGTATAGTTGCTATAATTATTGAATTTACTGAAGTTACTTTTTCACCTTAATATGAAAAAAGAAATATGTGGTATAGTTTAAAAAGTCCTCGGTCGAAACGGTTCGCCCTAAAATGTGTTGATTTTATGTTTATGTCTTGATATCCCCCCCCCCCCCAAGGGAAGTGGGCATATTGAAGTGGTATTTACATCATCTTATTTACAGTAAAACCTCGATAAATGAATATGATCGGAACCGGAGAAAAATATTCATTTAGCGGAATTATTCATTTATCGAAAGAAAATTTGAACATGTTATAAAGAGTTGGGACCGGAGAAAATTATTCATTTGGCGAGGTTATTCATTTATCGAACATTCCTTTATCGAGGTTTAACTGTATTACTTATTTATATGACCAATTTTAGCTTGAGATAAGGAGAGAAAAAAGAATAAAAGAAAGAGAGAAAACATCATCAAAACTAAAACTATATGCCCGAGTGCACAAGACAGATCCCACTCATATGATTAGGATTTTGCATTCTTTACCACTTTGCATATATTTTATAATTAACTAGATGTTCTCCGGTGCGATGCACCGCATAAGATATTCTCTTATTAGAAAATAATTTCTCGATCTCTAAATTTATTTTTGATGATCTTCGACATGAATATCATATTAGCGTGAGTGTATTATGGGGTGTAATATAATTTAAGAAAGAGTACCACATTAGCGGAGTGTTAAGTCAATTAGTGTTTATTACATGAACAAATTTCCTGGACATACCGAAAAAAGTAGGAACAAATTTTAGAGACGAAAGTAATATGTGATTAAGTCTTAATATATGTGTGTGTGCAGTGTATGTTTTATTATTTTTAGTTATTATAATTAAATAAATATCATAATTTATTTTTTATGTAAGCAATAAATGAGTTAATATATTTTTATCTTGCATCAATTAATTTTACTGAAAATAAATATTCATATTTTATAATATAATTTTTTTGTGCAATCGGTCATTATTGTAAATCCATCAAATTTATTATATTCATATGGATGTCTAGTTGAAAATTGTGAAACAAAAATTAATTTGATATATTTTTAATAAAAATAAACTTGATTTAAAAAATTATAAATATTTAAAATTTTAAGCTAAAAAATAAAGAAAGGATTTTTTTATTGGTAGATGAGTGTAAGTTGTGGAATAAAACTCTCACAATACATATCTAGAATTTTTTTAAGAAATTTAAGGATAAATCTCAATATATAAACTATATTTTAAAATAAAAAATCAAAAAACTTAGAGAGTGACATGTGTCACGACTCTCTTTTAATAGAAAGTATAGATTTCTTAACCGATTGGTTTTCTTTCTAGTACGAAAACATCCCATTTTTACATATACTATCGTCCTCACTAGCCGCCCTTTATCGGGTTTCCCCCATTTTGACGTCCATGGGTTTAGCTCCATATGTCACCCATAACCAAATCATGCAACAATGGGTTCGAGAAGGATCCAAAAACATCTGGAACTTTCATGGAGGTCAAGATAGTTTTTCCAATTTGGAAAATCGAAACGAACTACACAAAAACCCAATTTAAAAACAAATACATAATGATTTCTAGATTTAATATCTAAATTGTCCTCGTTGGTTACTTTTGCGTATTACATACCAATTTCTAGATTGAAAGAAGAAAAAAACCTCTGATCCATGGAGGATTTTTTCCAAAGTGTTTGGCTCCTTCTCAAACCCATTGTTGTTTGATGTGGCTAAGGTTCTTCGTGGTGAAAATTGGAGCAAAAAAAACGAGTCATCAACAAGAGAGAAAACTTAAGAAAGACCTATTGAGAAGATGGTGTATGGGAAAATGGGATTTTTTTGTCACTGGAGAGAGAACAAACCAGATAAGAAACTAATAATAAGATGTGTAAAGTGGTAAAAGAAGCAAAAACCTACTTATGTGAGGGATCTGGTGTTGTGAATTAATTTTGATGATGTTTTCATTCTATCCCCCGTCTCCACCTATTTAGTAATATAGAAACCAATAAATACAATGAACTAAAGTCCCCACCTCAACAAGAGGGGAAAATCAAGGACATAAACATAAAAATCAACATATTTTCCAAACTGTACTATACATTTTCTTTCACACGGTATTTGGGAAAAAGTCAAAGTTCAATCTTTCACATGTATTCGCTGAAAATGTCAAAGTTCAACGGCTATTCTTTTTTGAACCCGATATGATTTGGTTCAGTTTAAGTACAATTTGGTAATCTTCATTTGCGACTCAACTCCAACAGTAAACTATAACTATTTAACTATGTTTGAAAGGTTACTTAACTTATACTCGTTAATGTTACGCATAGGTAGCTGCATGGCACGTGTATGGTGTGGGGTGCGATATTTGCTTAGCAATAAGTCTTTTTTATGTACTTCTAGTTGTAAGGAGGCAATTGACCAATTAGGTGGTTATAAAGGCCGACCCTCAGCATGGGCCAGATCGTTCGACGGCCCTCCTTTCCTTAGGACCCTTAGTTTTTCTAATAAAAAAACCACGGGTTTAAGGTTAAGTTAAGTCTCAACCTATATAGGCTACCATTTCAGCGAGTCCCATATAAGCCGTATATTTTACCTATGAATATGGATGATTGTCCAACATTACTGTATTTCCTACTGGCTCACTCTTCTACTTTCCATTCTCTTCGCGTGTGACGCTGGTGCTTCCTGCTTCCTCTTTCTTCATAATTAGGTGCTAAATTTGCACTATATTAAGTCTCAAATTAGGAGCCATGTCACTTGGATGGTCATTTAAGCTATTACAAATTGCGTTTGAGGCTTAGCCGCTTATGTTATAATATAAATCTAAATTGTGAAGCCCACTGGATATTAATACAACATTAAACTGAATTCAACAACAAATGAAACACACACACACACACACACACAGAGAGAGATGCAAACAACAACAAAAACAACAACAACAACAACAACAACAACTATTTATCAGGTTAAAAACAAGAAATTAACAAAAAAAAATGATGCTGAATATTCTAACCCTAAATTCACAGACGCCTAATTTCATGAGATTAACATCGGGTAACCGAACACAATTCTTTATGTGAATGCCTACAGATTTTTGTAGCACCACACTTCATTAGAGTCAAAAGTAGTGAATTATGATCGCATAACTCGAATTTAAGTTGATCAAAAACCAAATTACCGAGCCCAAATTACACACACATAAAAAAAAATCACGGGAGAGGGGTCTGACCTTTTGGATTTGATAAAAGAGAGAAATCGAATGAGAGAAGATCGAATACAGAGCACGTGCGCCGGGAAAGCGTACGATCTAATTTTAGAGAAAACAAGAGGAACTGAAAGGGAAGGTCGAGAAGCAGTGGTTGCAAAATGTTGGCGTCTAGTTGTAGATGACGTAGCAACTACAGATTGTTATTGCCAATTTGCCATAGACTGTTGATGACGTAGCAACTCACGATGCCACTTGACCCGGATAAATATCATTTTTAAGTCTTCACCAGATGTCCTCCACTACTAAAATATTAAATATTTTGTTATATTAATAATATATAATTGAATTTCAATAATATTATAAAATATACTCCCTCTGTCCCAACCAAAGGTTGACAGAGAGTGTATATTTGGTGTATTTTAGGTAATGATTGGTATAAGTAATAATGATTAAATATGTGATGGAGATTAAAAAGTAAAAAGTATTGATGATGAATGAGTGGTGGAGATTAAAAAGTAAAAAGTGATTGTTTGATTTGATTGTAAAAAGTGATATATGTAAACTTACTAAAGGGACTACTTTTTGATAGAAATGTAAACCTTTGTGCGGGACGGAAGTAGTACATAGTCAATATACACATATATGATATACATATAAATTATTATTTAATTTACTTTAATTTATATATCATGATCTAAAGACAGATGATAGAAAAATCATAATTTAATTAAACACATGGATTTATTTTTTCATGTAGGATAATATAAGTCTCATATCTAATTTTATAACCAATAACTTAGATTATGTTTATTATTATCAATCTTCACTAAAAGTATTCAACCCATTTTCTTATTAATGTAATTTTTTTATATGATTTGACATTAATTTAATTATTTTATTATTTTACAATCAGACCAAAATAATTCTGAAAAATCAAATAATTGTTAAAGTACAAAACTATGAAAATAAACTAAAGATATATATATTTTTTTCTATATTCTTATATTTTTATATGGAAATATTTTAATCATCTAAATATATCATAATTATATTTAAATTAATTTATATATATATATATACATACTATATGGATGTCAAATTAAAGAGCACGAAGTAAGAATTAATTTGCTATATTTGTATCAAAAATAAAATTGTTACGAAAAGAATTATATTATTTAAACTATTAGGTTAAAAATAAAAAGAATAAAATGAGAGAAAATTTTTAATTGTTAGATATTATATATAGAATAACTCTCTTACTTTCCTCCCAAACCAAACGTCCATTTCTTTTTGGATTTTTAAAAAGACAAACAATATGGAGATGACACATATTTATTTAGATTTTTTTGTGATTCTCTTTGAATATTAAGTATGGATTTCATATTTAATTTTACTATTAAGTGAGGTTTTATTCGATATATACTTGAAAATCCGTCTTCATACTTGGTTTTGCATATATAATTTAGAACTGAATAGCTTAAATTATTTATTGTGTCGTACAATTAATATCTTAATTTTTTTTCGTACCACTTAGGAAATATAATAGTATTCAATATTTTAAGATTTCTTCTAGTATTTCATTCATTTTTTCACGTTCCACCTTTTTTAAGTTGCACGCAACGACTATTCTTTCGACCGATAGGAACATTAGAAAGGTTGAGGCGACAAGATTTGCCTTAATAACTCGCTCTGTGTTTGAGGAATTTAAAGTTTGTTTCTGAATTTTAAGTGCATTTTGATTATTTCTGCTACTTTTGGTTACTTGAATTATTCATTTTTTTCATTTTAATTGTTGTCGGGTGAAGTTTATGGTGTCATCGAGTGGAATTGCATACTGGTAGAGTGATGTTGCTCGGAAGCCAAAGATCAAGGGTTCAAACTCCACCAACACTGCTAAATTGAGTGTGTGAGTAAACAGAAAAAAAAAGTTTATGCTGTTGTCGGGGGTTTTGTTAGGGATGGCAATTTTCGATACGACACGATAACCCGACACGAACACGCACGAAATGAATGGGTTAGTGTTTGGCCTTATCGTGTTCGTGTCCTTATCGTGTCGACACGATAAGGACACGCTAATTTCGGGTCGTGTTCGTGTCGGGTTCGTGTCGTGTTCGTGTAACACGATAACTTTCGTGTTCGTGACGTGTCGTGTTCGTGTAACCCGATAATATTTATATATTTTTAGCATTAATTTTATTATCATTTAAAATATTTTAAGTTTATTTTCTAATTTTTTATTTGAATTTATCGATTCGTGTCGTGTCAACACGAAAAATATCGTGTCATATCGTGTTCGTGTCGTGTTCATGTCGTGTCCGTGTTTCAACCTTTCGTGTCGTGTTCGTGTCGGACATATACTTAACGGATCGTGTTCATGTTTGACTTTATCGTGTCGTGTCGTTATCGTATCGACCCGATAACGATCCGAAACACACGAATTATCAGTCCTGGGTTTTGTGATATTATATTCATTTTTTGGTCATCGACTTTAGTCGGTAGGAACTCAAAATTAGCTTTTCGTATTTTCTTTGATATTTTTGATAAGAGGTTGTGGATTGTTTGAAATATTTTTGATATTTGAAGCTATCCTTCCAAAAATAAATGTTTATTTATTATATTCCCTTAATAGTTAAAACTGGCCTCATGAAATAATCTCTGTAATTACAAATGCTTCACCCAATAGTATATTTTGTTGGAGTCTTGTCACTTGTGTAGTTGTGCTTCGGCAAGTGAGTGAACCCAAATATTCGAATCGACAGATTCGACTCGAAGAAACTTGATTTGGGATCGATTCGTACCATCAAATATAGAGCCGGTTGGAAATTTTGATATGAAAATCATAGTAGAACCATATTCTAATATGGTATTTATTTCAAGTAGATATGTTTTACGTATTTATTTGTTCATATCCAAATTCGGATGAATGAGCAATTAAATTACAAATAATAATACTTGAAATAAGATAATGTATGGTGGTTACTAGGTCGCACCGATTCGCGAATAGCCATATTTGGTGGTTAATTATGGAAAATGGATAATACATTTTCATAAAAAGTCGTATTGGTTCATGATTAATAGTGGTTGAAGGACCACACCTCTTCATGAACGGACACATCGGTTCATGATTTAAGGTGGGATGAAAGGCCACACCACTTCGCGAAAAGTCACTTATGACTATAAATAGTCCCCTACAGTTGATGGTTAAAAATTAATTCGAACACACTCATTCGAACATAGATTCGTCTACAAATTCGAGCATTACATTCATATTACTCTACTCGGTTCATTCATCATCCTAGTGGAAGTCTAGGAGTCTATACTCAGTCCCGAGTATCTATATTGTTCGACCGGAACTACGACACGTGGTGCAGCGTTTCGTATTCAAAGTTTGTCGTTGTATCTTGGGGACATTTGCTAAAGACCGTGTGCACAAGTGCGGAGCAATTTATCTTACGGAGAGAGAATCCAATTCTCGCCTCGGCATTTACGTCATAAGTTTTCATTTCTATTATTTGTTCTCCTTGTATTTACATATTTCCATTATTTCCAACACCCACAAATAACAATCGTAAGACAAAATTCGAAATCCAATAGAAAACATAACAGAAAATTCGTATGTATTTTTCTGATCAGGTCAGCCATCTTGTTTTGACGTTTTCCGGAGTTTCAACCGTTGGATCGTCTTGAATTTTGGACGATAATTTAATAAGGTCTCTATCTAAATTCTGAACGGTGGAGATCGTATTTGGAGGAATAGAGGTTCGTGTTCAAGGGGCTGTAATGAGACTGTTTTCTGGACTAGTTTATGTTGGAAGATGGAGTCTACTATTTATACGAGGAAGTTGCTGTCTGCGGAACTGATTTCCGTCGTTGGAGGGACGAAATGATGTTGTTTCTCACAATGTTCGACATGGCTCGATTCCTAACGGAATACCCACTTGCTGCCCAACCGGAGATTTCTGACGACCTCAACTTCGCCAGAATGACCGTCTGGAGTAACAGTGATTTTGAATGTCGTAATCAAATTCTTTATCACATTAGTTTTCCTATCTACGTCATGTTTACAGGTTGCCACACCTCGAAGGAACTCTGGAATGCCTTGGAGGTAACGTTCGACGTTGGAGGCATTGACCACTCCCACCAAGCCAAGACGGCAAAGGTCGATGGCCCACACTTTGAAGACACGGAAGATGATCCTCGTACGATCGAGGAAGCCTTGACAGGCAAGGATGCTCCCTTGTGGAGGGGAGAAATCCGCAATGAGATGAATCTCCTCATGGAAGAAATGGAGGGAATCATTTGTAAGTTCCAATGGGACCTACTTGAAAACATTCCAGGCACAACCCCGCTAGGCTACAAGTGGCGCCTACGCAAGAAGAGGATTGGCCACGAAACAATCATCGGATTCAAGGCGAGTCTGCTAGGCTCACGCTTCCGACTCAAGAAAAGTCCCGTGTGACTTGTCCTAAACTTGTATATAGAAAGTCGTGTAGGACTATCTATAATAAAGGCTTGTAAATAAATAAAGCTTTTCTTGTGTATATATATATAATATATAATATATATAATCAAATATTTAGTATTTGATGCATGTTCATTTAATTTGATACAATTAAATGAATGAAATTGCTTCGTCTACATTCATGTAGAGAAATAATTGATATATTTAATTCGTTGGAATTAAATGAAAACGGTTATCTTGATTAGTCTACAATAAAGTAGATAATCAAAAGCCACGTGGAATTAATGCTCATTTAAATTTAACAATTAAATGAAGATATTAATTACTGTAGACATGTAATATTAATGCATATTTAATCTTAAGAATTAAATAGAGGTATTAATCACTCTATTATAAGAATAGAGGGAAATGCACATTTAATTTTAAGAATTAAATGAAGGCATTGATCATTTAATTATGATAATGAAGGTGTTAATTACTCTATTTAAAGCGATAGAGGAAATTGATTAGTCTACTTCGAAGTAGATAATCATGGTGGAAAATACGAATATCATTTAGAAAATTAAATGATCAAGTTGACCCCGTGTCAATAACAATGGTTGATTAGTCTATATTAAATAGAAAATCAATATGGGGAAATAGGAGTAAGTACTTTGTAAGTAAATACTTACATTTAATTGTCAAGCAAATTAAATGATAGATGATTTATTTCAAGGAAATAATCATGCTTTTGGTGAAGAGAACGTCATTGGAAATTACAAATGTACTTACAAATCAAGATGAGAGCTAGTCAAACGACTAAATCAATTTGGAATGATATTTAATATTCATCATCATCCAAAGAACCAAAAGCATCTAGATAGATACGAATGAAATGTGGGGGTATCTTGACGGAAAGGTCAAAATACAATTAATAAGAAAAATTCCCCGAAAGAAATAAATTCAATATTACGACAAAGTTTATGTCGTTTAGTAGAATCGTGTGTTGGAAAGTGTGACAAGGACAATAAAGAAATTTGTCTTGTAAACACTTCACACTTGTAAAATTACTAAGACGACTAAAGAAAGAAAGGTGTGTATAGTAATGATTGAAAAAACAAATATTTATCTTCAGATAATATATTTGATCACATATGTATGTTGACTAAGAAAGGTCAAATACAATAATATGGCCATTACTTGAGATAAAATGTGGTCAAATATGCAGTAAGGGGAATGGATTGAAAACCACAATCAAATGGATGTTCATAAATGACACTCAACCATGATGACTGGAGATCCAAGAACTTGGTTCAATGAGACAACTGAGTTATGAATGTTCAAGTTGTGCACTTGAAATTTGAAATCCATTCCCGTAGCTTCTCAAGTGCAAACCTGCAGCGTGTGGTAAAGGATAAGCCTAAAAAGCTTTTAATGATTCCTATAACCTTTAAGGTGGAGTATGGCAGAATACTCTTTATAGGAGATCACCTATATAAGTAAGAAGTGCGGCCGCTTCTAAACGTTACAATACGCAAAATACTTATGAATTCAAGAATGGTCCAAGGCCAAAAATGGACACAACATAAGAACAAGAGATATTATATCTGTTATTGTCTAGATTTACACACAAAAGTTGACTGGTTCAAGACACCGCGTTCACCGAGCAGCGAGTAAATCCGATAGCACTACACTAAGGAAGGTTCAAGGCTAACTACCATATATCCTTATGCAATAACGGGTCGTCGGGACTAAGTACATGTTGCATTTGCATTAATCGTCATTCATGTGGGGGATTGTTGGAAATTTTGATATGAAAATCCTAGTAGAACCATATTCTAATATGGTATTTATTTCAAGTAGATATATTTTACGTATTTATTTGTTCATATCCAAATTCGGATGAATGAGCAATTAAATTACAAATAATAATACTTGAAATAAGATAATGTATGGTGGTTACTAGGTCGCACCGATTCGCGAATAGCCACATTTGGTGGTTAATTATGGAAAATGGATCATACCTTTTCATGAAAAGTCGCATTGGTTCATGATTAATGGTGGTTGAAGGACCACACCTCTTCATGAACGGACACATTGGTTCATGATTTAAGGTGGGATGAAAGGTCACACCACTTCGCGAAAAGTCACTTATGACTATAAATAGTCCCCTACAGTTGATGGTTAAAAATTAATTCGAACACACTCATTCGAACATAGATTCGTCTACAAATTCGAGCATTACATTCATATTACTCTACTCGGTTCATTCATCATCCTAGTGGAAGTCTAGGAGTCTATACTCAGTCCCGAGTATCTATATTGTTCGACCGGAACTACGACCCGTGGTGCAGCGTTTCGTATTCAAAGTTTGTCGTTGTATCTTGGGGACATTTGCTAAAGACCGTGTGCACAAGTACGGATCAATTTGTCTTACGGAGAGAGAATCCAATTCTCGCCTCGGCATTTATGTCATAAGTTTTCATTTCTATTATTTGTTCTCCTTGTATTTATATATTTCCATTATTTCCAACACCCACAAATAACAGAGCCGAACCCTGATTTTGGATTCGACCCAAGTTGGATCAAATTTCCGTCTCGGCGCAATATTCTTATAACCCCCGGCTCATTCTTCATTTTTTACAAGACCGAATCGAACTATTTGCGAACTCAATTCTGATTTTTATTTTCTACAAGACCGGACCAAACTATTTGGGAACATTAGATCTGAAATACCGAATCGAGTCGAATAATGAATCCCAAAAAAAAGATTTGGATCCCGATTCAAACCTTTATTTTTGATATTCGATCGAATCGAGCCGAATTGAATATGTTTAGAAAAAATTTCGAGCTGAGTGCAACCCAGTGAAAATTTGGTAGAGTTGGACAGTGTAACAATAGTTTTGCTTAGGTAAATAACTTTGATAAGTATCACTCTCGTTGTCAGACTTTTAATATATAATGCTCTGAATTTATTTCTTGCGGAGCTATGCACAAATCAATGTGTAGATGG
Source organism: Orobanche coerulescens (assembly GCA_033398695.1). NCBI lineage: Eukaryota > Viridiplantae > Streptophyta > Magnoliopsida > Lamiales > Orobanchaceae > Orobanche > Orobanche coerulescens. The sequence goes on along the minus strand of CM065802.1, from coordinate 10,758,617 downwards.
ATATTGCCGAGTAACAATGAGCCACGATGTAATTAGAATTTTATTGCAGTTATTTTTTTTTTTTAGAAAAGCATTTTATTAATAGAGAAAATGGGTACGATAATTACCCCTTCAGATTCAGAGTACAAAGATGTAGGACATGCACTCGAGCTTATTCAAGTTAATAAGTGTTGGTCATAAAAAATAATCGATTTATATTTTATATGTTTGGATGCATGCAGGTGTTTTAGTTATATTGATTTTGAAATACATGAAAATTAAATACTCTATCCGTCTACAAAAATATGGTCTTATTTTTTTTTTTGGATCGTCCACAAAAAAGTGTGGTATTTTTATAAATAAAAATTACCCTTCAGTTTGGTGACGGGGAGTTATTTGTCTTGTTTTCTTGAAATTTTTGTACTAAAGCACGTTTTCTTAAATCTTTTCTAATCAGGTTCGTCAAGCATGTGAGAGATGTAAACCATTAACCCTGAACCAGGCCCAATAAGCGCGGGTCTGTAATTCAAGCGGTGGATAATGAGGCGAACAGGTCATGCTGTAAAACTTACCTCTAGATCGGGGTGAGATCGAGTCTCTTGGGGGTACTCAAGACAGGGGGCGATCCTCCTCGTAAGAAAAAAGAAAAAAAAAGAAAAAAAAGCATGTGACAGATGTACCAGAGTTTTCAAACTAATGCATTTCCGTATCAAAGCTGCTACACACACATATAAATGCACACACAAATACACATCCCTGCTTTGTAGGGTTGTCCCCTGCGTAGTAGGACTGTAGCCTACTTTATAGGTAGTAGGGATTGTGTAGGGGTACAACCCCTACTACGCAGGGTACAACCATACAAAGCACGGGTGTGCATTTGTATGTGTGTAGCATTATTCTTTCCGTATATGCATCATTTAGAGGTGCCCATACACGGTCCAGGTTCGATTCTGGACCCGACCCGACGAGTTCACGGCCACGGGTCCGGGTCCGACCCGTTGAATTTTCTTTTTCTTTTTTTGGAAAAAGTATTTTTAAAAATTTATTTCTTATCTTTTTGTACACGAAAAAACAACTAATGAACAAAGTAAATAATTGGAAAAATGAGCTTCTATTTAGTTTTAAGTTTTAACTTAAAATTAAATTATCTACGTATCCCCGTGAGTAATCAAAGCCGGCGTAGTTCTTTTGCTTAAAAAATAATTAAAAAAATTAGACTTGTATTTAATTTTAAATTTTCACATAAAATCAAATTGCATACGTATCTTCGTGAGGAATCAAAACCCCACGTAATTTTTTTTACTCATGTGACTTACCTTAGGCCATCTCCAATGGGTATTTCTATCCCGTTGAATTTCTATGATAGAAACAAAAAATAGAGAAAATAAACTCCAATACAGTTTTCTAAATTTGTTTCTATCCCATGTGTTATCTGAGTCACATTGGAAATTTTTATAGGTGTTTCTACATGTAGAAACACTTATTGAAATTCCAATTTAATTTATAATTATCTGATTAGATAATTACATTATCTATCTTCCTAAAAATACGTAAATATATAGAGTAGAAATACCGCATTGAAGATAAAAAATTCACACGTTTCTATACTTACTAAAATTCAACACGTCATATAAAAATTTTAAAAAATTTACTCAACCATGTATGGTAAAAACATAAAAGTAAAGTTTACCATTAGATATGCTTTACTGACCTTTGCTTTTAATCTGATTGATTTAGTTATGTATCGATCCGAATTTAATTCATTAATTCCATCAGTATAAAATTTGGAATTAGTTGTATTAGATTAGATAATAACTGAGTAAATTAGTTGTATTAGGAATCTGTTACGTAGAAAACTAGAAAGAAAACGTAAAAAAGCAAAAGAAATAATCTAATGTTGAAATAAAAAATAAAAAAAGTAAAAAGCAAAAGATTTGCAATGTTAGAACATGACTTTGGTAAAGTTTTTACGAGTTGTTTTTTGAAACAAAAGTTTTACAGCGGTCACTTTTTCTAAATTTTTTTTTTAAATTTCAGACGGGTCGACGGGTCGCTAAAGATCGGACCCGGACCCGTGGTATATACGGGTCCGGGTCCTACACGGATTTGTCGGACCCTGGTCCTACACGGATCCGCCGGGTCCGAGTTTTCTGGACATCTCTATATGCATTGTTGAACACAATTGCGACATTCGCCAAAGTTCGCGTCCAATCAATCTGTCCCCCAGACCCGTGGTATATACGGGTCCGGGTCCGACGGGTTGATCGGGTCCGGGTCCTACACGGATTTTCCGGGTCTGGGTTCGAGACGGATCCGTCGGGTCCGAGTTTTCTGGACATCTCTCTATATGCATTGTTGAACACAATTACGACATTCGCCAAAGTTCGCGTCCAATCAATTCCCCCCACCCTCCCAAAAAAAAAAATGGGCATCACCAAATGATGAGTTATCTCCCACACCATCTAGTGGAAGTCCAGCAAGTTTAAATTGTGAAAAGAGAAATGCTAGGGCCACGAAGAAAGTTCCACAAAAAAAATCCACAAATTGATATGGCATAGATTGATTGGTTCAGAAAGAGAGAAGAGAGAGAAATTGTTACGCAGTACACCAATAAAATACTGACACGTCAGCTTGTGGATGTTTTTATGGGAGTTTTTTTGTGGGTCTAGCATACCTCTTGTGAAAAAACGAAAGTGATGAAATAATAGAGACGCCTCCCGGAAGAAAGGCAGCAAAGAGATTGAAAAGTTTGAACATGGGAAGGCAAAGAAGATCAATTCAAAGTATTACTGAATGAAATGAAAGAAAATATGGACTGTCACGGAAAAACAAAGAATAGAGGCATTTGACAAAATAGTTAAAACGGAGGAGGAAAGGCATGAATGGAAGTAATTGGAAATGTAGCCGTTAGAATTTAAATAAATTTAATAAAATACTGCTTTTGAATTATTCATAATCACTATAGAGAATATCATCGGAACGACCCGAAATGTTAGTCAAGTTTGTGGAGTATGTGAGCAGGGGACTGAAAGATCACGAGTTCAATTCACTATACCAACACTTTCTTGGTTGAGCCTGTCACACATGACTTGCCTAGTGTGGTTTACCTGGTTGGCCTAATTTGCAGGTTATTATGTCCAGCCCGAGTGTTTATCCAGTACGTACTCGAAAAGTAGCGACCGCATGTTCCTCTACATAAAAAAAATATCATCGGGACAAGCCACCTTTTTAGTTCTTTATAATTTAGAGAATCATTATTTTATAGATTTTAGATGGGGTTATTGGCTGTGTCATAATTTCACTTTTCTCACAAAATTAACTATACATCCGACATTATGTTTTTGAAATTCCAATAAATATTCTCCATCCATATATCCCCATTTAACCTATCATTAGCTTAATTCTTTAAAAACTAAAAAAAAAAAAATAACCCGATACTGTTTATCTTTAGTTTTTTTTTTTGTCAATTTTTTGAGATCATTTGATTATTTTTTATTAATAATCAAATTTATGCAAAAAATGACAGAAGAAAAACAAATAAATACAAATACAGTAGAAACTCGATAAACTAATACTCGATTATTTAATAAACTCTCTAAGATAATATTTTTTGCTGGTCCCGACTCGGAGATAGGGTGCTAAATTAATAATTCGCTAAAATTATAAGATAATATATTTTTGATAATTTCTTTAGACCCCATATAAAATATAAATTAATAATTCCTTATATATAGCATATTACATGAATGATTTATGAAGGTTTCTTGAAAAATGACTCAATTGTCTTTTATTTTTTGTTGAAATCAATTTCCCATTGAATCTCGTCTCTAATTTTCCTTAGCATGGTAAGAACATTTGGTGTTGTTTTCTCATAGCTCAACAAGAAATTGTTCAATGTGATTGCCGCTTTAATAGCTTCGTTTCGCGAAGGAGCTCCATTGTAGAACTTTCATCATCTTCTTCATCGATATCATCTTTATTAATTCCAATAACGCTTTCAATAATTTCTTCATCAGTCAACAACTGTGCAACTACATTTTCTTCTGGGTGAGTCAGAACATCTTCGACATCCATTGCATTGCGATAACCCAACTCTTTGATCAAATTTTGGAGTTCTTGAGTGCTTTCACCACCTTCATCTGAGTTCTCAAAAGTCATGTTATCTGTTGATCGAAGTTTACAATGACGAAAGCAACAGAATCGTATTTGCACGAACATCCATAGTCCATGCTGAAATTGCAAGATTCATTGCATCTAATACATTTATTTTTGCTGGATTTGGAACCCTAATTCATAACCCTCCAAAAGACTTCTATAAAATCGACGACGATAATGCATCTTAAAAGCTCGTATGATCTCCGCGTCACAAGGTTGAATTTTTGAAGTTGTGTTTGGTAGCAAAAAAAAATAATTCAACATTTCGTAATCCTTCAATAATTTTTGGATGAGCAGGGCATTTATCCACAATCAAGAGAATTTTTCTTCCAACCATTTTTTTTATCAAGTTGGCGAACATATTCTTCAAATAACACACCAGTCATCCAAGCTCGTTTGTTAGCACGGTACTCACAGTTCAGACTCTTCAAGTTTACATTCTTGAAGCACCTTGGTTTAGCATATTTCCCAATAATCCATAAAGGAAGTTTTTCTGAATCGTCCTCATTACAGCAAATAGCAACAGTTAGTCTTTTCTTGTCTTGTTTTTTCCCTTCAAGCTGCATTGTTGCAAGGGAATGATCTGGTTGAAGTCTAAAAAACAAACATGTTTAAGATCAAAACATGTAAATAATTACATCACTAAAGTACAAAATATAAAATAGAATAATAAAAAAACAAACCTGTTTCATCCATATTAAAGATGTCTTTCATTTCAAATTGATCAACTTTGTCTCTTATGTATTTTAATTTGTCCTCCATGCCCACCATTTCAACAAATCCACTCTCTTCGAAACGCCGGAAATTTTTAATTCCATATCTTGCTTTGAACTTTCTAAGCCAACCAATAGAAAAAGTAAAGTATGGAGTATCCATTGGATACATATCTTTCATGAACTTTTTTGCTTTCTCGATGATTAGTTCACCTGTCATATTCACATGTTCTTGATATTGAAGAATCCATTCATAGAGAGATTTTTCTAGGTCAGGAAATTTTGCCGGTTTGTGTCGCTTAACATCGCCTCTTTCGGGAGCAAGTGAGAGATACTCTAAAGAACGCTTAACTGTATTCGAAATTGTGGCTTGACTCACCTGCAAACCATAGTTACTATGAACCCATTCTTGCAATTGCTTTTGAGTGAGACTTGGATTATCCTTGTTGTGCTTGCATAATGCTCTTCGAATCTCGTCTGTCATTGTTGTTTTTTTCACACCTTTAAGATGGGAAGCCATGTTGTGTGTATGATTTGTTTGTGTTAACCTATTTTGATCTTGTATTTATATAGAAAATATTTTTAATGTCCATAAAGTGATACATTGAACACAAGAAGCATAAGGTGGGAGATTGAAGGTTTCTTTCAAATTGGGCCGTTCATTTGATATACATGCATTGTATACAATAATTAAGTGGAAGCTTGAAAGGTGTTTGTAAACTAAGTATTCTACTATAAATTAATAAAATATTAATTAATATATAAATTAATAATTATTAATTTATCGATTAATTAATAACTCTTTTAATTAATAAATTTTGGTGGTCCCAAATGTATTATATTATAGAGTTTCTACTATACTCTTACTGATACAAAAAATATTTTATAGGTTCATTTTTAATTACAACACTTGACTATTTCACATTAGGCGTATAGCGACTTGATCGTACTTTATTCTACAAATATAAAAATAAATTTGAGAGTATAAGATGTTGAATTTATCTAATGTATATATTTTCAAAAATATTTTTTCTTGTAATTTTTGTTATTTTTTTGAATTATGTAATTTTTTATTATATATTCGATAATTAAGTCAAATTATACATCGTACTCCGAGTCTAATTTTGCAATAAATATTGCATGGATGTAGTAATGAGTTAAGACTCTGTTTAGCACAACTAGCTGATAAGCTGGTAGCCGATAAGCTGGCTGGTAGCTGATGAGTTAGCTTATAAGCTAGCTGATTTTGGTGTACGTGTTTAGCGAATGAGCTGATAAGCTACCTGATTTTAATGTACGCGTTTAGTGTTTAGTAAATTAGCTTATAAGCTAGTTGGTAAAATAACATAAAAGGGCATGAATATTATGTGTTATATTTTTTAATTTAATATTATTATTATTATCATCATTATCATTATTATTTATTTTTGTTATTATTATAAATAAACTTGATTATTATTGTTATTAAAAAATAAGAATAAAAGAGACTTTTGTATAAACTGTTAGACTAATAGTCATTGTTTTGGTTATGAATATGTTTACGATAAACTTATTATGTCATGAATATTGTAATATGTTACGATAGCCTATATGTCATATCCTAATTACTAGATATATGTTACAATTATTAATAGTAGCCTACAATTATTATTATTATTATTATTATTAATTTAAAGGTATTGTTGAAATATTAATCCCACATCGGGAAAATACAAGCCTTGCAATCAATATATAAAGATCTTGGACTACTCCTCTCATTACCAATTGGTTTTGAGATGGAACTCCAGACTTTAACATGATCGGAGCAGGCTTTTACGTGCGAGCCCAATGCCCCACGATGTTGTATCTCCGCACCACTCGAGTTAGAAAAAAAGTTCACGCTGTAAGCCTTGACTCCGGCTATGCGTGAGGGGGCGTGTTGAAGCATTAATCTCACATCGGGAAAATACAAGCATTGCAATCAATATATAGATCTTGAACTACTCCTCTCATTGCCAATTAGTTTTGAGATGAAACTCCAGACTTTAACAGGTATAATTGGAATATGAAAGATGATAAGCTAGCTTATTGAAAAAAATAAGCTAACTTTATTAGCTTATAAAATAAGTTAGAGTTGATAAGATAATACTAAATAGAGCCTAAATAAATGCTAATATGAGATTAAAATAGACAACCTATTTTTTAAAAAATTATTGTATTTTATATTATTAATATAATTATTATGTAACATGTATTGAATATAGTAATGATGAAATATGTATTAAATCACAAATATAAATAAAAATAAATAAGGTATTTTGGTCTCTATAACATTCTTATCAAGTTATGATATTAGCGGCCGGAAATGAGGAGAGGAAAATAATCATCTACTTCTACGACCTTCAAATATCATCAAATTGTTGTGCTGATGGAATCGATCAATCCAATAGTATTCTGGTGCATTATGTACATAAATTATTGCTGGTTGTTGGTCCTAAAAGTCGATGCGTCCTCACCAATTGCTTCCTCTATATATGCTTGAGAAAGCTCTACGTCGATCTACCACGCTTGTATAATAAGGGGAGCAGCAAGAAAGCATTCGTCAATCAGAATCGGTGCTCAGGCTACCCACGCAGAATGATCCACCTCAGATCCACCTAAGTCATTTCGTAACGGCCGAAATGGATCTCGAGCCGAACCGTCATAGACTGATCGCTTCTGGCTTACGAAAAACCGACCGGCAGAGACCTCGAGACCCGAATCCGGACTGGAAAGACCGAGCGCACCCTATATGAATACGCTCCATAATCATGAATAAGGCCGACCAGTAGCAGAAGCTCGAGGGCCGACCCCATTGTCTGGCCATAACAGATAAATATCAAAGCTCGAAGAATGTGCAGACGGTGACAAGAAAAGAGAGTACATGTCCCTTCCCAAAGCTAACTTAAAAAGGTGACACGTGTCAAAGGAGTCACCTTCATTGTGACAAATGTCATCGATATTCATCTCAATCTTCCTATCGTCATCTCATGAATTACCGACATTGCTTATATATACGCCAAGAGAATGTATAAAAGGACTTTAAAAAAAGAGAAAAAGAGAGGGATAGGTAGAGAGAAAAAGAGATAAAGCAAAAGAAGAGAGAAAAAGTAAGGCATGAATTAACAAAGAAACTAGATAGACCAAGACACATTATCCCGGCATTTACGCTATCAAAAGGTCATTAATAAAATTTAGTAATCAAATATCTTCCATCTTATTTATTATTTTCTACGTGGCTTCGATCTATTCGTCCAGATCAGCACACGTGACGTTGACCAAATCAGACGTCAACACCATGTACAAACTCCACCGGTGAAAGTCCGACTTTGCCATTGCGCGAATCACAATCGACTAAAAGGAGAGTCACCTAGAAAGATCCAATAGCATCTGGTTGATTATAATCAATTTTAGAATAAAAACGTATATCAGTACTATTTACTGCCATTATTTTTATGCAACTATACGAATATTTCAGATTGCAATTTAAAATACGTAGATAAATTATGTATGCAATGAATTTTCTTTAACTGTGGATTGTTCAAAAAGCATGTATGCAGTGTATTATGTTAAATGCCATTGAGAAAAATAGACAAATATGCATTGTGCGATACTATGTGTACAGTGAATTTGTAGTAAATGTGCAATAAATCTACGTTCCCGTTTTAAGAATTGATTCTGATTTGAACTAATTTCTATATTTATATTTCGTTTTAAGAACTGATTTGTTTTACCGATTCATATGAAGTTACTGATTTTTATCGATTAGAATTTGCATTGATACAAGAACAAAATAAATAATTTGTCAAATCTTTTAAATAAATAAGATATTTGATATTATTAATTTAATTATCACGGAACATGTATTAAACATAGTATAATTATGAAATATGTATTACATCACAGCTGTAATAATAAAAGTAAAAAGAAAATATTTGGGCCTTTTTGACCTTTTTGTCAAATTAGTGTGTAATTAGTCGTTGGGAAAGGAGGAGGAACGAGCCTTCCCATTAGGGCTCTTAATGAGCCCAACTGTCCGCTGCTTGGCCGAAGATTCATTTCGAATGGTTTGGTGGACCATCTGATTCTTCAACAAGTCGGTTTCGAGTATGATTTGTTTACGATAGTAAAATGAAGTACATACGACTTGATAATTCGATTCATTTCTTAAATTGATGGGATCCAAAATATCAATAATCCTTACTCGTCGATTTTCATTTCTTAAATAGATTGCATATTAATGCTTGATAGTCCATCCGTCTTGACATCCACGTAAGCATTCCAGGCAGCTGAATCGGACCGAGCAGAACAGCAAGCCGGACCGAGTACGAATCTGATTCTCTCCCGGTCTTTGACGAGAACCGGACCGGTCAAAGACATCAAGGCCGACCCGATATCCAGACCGGAAGGACCGAGCAGATCAACGATAAATCCGCTCCAACTCGAGATTATGCCAAGGCCGACCAGAGCGGCGGGAGACCCAAGGTCCGACCCCGACAGATAAGCATCGCCAGAAGCATGCGGGACATGCAAACAAGACAGTTAATGCTTACTGTCACATCCCTTCCCGAAGCAAGCATTAGAAGCCGCCACGTGTCTATGACATGTTTACACTCTGACAAGTGTTTTGGGCATATTCCCCAACATCCTCCAGCTGTCATCTCCTAATTAGCTGAGATTATCTATATATGGAGAACGTATACAAACAATATAATGACTTTTGGAATTTACGAGAAAGGAGGAGAGAGAAAAAATAGAGAATTTGTAAGTAAGCGAATCATATAGATCAGTTCAAACAATCCAGTTCGGTCATATCCTAAATTTCGATCATTAATAAAATTAGTGATCCTTTTTAATTCATCTTTTTTTTTATCGTGCTCTACGTCGCTTCGATCCATTAGTCCAGATCAACACGCGTGACGTTGACCAAATCGGACGTCAACATCAACCATGAAAGTACCGAACAAACATAATGAACGATCATATTTACCTGAGTCGTAAGTACTTCTATAACACACAATTTAAATAAAATACTCAGTAACCCCTTTCAAATACTCGGGCCGATCCCATTCAATTCCTTCACTAGCTGATCCCGGTGCTAATATTACTATAGTAAAATCTCGATAATGAATATGGTCGGGATCGGAGAAAAATATTCATTTAGCGAAATTATTCATTTATCGAGAGAAATTTTGAACATGTTATAAAGAGTTTGGACCGAAGAAATTATTCATTTAGCGAGGTTATTCGTTTATCGAACATTCATTTATCGAGGTTTTAATGTACACAGTTGACTCTTGATTCCTGACCCGGTATTATACCAAGCCTAAACCGGACATAGCGGTACCTGACTCGGGCCGATCCGTTAACAAATCACAAGTAAAAAAGATCAACTTCGTCTGGAACTTATTTAAGGTATCTATCGGCAAAATTCATACACCCAATCATCACCTCCACGGCTCTACCGTCTGCAGATTGTCGGGCTGAACCGGTCCATCCATTAGTATTCTGGTCCATTATCCATAAATTATTGCTGGCGGTTGGTCCAAAATCGACGGGTTCTGTTACTAAGCGGATCCCCACCAGATTGCTTCTTGTGAGAATATACATATAAATGTTTACACAGACACACACACAACTTCGTCGTAGTTCCTGTTACATTGGCTAGTTGTTGGACTATGTGTAGGTCTACTTTGCATCTCAGAGCTCCATGGCAACGTTTATCAATCAGGTGAAATTTAGGAAAAAATAAAAAAAAAAATGAACTCGAGAATAATCTTCTCCTGCGGTTATGATTGAGTGAGTAATGGGTGATTTTTTTTTTTATTTATTTTTTTCGATTTTGTTGATCCGGTTCTGTATGATTTTGTCGATGCGTTAACATTTTTCCTTGGATTTGTTTGAAGAAGGAATAACTAGCATGATGCAATTATACATGATGAGTTTCTCGATCTGGTTTTCGGATTTGGATTCGTAAAATTTGAAATAATATCTAAATCTGGATTTGAAATTTGTTGTTATCGATGGTAGCTTGACGCCTTGGCCCTTGGGGCAAGTGTGTTTCCTTTAGCATACAGTTTCGAAGGATTACAGTATGTATGTGAGAGAGGAGCTGGGCTCCTCTCCAGTAACTGGACGGTCCAGTTCAATTTGGACCGTCCAGATCACACACACCCGTGCGGGTGTGTGTGTGTGGGTCTGCATCGGACGATGCAGACCCTTCCAGTCCTCTCCGGAAATGGAGAGGATCCGGACTCGTGAGAGAGTATAGGAATAAAGAGCACAATACAGCAATTTAGTTGGAATTTGGAAAGAAATACTCTTGACTTTTTAATTTTGTCTGTGCTTTTTTTAATGATGTTTGGCTTTGACCAAATCTGCCAGTGGTAGTTGCCTGCAGGAATAGTGCACTTTGCATTTCTCTTGTATTTTTTAGTATTTACATGGACTTTATTGAGCTAAGAAAGGAGATTTCTATGCATCATTAGTTAAACATTTACCTAATTTATATACTCTGAGAAGAAAATTGCTTCACAGAATTTGTATTAATGTGAAGATATTAACATCTGCATATATGTAACATCATACTACCTCCGTTCTCTCCTAATTGCAATATCTGTACTTTCACGTTTGCCAATGCACAACTTTGATTATTAATATCTTTAATTCTTTATTTTTAAAAATTATAAGAAGTTGATATTTTGAAAGTATATTTCAAGGTGAATTTAACAAGATCTCACATGACTATATTTCTTCATATGTATAAATCACAAAAGATGGTCTGTGAACAGTGTAATAGTCAACACGTTGCAATAATAAGAGAACGGAGGAAGTATAACTTTTCAAAAGAATACTCGGTACTCATGTTGTGCCTTTTCCACCGGCAGATGAGATTTTGTAAAATTGCAAGTGCGAGTAAATATTCTCTCCGAGATATTGAAAACGCACCATTTCTTTGGCTGTATCAGTCTTCTTTATTTCATATTCTTTGTTAGATGTCAGTTAATCTATGTGGCGTCTCAGAATTGTAGCAGCTTTCTTAAATTTTTTAGCTCGAAATATTCTGCTAGACATGATTTTGCAATTTTCGAGAATGACAAAAGATGCTGATTTGGTTGCAGATGTGAGCTCCATGAACTTCTGTAATCTGTGAATGATATTGACCAGCTGTTTGGCTCAAAAGAAAATCAAAGCACAGAGTATCCTTATCTTGCACCTGTTTTTTTGGCCAAAGGATTAAAGATTAACCAGATAAGCATGGAGATTAGCCAATCCAATCAATCGGATACAAAATTAAAGCATTTCCCGTTGACCCCTTTTAGGATTTTTAGGGGTGTGCTGTGTTTAGCAATTTATCTTTCGACTGCATTTATGTTCTTAGTGTATTTTGTACTGCCGGCTACTGTAATACGCGTGTTTAGTGTGCATTACAGTAGAAAATGTTTATCCCTCTTGTTCGGTCTATGGCTTGGTTTATGGCCATTCTTGTTTGAAAAAATAAACAAAACTAGAGTTATCTTTTCCGGCGACAGAATTCCAGTTGAGAAACGTGTTTTAATAGTCTCCAACCATAGAACTGAGGTTGATTGGATGTACTTGTGGAATCTTGCACTGAGGAAAGGATGCTTGGGATATATCAAGTATGTTCTCAAGAGTAGTTTGATGAAATTGCCGATTTTTGGTTGGGGATTTCACGTTTTGGAGTTCATTCCTGTTGAGAGAAAGTGGGAAGTTGATGAACCAATCATGCGTCAAATGCTTTCAACTTTCGCCGACCAGCGGGACCCACTGTGGCTCTCTGTGTTCCCTGAAGGAACCGACTATACGTAACAATCTCATCCTCCCTTTTAATTTCATCACTCTTGAAAGAAGCTTCATTTTTTCCTCTTTTTTTTTTTCCTCCTGAAAGAGGGAAATCTTCTTTGTCAAGGGGATAATGTTTGTCGCTTGTTGTTTGTGTGTGAAATATGCGTAGTGTGTGTGAATTTTCAAAATCCATAGTCAAGAAGGAAATCTGCTCTTAACATATGTTTCTGTTTTATGAATTTCTTGTGGTTGGGGTTAGGAGCGGTTGTATTTGGAAACATAAACCTCAAGGGGGTAGTTGTAATAACTTAAATAGACTTTGTAATTCTAACAAGCAACTGGACTATTTTCCCCTAATTACCCGAGTTCCCGGTTTTCTGTTTGCATTATAAGATGTTTGTCATTCACCCGAACGATTGTATTTTTGGTCGAAAATGATGTGACATGCAGCCCTTTCCTGTTTATATACAGTGAACAGAAGTGCATAAAAAGCCAGAAGTTTGCCATTGAAAATGGACTGCCGGTGCTGAAAAATGTGTTGCTTCCTAAGACCAGGGGTTTCATTACTTGCTTGGAGATCCTGAGGGATTCCTTGGATGCAGGTTCTTCCTTCTTCCCTATTGTTATCGTCGAATACCTGAAAAGGTTTAGTAAATGGTTTTGACATATTATGGAAACTTACCATTCTTTAGTCTGGTTACAAAAATGAAAATCCATATACCCATTACCATTTCTCATAAATTTGTACAAGGGGATTTTTGTAATATCCTTGTGTCTCTGCGTGTGTGTGTGGGTGGCGGGTGTATGTAATTTCGAAAGATAATTAAGTTGTATCGTAATAAGGCCAAACCTCATGGAACCTATAATAATTTTAGTGACAGAACAAGATAGCGCGGGCGTTGCATCTGTAATTATCATTGTAGATATGGTTGCATTTTTCTTGTTTTGTTGACCATTGGTGCATACAATGTAAAACCTTGCTTCTCATTATCTGTTAGCTTCATTACACTAACTTTCTTAAAATCTCGCCGGTTCACAGTTTATGATGTAACTATAGCATACAAGGATCAATGCCCTTCTTTCATGGATAATGTCTTTGGTGTGAACCCTACTGAAGTACACATTCATATCACACGCATTCCTTTCAACAAAATCCCCTTGTCCGAAAACGAGGCTGCCACTTGGTTAATGGATGAATTCGTGCTCAAGGATAAGTTGCTCACCGATTTCATCCTGAACGGTCAATTTCCTCATCAAGGAACCGAAAAGCAACTCTCGATGCTGAAGTGTGTGGCTAATTGTTTACTCGTAATAGCTATTACCGGCATTTTCGGTTTCCTTACATTTTTTTCATCTGTTTGGTTCAAAGCTTATGTAGGTTTAGCTTGTTTATACCTTGCTTGTGCTACATATTTCGATATCAGACCATGCCCGATGGTTGAATCTCATGTAACTATAGGCCGGGGGAAAATGTTTTAAATGATTCAATGTTTATAAATCAGTTCTTATGTTCGTTCTTGGATAGTTTCGGACGTGGATGTTGTGACTATTGAGTTCGATGACTTCTCAAGTGCCTGTTTGTTCTAGGTCTATAGTTACTGGGATTTAGAGTTCCGGTGTTCAGAATTTTGGGCATCTCCATGTGGTTTTTTGTCCAGATATCATTCTATAATATATCAAAACACTAATTAAAATAAATAATAAACTAAAATGAAATGTAATTGTTAGCAATTAACATGAAATTTGAAAAGATACTACTTAGTACGAATGTATGATTGACATTTTGATGAAAGTTTCTATTATTTTGTATGCACTAAAATTATATGCATATCATTACCATCACACGAGGATTATACTAGTATAATACGCCTTGACCCATCAAACAAACAACGTAAACCACGCAAATGAGAAATTCCATAGCCTCTATTTATAGGCTAGTGATAAAAATGATTGTAATTACAATGAAGAATCTATATCTTGTTGGAAATGGTTTAGTAATTAACCATTTATTAAGAATAAATATTGTTAATTAAATAATTATTATTTAATTAAAATATTTATTGAATGTTAATCTACGTCATGAGTAGATGAATGAGGTATATTTAATATTTCTAAATCGATTTCCGGTGAGTGAGATATTATATGTTAAAGTTGGATGTTGAAAGAGAATCAATACGACATGTTAGTTATCCCACATTGATTGTGGATGGAGGTTTTGACTTGTATTTAAAGTATTTGTCTTTATGGGCTTAATAACAAGTGGGTTGGTGTGTATGGGTGTCCTCGCGCGCACACACACACACGCGCGCGCCGCCGACCGACCGTCCGGGTCGGGCCCGGGCCCGGGCCCAGGACCTTGGATCTTGGATCTTGGTGCTTTGGGCTGGTGTTTGGGCTTATCTTTTTGGCCCAAATCCGTAAGTCCACTAGCCTTTTGGCATGGACAAGACTCTTGAGTTGGCTTGACTCTTGAGTTGGCAAGACTCTTCATCCGACCACTCTTGGGCGTCAAATCGCCACCATCATGGCAGAGTAATGGCTATGAGTCCCTTCACATGATCAAGGAATGCTATATATATGTCAAAGATTCTGCTCATTGCAAACACACGAAAATCGGCATATTTAGCATATCATACGATTCGGTCTTCGTTTGATCAGATTCGCAGTGCTCGGTCGGCTTATGGTCTGCCATCGCCGGACGTTCAGATCGTTTTAACCTTTGGGGACGAGCCGCTTCACCGTGAGCACTACCGGGGCGTATTCTCGTCTTGCGGGCGAAGCTCCAGCTTGGACGATCTTTGTAGTTTATTAAAAATTGTTCGCTCATTACAAGTGTAATCTTTCGTTTCGTTCTTTTTATAGTTTAAGTTCAGAATATTTTTGTAATACACGTCCAAGTATCGAATTATTCTAACAATCGCAAGACGAGAATATTCGACCATACTTGTTCGTGTCGTCCTAAACCTTTTGCTGGGGAAAAATGGCGTTAAATGCAACCACCGGCGCATCCACTAATCAATCCACCGGTTCTGGAACTATTGGATCATCAAGCTCTTCAATGGCTCCCATTCACAATGCTGCTCGGCTAATGCCTACCGCCGAGAAACCTCCTGTTTTCTCGGGCTCCGACTTCAAACGTTGGTCTCAAAAGATGCTGTTTTACATTACCACAATGGGGCTTCCGAGCTTCCTGCGTGAGGAAAAGCCTCCTGTCCCTGCTGAGAACGAGGCGAATGTTCAAGTGCGTATCGACTATGATACCTGGGTTCATTCCGACTATCTGTGTCGGAATATGTTGCTGAACGGGCTTGATGATGGCCTGTTCAATGTGTTCAACATCAAGGAGACTGCCAAAGAAATTTGGGATGCTCTTGAGTTGAAATACCGTGTTAATCCTGCTAGCACGAAGAAGTTTGTTGTGACGAGGCTCTCCGAATTCCAAATGGTGGATTCTCGTCCAATGATGCCCCAAGTACAAGAGTTCCAAACTCTTATACATGATGTTCATTACGAGGATGCCTCTACCCGAGGCGTACACTGTGGCGCTCTTGGTCGACAAGTTGCCGCCTAGTTGGAAGGAGTTAAAGGGATACCTTAAGCATAAGCGAAAGGAAATGACTCTAGAAATTTTGGTTGCTAAGCTCCAAACTGAAGCTCAAGTCCGTGATCAAGACTTGAGAACCAAAGCTCCTATGGATGCTAAGGCTAATCATTTGAAGGTAGGGCGGACCTTCCAAAAGCGTCCACTTCTGCCAAAGGCAAGGGAAAGGATGTGGCACCTCCGACGAAGTTTACCTAACGTGCTACAATCGTGACAAGCCCGCCATATGGCGAAAAAGCGCGAAAGCCGAAGAAGAAAAATGGAAAGGGAAAAGTCAACCATGTCGAGAAGTACTTTGACTCTTGGGACAAAGATGATCTTGCTGCCATGATCACTGAGGTAAATCATGTCTCGGAACCTAACCTGATTACTTGGTTTCTTGATACAGGTGCGACTGTTCACATCTGTGTGAACCGAGACTTGTTTTTCACTTACAAGGAGATTCAAGACCGCTTCATCACAGAGGCAAGTGATCGTACCTCTCCAGTTCTTGGAATTGGAACTGTTGTGCTTCAATTCACCTCCGGTGTGGAGATAACTCTGAAGGATGTGCTGCATGCTCCGGCAATCCGCAAGAATTTGGTGTCTGGTGTCAAATTAGTTAGAGCTAAATTTGATGTAGACCTTCGTAGCGATTTTATGATAATACGCAAGTTTGGTAAGACTCTCGGGAAAGGTCATATTGTCGAGGACATGTTCAAACTTAGCGTTCGTACTTGTAAGCCTCCAAAGGCAGTTGCTAATAATAATGCTACTACTTCTGCTTATTTGCTTGAGTGCTCAAATTTGTGGCATTGTAGATCAGGTCATGTGAATCTAAATGCTATAAAAAGATTAGTAAACTTAGATTTACTAAAGTTAAATGAAATCAAAAATCAAAACAAATGCGAGATTTGTGTTGAGGCAAAAATGACGAAACTACCGTTTCATTCGGTAAAACGGGACACAAAACCCCTTGAATTAATTCACACAGACGTGTGTGATTTAAAATTTGTGCAAACTAGAGGTGGTAAGAAGTACTTTATCACTTTCATCGATGATTGCACAAGATATTGTTATCTTTATCTTTTGAGAAGTAAAGATGAGGCTATTGAAGCCTTTAAGAACTTCAAGAATGAAGCCGAGAATCAATTAGGCTGTCGTATCAAGATGGTTCGAAGTGATAGAGGAGGTGAATATGTAGCTCCATTTGAGGAATTATGCAACGAAAGTGGTATAATTCATCAAACCACGGCTCCATATGCTCCACAATCTAATGGCGTTGCCGAACGTAAGAATCGAACACTTAAAGATATGATGAATGCGTTATTAATTAGTTCAGGGTTGCCCCAGAACATGTGGGGGGAAGCTGTCTTGACAGCCAACTACATATTGAACAAAATTCCACGCAAAGGTAAGGATGTTACTCCTTATGAGTTGTGGAAAGGAAGAAAACCATCATACAAATATCTCAAAGTGTGGGGGTGTTTGGCGAAAGTTGAAGTGCCTCTACCTAAACAAGTTAAAATTGGTCCTAAGACGATCGATTGTATCTTTATTGGTTATGCACTTAACAGCAGCGCATACAGGTTTGTTGTACACAAATCCGAGATACCCGACATTCATGTAAATACAACGATTGAATCAAGGAATGCTGTATTCTTTGAAAATATCTATCCTTATAAGAATAAGGTTGATCCTAACTCTAGCAAAGGAGTTGATGATGAAGCTACAAGTTCTAAACTTGTAGATGAGCCTATGTGTTATGAAACCATAGATGAAGCCTCTAGCCCGAATCCGGTGTTATCTGAACGACCGAACAGAAAGCGACCTAGGTCTACGCCAGTCAACGTAGAACCTAGACGAGGTACTAGAATACGGAAAGTAAAGATATACGGACCCGACTACGTCGTTTTGATGTTAGACGGTGAACCAGTATCTGTAAAAGAAGCTTTATCCGGTCCAGATGCGGCTTTCTGGAAAGAGGCAATAGACATTGAGATTGAGTCTATTATGCTGAATCATACTTGGGTGTTAGTTGAACTACCACAGGGTTGTAAGGCTTTATGATGCAAATGGATCCTAAAGAAGAAGTACAAGTCTGACGGTACTATTGACAAATATAAGGCCCGACTTGTAGTTCAAGGCTTTAGGCAAAAAGCTGGTTATGATTTCTTTGATACCTACTCGCCCGTGACAAGACTTACTTCTATTAGGGTGCTACTCGCTATTGCTGCTTTATGCAATCTCGAGATTCATCAAATGGATGTTAAGACTGCATTCTTGTATGGGGAGCTAGAAGATGAAATCTATATGAAACAACCGGAAGGGTTTGCAGTACCTGGGAAAGAGCACATGGTATGCAAACTACAACGGTCTTTATATGGTTTGAAACAAGCACCTCTGCGGTGGCATTTGAAATTTGACAAAGTGATGTTGTCAAATGGTTTCAATATTAATGAGAGTGACAAATGTGTCTATGTTAAGAAAACGGGTGACAATTACATCATTGTTTGTCTATATGTAGATGACATTTTGATAATGGGTAGCAACTCTCGTGTGATTGGTGAAACGAAACGAATGCTAAGTAAGAATTTTAGCATGAAAGACATGGGTTTGGCTGATACTATTCTTGGAATTAAGATTCTGAAAACGCCTAACGGAATTGCTTTGACGCAATCTCATTATGTTGAGAAAGTGTTAAGGAAATTCAACGCTTTTGATAAACACATTGCTAAGACTCCTTGGGAACCTAATGTTCATCTGAATTATCATAAGGGTGAACCTGTGGGTCAAGATGAATATGCTAAGATCATTGGGAGTTTGATGTATCTGTCAAATTGTACCCGTCCTGATATAGCATGTTCGGTTCACAAGTTGAGTAGCTACACAGCTAATCCAAGTAAAGAACATTGGAGGGCTCTAGAGCGAGTACCGAGTTATTTAAAATATACTCGTAACTTTGCGATTCATTATTCAAGAGAGCTCTTTGTACTTGAAGGGTATTGTGATGCTAATTGGATATCCGAATCGAAAGACTCATTTTCTACGAGTGGATATGTGTTCACTATTGGAGGTGGTGCTGTATCTTGGAAGTCCAAGAAACAAACTTGTATTGCTAGGTCTACCATGGAATCTGAATTCATAGCTTTGGATAAAGATGGTGAAGAAGCTGAATGGCTTAAAAATTTCCTTGAGGATATTCCATGTTGGACGAGACCTGTGCCGTCTGTGTTGATACACTGTGATAGCCAAGCTGCTATTGGACGGGCACAAAATATGTTTTATAACGGTAAGTCTCGACATATTCGTCGACGACATAATGCCGCGAGACATTTGATCTTGAGTGGGATTATCTTAATTGACTATGTAAGGTCAATAGATAATCTGGTGGATGTAACACCCCCAAACCACTTGGGAATATTACAGCGCCGCAGACCCTCTCCATGAGGATCTACCAGGCTAAATACGAAAACAATACATCACATTTAATGCCGATATGGCTAAATAATGAACCATTAGACCGATTTGGTCTTTTACCACTAGCAAAACAATAAACATACAAAACTCATACCCATACAGGGTTTGAATTACATCAACGTTCCCATAAAATGGGAAAATTACAAAATGGAGAGCCAAACACTGAGACTCTAACAAAATACTCAACAACTGGTCTTCATGTGATTAGTATCGTCGTCTTCCATCATCCTTCGTATCGATCCTATGATTTGCTCCCCAGCAACCTGCAAGTACACGGGCCTTGTCTGAGACATCCACCCCCTGAATAATCGGGGGTTAGCAAAACTCCACTGTTTTGCTAGTGCAAGTATAAAAATTATGAATACAAGCCATACGTATCATACTCCAATATCCGATAATTGAAAACATACTCCCCGAGATAAATCATTTAATTAAAACTGCTCGAATCATGATAGGTGGGAATAAACCCAACATACATTTTACAAGATATCAAAGATCTCGGGGGTTTTGAAAACATTTGGAATATACAAATCCTCAACTTAGCAGAACCATATAGGGATACGGGCCAAGGACTTGTTTAAGTTCAAAATACCAATCCGATCACAAAACACGGGGTCCACGACCCGATCATCCTCATCACATACTCGAGTGAAAGTCCAAAAGGTCACACCCGATAAACAACCAAATCACAATGTCCGGAGACAATCACCAGGGCCCGCATCCTTATGCCAAAAATCTCACCATCAAGAAACAAATCATATACGACACTTATAATGATGCCATTCTAGCCAAGTACCAAGACCTTACGTAAGACATAACTCACACCGAGAATGAAAGCGTTATGATATTCCTGACATATCATAATTATCGAAACAACAACGTGCCATAATCATCACAAAACAACCTCCCGAGCTATACTGGCCCTGTACCTCTCAAAGAAGATACACACCCCAGACACCTCGTCAGGCCCTCCCCGGTGTATAGCCCAACCGAGTGATCCGTAGGGATACGCAGCCTACCGGACCCCAGGGGACCCTCACTGGTTTTACTCGGCTCACACAATCTCAAAAACCACATGGCACAAATCACAATCATCAAAACCGCATTCTCCCGAAGTACATCAAACGCAATTCAAGGTACTTGTTAGAAATGGCCGCTATATCCGACACATACTCACAACCAAAACTACACAACAACATATGCTCATCAATAGACCCGCACATCCACACACGTATATTCTTCTTTTAATAAGACATAACCTTAAGTCCACTTTGACACAATCACGCACAACAAGATTACACACACAAGGAAGATATTTCCATGTACGAGACTAACACACATTTTCAAAACAACACATTCATTCATAGATACACAAGAAGATTTAGAAGGAAACCTTTATCGAGAACATACCGATCCATTTTAACATTCATTAAACATTCGTATTTCACATAAAATCATTTATCAACAATTGTGCTTACGAAACACGAAACGTATGGGCAAGATACTTGCCTCAAATCCGCGAGTGAACAAATACGACGGATCACAAGGCCTCGATATCACGAACCACCGGACAACGAACGGATGAGGTTGGGCAGCCCTCGAACTTCCAAAACCGACCAAGAACTCGACAACTCCACGAGAACTACGAAAATAACACTAACACGAATCAATAACACTAAACGGAATCCAAATCGATCATAAAAACAACAAGGATCTAAGTGTGTCTCCAAGAAATCAAGAACTATGTTCCGAGTGATATAAAATCATGAATGAGTTCAAAAATCCGAAGATCATGGCCAAGACAACAAGAATTTCACCATCGATTCATCATCCTCGGATTAAACCGAAGAACTAAGGAGAAACCCCCAAAATTCAAGAATTAGGGTTCTAAGAAGAGATTACCTTGATTTGGATCAAGAAGATGATTAGATGTTGTTAAACACCTACAAATCCGTTCCAAATTGAAGCTTGATGAAGAAGATCGCTGAAAATCACCTCTGGAGTTCACTCCCGTCGGAAAGGATGAAGAAGGGAGAGAAATGACGAAGTGAAGCCTGATGTCCAGTATTTATACTGGATAGTTATTAGCGTGCGCTAACAATACAGTATTAGCGCGCTAACGGTCAACGCCGAATCGTCCCGCTTGTAACATCATTAGCGTCGCTAGCCCATGAGCGTAGCGTGCGCTAACGAGTCACGGATCGATCCGGTAGCTCTGGATAGATCGCACCTACCAGTAGCGTGCGCTAGAAAGAAGAAGTAGCGTGCGCTAATCGATCGATAGCGTGCGCTAGCTACCAACCTTAGCGTGCGCTAACGAGACTCGATCTCGATCCGGTGGCTCTGGTGTCTCGACTTCCGGTTAGCGTGCGCTACACATCCGTAGCGTGCGCTAACCACAACGCATAGCGCGCTACGCCACAGGCGTTAGCGTGCGCTACACCACAAAAACACAAAAACTCGCATAGTAATCCAAAAAGCCTCCAAATACATGTCCCAACAAGGCACACATAAACATGGCACCAAATTCCAACGATGAGGACAATAACAATCCGATAAAACCCCAAAAACTCAACGAATCTGGAACAAGGATCTCGGGTATTACATTCTACCCCTCTTAAAAGAAGTTTCGTCCCCGAAACTTAAAACACAAAATGATCGGCGCAAAACAATCTCCGACAATAGAAATCAGAACGATAACAAAATGCAAAACACATGCTAACTGTTGCTGATGACCTGCAACGAATCACATGCGGCACGTGGCTGATAACATCCATATCATTATGCCAGAATGATGACGAAACGCAACGAACAAGATCAATATGGTTGGCCAGCCCGAACAGTATAACAATCAAGACGCGAGCTCAACGCTACACAAATACAAAATTCCACCATTCGAGGGTCGGAAGATCAATGAAGCTAATTTCCCGAAGTGAAGGAAAATACGACGTGATCTGAATGCTCAAAAATCACGATACGGAAGTAACAAAATCAGACAACAAATGATCGAACCACAACGATTGACACAATAACAGTCGAACAGTCAAGTTCGGATCATGACGACCAACAAGAATCAAATAACAACTCCGAAGTTCACACCTCGGCTCGAGATAATAGGTAATGTGGTAAAGCGACAAGATATGCATCCACAAAAATCCACAGGGATGGAATCGTAATCGAACAAAAAGTCACAACGACAAGTGGATTATTTCGAAAAATTACCACAACTCGTTTGATCAACAAAACAAAGGGTAGGGCAAGTTCAGAAAATATCAACGAACACAAATGAGTCGATAGAGTTGAAAACACAGAAGTTCGAAAATCCGATCCACTTCTAGCAAAAGAAGTCTATCCCCAAAATTCGAAACAACGAGGCAAAGAGATAACACAACATACAACTGGTAGACTACGCTCTCAGGGACTCCTCGAGTCACCCGATATCAATGCTCAAGTTCGGGCCTCAAGACTCGGTGACTAACTCGCAGAATCGAACCGGTGTCCCACGAGTCTGTACTTGTAACACGTCCATCGGAGGAGAAGGACAATGTGCACAAACATGCCCGACACATTGCGGTTGAAACACCTCTTGGCCTTACCAGAGGCAATACCGACGATTTGGAACTTCTCGTCCCAAGCATCGAGCGATGGAGCTTCACAATGAAAGGCTACTACGTTGCAATCGAGAAACATCAACTCCAAGATTAACCACAATATCATCCAGCTTCCTTTGCTTCCCACTCGGATCCAGATAAAACCCGGCTTCGAAGTTCTCGGAATTCCGCCCACATGACGACATGATCCCGAGGTTTAACGGCTTCCCACCAATGAACGGATCATCGCTAAGAAGGTACTGAGCAATAGGGACCTTCCGATCTTCAGGGCAATCAATGGCCTTGGATATCTTTTGCAACTGAAGAAGCCAACCATCCCAGCCCAGTGCATCTGTCGCACCAACGAATCGAGGGGGACTCATAAGAATTTCCTCTCAGAACCATAGATTTGTCCAGACCTTCTGAATCATATCGGCATTGCGTTCAATCGCCTTGGTCAATCGAGTCATCCGTGCCGCTACTTGTTGCAATACGGAGCAACATCCACACCAATATCGTTCCCAACAATATTCTCTCGATCCCGCGCCTGATCCCCGTGTTCATCCGTACCACGGTTGCGACCAAGGTCTCTGCCTCTCGGCATAGTAATCAAGAAAATTTAACGCAACAAAAGTCACATAATCACACAACAATATTAATGCACACACGGAAAACACTCACAAGTGATCGACTGCAAGGGTTAGACATAACGAAAAAATACAGTCTAAAACTTTTGCCCAGCCAGAAAGCACGTTCCACAACAAAATATGGTGTGTGCCGACTCTGTAAGTTGGCAACACAACCATACTCACCTACCAACGGTGCTAGACTGGAGGTTACAAACAAACAACATCGTACAAATCCAAATGCCAACGGTTCACATAATTATAGCATCACACAATTAACCGTCAGAAGTTAAACAACGTGCCAAACCGAGTCTTCACCTCTCGGTCAAGAGATCTATCTTGATGAGTGCATACTGAACGACTCAGCGTTCACACCACCACTCTAATCACAACTCGGAGCATTACAGCTGAATAACAACAACATCTTCATCACGTACCTTTTTAACGAAATACATGGAACCAAAAAGTTTAAAAGCGAGAGTCACGTTTCAAGTAAGTTTTTGGTAGACCTCAAATGAGTTTAAAATTAAATTTTTGAAAACTTGCAATATAAAAATGGAAAAAATGTAAGTAGTCTGAATTCTCAAAATGTTTGGCCTCGAGGTCATAACACGAAAATCAAGCTTTTCCTTTCTTGAAGGATGTTTTAAAATAATTTTACGTGACTCCCCAAGAACATTTAGAACATTTAAAATATCACATTGATGAACTTAGCTAGTGTAACCACACCAAAACATTACTTCTTGTAAAACAATTTATACAAGGATATATATACACATACACCGGCACATTACAAAAATCAAACAAACATGGAGGACATATTCATGATTCACATTTAACTCCTCAACATAACACAAATATCACACAAGCCCATGTAATACGAGACACAACATTATAGTGGGAGACTTACATCCACAGATCGCACGAAGATGATGGTTGCACCTTGATACTAATCACGACCGACCTCCAGACGACGCGTCGCGACACGACTTAGTCAGACAAAATCTGACAAGACAAGACAAGACAGGACCCGACAACACACAACTCGACCCGACAGCCTAGGTTTCTGCAAACCTAAGCTCCGATACCATATTCTGTAACACCCCCAAACCACTTGGGAATATTACAGCGCCGCAGACCCTCTCCATGAGGATCTACCAGGCTAAATACGAAAACAATACATCACATTTAATGCCGATATGGCTAAATAATGAACCATTAGACCGATTTGGTCTTTTACCACTAGCAACACAATAAACATACAAAACTCATACCCATACAGGGTTTGAATTACATCAACGTTCCCATAAAATGGGAAAATTACAAAATGGAGAGCCAAACACTGAGACTCTAACAAAATACTCAACAACTGGTCTTCATGTGATTAGTATCGTCGTCTTCCATCATCCTTCGTATCGATCCTATGATTTGCTCCCCAAAGAACTGCAAGTACCTGGACGCAATACAGACATCCACCCCCCGAATAATCGGGGGTTAGCAAAACTCCACTGTTTTGCTAGTGCAAGTATAAAAATTATGAATACAAGCCATACGTATCATACTCCAATATCCGATAATTGAAAACATACTCCCCGAGATAAATCATTTAATTAAAACTGCTCGAATCATGATAGGTGGGAATAAACCCAACATACATTTTACAAGATATCAAAGATCTCGGGGGTTTTGAAAACATTTGGAATATACAAATCCTCAACTTAGCAGAACCATATAGGGATACGGGCCAAGGACTTGTTTAAGTTCAAAATACCAATCCGATCACAAAACACGGGGTCCACGACCCGATCATCCTCATCACATACTCGAGTGAAAGTCCAAAAGGTCACACCCGATAAACAACCAAATCACAATGTCCGAGACAATCACTGTGGCCCGCATCCTTATGCCAAAATCTCACCATCAAGAAACAAATCATATACGACACTTATAATGATGCCATTCTAGCCAAGTACCAAGACCTTACGTAAGACATAACTCACACCGAGAATGGAAGCGTTATGATATTAGGACATATCATAATTATCGAAACAACAACGTGCCATAATCATCACAAAACAACCTCCCGAGCTATACCGGCCTGTACCTCTCAAGCAAGATACACACCCCGAGACACCTCGTCGGGCCCTCCCCGGTGTATAGCCCAACCGAGTGATCCGTAGGGATACGCAGCCTCACCGGACCCTGGGACCCTCACCGGGTTTTACTCGGCTCACACAATCTCAAAAACCACATGGCACAAATCACAATCATCAAAACCGCATTCTCCCGAAGTACATCAAACGCAATTCAAGGTACTTGTTAGAAATGGCCGCTATATCCGACACATACTCACAACCAAAACTACACAACAACATATGCTCATCAATAGACCCGCACATCCACACACGTATATTCTTCTTTTAATAAGACATAACCTTAAGTCCACTTTGACACAATCACGCACAATGATTACACACACAAGGAAGATATTTCCATGTACGAGACTAACACACATTTTCAAAACAACACATTCATTCATAGATACACAAGTAGATTTAGAAGGAAACCTTTATCGAGAACATACCGATCCTTTTTAACATTCATTAAACATTCGTATTTCACATAAAATCATTTATCAACAATTGTGCTTACGAAACACGAAACGTATGGGCAAGATACTTGCCTCAAATCCGCGAGTGAACAAATACGACGGATCACAAGGCCTCGATATCACGAACCACCGGGACAACGATCGGATGAGGTTGGGCAGCCCTCGAACTTCCAAAACCGACCAAGAACTCGACAACTCCACGAGAACTACGAAAATAACACTAACACGAATCAATAACACTAAACGGAATCCAAATCGATCCTAAAAACAACAAGGATCTAAGTGTGTCTCCAAGAAATCAAGAACTATGTTCCGAGTGATATAAAATCATGAATGAGTTCAAAAATCCGAAGATCATGGCCAAGACAACAAGAATTTCACCATCGATTCATCATCCCGGATTAAATCGAAAACTAAGGAGAAACCCCCAAAATTCAAGAACTAGGGTTCTAAGAAGAGATTACCTTGATTTGGATCAAGAAGATGATTAGATGTTGTTAAACACCTACAAATCCGTTCCAAATTGAAGCTTGATGAAGAAGATCGCTGAAAATCACCTCTGGAGTTCACTCCCGTCGGAAAGGATGAAGAAGGGAGAGAAATGACGAAGTGAAGCTCGATGTCCAAGATTTATCTCGGATAGTTAGTAGCGTGCGCTAACAATACAAGATTAGCGCGCGCTAACGGGTCAACGCCTTAATCGTCCGCTTGTAACCTTTGTTAGCGTGTGCTAGCCCCATGAGCGTAGCGTGCGCTAACGAGTCACGGATCCATCCGGTAGCTCTCGGATAGATCTGCACCTACCAGGTAGCGTGCGCTAGAAAGAAGAAGTAGCGTGCGCTAATCAGTCGATAGCGTGCGCTAGCTACCAACCTTAGCGTGTGCTAACGAGACTCGATCTCGATCCGGTGGCTCTGGACTGTCTCTGGACTTCCAGTTAGCGTGCGCTACACATCCGGTAGCGTGCGCTAACCACAACGCAGTAGCGCGCGCTACGCCACAGGCGTTAGCGTGCGCTACACCACAAAAACACAAAAACTCGCATAGTAATCCGAAAAGCCTCCAAATACATGTCCCAACAAGGCACACATAAACATGGCACCAAATTCCAACGATGAGGACAATAACAATCTGATAAAACCCCAAAAACTCAACGAATCTGGAACAAGGATCTCGGGTATTACATTGGATCCGCTGACGAAGAGTATTAATCGAGATCAAATGTATAAATTGTTAGAGGGAATGGGTGTTAAATCAACATCTTAAGGATGATTATAGCGGAAACCCAACCTTGTAGATTGGAGGATCCCAAGAGCTTGGTTCAATGGGATAACGAAGTTATAATAATCCGTGTGTTAAAACACTCAAACATACCTATTCTCTGAGAACAGTGAGTGATTGATTACCTACATGTGGTGAGGTTAAGTCTTATGATTTTTAATGATTCTTGATTACCTCGGAGAGGTCAAGTATAGTAGGATACTTGGGAATAAGAATCACCTATATAAGTGTGAAGTGAGGGCCGCTTCAGTTGATACACTTATGAATCCAAAGGGGTGTCCAAGGCCGAAAAGGACACAAAATGTTAGAACGGAAGGAATTGAGATGATATTGTGTCTATATTATTGTCTCAGTATACACCATGGAGGACTAGTTCAAGGTTTTCATGACCACTATGCCGCCAGTATACTCGATGATGTTGACAATGGATAGGTTCAAGGTCACAAGCCACCTAGCCAAATGCAATATTGTCTCTTGAGGACTGAACTATGCATTTGCATTCATTTTGCATTGGCATTCTCACTCATGTGGGGGATTGTTGGAAATGGTTTAGTAATTAACCATTTATTAAGAATAAATATTGTTAATTAAATAATTATTATTTAATAAAAATATTTATTGAATGTTAATCTACGTCATGAGTAGATGAACGAGGTATATTTAATATTTTTAAACCGATTTCCGGTGAGTGAGATATTATATGTTAAAGTTGGATGTTGGAGTAGGAACTAACATGATGTTAGTTATCCCACATTGATTGTGGATGGAGGTTTTGACTTGTATTTAAAGTCTTTGCCTTTATGGGCTTAATAACAAGTGGGTTGGTGTGTATGGGTGCCCTCGCGCACACACACACACGCTGCTGCGCCGCGCCGACCGACCGAGCCGTCCGTCCGTCCGGTCGGGTCGGGCGAGCTGCACGGGCTCGGCTCGGCCTGCTCGGGACTTGGATCTTGGCAATTGGTGTTTGGGCTTATCTTTTAGCCCAAATCAGAAGTCCACTAGCCTTTGGCATGGACAAGACTCTTGAGTGGCTGACTCTTGAGTTGGCAAGACTCTTACACCATTTGGCGTCTCAAATCGCCACCATCATGGCAGAGTCTGGCTATGAGTCCCTTCACATGATCAAGGAATGTTATATATATGTCAAGATTCATTCATTGCAAACACACGAAAATCGGCATATTTAGCATATCATACTGATTCGCCTGCTCCAGTCAGATTCGCGAGTGCTCTGGTCGGTTGCGGTGCTGCATCACGGACGCGTCAGATCGTTTTAACCTTTGGGGACGAGCCGCTTCACCGTGAGCACTACCGGGGCGTATTCTCGTCTTGCGGGCAGAAGCTCCAACTTCGGACGATCTTTGTAGTTTATTAAAAATTGTTCGTTCATTACAAGTGTAATCTTTCGTTTCTGTAACATATCTTTTGATGACTCCGTAACTGGATTAGGAACCAATTAATTCCGGGAATCGGGCGCCCAATTGCAATTGAAGTCAGAGCAAAGCCTTGTATGAATCGGCACGACACATGCGTTGATTGCTTCTTGGAATTTCGAACATGAAACATACAGGCAATCATTACTCATAAATCTCAAACATGCATCTTGGAATTCCTTGTATGAAGGATTTTTTTTATTCATTTTTTTGAAAATCATGAAGAATTTATTTTAAAGGCTAGGAGATGGGTATACATGCATTTCTTGTGGGCAACTGGGCATACAAGTAATTCCCTTATTTTACCAACTTCGTAGCGCATCTGTATCAGTCTGAAAGGTTGTGAATTTGACACGCACTATTTATTTGGAAGAGGCTGTTTGTTTACCTCTTAATGGTTGCTTTAAGAGTCAACCTCTGAATCGTTAAGAAGTTATTCTTGTTTGGCGAAAAAAATATTTGCCTCTTAATGGTTCCAAAATTTTCTGAATGGTTTTGTATCTTTATCCTCCCTTAACCATTAAGAGTCCTAATTTCATTTTGAACAATTAAAAAATAATTGTATTTTATTTTACATTATATCATAAGAATCTCTTAATCATTCTGACCACTTAATCATTCTGCATCAAACCATTCAGCAACTGCCAAACAATCGTTAAGGTTATCCAAATTTAACATCCACACACAACAAAAAAAAGGGGAAAAATAGAGCAAAATCAAGAAACTAGGAAAGCGTGAAGAGAATCGATCGCCGCATCTATGAAACTGAAAAATTAAAATCATAGTATTATTTTTGTTTAAATAGTCAAATTCTCAATGTCTACACTAACGCAGCCCACTGGTTCTCCCCTAAGTTAACCCCCCACAAAGAATCGGATGAGAATGGCGGGTAGGCCGACTGGATCCCATGTTTCGCTCCGGCACATCTTCTTCATAGGTTAATTTCTGTTTATTCATTTCTCGAGTTCATCGAAATCAATTTCTCATAATTAATTATCCATTTGGTCTACTCGTGATGAAGATATAAGACTTAATGAAAATGACGGGCAACACCCTGAACCACACCTCTACATACACCCGTGTTTTATGAGTGCAATATCGCGTGTTTTACGATTAATTTTATTATAATATTATTATGAATATTTTACCAGTAAAACATGCGGTACAACACTCATAAAGTACGGATTGTGTATGAAGGTGTGGTTCAGGTTGTTACCCTATCACCCCTCAAGACTTAATATTGACCAGTGTCATATTTATCATTCCTTATTTGCATATTTATTTGGAAAAATTGCACAAAACCCCCACCATTTGTCACTTGTGCGACTTATTCCCTAATCTTTCAATTGTCAAACCGTGCCCCCAATATTTCAGTAACTATGCGAGTTGCCCTAAAAATCGAAGTCCGTAAAAAACTTGACAGCGTGTTGTTGGAAAATTTCTGATTTTGATCCTTCATCATTTATTTCTTCATAATTTTAATCCCACGACTATTGGATATATATATATATATAGGAAAGAGATCAAGTGAGATTTTATTTGAAAAATAAGAATATATCTCAATTCTTGATTCTATATGATGGATGATTCCGATTGTGTGATTGTTTCTTAATTAATGAATGATTCCCCATCTCTCTCTATATATATATTGTGGATCGATAATGATAGGTTATAGTGGATTATTGCGGATTGATCGGCTAATTAATTAAGAAAAATGATAGGGCAACACCCTAACCACAACCCCAAACACACCCGTGTTTTATGAGTGTTGTACCGCGTGCTTTACTATTAATTTTATTATAATATTATTATGAATATTTTATCTGTAAAGCATGCGGTACAACATCCATAAAGCACAGAGTGTGTATGGGGTGTGGTTGAGGGCGTTACCCTATCACCCCTCGTTAATTAAACCCAGCGATTATACTAATTAAAATCGTGTAATCAAAGTACTATTAATTGGTTTGCAGGACTATATTTCACGGCGGCTTCCGCCACGACGCTTTTCACTCTCCAAAATAATTGCAATCACACAGTCTGGCCAGCCACAGTCTCTGGCAACGGCGCCATCTCCGGAGACGGTGGTTGCCCACTAGGCCCCGGAGACACCTATCAACTCGCAGCCCAGCCAGGCTGGTCTGGCCGTTTCTGGGCCCGAACGGGCTGCCACTTCGACGACGCCGGGAACGGCCAATGCGCCACCGGAGACTGCAGCGGTAGGCTCAGATGCACCGCCAGCGGCGCCCCTCCTGCGACCCTCGTGGAGTTCACTGTGGGAAGCGTCGGCAGTGCGGCGGAGAAGGACTTTTACGACGTCAGCCTGGTGGACGGCTACAATGTGGGGCTCTCAGTGCGGCCCATAGGTGGCTCCGGCGACTGCCGGTCCCCGAGCTGCGCGGCGGATATTAATTCGATCTGTCCCGAGGAGCTGCGGGTTGTTGGCAGTGGCGGGGCGGTGGTGGCGTGCAAGAGCGCGTGCGTGGCGTTCCAGTCGCCCGAGTTTTGTTGCACCGACGGGCACTCGAACCCCGACACGTGCAATCCGACGCCGTATTCGAGGATTTTCAAGAATGTTTGCCCGCAGGCGTATAGTTATGCTTACGATGATAAATCTAGTATCTGTACTTGTACTGGTTCTGACTATCTCATCACATTCTGTCCTTCTTCAAACCTGGATTAAACTCATGGAATATTAGTGGATTTAAATTAATAATGAAAATATGTATGGTATTGTCAAAATTAATATCAACTTGTTCAATATTATTTAAGGTTTCAGTTTCGTTTTTTTATTTCAAATTCAATTTCCAGTTGAAATGTGTTGTTTATAAAAATAGTTGTTTTGTATTGAAAATTATTTTTGTTCATCTTTTTCGATTATATAGTTGTTTTTGTTTAATTTCCACTGTGTGAATTTTCACTATTTGTAATTGACATTACGTATGTATGTATTCAATTTTTTTAGGGTTGAGATTATGCTTTTTTTTTTTTTTTCATTTCACATTAGTACTCTTTCCCGATTCCAAATCCTAAGTTTGTTTTCTTCTACGAACTAGTTCAAGACCCGTCGAACTTCGAAGGGATATAGATTTCTCGTTTACTTGAATGTAAACATAAGAATAAATTTATGTTTGAAAAACTAAAAGTCAAATATATAAAAATTAACTAATTTTCCATGGAATATAGATCTCCTTTATATTAAGAGTCAAACACCAAAAAATTTACTCAAAAAAAATTACTCACAGGTTGTCGAAAACCTCTTTGTAAACTACATTAGTCGTCGAATTAGAAGTCTGACCCTCTTCGTCACAAATTAGAACTTTCAGACCTTTCTCGCTAGTTATTCTCGAGACTACCACATACAATTGACCATGGCTGAATACAGGTTTAGGAAGGTAAATTCCAACGTGCGAAAGAGACTGCCCCTGACTTATTTATAGTCATTGCAAAGCAAACGGATAGGGGGAACTGCCTACGTTGGACCTTGATAGGGAGTTTGGTGAAATCTGAAGGGCTCAATATCATTCGAGGAATCAACACTTTCTTACCGGCAATTTTCCACACACCATTGCAGTCTCAGTGACGTGCTTATAAAGCTTTGTCACTATCATCCTCGTACCATTGCACAACTCAACCGACTGGTCTATATTCCTAAGAAGCATCACTGGACATCCAACTTTCAATTTGATCGCGTGGTTTGACAACCTTGAACACCTAACCGTATTATTAAACTCAACAGAAAATATATCTTCGTGACCATCCATGTCTCCATCCTCTTTGCTGATCTTTTCCGAACTCATATACTCCACCCAGGAAATAGGGACAATATGTAGTCATTGATTTTCTCAACT
Organism: Orobanche coerulescens; assembly: GCA_033398695.1. Classification (NCBI taxonomy): domain Eukaryota; kingdom Viridiplantae; phylum Streptophyta; class Magnoliopsida; order Lamiales; family Orobanchaceae; genus Orobanche; species Orobanche coerulescens. The sequence continues at coordinate 10,725,494 of CM065802.1, read as the reverse complement.
ATGTCATTAGTTGAAGCATGTATAGCCCTATCTTGAAAAAATAGTGGATCATACATATTTTGGAATATAAATGGATAAGTGCTCTCAACGATACATATTTAGGAGTTCTGCCAAGTCGGTTTCTGGCTTGACCTTGCTGCAAGTTGTTATCTCATCAACTAGTAATGGAATACCGAATCTCGAGTGTGCAGTTTGACCTTTAGGTAGGAGCAACGAAGCAATACCACCAGAAGCTACTGGAAGAACTATATCCTCCCCTGCATCTCAACGCCGAGCACAGTGTCCTCCAAATAAAAGTTTTTCCCGTGCCCCCTGAGCCGTATAAGAAGAACACTCCGCCGGTACCTCTATCAACCGCATCTATAATTTTTTTATAAACCAAAGACTGATCCTCATTCAAACATGAATACAATCTTGAGTGTTCTGCAAGTAACTCGTCTCTGTCGTAAGACGTTTCGTCCAATATAAGTTTGTTCTGATCGTCCGAGATGATAGAGTCATTCGATACGGGCATAGGTGGAAAACAATGGAGATTGTTATAACTAAGCGAGAGTAATTTTTCAATTTCAACCAATGCATAGTTCTGCACTTGTTCATCGGTGAGCTCTAAATCTGTATGTGATGAAATGAAGAAAACTAAGTGAGATAAATGCGATTGCACATATTATGAAAGAGCATAATATTATCAATGAAGTGAAAATAATTGCAAACAGATGATAGTTTAATCATATATTGATAAAGTAATTCTTATGAAGTTTAGACATAAAACATTGTTACCCCAATTATTTAAATTCTGGCGCGAGCGGTAAAGAACATCATCTGACAAAAGCCGCCAAGTATTATCCCATACAACTTCAGGTCTCGAGATACTATTAGATAATAGCAATATTGAAAAGAGGTGACAGAGGTAGGGTTCGGATCTCCACGAACTTGCTTCAGTGATACCATCGATATATGATAACACTCATTTTTACACATATATTTACATCGATTTTTCGGGTTTTAAGATCCTAAAGTGTGTAGAACTGTGTCGTTTATACTCGTATTATGTTTATTGGACTCGATCACGCTTGGGTACGTTTTATTGATTTTATAGGTACTTTATGGACATAAATCAAGCAAGAACGAAGTCTCCAACCCCAATACATATCAAGCGATGCGGAAACGAGAGATCGGGCTTAAAAAGGAGTCAAAACGGTGTCAAAACGAGTCAACACGAGCCCGGCCGTGTCAAATGACACGGGCCGTGTCATTATCCCGGCCGTGCCATATCGACACGGTCGGGTCTATCTCCCAGGCCTTTCGTGCTTATTTTGACGAGTATGACACGGGCCGTGTCATTTGACACGGTCGTGTCATTTGCTCGGCCGTGTCATTTGACACGGTCGAGTCCCCTGTCCAGCAGGTTTTTGGGCTTTTGAGCATACTATGACACGGGCCGTGTCATTTGACACGGGCCGTGTCACTTTTCGGTGGAAATATCTCCTTTTGACATTTTTGAGAGATTTTTGTGGAAAAAGTGAATGTTTTATCTTTATAAAAGGGATATATGGGGCATGATAGGGGATATGCTGAAGATTGGGAGATTAGAGAGAGAGAATAACAAAGAATCAAAGGACTTTCATTCCAAAAAGAAGAGGTTTTGAAGAAATTCTTGAAGAACACTTCAAGAACATTTGAAGGTTTCAACCGGGATCGATCAAGACACACCACGAGTTTTATCTTCTTCCTATCTTTTCTTCATTTTGTTGTTTTTATTAGCATGAACATGATGATTATCTATCTTCCTTTCAATTCCATGACCGGCTAAACTCTTTAGATTCCGGGCATGGGAGTACGTTGATTTACTATGATTTTGAGGGATTGATAATTATATTTACCTAGTGTGATTTCTTTATCAAATACTTGGTTTGATTCATGTTTAGACACTTGATCAATGTTTTTACATGTTAAACTTAATTGCTCATAATTCGAGAGAAGAGGGCATTAATAGGTTTCGAGTATTTGACGTAGTAAATTACGAGATTGAGAAATCGGTGATGAACTATGATGATATCTAAATCTTATGAACATTTTGGAGTTAGATAATTTATAGTAAACGGAGACGTTGTTGTAAGTTGTTTAATCTACGTTTTAATGCATCTCGAGAGGGACTTTAGAATATTATTGTGATTATCATTTTGGAAACACACTTAGAACTTTTGAAACCAATCCCGACTAAATTTAGTGATCAACGGAAACCTAGTCTTGGAATCTACCGTTCTAAACTCTTGCAATTCGCTTCCATTCGGATATTTTCAATCGTTTTAATTTATTGTGATTATTGTTTGTTATTTCATTAATCGTCCATTTTACCTTTCGATCGTCTAGATAAGTCGAGAACACTACAATCTAATACTCAACACAACAAAAAATATTTAGTCTCTGTGGAATACGACCTTGCTCGCCGCTTTCTACATATTTTCCGTACACTTGCGGATTGGTTAAAAATATAGCGAACAAGTTTTTGGCGCCGTTGCCGGGGACTAAATTAATTTTTGTGTTGATATTACGATTAGTGTTTTTAGTCTTACTTTAGACATTTTCTTATTTGTTACTTAACTCATACAATCTCTACTCAGGGAGTGCATGAACACTCGTTCATCTCGAGTGCCGTTAGAAACTTTCATCCCGGAAGTAGAAGCATTTGCCCGAAGAACAAGTGCCACCTCAAGGAAACTAAGAAGGGATCTTTTTGAAGACATGGAGAGAGCAGGAGACAACGTAGAAAGGGGCAACGCAAACGAAAATGCAATAATCCAAGACAACGAGGGCAGAAGGATGGAAATTCCACCAACTAGGGTGCAATCAATTCGGGATGGATTCCGACCGAAACTTGACCGAAACTTTGGAGGAATCACTCATGTCCCCATCAACGCTAATAATTTTGAGTTGAAGCCGGCCTTAATTTCAATGGTTCAACAAAATTAATTTGGAGGATTTGCTGTCGAAGATCCACATGCCCATCTCACTCATTTCATGCAAATATGTGATACTATCAAAATGAACGGAGTCTCGGATGATGCCATACGCTTACGATTGTTTCCATTCTCTTTGAGGGAGAAAGCAAGAAATTGGCTTGGAACTTTAGCTCCCGGAAGTATAAAGACATGGGAAGAATTGAGCGAAAAATTTTTGTTCAAATTTTTCCCACCAAACAAGACGATGAAGCTAAAGGGTGAGATTACTCAATTTCATCAATTGGATTCCGAACCATTATATGAAGCTTGGGAACGTTTCAAAGATCTACTAAGGCGATGCCCTCGACATGGTTTTCCCGAAGACCAACAAATGTGTTTCTTCTACAATGGTCTTATGGGGGAAACAAGGAATTTTATTGATGCTTCATGAGGGGCATTGCTAGCAAGAAGTGCTGAAGAAGCATATGGATTGATCGAAGAAATGGCTATGAATAGCTATCAATGGCCAACGGAAAGATCAAATATTAGAAGGGTGGTGAGATATCCGATTCGGATCCCATAAAGGCATTAACCGCACAAATGACGATGCTAACTACTCAATTGGGGCTCTAACAAAAGGAGGTGATTCAAGGAGTTTCTCAAGAAAGTTCAAGTTCACTACCATCCGATCCATTGGAAGAGGCACACTACATTAATAATCGGAGTTACAACAATTACCGAAATAATCCACCACCGGGCTTCTACCATCCCTCAAATCGAAATCATGAAAATTTTAGCTATGCCAATCCAAAGAATGCTTTGCAACCACCGGCCGGATTCAAGGTATCGAATGGGGAGATAATTGAAGAATCAAAACCGACGTCGAATCTCGAGAATATTCTAGCTACCTTCATGATGGAGACGAAAAGTCGATTTAGTCGAGACGAGGAGAAATTAGACAAAATCGAAGGCCATGTCACTCAACTAGCTACCACCATAGGAGCTCAAATGAAAAATCTCGAAACTCAAATTGGACAATTAGTTAAAGTGGTCGGGAGTCAACATCAACGGGGACAATTTCCAAGCAATACCGAAGTGAATCCCAAAGAGTCGTGCCAAGCGATCACCTTAAGAAGTGGAACGAATTATGAAGGGCCAAAGATGCCAAGTGAGGAAGTCAAGGATGATCAATTCGAAATTGAAAAGGAAGAAGGGAAGCATGATACAACTAAGGGGGCTGAGAAGCTTAAAATATCTCCTAACTCTACTCCTAACGTTCCTCTACCTTTCCCTCAACGTTTCAAAAAGAAAAAGTTAGATGCACAATTCGCAAAATTTTTAGACATCTTCAAGAAAATTAATATCAATATTCCTTTTGCAGAAGCTTTGGAACAAATGCCTAACTACGCAAAGTTCTTGAAGGATGTGATGTCAAGAAAAAGAAAGATGGAAGATCATGAGACGGTTAAACTAACCGAAGAATGTAGCGCTATTATCCAACGCAAATTGCCTCAAAAGATTAAGGATCCCGGAAGCTTTACCGTTCCATGCACTATTGGAAACGTCTCATTCGATAAAGCTTTGTGTGATTTAGGTGCTTCGATTAACCTCATGCCGTTATCTATTTTCAGGAAATTAGGTGGCGGAGAAATGAAAACCACAACGGTTATGCTACAATTGGTGGATCGATCCATAACACATCCCAAGGGGATTGTTGAAGATGTGCTTGTAAAAGTCGACAAGTTTATTTTTCCAGCGGATTTTGTCGTCCTTGATATGGAAGAAGACGGAGATTTACCACTTATCCTTGGACGTCCATTTCTAGCAACGGGAAAGGCTCTTATTGATGTTGAAAGGGGAGAATTAACACTACGTGTTAACGACGAGCATGTTCTATTTTCTATTTTCAAAGCTATGAAATTTCATGATAATACGGAATATTGCAATGTTATTGACCATATAAGCTCGTATGGAAAGAAAAAATCCTACACTCATTATCGTCGGATCCGTTAGAGTTCGCTCTTACGAATTCATGTTTTTCTAGTGATTCAACTTTGGAGTTTGACGATTCTGACTTGTTTGATTACGTTTCTGAATTGAATTCTCTACAGGAAAAAACGCAAAGCAATACGTTCGATGATTTAGACGAAAGGGAGCATGAAGTAGTTGCGTAAATCAAGTCGATTTGGACGAATCAAACGTGTCCAACGACATGAAAAAAATTTGGGGTCCGTTTCATCTCAATCGGATTCATCTTAACCAAGCTTGACCTTAAAACCCTCCCGAACACCTCAAGTATGCATTTGGATGATAACAAATCCAATCCTAATTGTATCCTCTTCACTTTCATCCACTCAACTAGATAAATTGCTTCGTGTATTGAGAGCACATAAATCGGCTATAGGGTGGTCTATCTCAGATTTGAAGGGGATTAGTCCCTCCATATGCATGCATAGGATTTTGCTAGAAGAAAATTTTAAACCTAAAGTGCAAAATCAACGGAGACTTAATCCCATAATGAAAGAAGTGGTGAAAAAGGAAGTATTAAAACTTTTAGATGCCGGGATGATATATCCAATTTCCGATAGTGAGTGGGTAAGTCCTACTCAAGTGGTGTCAAAAAAGGGAGGGATGACCGTAACCAAAGACGAAAAAGATGAATTAATTGCTATGAGAGTAGTTACAGGATGACGAGTATGTATAGACTATAGGGCTTTAAATGCGGCTACTCGCAAAGACCATTTTCCTCCTCCCTTCATTGATCAAATGCTTGATAGATTGGCGGGGCATGAATTTTTCTGTTTTCTTGATGGATATTCAGGATATAATCAAATCTATATAACACCGGAAGATCAAGAAAAAACGGCCTTTACATGTCCTTATGGAATTTATGCTTATCGTCGAATGCCGTTTGGTTTATGTAATGCTCCAGCCACATTTCAACGTTGTATGATGGCTATATTTCACGGTTTGATCGAAAATATAATGGAAGTTTTCATGGATGATTTTTCGGTGTTTGGAAATTCATTTGATCATTGCTTGCATAATCTTACTTTAGTTTTGCAAATGTGAAGACACTAATCTCGTGTTGAATTGGGAGAAATGCCACTTTATGGTGCAAGAAGGAATTGTCCTAGGCCATCGAGTGTCCGCCACGGTTTGGAGGTTGATAGGGCGAAAATTGTCGCCATTGAGAAACTTCCCCACCAAAGAATGAAAAAGCAATTAGGAGCTTCCTTGACACGCGGGTTTTATAGGAGATTCATAAAAGACTTTTCAAAAACCACTAAACCTTTGAGTAAATTGCTAGAAAAAGACACCTCTTTCATTCTTTCTAACGAATGTTTGCAGGCATTTGAGACTCTAAAGAAGGCATTAGTGAGTGCTCCTATCCTCGTGGTACCGGATTGGTCTCAACCTTTTGAGATCATGTGTGATGCAAGTGATTATGCGGTCGGTGCTGTGTTGGGACAACGTCGTGAAAAACTCTTTCGGGCTATTTATTATGCAAGCAAAACATTGGACGGAGCCCAACAAAATTACACAACAACGGAGAAGGAAATGCTTGCCGTAGTATTTGCTTTTGATAAGTTCCGATCATACTTAATTGGGACGAAGACGATAGTACACACGGATCACACAGCTATTAAATACTTGTTTGAGAAGAAAGACTCTAAACCTCGCCTAATTCGATGGATTCTTCTTTTACAAGAATTTGACGTGGAAGTCCGAGACAGAAAAGGATGTGAAAACGTGGTAGCGGACCACCTATCTCGCCTCGAGTACAAAAAGGAGGAGGAACCGGAGATCGAAGGGATTAAAGAAGAATTTCCGGACGAGCGGCTCTTTATGGTAGAAGCTAAATTTCCGTGGTTTGCTGACATTGTTAATTTTTTGGTCGCAGGTGTGCTACCCCCGGATTCATCTCATTACCAAAAGAAGAAATTCCTACATGATATTAAGTTCTATATGTGGGATGATCCATTACTTTTTAAGAGATGTGCCGACATGATCGTGAGGAGATGTGTACCACAAGAGGAATGGGATGAAATTCTTCAACAATGTCATTCATCCCCAACCGAGGACATTTCGAGCAACACGCATACCGCAAAGTGTTGCAAAGCGGATTTTATTGGCCTACGCTATACAAAGATTGCTATCTCTTTATTCAACAATGCGATAGATGCCAACGAGTAGGAAATATTTCAAGACGTCATGAGATGCCCCTAACCAACGTAATTGAGGTTGAACTATTTGACGTTTGGGGTATCGACTTCATGGGTCCATTCTCATCATCATTCGGAAATAAGTACATTCTCCTAGCGGTCGAGTACGTATCTCGATGGGTCGAGGCGATTTGTTCTCCAACAAATGATGTTCAAGTAGTAATGAAATTTTTAAAGAAAAACATTTTTTGCCGATTCGGAACTCCAAGAGCATTAATCAGTGACCGGGGATCGCATTTTGTCAACAAAATCATGGATAAACTTCTTCAGAAATATGGGGTCCGATCAAAGAAATCATTGGCCTATCATCCACACGCACATGGACAAGCAAGCGCCAACAAAGAGATCAAGCTAATCTTGGAAAAGACGGTGAATACATCTCGGAAAGATTGGTCATCCAAGCTCGATGATGCACTTTGGGCTTATCGTACGGCCTATAAAACTCCTTTGGGAACATCGCCTATCAACTCATTTTTGGGAAATCATGTCACCTACCTTTGGAATTGGAGCATAGAGCGATGGGCGGTGAAAAGAATAAACTTAGATTTTGAGGCCGGAAAGAAAAGATTGCTAGAGTTAAATGAATTGGAAGAATTCGGATGAATGCTACGAAAATTCTCGAATTTACAAAGAAAGGTCTAAAAGATGGCATGATAAGATGATCATTAAACGTGAATTTATGCCGACAACAAGTACTTCTCTATAATTCAAGACTGAAATTGTTCCTAAAAATTGAAATCAAGATGGTCGGGTCCATTCGTGATTAAGAAAGTACTTCCACTGGAATAGTCGAGCTCATGAGCAGAGAGAGCTATTTAAAGTTAACGGTCCAACGAGTCAAACATTACTATCATCCCTATCAAAAGGAAGCCGTATTCTGCAATAACTTTAATCGAGCCATAAAGACTTTCGATGAAAACGTCCTATCAAGACGTTAAACTTAGCGCTAGTTGGGAGGCAACCCAATAAATTTTATTTGCATGTTTTAAATTTTTTCGCATTTTGTTGTATTTTTTTGTTGTATAACTAACCGGTTCAAATTTTGGTGTTCAAATCGCAGAAAAACACACCGAGGACAAAGCTGCGTTTTCAGACAAAGATGGCACGGCAAAGGTGTCAAATGACACGGTCGGTCGTGCAACCAAATAAATTCACTTTACGGCATAAGATGGCACGGGCCGTGTCATTTGACACGACACGGCCGGGCTTGACAGACGGCAAAAGCTTACAAACGAAGAGTGACACGGGCCGTGTCATTTGACACGGCCATGTCGATAGGGGGTATAAAAAGGTGTCAGACGGCCGATTCACTTCATCTTCTTCCCCAAAACTTTCCTCCTCCCCAAATCATAAACCCTAGTCCCGAATCTCATCAAATCCGCAAAATCAGGCAAAAATTGTGTCAAATCTCACATAAAAACAAAGTGCTCATCATTATCCCACAATCCTAAAGCTTCAAGGGTGAGAATCGGACGAATACATCCGGTTGGGTCGCGATTTTTCGAGTTTTTCTTCAATTTTCACTCCAACTTCAAGGTATGATTCACGATTTTGGAAGGTTTAATTATTCATTGCATTCAAATTATGTGGAACATGATTTATTGAGCAACTTAGGGTTCTTGAATGGATTATATTTTTGAGATTTTGGGAAATTTATCATGAATTAAAGGAGTTGAAATTTTTGTTGGTGATTATCATACATGATGGATATATATGATTGATGTCATTACATGTTTGGGATTTTACTTACATTTGGGGTTGAAATTTATGGTTGGGATATTTTGAAGAAAACACATATTGTGGGGGTACGTGTATTATCGAAAAATAGTGATTCGGAGCTTGTGTGAATAAGTGATAATTGATAATTCTCTTGTAGGAAAATGGCCAGAGGACGAGGAAATGCTCAACGAGGACGAGGAAATGCCCAAGGACGAGGCGCAACTCAACGAGGAAGAGAAAGGCCCGCAACAGAAATCGAACAACCAGAGAGAATACCTACTCAAGGGGCTGTCGAGACGCCCGAGACATATGGAATTGAGCTTCCGCCGAGTCGCCTAGCACGATGGGAGACATTGGGACAGAAAAAAATGCTCCCCACGCGATGGCCGGACGATGAATGCATGACTGCGATGGGGATAAAAGAAGATGTTATGCGGATACTCGGACGAATAAGCTGGACGACGCTAATGACTCAACATTGGCCCACTTACCGATGTCTCACACTGGAATTTCTTAGCACACTCTCCGTTAAGAGAGACCCGATTACGCATGAGCCGACCGCCTTGGAATTTCGGCTCAACAACAAAAACGAAAAATTGGGTACGGGCGGGTGGATACTATATATGACGCTCAAGACACGGAGAATACCGAATCAATCGGTTTGAGTGTGAGACTTCTCGGAGGACAATGATTGAGTACCCGGGAGCGGTGCACGTCCCTACATTCCCAAATCGGCGAAAGGATCATCTCTTCGTAATCCTATTCTCCGCTATTTACACAAAGTCATCGCAAGCACTATCTTTGGGCGGAAAGAAACGGGCCGATAACTCGGCGAGAACTTTATGTCCTAGCTCATATACTCGACGGAACAAATCCCGCAACCTGAGCTATTATTATGGACCATTTCGAGGACGTTGCTACTAAACCGAGAGGGGAAATTTGGATAGGGGTTTAATTACCCCTATCGCACTTCATCTTGACGTACCTCTACAAAACCGAACTCCTCCCGAAATATGCTTCTATCAATCCAAGTCATGAAGTTGATGAATATCCTGGACTACGACTCCCGAGTTATTTTTCTCGAATGACGGTGATCACTTCCTACTCCCGAATACAACTCGACAACTATTTCTAGTATTCGGGACATAGGAAATTTACAAATGTCCACTAAGCGCACAAATTGGCCCGGGAGGCACTGGATTAATTTCCCGAGTGAAAGATATGTTGCCGTAATGTCCGTCCTAGGCGTACGGAGTTTGAGGATGAAAACGAGAGGATGAGAGAAGAAGAGAGAGAGGAGAGAATGGAGGAGGAATTCGAGTATGAAAGAGGCCCGGAAGAAGAAAGAGAATCGGGGGAGGAAGAAGAAAGAAGGAGAGATCGGCCCGAGTCGTCGAGACAAGCCGAATCAAGAAGTTCCGTATCTCGTGAAGAGTTCGAGGCTTTCCGAGAGGAGACCCGTGAAACACTAGCCGGGATGCAAGCAATTTTACAACGAATGGAAGATTGGCGTGTCCAACAAGGGCATTATCCTCCGCCAAGTCATTAGGACCGGTTGTAATTATTTCTTGACCCAAGGTTTTTCGTTGTTTAAATACTATACCCCCTTTTGTGTGCATAATCTTTAATTCAAGTTTGGGGGGAGATATTGGGTCAAGAAATACCTACATTGTTTGTTTGAATTGTTTACTTTGGTGTGTTTGGATTTTGTTTTATGTTTTGGTTTGAATTGTTTACTTTGGTGTGTTTGGATTTTGTTTTATGTTTTGGTTTGAATTGTTTACTTTGGTGTGTTTCATTTTGGTGTGTTTTATTTCGAACTTGGTGTGTTTTGATGATGATGAACTTTGATGAAACTCGAAAGAATGAACTCTTGTCTTGGATGCCTCGGGATTTATTTTGTTATTTTGACATACAAATCGAGGATAATTTGAAGAGGAAAAATTGTACAATAATCAAAAGGGTGTGAAATTGAATAAATAGCCTAATCTCTTGGAAATATGAACAAATCTAACTTGTGAGCTTTTGAGCCTTCGTGCATCATTAAATATGCAAGTTTCATTGTCGAGTGTTCCATTCATGTTTTAAGACTCTAGAACTTGCCCTGGTATCTTATTCGAAACTACAAGTGTGCTTGCAAATTAGTGAAAATGATTTAAGGCAATTTTTATTTGACAACCTTTCAAACCTTTTGGCCAACCCAAAAAATTTATTTCCCTAGTTAGCCCGATTGAGCTTAAAGCCTATTTCTTGTTAACCACATTATGAGCTTTCCGTTTCATTATAAACTTTTGTCCCTATACTTGAGCTATTTAGAACATATTGGCAAAAGAATGAAAAGATGTGGTAGCAATTGGGAAGATTGTTGGTTCAAAATGCAATGAATTATCAAAATAATTTGATGGAGGATTGGTGTGATTTAATGATGATGTTGTCCACCACAAAAAAAAAAATGGTGGACACAAAAGTAACGAGATGTATGAAGCAATAAGGAGGAATAAGGTTGTGATTTTCACTTTCAAAACTGCTTAGTGCCATGATATTCAAATCAAGGGGTTGAAAGAAACAAAATCCTAAGGGATTATTGAGCTTCTAATTGAGCGAAGTGATTGAGGAGATAATGTTCTAATTTGCTCAAGTCAAGTCACTTTAAGCCATATGTATCCTACCCCGACCAAAAAGCCTACATTACAACCATTAAAGTCCTTTTTGATTCACCAAATTTGCATGCACAACTAGTGGTAGAGATGTATACGATTGGCAAGCCTATGGGGATTCTTATTTCATTGAATGAGTTTTGAGCGTTACTTATCCCCTTATACACTTTGAGAGTGAGGGAATACACTTGACCGGCGAGGTTCGTATTATTCAAGTATTAGCTATGATGTTAAGGAAGCACCCCCGAGATTTGAATACTTTATAGAACTCGACTTATTTATTTCTTGAGGCGTATTGATAAATTTTCAAAATGATCCTTTGAGGTATGTTGAGGGACGAGTTCACTTAAGAGTGGTTATTTTAAAGTGCATTGCTCGGGACGATCAACGTTCAAGTTTGGGGGATTTTGATAACACTCATTTTTACACATATATTTACATCGATTTTCGGGGTTTTAAGATCCTAAAGTGTGTAGAACTGTGTCGTTTATACTCGTATTATGTTTATTGGACTCGATCACGCTTGGGTACGTTTTATTGATTTTATAGGTACTTTATGGACATAAATCAAGCAAGAACGAAGTCTCCAACCCCAATACATATCAAGCGATGCGGAAACGAGAGATCGGGCTTAAAAGGAGTCAAAACGGTGTCAAACGAGTCAACACGAGCCCGGCCGTGTCAAATGACACGGCCGTGTCATTATCCCGTGCCATATCGACACGGCCGGGTCTATCTCCCGTGCCTTTCGTGCTTATTTTGACGAGTATGACACGGCCGTGTCATTTGACACGGTCGTGTCATTTGCTCGGCCGTGTCATTTGACACGGTCGAGTCCCCGTCCAGCAGGGTTTTGGGGCTTTTGAGCATACTATGACACGGCCGTGTCATTTGACACGGCCGTGTCACTTTTCGGTGGAAATATCTCCTTTTGACATTTTTGAGAGATTTTTGTGGAAAAAGTGAATGTTTTATCTTTATAAAAGGGATATATGGGGCATGATAGGGGATATGCTGAAGATTGGGAGATTAGAGAGAGAGAATAACAAAGAATCAAAGGACTTTCATTCCAAAAAGAAGAGGTTTTGAAGAAATTCTTGAAGAACACTTCAAGAACATTTGAAGGTTTCAACCGGGATCGATCAAGACACACCACGAGTTTTATCTTCTTCCTATATTTTCTTCATTTTGTTGTTTTTATTAGCATGAACATGATGATTATCTATCTTCCTTTCAATTCTATGACCGGCTAAACTCTTTAGATTCCGGGCATGGGAGTACGTTGATTTACTATGATTTTGAGGGATTGATAATTATATTTACCTAGTGTGATTTCTTTATCAAATACTTGGTTTGATTCATGTTTAGACACTTGATCAATGTTTTTACATGTTAAACTTAATTGCTCATAATTCGAGAGAAGAGGGCATTAATAGGTTTCGAGTATTTGACGTAGTAAATTACGAGATTGAGAAATCGGTGATGAACTATGATGATATCTAAATCTTATGAACATTTTGGAGTTAGATAATTTATAGTAAACGGAGACGTTGTTGTAAGTTGTTTAATCTACGTTTTAATGCATCTCGAGAGGGACTTTAGAGTATTATTGTGATTATCATTTTGGAAACACACTTAGAACTTTTGAAACCAATCCCGACTAAATTTAGTGATCAACGGAAACCTAGTCTTGGAATCTACCGTTCTAAACTCTTGCAATTCGCTTCCATTCGGATATTTTCAATCGTTTTAATTTATTGTGATTATTGTTTGTTATTTCATTAATCGTCCATTTTACCTTTCGATCGTCTAGATAAGTCGAGAACACTACAATCTAATACTCAACACAACAAAAAATATTTAGTCTCTGTGGAATACGACCTTGCTCGCCGCTTTCTACATATTTTCCGTACACTTGCGGATTGGTTAAAAATATAGCGAACAATATACTCCTTGTCATCATCTAACAAACCCAAAGCATAGCAAGCTGACTTGAAACTCTCATAAATGACCCCATCCACCGTTCGCAAATCAGCATAGCGTGTTGGGCCCTTGATGTGATTCAGCATAATTCGAAGGTAATAGAGATCACCGGCACCAACAGGGACATGGTAAAGTCGTCCTATAGCGAAGCGCTGTTTTCTCGGAGTCCATTTCCATTGTGCATCATTCCATACAAATTTTTGGGGGAACTTCTAATATTTCAACTTTCTAGCTTCCTCGCTTACGTTGTTCATTTCCATCCATGCTAAAAACTTTGCCTAGCTGGACGAAGGCTTATTAAAGACATCTGAAATATTATCGTCATTCCTGAAAAAACAATTATGTTCACCCTCTAAATGGAATGGTAAACGCTCCACAGCGACACTTCGATAATGAATGTCAAACATAAATATTCACCAAACCGCTTCACATTCAGAGATGTATCGACAGTCGATGTATCGCTTGATCTCATCATCTCTTCCGGCCTCTTCATCATCGACTCCAGTGGTGGAGAACCTAGCAGTAATCCTATCGTTACCCTTGCTGATGTACTTGAAGAGATACTTGATGGCTCTACTTTGATTGCAATATTCAACATTGATGTGAGCATGATACTTCAAAAGCAGATAATGATTATAAGGTAAAGTGAACCAGTTGTCAAGAGAAACTCCATTCTTTTCTATAATGGTACCCATATCCCTTCTCTTATAAATAGGATATCCCTGATCATCAATGATGGTTCGTTCTTTAAAACTCTTTGGGAAGCGCTTGGAGCACTTTCCATCAACCATGCACGGGGAATAGAGATTAGCAGCACCACAAGGACCATGTACTATATAATCAGATACGACCTCGTATAACTTTGGATAACTTTTCTTATCAGGTATCTCAGCGCATATGAGATTATCCATATACTCGGCCACGTTAACTTGATTATCATGTTAGAGAAAGAGGACGGTGTGAGCATGAGGCAAACCTCGCTTTTGAAACTCGATCGTATAGATAACTACATCAATTCATGAAAGTTATCAGTTTAGATGCAAAATGTATAAAAGCTCATCTGGATGTATTTTTTCGAATCCCAAAATCGAGCAAGCTAATTATTATCTTTTCTTTTTTCAATTAATTATTTGTAAATTGAAAGTAGAAAGACATATTATATCTATATTTGTACATAGTAAATATAGACATTTACTAAATATCTTATTGTGGTTGAAAACTCGAGTCCCTACTAATTATGGTCCACCTATAGGCGTTGAATTTAAAATACCCAACATTTGAGTTATAGAGTGACCTGAAGATTTTAATCTACATAATTTAAAAATCATGATGTGAAAATTGCTTTTCTACAGATTTTTATAATAAGACTATTGGGATTCAATAGCGAATTCGTTTTATGGTGAGTTATGCCATCCACTATTTTTTTTGCAGAATATAAGTGGCGATTTATGTTAAAGAGATCTGCCACTTTGTAGTATGAACAGTCAAAAAATTATTTCATGCAGAGACAGAAATGCATTAGGGTAAGAAGTACACTATCCACGGTTTTTTTTTTGCATGTTTAGATGTTTGGTTTTTTTTTTAGAGGGGGATTGTCCCCTGTCCTGAGTACCCCAAGAGTCTCGACCTCACTCCCGATCTAGAGGTAAGTTTTCCGGCATGACCTGTTCGCCTCATGATCCCCCACTTGGGTTACAGGCCCGCGCTTACTGGGCTCGATTCTCGGGTTAATGGTTTCATCCCCGGACATTGCCTTAAGGGGGAGTAGTATTATTTGGGCTAAGATTGCTTAACAACACTATGTTGTGATGTTTAATGGTCTAAGTGGAAAAAACATGCATGAGAATGTAGAATCACTAAGCTTCTTCCTTTATAACTTAATTGACAAGACAAAATAACTTGATTTATTAACACAAAAAATTATTTAAATTTAGAAACTACATATAGAAAAATTAATTTAACACAGAAAATTATTTGCATGCAGAAACAACATATAGAAAAATTAATTTGACACTTACTAAAAACTGCTTATAGAAAAAAGTATAAGCTTAATTGCATAAATAACTTTTCTGCAGATATTTACAATAATAATATAAAAAATCATGATGTGAAAATTGCTTTTCTACAGATTTTTATAATAAGACTATTGAGATTCAATAGCGAATTCATTTTTGTTCAAAATATACGACGGATATCATCAACTTAGTAAAAGATATAAATTTAATTAATTTTGTTTTATATTCTTCTTATATATTTTTTCGCGACGGCTTATTGACATAAATATTTTGCAGGCATGAGTAGCAAAACGATTGAAAACAACATTTAAGATGATATGCAAGAAGTATATTTAGATATGCTTCATATCATGAGGAAAAACTAAGTGAAGAATAATTTACTACACTGATAATTGATATAATAAGAAACGAGTAAGTTTTAAATAAAATTAAATTCACATCGAAAAGATTAAAAAGTGATCGAGAAGAACAATACCTTGCAAGGCCTTCAAATAAATAAAATAGTGGTATAGAAAAATAACCTCTACTACCCAAGGCTTTGAGTAGTTGGCCAAGAGAAAATTGCTCGAAGCTTTGTTGTTTGTTTTCCGTGGTTCTACTGTTTTTTACTTTTTTTTTGTGAATGACTCTTCATGCTTATTGTATGCTTCAGAAAAGATTTGGTTATAGTAAATAAATCTATAAAAAAAGGAAAATCGGTTATGTAAAGAAAATATTGGATTTTGAGAATACGGACAAAATCAGGAAACTATTCATGGCGCAATTATAGCCTTCCAAAAATAGTACAATAACAGTTTCATATTATTTTCTAATCAAGTATGTTGAGAATCACGTAAGAATAAAAATATGTGCAGAGTTGCTGATTTGATACTTAAAATAGTACTCAAACAAATACCTAGATTATAGACTAATTAGTAACAAAAATAAGTCTGCACAAATATTAAATTTATGCAATTAAAATTAGTAAAAAAAATTCAATAAATGACCAAAAAATCAACAATGCCAAAGAATTGAATGATATCTCATAACTTAAATTATTATTAAAAAGGCAAATAAAATCAAAATTGAAATGGAAATCTATGATTCCTATAAACCACTACCAAAAAAAGTACTTTAGCCGACGACCCGAAAAAAAACGGCCGACGACTATAAAGTGTCGTTGGCTAAACTTCGCACTTTAGCTGACGACTCGTTTTACCGTCGGCTAAAGGGTTTTAGCCGACGACTTGACGGAGGTCGTCGGCTAAAGTTCGAAATAGTCGTCGGCTATATTAAAAAGGTTTAGCCGACGACCGAGATAACCTTTAGCCGACCGAAAAAAAAAAAATTTAGCCGACGACTTGATCTCGGTCGTCGGCTAAATCCCTTTCGAAAAAAAAAATAATATTGCAACGGTTTAGCCGACGACCTAGATCTAGGTCGTCAGCTAAACACTTTTAAAAAAAATAATATACTTTAACCGACGACCTCGATCTAGGCCGTCGGCTAAACTCCTTCCGAAAAAAATAATATTGTATTGGTTTCGCCGACTACATATATCGAGGTCGGCGGCTAAAAACTTTTTTAAAAAAAAAAAAATATACTTTAGCCGACGACCTCGATTTAGGTCGTCGGCTAAACTCCTTCCGAAAAAAAATAATATTGTAATGGTTTAGCCGACGACCTAGATCGTGGTCGGCGGATAAACACTTTTTCGAAAAAAAAATAATATACTTTAGCCGCCGACCTCGATCTAGGTCGTCGGCTAAACTCCTTCTGAAAAAAAATAATATTGTAACAGTTTAGCCGACGACCTAGATCTAGGTCGTCTAAACTCCTTCAAAAACAAAATAATATACTTTAGCCGACCTCGATCTAGGTCGTCGGCTAAACCTCCAAGTGAAAATTATTTATAGTTCAGGGAACACCAACCCAATCTTGCTCCTCTCCCCGCTAAAGAGCATATTTCTATTCCCGATCCTGTCAGTTATTCCCGAAAAAAGCTTATGAGTTGCTACTTTGAGTTGTGCTAGCTGAAGTGACGAAGGTTTCTACCGGTTGTTATAATCACCATTTCGATTAAGGTACGTATTTTATTGTATTTTTTATTGTGATTTCGAAACTTTGTATTATTCATGTTACATTCGATAGCTTTTATGTAAAACGATTAAGTTTTATGATGATAATCATTATGATTAATTGTTTGTTGTGATTTCATTTATAATTTGAACAATATTAGTTAGTTGGATTAATATTGGAAAATGTATACATTTTCAGGATGGACAAGAGTTGGATTGGGTTACGAAAATGGGATCCAAGTGTAATGGATGAGATGAAGCAGTTTATGAGATTTGTAAAAGAGCACGACAGTGGTAATACGTTGCACTACTGTCCATGTAATAAATGTAGATGTCGCAGTGATATGTTTCGTTTTCCATTTGATGAGGTCTGGAAACACCTAAAGAAGAATGGTTTTTGGAGTAAATATACATGTTGGATATACCACGGTGAAGCACCGACTCGTTATTCCGTATGATCACGGACAATTTAGTGGTAACGACGGGTTCACCGATCCGAAGAGGAGGTTGATTGATGATGTGTTTGGTTTTTCCGAGACGTTTGTACCAACTGAGCAAATCCCACGACCCCGTAGACCGTTGCCTTGCAATACTGCTGGGCTTGACAGGTACAATAAGTTAATTCAACTCCAACAGACCCCTCTATACCCAGGGTGTAACATGACTGTTCTTGATTGTGTCATGAAAACGATGAGATTAAAGGTGGAAAACAAATCATCCATCAAGTTTGTAGATGATTACTTGGAGCTTACGAGTAATATGCTTCCACAGGGTCATCATCTTCCTAATACATATTCAAAAATGAGACGAATTTTGAAAGATCTTGGTCTTTCCTACATTAAGATCCACGTCTGCATGTATGATTGTGTTCTATTCTGGGGGCATCCTAATGAAGACCTCACGAGATGTCCTGTATGTGATACAGAGAGATATAGGATCACTCCTTCTGGAAAAGAGAAACCGGTGAAGGTACTTTGGTATTTTCCACTGAAGGACAGGTTGGAACGGCTTTTTATGTCTCCTCACATGGCAAAAGCAATGAGATGGCATGCCGAGCCGCGCACTAATGACAGGGATACTATGATACACCCTTCAGATGGAGAAGCGTGGAAGCATATAGATAGGGAGTATCCGAATTTTTCTTCAGATATCCGAAATGTGAGGCTCGGGATTGCATCTGATGGTTTCAACCCTTTTGGTAACATGAGTCTTTCATATACCATATGGCCTGTTGTAGTGATTTCTTACAATCTTCCTTCGTGGATGTATATGCGGAAGGAGTATAATATGTTGACCTTGTTAGTCCCGGGGCCGGGATATCCGGGAAAGTGTATCGATGTGTATATGAGACCTTTGATAGAGGAGCTGAAATTGTTGTGGGAGCAAGGTCATCCCACGCATTTACGCTTATTCGTCCGAGACGTTCTACTTGCACGCCATATGTATCGGCACTATTAGTGATTTTCCTGCATATGGAATGCTGTCTGGATCTGTTATTAGCGGATACAGAGGTTGTCCAGTGTGTTTGAATGCAGATTGTGCTAGGTACCACTGTAGGAAAGTTATCTGAA
This sequence comes from Orobanche coerulescens, assembly GCA_033398695.1. Classification (NCBI taxonomy): domain Eukaryota; kingdom Viridiplantae; phylum Streptophyta; class Magnoliopsida; order Lamiales; family Orobanchaceae; genus Orobanche; species Orobanche coerulescens. The sequence goes on along the minus strand of CM065802.1, from coordinate 10,706,327 downwards.
TGCGTCATCGGATATGGCTTGAGAGGGAACATGAGTGGCGTATGGATGCTGCAGCATTTGATGGCACTGTAGAAATGGGCGAGCCACCACGACAAAGGTGATGGTGATGAAATACTATCAATTCTTAATGAGTACGATTTTGGTCAACTTAGCAACCATCCTGATGTGATTGCAGCAACCCCTGAAAGGCCCGACAGGTATAAGTATTGGTCGCACAAAAGTATATTCTCGAAATTGCCTTACTGGTTCAAAAGTATAGATGATTTAAACAAATCCAAAAAAATCCAAAATCTATAAATTGACACGTAGGACAAAGTAATATGGTGCAAGAAAAAAACTCAAGTTTTATATATTATATAGATTTGTTTTTTTCGTGGTTCGAATATTATACTTGAGATTACATAGTTGCTTTTGTTTTTCGGTTTGAGGACAGGATACGACATTTATACAAATTGTTTTTTCTTTGGTTCAATATTTGGACTTGAGATTACCATCATTTATACATAAGTTGGTTTCTGCTATTTTTTGTTGATTTCTACGAAAATGAATATACATTACGTTTCACTTCATTGTGCAGAGTGGTGAATCATTGCGTCCGAGTGCGTTTCGTCCGATGAAAACCTTTTTTCCAAAGTATAGTTATATCAGTATTTGGTAAGTTATGATTTTCTTATTTCTAACTTTTTTCGTACCCTGCAAATTATACTGGTATATATATGTCAGATTGGTTCGTCGCTGGAATTATATGTTATTTATCTTATTCATATCCTGAAATTATTTCATGGTTGTCATTATACATTATTCTGGTTGTTCAATCGACAGTGGCTTCATTGTTACAGTTTCTGATGCCTAAAAATTTTCTTCGACGTACTCCTAACGGTAGCATGTCGTGTGTACATGTAGAGAAATTTGATAAAGAAGTTCGATTCATTGCTGGATTCAACAAGTTTATCTGTAACAATATTGTTGAGGTTCGAGGATATGGTGTCCATTATATTGAAGAGAAATTATATGGACACTAACGATGAGGATCCCTCTTTCCATATTATGTAGATTTGGCATTTAATGTTTTTGTGTTGAGTTAGGCTATTTTACGTTTTGAGATACGATCTGTTTATTGAAATTTTTGTTATTTAATTTATTATCAAAGTGTCTGATGCACCACATTGGTAATGTTTGTATGTAATGGCACAAAATTGGTGATTATCCAATTCGATGACCATATCATTGAAGCGAAACTTCTTCTAGGCTGCTGAATAATATTGAGAATAAATTAAAGTATTTATTTTACAAATGATATTAAGCCTGTGAGACGTCATATTACCATTTAAATTTTAAAGACTACAATTTTTACTTAATGTGTGTTTTGTCATAACTATAAATAAGAGTAAAGGTGAGACGCTATCTCATATCGATATATATCTGCCAAGATCCGTAGTCAGTCATTGACATCTTTATGTAGTCATAGCAAGAATAAAAAGCAGAAAAGACTTGAAAATTATTTGTCTTGGTAATAATGTTATAATCATAAATAGAACCAATAATATAGTTTATAACGAAGTGTTACACAAATTATAATGAATGATCTGCTTGTTGTATATGTATATGTAATTTTTTTTGTTCTCATGTGTTGCACAAGTGTTAAAATAATACTATTTTCTTCCTAATTTAAGTGGGAGGTTTTTATTTTTTCCAATCATTAGGGATTGCAAATTTATTACATGATTTTTCGATTTTTTCCTTGACATATTAACCAACCATTCCCACTTAGAAAATAGTAGGTTTCACTTTTTCTCAAGAATAAACTGTAAAGTTATATTTTTTATTGTTTCATAAAATTAAATTGTGAAATAAGAATAATTTGGGCATAAAAATTGTGAAATAAGAGTAATTAAGAGCTAGTTTGGATGGAATTTTTTTAGCTACTTTTGCCTTTTTTTTTTCAATATTTGGATTGACTTTGCAAAAAAGCAGCCCAAAAGGTGAAAAGGTACTTTTTAAAAATAATTTTGAGTTGCTTTAAAAAAAGAGAAACAGGATTATTTTAAAATTACAAAAATCTCCCTAATTTGGTATTGGTAAATCTGCAAAACCTATTCACGCATTTTAATCTCCCCAAAGTTACATGACATTCACATTATTTCATTTTATCAAACTAATCTATAGCCGTCAACAAAAAAATTTAGGGCCCGCTTGGTTCAAAGTGGGGAAAGGAAAAGAGAAAAGGAAAGGGAAAAGGAATACAAAGAAATGAGTGAGGTGGGTAATCAATACCTTACCCCCAAATTTATTCTATAATAGTTCATTACCCACTACTGGGTAATCAATCCCCTACCCCCCACTAACCAAGCACATTTAATGAATACCTTACCAATTCCCCACCCCCTTAACCCCCCTACCAAGCATCTTATTAAAGATTATAATCTTTAATATACCTATATATTAGGTATTAGGGCTATTTATCACAAAAATTAAGGGATTATAACTTTTTAATATATGTGGATGTTAAAAAATATGGGTATTCATCAAAAAAATTAAAGGTTTGTCTGCGTTAATATATGTATATATTAAAAATTAGGGGTATATATAAAAAAAGGATTATATTCTCATATATATGTATATATTAAAAATTACGAGTATATATCCAAAAAATTAAAGGTTTATGTTATTCAATATATGTCTATATTAAAAATTAGGTGGACATAATAAAATTAAAGGATTATATTTTTTTTCTAATATGTATAAATAAATATCAAAGTATAAAGAATATCCTTTTTGGTAATTCTAATGCATTAAAAGCACTTTTAATTTTTAGTGAATCCAAATATATTTTCATTAAAAGCTGCTTTTTTAAAGGCTACCCAAATACAAGTGTGAGATATATGGCTAAATCAGCAAATTACGTCAGTAAATTTAGGAGTTAGACGAAATCAAACTTAAACATGCACAGTTAAATCTCGATAAATTAATATTCGATAAACGAATAATCTCGTCAAATGAATAATTTTTTCTGGTTCCAACTCTTTATAATATGTTCAAATTTTCTTTCGATAAATGAATTATTTCGCTAAATGAATATTTTTCTCCGATCCCGACCATTTTCATTTATCGAGATTTTACTGTATTTTTAGAGATTTCGAACTTATTTATTTATTTATTAAGTGCTCATAAGTACCCAACGATAGTTTTCAATTCTCTCAAATTTTTATAGAAAACAAGTGAAACAATAACAAAAAATGGGAAAGAGCAAGGGGCGGTGGGACCAAACATCATAAGTAATTATACTCAAATCATACCATCATTCTTTATAGTAATATTTTATTTAAAGAAAGTAGAGCGGCGGAGATGAATCTCCGAGATGAAATCGAAAAACTCGAGTTCGAAATCGCTAACAACCTTATAAAGACCGAGCGATGTCACATGAGCTACTATAATGCTCGTGGTGATCATCGATCCTTTTATTTTAAACTTCATGTATTGATATTAATCCAGAAACTTCAAACTTAACATTCGAAAGCGCATCACATGAATACATCAAGCTCGGTGCATACTAACGTAGCTGTTTGTGAGGTGGTGGTGGAGTTTTCTTGTGAGTAGGAGGCGGCGGAGAATTATAGTAGAACGGTGGCGGTGGTGAACTGTGGGCGCCGTTGGGATTAGGAGGCGGCGGAGAATTATAATAGAATGGTGGGGATAGTGAATTGTGGGCGCCCTTTGCGAGCACTAATGAAGTGAGCATGAGAACGAAAAGCAAAGTAGCGACATTCTTTGGCATTATGGACGACCCAACCATTGTAGTATTCATGTATATATGTGGAGAATTAATTCGTATGGAAAAGAATAATGGTTATCACTCCAATTTATAGCCCAAGAACCGAATGTTTTCTTCATCGCGTGAGGTTCCTTTTCCCATTTTAGTTGGTAGGATTTGAATTTTAGAGGGGGGGGCCTTGACTTGTAGCAAAAGGCGAAATCCCTCGCCCTCAGGGTCCCCACCCCCAGTCCGAAAAGGATTGGTGGAGAAATTAAATCATGGTGACTCAACGGCCCACTAGGTGGGAGGAGCGTTCTGCAGTGCGCGACAGGACTATCCCCACATTGGAGGATAAAACTCTCACATCATTTATCCGTGACTCGAACTCGCGCCTCGTAGCAATCGACACCTGCACCAATCGGTTGAAGTGCCACGCGACTATTTGCTCCTTGACTAATCATCAATTAATCACGCCTTAAGTTATGGCATGCACTTTGAATCTGACGACATAAATGGGATTATTGATGATGCTTGAGTTTCATGTACATATTCACTAGGGTTGTGACCGGACCGAACTATACCGAATAATAGGATGGTTCGCTTCGGTCCGATTTTTTTGTTATTAATTCGGTCCGATTCGATTCGATCAAATATCATAAATTAAGATTTGATTCGAGTTCGAAGTATATATTTTTCGGTTTCGATTGATTCGGCTCGATCCTGTCCGATCGAGCGTTTGCAAATAGTTCTGTCCGAATCTTAAACAACTATTTTAACAAATGATTTACAAATACAAAAATAAGACCGGATTGGACGGTTCGGTCCGAGAACTACGATTTGAGATGAATACTAAAATGTCGGAGCGGACCGAACGGTTCGGTCCGATTTGCACCGAATCCAAATTTCACGTTTGATTTGATATTTGATGGCACGAATCGAGCCCAAATCGAACTTTTTTGAGCCGAATATCTCGAACCGAATCGAATATTTGCGTTCACTCACAAGCATAATACTGACATCGTCGTAAATGAGTAGCACTTATTTTTATACCTTAGAGACATGATTTGCAAATAGTCAATTGAGGTGAATTTTATGAGTCGGGATTGTCTCAATTTGCAGACTATTGCATCAAACTTGAGAGTTTAACGTGCACTAAAAAATCGATATTGTGACTTCTTGACACCTTAAGAAAATACTACCTATATATGTCCTATGGCTGCAAACGAGTCAGCCTCGAGTCGGGTAACTCCAAACTCGAGGCGAGTTTTTCATTTTCTTAAAATCAAGTTGAGTTACCCTGGGTTGATTCTAGTTGTATACAAGAACTTGTCGCGTTCGGCTCGACGAGTACACTTGGACTGGAAATAATACAGACCAAAACCGAAAACAAAAAAGTAATACTGTTGTGGGTTACAACTTACAAATTTATAGTTAGACGCTGCTCAACAGCACAAATAAATCCAGACAAAAAATTGAAAACAAAAACCAGAACAAAAAATTAAAACCAAATTATATGAATACTCACGGACAAAGAATTACAGGGTTCCGTCTATAGAGCATCCCCACGTAGTGCATCTCTTGTTGGATGCACGACACGTGGTGTGTATGTGGAGTGCATATTGATGCATTAGATGGAGCACCCCACATACACGCGACGTATCGTGCATCCAGTAAAAAATGCACTATATATGGATGCTCCATGAACGGAGCCGAATTACAGTCACGGTCACGACTCACAATTCTAAAGTGAGTACTAAAAAATCAAAACAGCTAAACAATTTTTTAGACAAGACGAACAACTTTAGCAATTCCAAATTGAAAAAAAAAAAATGGAAACAGTCGAAATTCAAAAACAACCACCAACCAAACCGTTGTAACAAAACTAGGCAAAAAAAAAAAAAAATCATACTTAATATTAAAAGAGAGTCGCAAAAAAATTTAAAGAGACACGTGTCATTTCCACATTATTTTTTTTTTTAAAAATTTTGAAAAAATAGATTTAGTTTGGGAGAGAATAGAGAGTTATTCCGTATATAATGTCTATCAATTGAAAATTTTCTCTCATTTCTTTTTATTTTTAACTCAATAATTTAAACAATTATAACTTTTTCGTATCAATTTCAATTTTGATAAAAAAAAACATATCAAATTAATTCTTACTTCGTACTCTTTAATTTGACATCCATATAGTATATATATATATAAAGTAATTTAAATATAATAATGATATATTAGATGATTAAAATATTTCCATATAAAAATATTAGAATATTGAAGAAAATATATATTTTTAATTTATTTTCATAGTTTGTACTTTAACAATTATTTGATTTTTCAGAATTATTTTGTTCTGATTGTAAAATAATAAAATAATTACATTAATGCCAAATCATATAAAAAATTATATTAGTAACAATACGTGCTGAATAATTAATGAAAGTTGATAATAATAAATATAATTTAATTTATTATTTATAAAATTAGATATAAGACTCATATTGTCCTACATGAAAAATAAATGCCTATGCTTAATTAAATTATGGTTTTCCTATCATGTGCCCTTAGATCACATGATAAGAATTTATAAATAAAAACTAATCAAATAATAGTGTATGTATATGTGTGTGTGTGTGTTGACTCATGTATATTTTATGAAAATTTTACAATATTATTGAAATTCAATCACATATTACTAATATAATAAAATATGTAATAATTTACGCCGTGCATCGCGCACGTAAGAACATCTAATAATAATAATAATAATAATAATAATAATAATAATTTTCTTAGGTCAGTTTTGCGTGTCCAATCAGCTCAATAATATTTTCACAATTTGAGGTTTCAAGCAAGCACGATGAGATTCAGTGACTCTACCAATACCACTGAAAGGTGACTCGGACGCAACCATTGTGATTAGAATAGCTAAAATATCAACCACAATTGTCAACAATACTGAATAATTTCCTCAATTAACTTTCCACCAGTCTAATACCTCAAAATGCTCCCCAACACCTGGATAAATACTTTCCTACAAATATAACTTTAATTCTGTTTTTGTAGGCCAGAAAATTGGTATCCGATTGGCTAACCCTCAAGAACAGGCTTGCCCAACACACTTACATATGCCTATGCAAACTAATATTAGTCGATGTTAACTCCATAGTAGTTAAATCTTTTCCAATATTTCTTTTCCACCGGCTTTCTCACAACATATTCTCTAAATAAAACAATCAATGTAATTTTTAGAGAATGCAAAAAAAAAAAAAAATCGTTTCAGTTCCATATATCATTGGAAAACAAAAGCTTAGAAGTTGCAATGTTAACTTTGGTTCTAACACATAACTAATTGACCGACAGATATTAGATTTCGACCAATATTTGTCAAGTTTCTCCTTCATGGGTATAACCATATTCTTAAAGGGTGATTTTCTATCTACACATTTGATATCTAGCAATTCTTTCACTTTTTAATCCTCATAGAGAAATAAATTTATAATTAGATATTTAGTACCGGATACGACATGTGTGACATCATTAAAGGTCTCTAAGAATTCACATACATTGCCAACATTTTTCTCTTAATCATCCGGAACATACTCAAATCCCATCTCTCAATTACCAAAATCAAGAAACACTTGCTTAAAAGTCCATGCAGCTTTCACCATATTATCAGTTGAATCCAGTGTGTCGGGACATCTAAAACTAGCTTTCTAAATTTAACATCAAATTTAGTAGCAAAATAATCAAACTAGTTTCCACAACCCTCTCAACCAGCAAAATATTTAACTTCATCTCTCATTGTGTCAATAATTGACTCAATTGGCCTAAGTCCCACATCTAAAGGTAAGTGATTTATAATTATCATATTATTTTAATTTAGATTTCTTAGTACCACATCATTCCCTCTGGCATTGTCTATAGTGATCGTTCATGTCTTACAGCCATGGGTTGGACGGTATGACAGAAAAACAGTGTTGTTAAGTTCAAGCGACCGACTCTTAGCAACAGACAGACCAGACCAACAATCTAGGTATTCACAATCTAACTCTGATACCATAAATGCAATATCTCAACTCTACTAGGGTCGTCACAGGCTACACCAAGGTGTACCAGGCTAGTATCAAACATACACAATGACTAAACCAAAATCAAACATAACATGCAACGTAAGTAGTTAGACTGTGGCCTTGGCCAAAATATTTTGGTTAAATGACAGTAGGACAAGGTAAAACAATTCCACTTGCCCATGCACGGGACTTCTATGGAAAACAATACGAAACGTAGCTAAATACTCAAAACTCAACATCCAGTACTAACAAACATAATGTAAAGGACCATGACTTGAGCCTTTAACAGCTTGTTTGCCCATCAGTTCCTTATGCGCCATATCCCGGCTCTTCAAACGAACATTCGCCTGAAATACATAAAAGATATTTTCTTAGTGAATGGGTAAATGCTGGAATCACTAGTGCAAGTACATGGCTATATGAAATATACTCGCATTTTTAGAACATATATCAAAGTACATATTTTTCATAAAGTAGTTTAATATTCTGGAATATCATCAAAGCGTCACAACATATCATCAAGGCTCCTCGACCCAAAATAAAACACATCACTCATGGTCTTACATGAGCTAGCGCCCTTGGCATAGATCCACATACGGCTCGTCGGGCATCCCTGGGTTGAATAACCTCATTTCATGATCCAGTGTCCACCATCCCTGGGTTGAATAACCTCATTTCATGATCCAGTGTCCTTAATATAGATCCTCATACACCCCGTCGGACATCCATGGGTGAACACGCAACATCTTTTCCCACTTGTATACACATTTCCATAATTTACAACATCTCATAACATAAAAATATATGACATGTAATCAAAGTACTTGCCTTGCTTGCTAGTTCACGAAGAAACATACAAAAAATTCGAACTAAGAAGATGATTTCTACCGAAAATTATAAAATCTACAATTTAGGTTTCTACAAGATCAATACCTTGAGTTGAAGGAAAAAGTCGGATGATTGAGTGGTTAGGATGCGAAATCTCCTTCAAAATGACATATCTATATCTATCTATATATATATATATATAGTATGGTTCTAGTGAGAACTTCCTTCATGTGAGAATTAAGACTAACCAGGATCATTAAATACTTGACACCAATGGTTGAGATGACACAACACACAAAATGAAAGGAAAAAAATGTGGCATGAAGATTTGAATTTAAAGGGTAGTAAGGTACGGTTAAATTATTTTTCATTTAAAATAAAATAACTTATTTGTCTGTTGTCCGTTTTGATGAAAATAATATCAAACGATCCGTCTTTTCATGATCTAAAATTTAAGATACATATTTGATATCTACCAAAAAGAGTATAATATTATAACAATAAAAGTAGTGTACAACAAAATTTTAACAATCTTGTTAAATTACTTTATCATTCTCATGACACCGCTTTTATTATTCTTATTATAGTTTATAAGATTATTACTCCCTTTTTCCCATAATAATTTGTTCATTTGTGTTTTACGAAGTCTTCAAGAAATATATTTGACCATTAATATATTTTATTATATATAACTAAAAAGTAATAAAAATTTATATTGAAATATATATTATGATGAATCTAATAAGATTATATATGATAATAGTTTTATCTGTACACCAATAGAATTTAATGACTAGAATTAGCTAATTTTGATCAAATGAATAGTGAATGTGCAAGTTATCCTCGAACAGAAGTATTAATTTCAGAAAAAAATACAGAGAAATGAAGCAGAGTATTTTTATAAAAGCAGCGGTATAATACTCTCTGTGTCCATGATATATGTTCTTAGACTTTAGTGACACGAATTTTAATAAATTATAATGAAGGTAAAGTGAGTGTCAAGGGGATTCACGTTATAAACAAACATATTAATGAATCACGAGACTGTAAAAGTGGGCCATAAATTTCTTTTTGTAATGAAATGGTATGATTGTGGATAAAAGTTGTGGAATTTATGTTGTAGCAATATCCAAAAAAAGTAGGGCTGAGAATCGGGACATCCCGAGGTCCCGGTCCCGAGTCCCGAATGTCCCGGTCCCGAAATGGACCAATTTGGTGGTCCCGGTCCCGGTCCCGATCGGGACTTCGGGAGTCCCGATTCCCGAATTGGGATAAATTTAAGTCCCGGTCCCGCTCCCGGTCCCGATCCCGAATGTCCCGAAATGTCCTGAGGATAATTTTTCGAAATGTCCCGAATTTCCCGAAATGTCCCGAAATTAAAATTTGCAATCGGGACTTCGGATAGTCCCGATCGGGATTTCGGGACTCCCGAGTCCCGAAATTACCAAAGTTTAAGGTCCCGGTCCCGGTCCCGAAAAATTCGGGACTCGGGGTCCCGTTTCCCGTCGGGACTCGGGACGGGACCGGGACTCGGGATTTCCCGACGGTAAATTCTCAGCCCTAAAAAAAAAAAGAAAGAGAAAGTTTTTCATGGACGTCCCGGAATAGAATTAACTGAACATATTTCATATACGGAGGGAGTATGTCTATATAAACAATGTACCAAATGTATAAAAAAATCGGTTACTAAAGAAACCGATGTTATACAAAAAATTAACATTGTTCGAAAACATATTCGTTGTAAACTATCTTTTATTTGTTTAAGAGATATTATAAAGCCGATGTTAATATTAGATTATGAGTGTGTTCGATAGTTTAATCGATAAAAATTAGTTGATGATTGATAATTTAGCAGGGATGTCAATGAGTCGGGTAGGGTATGGGTATGCCTCCTCCATACCCTACCCTATTTGATTCGGATCGGGTTCGGGTATCGCTCATCGGGTAATCAGGTACCCAATGGGTATTCGGGTACCCGTATACCCTATTTCTAAGAATATAAATATTTTTAATATATATCATATATACATATAATGTAATTAATAAATTCAATTTAGTATAATAAATACTTAAAATATATTATTTTAAATAATAATATATATAATTTATAATATAATATAAAATTTATGTATAATATAATAATAGTATATTTATATATAATTCAAACGGGTACACAGGTCGGGTAATCAGGTCGGGTATTCGGGTAATATACTATACCCATACCCTACCCGTACCCGACTATAAAATTTCGGGTTCGGCTGATGCCCGACCCGATATAGGATCGAGTACGGATAAAATTGACACCCTATAATTTAGCTAAAAAAATTAGATTATGACGTGCCAAATAATTTGTTTTAAAAAGTCAAAAGAATAAACTAAATTACAAATCGTGTTTCAGGAGAAAGTAAAAGACTGTAAATACGAGTCAATCAATTGTATTCATAACACTGATAGATGGGCTTTTATATAGGCATTACAATGAGAGTCCTTCCATACATAGGATTCCTAGATAAGGTAAGACATCTAATAGGATCCTACTACCTCTAGAAGGATCTAGAACCTTCCATCTATGTCTTTACAACCAGTATTAGGTAAGACACATCACGGGAATAATAATTCCTTGAACACTCCCATTGTGTCGAGCACTAATACAACAATGGTGCAGAAGATGTTGCATTCGTAAAAACCTATTTCAAGCCAAAACAAAACCCCATGGGAAAAATAAAGGCTTGATGAGGAAAAGATTGCAATGCACCAACATAACATGTCATGTATACTCCCTCTGATGTATACACAACGACTCGTCCTGATGAGTACCTCAAATCATAGAAGTCAGATGCCAAGTTGCCCTCACAACTATACTAAGGAAAAACCCAGTGGGAAAAATACCTCTTGGTCTAAGTTGAAGTACAACGCATCATTGTATGGATATTCTCATAGGTCGCCTCGTTAAAAACCTTACCAAGTGAAAACCCAATGGGAAAAAACAAATATTGGTCTAAGGACAAAAATAGCGTGACACATCCAAAGTGAAGAGTCGCTAAAGACTTATCAAGTTTTCCAAAGTCTTGACCTCCATGCACTAAATCAGTCATAACTTCTTTGATTCAATAGGTATCAACGAAACTGTAAGAACGTATGAAAACTAGACACCCGTAGTTTTCATTTATATACAGTACGTAACCTAGATCGACCTGAGCAGATCACAAAGCTCTATCAAAGTTGACTCAGCAAATTACCGGACATATCCTGTCCTACTTTGCAACAATAGTCATAGGTCACTCAACATGATGGATGTGATCAAATGGTTGATTTCCTTGGAAAGTAGACACAAACCTTTCCAATGGTACCAATTTCACCATTTTCCAGCAAGTGAGCTACCCCGTAGGTCATATGGGAGATAGACCAATACATTCAAGACAAATTCGGGTATCGATATTCAAGTGTCCTTTTATTGAGATAAAGCGAGCTTCAAGCTTCTTGTCAATCACAGACATTTCGTGAGCGCATCCTAGACCATCATCACAGTGGCTTTACCGGATTACTACGAATGAGTACATCGAGTCAAACATGAGTACATAATACCGTACTTTTCTCTTAAGACTACATCATCACTTAAGTGAGCCAAGTCTTATTATGACTTCGACTAGTCATTGGGAATCATATAGGCATTACTTTATCGTCTCTTAGGGAAACCGTCCCTTAGATTGTCTTAAACCGATTGATGAATACGCATCATCAAGTGTCCCCAAGGTCCTTTCATTCTTAATTTTTGATTTAGCGGAATCTCTTAGTCTCACAAGAGTACATCACTATAAACCCTTAGTTTTACATGCAAAAGCTTCATATCTCTTCCAAATCAAGTATATACTTAGTATGTGTTCCCGACAATCACTTGTCGACGCGCTCCATGGTCAGGAGCCATTTGATTTGAGTTTGATCCACCACGATATCCTTTTATCACTTAACTTAGTTCCCCACTAAGATAAGATTTAACCACAAGCTGCACGTCAGTTTTCGGGAAACTATCTAACTGAAAAGATAGTGGATGCTATAATATCCATTACGATAGCACAACTTAATTTCGTATCGTCGTAGTCGATTCCAGTGCGTTCATGAGAAACCCCGCGCCATGAGATGAGTTTAACTCCTTCTCTCACTCGCTTTAACAAAGTATACGGATAAATCTTATCTTTGGAGTGTCGGCACCATTTCAACAAAGGGATATCACTTTGTTCATACTGGAGTCGCATATATTTCCATTTTAGGCCAACGCTACAACGTTGTATATTTTCAACAAAGTATTCTTTGATTAAACTCACATTCCACGTCCTCATGTACCGTCTTTATTCATAGAGTACTATTTATGGATTGTCATTCATTGAGGCGTCCCCCAATGATGACTATAATCCAGAATCACATGAGACGGATGAGTTCATTTGATCATATGATCAAGTTTCATGTACCAAATTCGCATACATTCTTAGCGAGAGTATTTATCAAACCAAGTGGCATCCCAATACTCGATGAGATCCACGGCCTAGTAACACCGTCTACCACAATTTGTGGTGTTACCATATCACCATTTATAGGTGACGAACGTCCATGACCGGACACAATCCTTGAAGATATGTTTGCAGCATGTATTTAATCTCGTCACTTTAGGGAACTTGGTGAGACACAGTAGGGACAAACTACGATAATTCCAAGTCGTTCTACTCGAACATGATCGTTCGCATCTTTCCCTAACGACGGAAAGACTGGCTCATCAAAGTGACTTACGAGATCGTTTGCCAAGGTATATTTTAAGCGGACTATAAGTGAAAGCACATGTCATATTCATCATTTATAACCCATCATAATGCGTTGTGGTGACGCACTTTGGCACATGAACATGTGGACGATAAAGATTTTTCATTGTTAATGCAATCCAGTTAACAAAATGCATACTGTTACACTCGTAACTAAGCATTTGAATGATGATAGGTGTATGTGAATATGAAATGTTGACCTATACTACATAACCGTAGCTACTGGTCTTGAGAATCCAACAAAACCGCCACCATGCACCACCGGGATCGAACATAAAGAAACGATAGAACCGATGATAGGCTGTTGGTTTTATCGAATCTATAGTGCTTTCTTGAAGAGTTCACTCCCTTCACCAGACTCAAGCACCTCAAAATTTCGTGAACATGTATAAACGGGTGTTGGGATTCCAAAACTATCAACCTTGTGGTCAGAAACCGATCGAAAAGACATCGAACTGGTCGTTGGAATGGCTGGTGGTATGTGAAAACTTCATTTAAGTGGTTCACCTCATTCCAAGTCTCCAAATGGCACCAAAATTTGTGAGAAGGTAGGCTTAGATGTTAGGAAGTACTCGTTAAAATTTCACTTTAAGACTTGGTCTAAAAGCGGGTGAACCGACCATTACAATGACTGGTCCGCAAGTTAGACAACCATAAACTCAGGTTTCATCAACTTATCAATCATTGTCAAAGGAACAACATAACATAAAAATGTTATTACTTGAGTACGACCATTTGTGAACACCATCATAGCATCATAAGCCACCCAGGCTAATACTCATGATCATGTATGTATAAGGACTCGGTGAAAACGGAGGACTCAGCACCATGCTTATGCGAGTCGTTACATTATTCTCTTTAGCATAGGAGGGTGTCATCTCCTAATCATGCTAAAGAATAGGCTTTAATCAATGAACATGGCTAAGAAGGATCATCGGGGGGTCTTTGGCATCACACATGCTTATGAAAGCAATACGCGAATGACATAACTATCATCATCGGTCATGAGCCCTGCTCACGACTCCACCAACATACTTTGGTGTCTTTGATCCAGCTAGCTTCTTTGTTCAAAGAAAAAAATGTCCATGGCAATACCGTGGTATATGGATCATCAAACTGTCCAAACTCCTGACGATTAAAGCCTAAATGTGTCAATGTCCCAATACATCTTCTGGTTACAAAAAACGATGCAAGCCGGACCATATTGACTCATGAATATTTTTGTTTTCACATATCCAATACAAGTCATGCATAAGATTTTATTCTCACAAATCACAATGAGATGCTATGAGTGATACACTTTGGCATATATATCATCGAGTCATAACATGGTTCAATTGTTACGGAACAAATGTGACTAGAAAATGCCATTCGGCATTCAACAACTTGAGCATCATACCGCTCATTGATTGTGATGACCTACTCATCATAGTCACAATGGATTTATAAACCGAAATCCAAAAATATCATGTTCCTTGAAAATAGCTTAATACGCACTCAATTTCGCTTGCAAAATTTTATAATCATGAGCATAGCGAATACTCTAACAACATAGAGATTTTATGTTTGATATGATCAAAATGATCTATCATATTGAGTGCATAACATGGCAAGGTTATATGCCTAAGGGGCAAAGTTACGACACAAGCATGGTGTAAAACTACCATGCACACGCTCGATCTTCTTATAAGGGTGCGTATTTTGGGCTTCCCCAAGGAAACTGTTTTTCAACATTTGAAAGATGATATTTTAGCATACAATGCATACCAAAAATTGCATCATCTATGGAAAATTCGGCCAAAAAGAGGTTGAAAAACATGTGTCATAAGACCACTTGCAAATTCAAGATGGGAACCAAGTTGGTTGGGACAAAAGTTAGCACAATCGCTGGAAATAAAATTCCGCGCAGCTTGACCTTTGTTCACTAAAACAGCGATAACTCCCTTGTTAGGAAGGCTATGGACGAACGGTCATATGTTCCGGAAACTAGACTTCCATATCTTTCTATCCATATGTTTTTCACCACACGGATCATTTATCACAGTGCATGTTTTAATTGGCTGCTTTAGTATTTCCCAAGTTTAGTGAGAAAACAAGGTTGAGACCATATCCAATGGCATAAGTGTTGATGCAAAAACATGGCAATGACAGCCATAGGTGCTTTTAAATGCAGTAGGTGTTCGATTTCTTATCTCGACTAATGATCTTTTCAGTAACTCCAACTTGGTAGACTTGCAGAGAAAGTAGGAATGTCGGTACAACTAAGGCTGTTGAAAATGAACTTTCAAAGCATAAACAAATACCAAGGAGGATGCGCCTAGTCATGATCAAAAGTGTGGACAAAATCCACCAAGGTGCATCAAATCAACCAAGAATTTTAATTTTCAATTTGCAAGTATACGTCATAATAGCCATGTTATATGGATGCAACGCGGTGCATCAATATTAAGCATTTTGAACCATGAGACATAATGAATATACCATAACCAATTCGTCTTGACCATCCAATAAGATCGACTAAACATAGTCAAATGTATAAGGCACATGTCTTTACAAATACTTGGAAAAGTATTCGGACCTATAGTCACACGAACTATAATCGAGGTGAACGAATTCATGTACTTAACGCAATATGCCATTGCTTTACATGTTGAAATTCATGATAATTACTCTTACACTTTTTCATATATTATATTGCAAGGAGACGGTGCATGACTACACCCACATGCAATATTTTATTTTAATAAGATGAAAGATGGAGTTTTCCAAGTATGGGATTGGGTCAAGACCAACGTGGTGGTCCCTCAATTCAGCATGACAAAATTCGTCACAAATCGATTTTAATAGGGCTGTCTAAATGGTTCTCGGTTCTCGGGTCGGTTTTTGGTTAGCGGTTTCGTGGATAAAATGGTTTCGGTTTAACCGAGAACCGATCGGTTCGGAACCGAGAACCGTACAAAATTAATAACTATTATTTTGTAATTATTATTTATTAAATAATAATTTCACTATTTTTTTTACTACCCTAATCTAAATCTAATCATCTGCCTCCCACACTTCCAGACTCTCCCCGTCTCCCGTCTCTCCTCATTCTCTACCCTCCTCTCTCTCAGTCTCTCGCCCGCGCCGCCGTGCCTCCTCCCTCACCCTCAATCTCTCCACGAACCACGGCTCCTCCGCTCCACGCCGTCGCCGCGCCTCCCCCAGTCCCTCTCGGTTCAGTTTCCCGTGGTCGTCTCCGGCGTCCGCTCCACCACGTCAGTCGTCCGCACTCCGCAGCACCGTCCTTCCTCCCGTCAGCACCGTCCGCATCCCAGGTTAGTTATTTGCAGTGTTCAGTCGATTTTATACGGTCCTAAATTGGTGTATTTGCATCTCAGATCCCCTCTCCTCAGTTCTCCCGTAGCTTTGATTTTTTGATTTCTCTTCGGTCCTAAATTTCAGATTTTGATTGTCATTCCTAAATTGTAGTATTTGCATCTTCTAATTGATGTTTTTTTTAATGATCTTTTTGCATTATGGTGATTGACATTTTTATCTGATTACTCTTTTTTTGTGCTGTATTGCTATATGATCAATTATAGTGTATTTCAGTAATTGTAATTTTGGAGGATTATGTTGAAATAAATTCAATGTTGCTATATAATTCAAAAAGTTCAAAAAGTTTATTGTTTACTTTACATTTGTAAAGTAGAACTACATAGATATAAAACAAAAGCAAAATAACGATAATTGCGTACATGTTCACGTATTCATGTCTTGAGGTTTATAATTAATTGAGTTTATTAATTTGTACAGTGGACTTGTTAATTGTTTTATGCATTGCTAATCTAATTTATAATGAATATGTATGTACACAGTTGAGGGATCATGGAGGCTGAAGCTTCAAATACACCCGAAGGTTCCCAACCCTCACAAATATCATTGCTTGATGAAGGTGATGAGATTCTGAGTATAAGTGAAGAAGAGGAGCTTGAGGCACGGATAGGGCTCCAATCCACTGTGACAGGAAAGAAGTGAAAAAGGAACTCTAAATTGAGATCTAAAGCTTGGGAAGATTATATTGTGATTGAATGGGAAGAAGGGGATCCACCTATTAAGAAGAACAAAAGGAAATGCAAGCGCTGCGGCACTGATATCCGAGCTAGTTCAAAGTCAAATGGCACGAGTTCTTTGAGGAAACATACTCTAGTTTGCAAGAAAAGATTCGAAGCAAAGTCAGGTCAACAAAAGCTAAGTTATCAACCTGGTTCACGCGATGGAAGTGGGACTTTGAGCAATTGGAGATTTGACCAAAAAGATAGTAGGTTGGCTTTGTGTGAGATGATCATTCTCGATGAGCTTCCTTTCAGATTTGTGGAAAAAGAGGGGTTCAATAAGTTTGTTGTTGTTTGTCCTGAGTTCAAGATTCCAAGTAGGCAAACCATACGAGAAGATTGTGTGAAGCTGTTTCTAGAAAATCTATATGTCTGAAGTCATTTTTCAAGAAGAAGGGCATGAGTAGGGTGTCGATCACCACTGATTGTTGGACTGCAATTAATAACACAAATTGTATTTGTGTTACGGTACATTTTATTGGACAAGATTGGATCTTGCACAAGAACATCATAGCTTTTCGCAAGATTGTCAGTCACAAGGGGAGCGATATAGGTGAATCTATTTTTGAAGTTCTAAAGGAGTGGGGTTTGGAGAATATATTGTGCTGCACTGTCGACAATGCAAGTGCAAATGATGGGGTAGTTAGATACACTAGTGAATATCTTGACGATAGGAAGACTAATATATTAGGTGGACAATACCTTCATCTTCGTTGTGTGGCTCATATCATTAATTTGGTAGTGAGCGACGGTTTAGAAGAGATAGGCTTGTCAGTGAGATGCGTGAGAGAAGCTGTGAAGTGGGTTAAAGATTCACCAAAGAGGAGCGACGAATTCAGCAAGGTAGTGAAAGCATTTGTCTCCCCTGACTGCGAGAAATCATTGTGTTTGGATGTGCCAACGAGGTGGAACTCGACCTATTTGATGCTTGAGGCTGTTGAGCCTTTTGAACCGGCATTCAAGGTCTATTCATCCATGCAAAGTGGTCCATTTGTGAGTGATTTAAATCAGAAAAAGTTTTAGGATCAGCCCATTGGAGCGCCTCAAGATGAAGATTGGGTCAATGTGAGGAAGTTGATGGAGTATTTGAAGGTGTTTTATGACTTTACCCTTCTCGTCTCTGGCACCAATTATGTCACTGCCCATTTATTTTTCAAAGAAATGTGTGCCATATTTGAGATTATTTCTGATCTCGAGATGAGTGATGATGATGAAGTTTGTGCTATGGCGAGGAAGATGAAGGATAAGGTTGGGAAATATTGGCTGGAGGAAAAGGAGCTGAATCCAAAGTTGAACAAGATTCCTTACATTGTTGCATCGTTGGATCCTCGACAGAAGATGAAACACGTAGAAATATGTTTAGATCAAGTCTATGGAAGTGGTCGTGGCAGCGAGTTGATCACACATGTGCAACGTTCGATGAGTGAGTTGTTCGAGTTATATAAGAATCAGTTGACGTCAACTTCCACTAAGAAAATTACACCACGAGCCACCTAGGCTACATCTCAATCACACATCCCTTCTATTGCCCCTCAGCGTCAACGCCTCAAATCCCGACGTGCTCCAGGTTCTCTTGCTAACATTCCAAGAAAAAATGTTTGGCGAGAACCCGAC
This sequence comes from Orobanche coerulescens, assembly GCA_033398695.1. Taxonomy (NCBI): domain Eukaryota; kingdom Viridiplantae; phylum Streptophyta; class Magnoliopsida; order Lamiales; family Orobanchaceae; genus Orobanche; species Orobanche coerulescens. The sequence goes on along the minus strand of CM065802.1, from coordinate 10,687,153 downwards.
AATATTTCAGAGTTGACTATCTACTTAGGTGAGAAGCAGTATGTTGATGATATTGGCATAAATAGTCAAGGGGAGGATGATGAAGAGATTGACTCATTTGACATTCTTCAGTGGTGGATGAAGAACGGTGCACGCTTTCCTGTTCTATCAGAGATGGCTAGGGATATTTTAGCTACTCCGATATCAACTGTAGCTTCTGAGTCAGCATTTAGCACAGGGGGACGAGTTCTTGACCAGTTTAGAAGCTCATTGACTCTGAAGATGGTTGAGGCTCTGATTTGCTCATCAAATTGGTTGAGATCAAGCACAATTACCATGACCGATGAAGAAGATGGAGCCGAAGAAGAAGAAAGTATTTTTGGATCGGGTAAGCAAGTGCATTTCTAAATGATAAATAGTTGTAGTTATTGATTCATTGAAGTACTGGCGTAACATTTATAAATTTATTTTGCATTTATGACTTCACTTGGTATTCACCCTGTTGTTGGAGACGAGGGTCGTTCCGCGCCGAGTGCGGCTACTACGTACTAGTTTATTTTATATTATAATTGTCTTTTAGGATTGATGATGGTTGTTTTGATTTGTTGGTGAATCACGAATTGATGTTATGCTTTTTTTATCTTTTGAACTTGTGTTTTGTTGTGACTTGTGTTGTGATGATGGCTGGGCGATCGATTCGATGTACTTATGATAAATTTTTGTTTGAATTGTTGGGTGTTTGTTTAATGTTTGATATTAGTTAATTATTTGTATGACTTGTGTTGTGATGATGGTTTTTGTTTTTTGCTGTTGTATGTTGATGTTCAAACAGGTAAAACCGTAAAAGTGCCGCTGTTGTATTGTATGTTTCTATTTCAATATTTTTTATTGCTTGCTGTGCTGTTACAACCTGTTACAGGAGACAGGAGCACTGGTTTTTTTTAGTCTATTTTAAGTTTTTTGCTGCTTGCTGTTGCCTGTTATTACAGTAGCTTTGTTTGTTAAAACAGGAGTATGTTGCTGTGTTGCATGAGCTTTGTTAAAACAGGAGTTTTAATTGTGTTGTGCTGCTTGCTGTTGCCTGTTTAAATAAAAAACAAGAGTATTTAATTGTGTTAGTTAAAACAAGAGTTTTTAATTGTGTTACTGTTAGTTAACAGACTCTTGCAGTCTTGCTGTAGGCAACATAGGATTAAAAGAAAAAAAAAACGGTTTTTACGGGTTACCCGAACCGGAACCGAATTAATTCGGTGCGGTTCCGGTTAACCGAAAGTGTAAAAGGGTCCGGTTTACGGTTCAACCTTTTTGGCTAAAGTGGTTCCGGTTAACCAATTTTTTCGGTCCGGTTAACCGGAACCGAACCGTTCAACAGGCCTAGATTTTAACCACGACATATCTGTCGCAATCGGTGTTTGTCCCATTTGCACATCACAAATTTGTGACTAATCATGAACAAGTTATAACTTTACTGTTACCGACAATTTTCATTTTATTCAATTGTTGGTTTAAAATTGACAAAACGGCGACATTAATTGCACCCAAAATGTGGTGTATGCAACAACCATAAATATCGACTTTCAATAATTATCCGTGACTCCCCCAGGACCGTCACACAATTTACTTCGACATATGAGAGTGATACCACCTCTCATAGTCTCATCCACCGCAAAGTAGCGTGGGAGATAAAGAACACAAATACCCAATCCACCACCACCACCCCCAAGAAAAAAAATTCCCAAAGGAGAGGAATTGAAAAACGTGAACTTTAATAAAATCTTTCTTGGGTACTGAGTTCCATATTTGTTTTGATCCTTGAACCGGATAATAAATATGGCTTCTCTCCATAGCGTGCACATCATCATGAGCAACATATTTTCCTATATGCACCTAAAACATAAACATGTTAGGATTCATAAGTGTAGAAATCAATGAACAAATATGGGTCGGGCTAGATAATCGGTCGAATAAGGACTCGGATTATGCGACATGGGAGCAGACAAATATGGGTCGGGCTAGTCGGACTGAGCCAGGTCGGACCGGACTGAAACGTGCGGGTCGGGCCGTATCGGACGAATAACAAATAGATCGAACGGTCGCGACGAATCGGATCAGGTCACTATCGGCAGCGGGGTCCAGATCGGGGCTCGTTCTGTGGTGGCATGTCCGACCGGCAATGGGTAGGGTCGATCACGACTGGGTTGGATCGGGCGGAATGTGGTGGCAGTGTCCGGACGGCGTCGAGCAGGGTCGATCACGACTGAGTCGGATCGGGCGGACTGTGGTGGCAGTGTCCGGAAGGCATCGAGCAGGGTCAATCACGACTGGGTCGGATCGGCAGTGTTTGGTCAGCGTCGAACGGGATCTGGTCGGTACAGGCGAGTCGCGGTCGCGGCTAGGCTGGATCGGCAGCTACCGGACGGGATCGACAGGCACAGGCGAGTTGCGGTCGCAGCTAGGCTGGATCGGAAGGCACCAGACGGAATCGGCAGGTACCGAACGGGATCTGGTCGTGGCTGGACTGGATTGACAGGTACTGGACGGAATCGGCAGGTACCGGAAGGGATCTGGTCGTGGCTGGACTGGATTGACAGGTACCGGATGGAATCGGCAGGTACCGAACGGGACCTGGTCGTGGCTGGACTGGATCGGTCGGCACCGGACGGTGATCGGATGTGGTCGATCTGGGTCGATCGGTGTTCCGATAGGGATTGGCTGTGATCGGCGGTGATCGGATGTGGTCGATCTGGGTCGATCGGTGTTCCGACAGGGATCGGTGGTGATTGGATGTGGTCGATCTGGGTCGATCGGTGTTCTGACAGGGATCGGTGGTGATCGGATGTGGTCGACGGTGATCGGCGTTGGTCCGGCAGGCGTCCGGAAGTAGTTGGCGGTGGTCCGGCAGGCGTCCGCCAGTGGTTGGCGGTCAGGGTTAAGGTCCTTTTTTTTTCGGAATTTGTAAAATTCTCGAGCTACGTGCTGATAACGTGTTTCATGAGAAAGTAAAAGACTGTAAATACGAGTCAATCAATTGTATTCATAACACTGATAGAGGGGCCTTTATATAAACATTACAATGAGAGTCCTTCCATAGATAGGATTTCTAGATAAGGTAAGACATCTAATAGGATCCTACTACCTCTAGAAGGATCTAGAATCTTCCATCTATGTATCTACAACCAATATTAGGTAAGACACATCACGGGAATAATAATTCCTCGAACAAATCGTTATTTCTACCAAAAAAAAAACAAAAAAAACGCTACTTAACCTAAACCGCTCCCAGAAGATTTCTTCCCTCCAACAAATCTCTCTCTCACGACACAAACAAACCAGATCTCCACATATAGTGAGTTCGAAGAAGCACAACAAAACTTTCACTTGTTGCAGCTCACAAAGCAGAGAGAGCGACAGTCCAGATCTGAAATTTTCCTGGCGCTGGTTCGCAGAAGAGAGGGTGGCGTCTGGCGATTCAGATCTTTGTCCGGGGGCTTTTTTTTCTTGTTCACGGCGGCTGTTCCGGTTGAGGGCATCGTCCGATGGCGGATTTTTTGGTCAGTTTCCAAACTCCCCTTTTGATATCTCAGTGGTAGTCTTTTTTTTTATAGCTGTTGTCGGCTGGAGCTACGACAGTGGGATAAGAGGTGGAGTCTCCAGCTGTAGGAGTAATTTCCAAAATATAGTCACTTTTCTCACCCAGCACAGCCGGGCCGCGGCACAAGGTTGCAGAGCCGCGGCCCCCAGGAACAACCCTGCAACGCCGAGCCCACTGTACTCTGGGTCGCGGCCCCTGCCAAGCAACCCCCTGCCGAGCGCTGCCGATCACTTGGGGTCGCGGCACATCCCTGCCGAGCTGCGGCCCCCGTTATTTTGCCTGGCATGGTCTGCGCGTCTGGACTCTGGGCCGCGGCCCCTGCCGAATAACCTGGACAGCATTTTTGAAGTGTGCCGCGGCACACATCACCTGGGCCGCGGCACAGGAAGTCAACAGGCCAGTTTTTCTTCCTTTATCAGGTTTCATACGGGAGTTCAACACATATTATCACACATACTTTGTGAAGAACAAGAGAGAGAGAGAGAAGCAAGAGAGAGAAATACATTTCTTCATTTTCCCGGAGATTTATCGGTCGGATAATCGTGATCTTTTGACAAGAGCTTGGTAGCTATTGTGCAAATATTTTCACCGGTGTAGATCGAGATTTTGAGTCCGGAAGTTCGGGTATTTCGTTAGCTCTTTGTGTAAGCTATTTACGGTTGTTTCTTTTCTCGATCTTGTTGTTGTTGTTGATTCCAAATACTTGAAGAACATTTATTACCAAGTATTTGACGATTGGTGTATACCCCTAGTTTGTATTAGGGACGATTGTATATTTGTGTGTATTGGTGATAGTGGATTTAAGCGGCTTCGGTCCCGTGGTTTTTACTCTCGTCTTGAGGGTTTTCCACGCTAAAATTGTGTCTCGTTATTTATCGCTTTCGAATATCATTTGTATTATTTTTATCGAGTTGTAATTGTTGCTCTACTCGTCGGTAACCACAAAGTTACTATTGAAGAGTGGGAATTTGTCAAACGAGGTTCCACTTTATTCGTTGTGACGTGACGTTTGTCTGTATTTTTCCCAACAAAGTGGTATCGGAGCCACGGGATTTGTTGTTTCGTGGTTGTTAAGTATCTCAATTGTAATATGGAAGCCAACACGAGTAGAATGGTTAACTTGAACGGTTCAAGCTACCACGTATGGAAGGGGAAGATGGAAGACCTTCTATACGTGAAGGATTATTATTTGCCGGTTTTTAGCAAAGATAAACCGGAAGGGAAGTCCGACGCGGAGTGGACTATTTTGCATCGCCAAGTTTGCGGATATATTCGACAATGGGTGGATGACAACGTTTTGAACCATATTAGTGGAGAGAAGGATGCTCGAGAGTTATGGCACAAGCTCGAGCAATTGTATGCTCGGAAGACGGGGAATAATAAGTTATTCCTCATTAAACAAATGATGAATTTGAAGTTTCGAGACGGGACTCCTCTATCGGATCATTTAAATGCATTCCAAGGCATAATTAATCAACTTGCCAGAATGGGAATTAAATTCGAAGAGGAGGTGCAAGCTTTGTGGTTGTTAGGCACATTGCCGGATTCTTGGGAGATGTTTCGAACGTCGTTGTCTAACTCCGTCCCCGATGGAGTCATTTCGATGGAATTAGCTAAAGGGAACATGTTGAATGAGGAGGTCCGAAGAAAAGCACAAGGATCTTCGTCACAGCCGGATGTTCTAGTTACCGAAAAATGGGGGAGAGGTCAAAGTAGAGGTTCGAGTAATAGAGGGCCACAAAGGAATAGTTCTCGGGGGAAGTATGCCAATATCGAATGTTACCACTGTGGTAAGAAAGGGCATACTAAGAAATTTTGCCGACAATTGAAGAAGGAGAATCGCCAAGGCCGAGAAAATTCACAAAAGAAGGAAAGCGGTAGTAATGATAAAGCCGAAGTTAATACTACTACCGAAGAATTCTTTGTATGTTGCGACTATGATATGCTCAACCTTGCGATAGATGATTTGAGTTGGGTGGTCGATAGTGGTGCTATGTGTCATGTTACATCACGTAGAGATTTTTATTCCTCTTATACTCCGGGCGACTTTGGTATAGTTAAGATGGGTAACGATGGGTTATCCAAGATTGTTGGAGTGGGAGATGTGCATTTGAGATTCGACATCGGAATGGAACTTGTTTTACGGAATGTAAAACATGTTACAGACATGAGGCTTAATGTTATGTCCGTTGGTTTACTCGATGATGACGGTTATCATAGTGGTTTTGGCAAGGGGTTGTGGAAACTCACTAGAGGTTCCTTGATTGTCGAGAGAGGACAAAAGGAAGGAAAATTGTACGTGACACTTCCGAAGGTCACGACTAATTTCGTGAACACAATCGACATTAATGACATGGCCGAGCTATGGCATAAGAGGCTCGGTCACATGAGTGAAAAAGGAATGGCGCTATTGTCGAAGAAGGAGGCATTGTCCGGGGTTCACAAGGTACACCTTAAAAGATGCTCTCATTGTCTAGCCGGGAAGCAAAGGAGAGTTACTTTTAAAAGTCATACTCCTTCACAGAAGGAAAATGCGCTTGATCTTGTTCATTCCGACGTTTGTGGTCTTATGAAGACTAGAATGCTCGGTGGTTGCCGATATTTTGTCACATTCATCGACGATCACTCTAGGAAGGTGTGGGCTTACACCTTGAAGACCAAAGATCAAGTGTTAGACACTTTCAAACAATTTCATGCCTCGGTGGAAAGAGAGACGGGGAAGAAGCTAAAGTGTATTCGGACGGACAATGGTGGAGAGTACACTGGACCCTTTGATGAATATTGCCGAGAACAAGAGATCCGACATCAAAAGACGCCCCGAAGAATCCGCAACTCAATGGCTAGGCGGAGAGAATAAACCGGACTTTGGTGGAGAGAGCTCGTTGTTTGCTCTCACATGCCGGATTGCCAAAGTCATTTTGGGGAGAAGATTTGAACACGGCGGTTCATATTATTAATTTGCTGCAGTGTGTCCCTTTGGAATTTGATGTGCCGGATAAGGTGTGGAGCGGTAAAGATATCTCATACCGCCACTTAAAGGTTTTCGAATGTAAAGCTTTTGTTCACATCCCGAATGATGAGAGATCGAAGATTGATTCAAGATGAAGCCGTGTATTTTTATTGGATACGGGCTTGATGAGTTCCGGTATAGATTATATGACCCGGTGACAAAGAGGCTTGTTCGGTCGAGAGATGTTGTTTTTGTTGAAGATCAAACAATGAAGGATGTTGATAATGGAGAGTCGGCTCCGCAACACGACTATGATCTTATTGATTTGGACCCCGTTCCTCCACAAAATGTTGAGACACCCGTTGGAGATGACGTCCAAAATAATGAACAACATGATGACGGTGAGAACGATGAATTGAGGCAAGATGACACCGATGGAGCTCATCCCGAGCTACCCGTGACGAACATGCCATCTTTTGTTCCACATAGGCGGTCGACAAGGGACCGTCATCCCTCATCTCGTTATTCGTCCGATGAGTACGTCTTACTCACCGATGAGGGAGAGCCCGAATATTTTGCGGAGGCCATGGAGGATGAAAAGAAGAAGGAATGGATGGATGCCATGCAAGACGAGATGAGTTCCTTGCATGAGAATAACACTTACGAGTTGGTAAAGTTGTCGAAAGGCAAGAGGGCTTTGAGAAACAAATGGGTGTATCGGGTGAAGTCGGAGGAGCATACCTCGTTGCCCCGATACAAAGCTAGACTTGTAGTGAAAGGATTTAGTCAAAAGAAGGGCATTGATTTTGACGAGATTTTTTCTCCGGTTGTGAAGATAGGATCGATTCGATTGGTCCTTGGTATTGCGGCTAGCCTTGATCTTGAGGTTGAGCAAATGGATGTCAAGACGGCTTTTCTTCACGGAGACCTTGACAAAGAAATTTATATGAAGCAACCGGAAGGATTTGAGGTCGAAGGAAAAGAGGATTATGTGTGTAAACTTCGGAAGAGTTTATACGGGTTGAAACAAGCACCAAGGCAATGGTACAAGAAATTTGAGTCGGTTATGGGGGAGCAAGGCTACCGGAAGACGACTCTCGACCATTGTGTATTTTTCAAAAAATTCGGAGATGATGACTTTATCATCTTATTGCTCTATGTGGACGACATGTTGATCGTTGGCAAGAATGCCAAGAGGATTGCCAACTTGAAGGAAGAATTGAGTAAGTCTTTTGCCATGAAAGACTTGGGGGCGGCTAAACAAATTCTTGGAATAAGAATCACTCGGGATAGAGCAGCCCGGAAATTGCACATGTCGCAAGAGCAATATATCGAGAAGGTACTTAAACGTTTCAACATGGACAAAGCTAAAGTTGTTAGTTCACTTCTTACTAACAATTTTAAATTGACGAGCCAAGATTGCCCTAAGACGAAGAAGGAGATTGAAGATATGGATAAAATCCCATATGCCTCGACGGTCGGGAGTTTGATGTACGCTATGGTATGTACTAGACCCGACATTGCTCATGCCGTGGGAGTGGTGATCCGGTATCTATCGAATCCGGGAAAGAAGCATTGGGAAGTCGTAAAATGTATATTTAGATATTTACGGGGTACTTCCAAATTGGGAATTACATTTGGAAATGGGAAAGCAATGCTTGTTGGTTATTCCGATTCGGATATGGACGGTAATGAAGATAACCAAAAATCCACTTCCGGTTATTTGATGACGTTTGCAGGGGAGCCGTGTCATGGCAATCAAGATTGCAAAAGTGCGTTGCCTTATCTACAACGGAGGCCGAGTATATTGCGGCGGCGGAAGGGTGTAAAGAGCTCTTATGGTTGAAAATGTTTTTACGAGAGCTAGGCTTCCGACAACGACGTTACGTGTTTCTTTGTGATAGTCAAAGTGCGAATCATTTGGCTAAGAATGCGACTTTTCACAAGAGAACGAAACATATCGATGTGAGGTATCATTGGATCCGAGATGCTTTGGAGGATGGTTTGTTTGAACTTGATAAAGTTCATACCGATGATAATGGTTCCGATATGTTAACCAAGGCGTTGAGTAGAGAGAATGTGAAAGTGTGTTGTTCGATCGCCGGGATGGCGAACTCTTCCTATATTCTGGAAAGGGGGAGATTTGTAGGAGTAATTTCCAAAATATAGTCACTTTTCTCACCCAGCACAGCTGGGCCGCGGCACAAGGTTGCCGAGCCGCGGCCCCCAGGAACAACCCTGTAACGCCGAGCCCACTGTACTCTGGGCCGCGGCCCCTACCGAGCACACCTCTGCCGGCCCCTGCCGAGCAACCCCCTGTCGAGCGCTGTCGATCACTTGGGGCCGCGGCACATCCCTGCCGAGCCGCGGCCCCCGTCATTTTGCCTAGCATGGTCTGTGCGTCTGGACTCTGGGCCGCGGCCCCTGCCGAATAACCTGGACAGCATTTTTGAAGTGCGCGGCACACATCACCTGGGTCGCGGCACAGGAAGTCAACAGGCGAGTTTTTCTTCCTTTATCAGGTTTCATACGGGAGTTCAACACATATTATCACACACACTTTGTGAAGAACAAGAGAGAGAGAGAGAGAGAGAAATACATTTCTTCATTTTTCCGGAGATTTATCGGTCGGATCGTCATGATATTTTGACAAGAGCTTGGTAGCTATTGGGCAAATCTTTTCACCGGTGTAGATCGAGATTTTGAGTCCGGAAGTTCGGGTATTTCGTTAGCTCTTTGTGTAAGCTATTTACTGTTGTTTCTTTTCTCGATCTTGTTGTTGTTGATTCCAAATACTTGAAGAACATTTATTACCAAGTATTTGACGATTGGTGTATACCCCTAGTTTGTATTAGGGACGATTGTGTATTTGTGTGTATTGGTGATAGTGGATTTAAGCGACTTCGGTCCCGTAGTTTTTACTCTCGTCTTGAGGGGTTTTCTACGCTAAAATTGTGTCTCGTTATTTATCGCTTTCGAATATCATTTGTATTATTTTTATCGAGTTGTAATTATTGCTCTACTCGTCAGTAACCACAAAATTACGATTGAAGAGTGGGAATTTGTCAAACGAAGTTCCGCTTTATTCGTTGTGACGTGACGTTTGTCGGTATTTTTCCCAACAAAGCTGCGGTGGTGCCGCTGCGGTGTTTGTTATGTCTGCTACACTAGCGTTGCATAACCCCATTTTTTGTTTGCTCAGATTCTATGAAATATTTGATGGTAAATTGATTCCCAATAGGAGATCATGTTGGAAATTGGTTAATAATATTTATTAAATTAAATATTATTTAGTTAATCTATTAGTTAATTAGATTAACAAATTTCTCAAAACTAATTTATTGGTGAGTGAGAAATGAAGTGCCAAAATTAGTTGACAATGGAGTGTGTTACGCCACTCGTACACACTAGCGCGCACGTCGTCGACACCATCGTTGTGAATGGGTCGAGTATATATATATAGTGTGATAACATGGGGTAAAGCTTTTGAGCTAATTAAAAATAAAGACCTCTTAATCATCTCAATGATGATTGTTACGTGAGTGTGCAAAGCCTTTAAGGCAATTGGAATTGAAAAAGGTTTTCAATTCAGTCAACTAATTGTAATAGCAACCAATTAATTATGCTTTGATGGTATTTTCAATTTTTGAGAAATTGAAACGGTGGCCATCAAGTTTTTGAGGTTGAAACCGTAAGCTACCTTCAGTTTTGGAAAAGAGAAACTTACGAATCATCATTGTGGCTTGTTAAAGCACATTATGATGATTAAATCCTCCATATGGTGAGCTTGCCTATAAATAGGACACACCCTGCATTGCATTATACACTTGCAAACACCCTTAGTATCCATATCTTGCATACATATCATTTGTTGTGTTGAAGCTCTGTCCTCGCCTCGTTCTAGTTCGTCGGAGCTTGTGGGTTTGTGGTGCTACTACCTTCAAGACGAAGCCGTTTTATCTTTGGAGACGACACGTCTAAACCGAGAGTACTACCGGGGCGTGTCTCGTCTTGCGGAAAGAGGCCTTACTCGACTCGGCAGTAGTTTACGGTTTTATAATTTATTTTCTTGTATTTTCAATTCTGTCTCGAGTTTTGTATTTTCATTTCCGTACGAGTTTGTAGTCTCTGTTTTCGAGTTGTAATTTTTGTATTCCAGTTGTTATTTATTTTTCCGCCTAGCAAGTTTGTAACACAGATTTTCAACAAGCGCAAGACGAGATAATACTTGCTAAATCCTACAACTGGAGATGACGACCGTTGCTGCCACCGACTCCGCCACCACCGCTGTCTTTGCCTCCGCGACCGAAGCTTCAACCGTGGCAAACACAATTGCTGTAACCTTGTCCAGCATGATGAGCTCGACTACCTTATCAACAACTCCATGGGTGTTTTCGAGCCCCTTTCTGACTATCGGTGGATCCACCTCGAGTGGCACCGTTGGTTCCACTTTTAGTGGTACCGTGGGATCCATGTTAGGATCTAGTGTTGGAGCCTACGGGTTCAACACGAGTGGTTCCTTTTTTGGAACAACCTCGGGGCCTAGGATGATGCCTACCGCCGAGAAGCCACCAAAGTTTGGTGGTGCCGACTTTAAAAGGTGGCAACAAAAGATGTTGTTCTATTTGACAACATTGTGATTTGCTAACTTCCTTAAGGAAGATGCACCACCAGTGCCAAGTGCTCAAGAGACTAGTTTTACAGTCCGAGCTGCCTATGACAACTGGCACAATGGAGACTATCTTTGTAAAAACTTTATTCTGAATTCCTTAGAAGATAGTTTGTACAATGTTTATTCTATTGTAAACACATCAAAAGAGATGTGGGAAGCACTTGAAAAGAAGTACCGTAGTGATGATGCAGGTACAAATAAGTTTGTAGTCGCCAAGTATCTGAACTACAAGATGGTTGACTCAAAACCAATCATGGAACAAGTACAAGAGTTCTAACTCATCGTTCATGATGTCAATGCCGAAGGAATGGTCCTGTCGGATGCTTTCACTGTTGCAAATGTGATCGAGAAGTTGCCCCCCAGTTGAAAAGACTTCAAGAGCTATCTCAAACACAAGAGAAATGAGATGACTCTTGAAGACTTGATTGTGAAACTGCATATCGAGTCAGACGTGCGCAAAAATGACCACAAACCAAAAGGCCTGATTGATGCTAAGGCCAATCTGTTGGAACATGGCGGTCCCTCCAACAAACGAGCTCATCCCAGTGCTCAAAACAAGTACAAAGGGAAGCAACCAGCCAAGAAGTTTGATGGTGATTGCTTCAACTGTGGCAAACATGGGCATGCGGCGAAAGACTGTCGAAAGTCGAAAGCCAACAAGAAGAAGAAACATGTTGCCAACATCGCCGAGTCTAACGGCGGGTGGAAAGAGGATGACCTTTCTGCTGTGGTCACCGAATAAGTCAACCACGTTGAGAACCAAGGTGGTTGGTATGTCGACACCTGTGCGACCGCCCACGTTGGTGCCGATCGGAGTCAGTTTAAAAACTATCAAGTTGTTGAGGGGAGGAAGCTCAACATGGGGAATCCAGCTTCATCTGAGATTATCGGAGTTGGAGAAGTGGACGTCAAACTTACGTCGGGATAGACTCTCACTTTGAAGAATGTGCTTCATGTTCCTGATATACTAGTTAAAAAGGGGTTTAAACTAGTGTTTGAGTCAGATAGAATTATCATAAAAAAAGTTTGATAGGTTTCTTGGTAAGGGTTATCTCACGGAGGGACTCTTTAAACTCAATGCTTTGGCTATACGCCATGTAACCAAATCTGGAAATGCTAATGAAAATGCTATTGCTTCCTCTTACTTGACTGAGTGTTCTGATTTATGGCATTGTAGATTAGGTCATGTGAATCTAAATGCTATAAAAAGATTAGTAAACTTAGATTTACTGAGATTAAATGAAGTCAATACTCAAAACAAATGTGAGATTTGTGTTGAAGCAAAAATGACGAAACTTCCGTTTCATTCGGTAAAACGGAACACAAAACCCCTTGAATTAATTCACACAGACGTGTGTGATTTAAAGTTTGTGCAAACTAGAGGTGGTAAGAAGTACTTTATCACTTTTATCGATGACTGCACAAGATATTGTTATCTTTATCTTTTGAGAAGTAAAGATGAGGATATTGAAGCTTTTAAGAACTTCAAGAATGAAGCCGAGAATCAATTAGGTTGTCGTATTAAGATGGTTCGAAGCGATAGAGGTTGCGAATATGTAGCCCCGTTTGAGGAATTATGTAACGAAAGCGGTATAATTCATCAAACAACAGCTCCATATGCACCATAATCTAATGGCGTTGCTGAACGTAAGAATCGAACACTTAAAGATATGATGAATGCCTTATTGATTAGTTCAGGGTTGCCCCAGAATATGTGGGTGGAAGCTGTCTTGACAGCCAACTACATATTGAACAAGATTCCACGCAAAGGTAAGGATATTACTCCTTATGAGTTGTGGAAAGGTAGAAAACCTTCATACAAATATCTCAAAGTGTGGGGGTGTTTGGCTAAGGTTGAGGTACCTCTACCTAAACAAGTTAAAATCAGACCTAAGACGGTCGATTGTATCTTTATTGGGTATGTACTGAACAGTAGTGCCTATCGGTTTGTTATCCACAAGTCACAAGTACCTGAAATGACTGTGGGAACAACATTTGAACCAAGGAATGTTGTATTTTTTGAAAACATATATCCTTGTAAGGACAATGATAAAGTTGAGAACAATTCTAGCAATAGAGTTGAAGATGAAGGAACAAATTCAAAACCTGTGGATGTAGATCCAAAGTCACGTAAGCGATCGAGATCTAACCTGGAAGAGGTAGAACCGAGACGTGGTAGTAGGGTTAGGACACCAAAGACATTTGGACCTGACTACATAGCATTCATGTTGGATGAAGAACCAACATCAATCAAAGTAGCTTATGCTGGACCAGATGGGTTACTGTGGAAAGAAGCTGTTCATAGTGAAATTGACTCAATTTTACAAAATCAAACTTGGGTTTTGGTTGATTTACCTGAAGGTTTTAAGCCCTTAGGATGCAAATGGATCCTTAAAAGAAAGTACAAGGCTGATGGGTCAATTCACAAGTATAAAGCTCGTTTAGTAGTCAAAGGTTTCAAGCAGAAGGAAGGGTACGATTTTTCCGATACCTATTCACCTGTAACGAGAATTACATCTATTCGAGTGCTTCTCGCGATTGCTGCTTTGCACGATCTTGAGATTCATCAAATGAATGTTAAGACTGCTTTTCTGAACGGTGATCTGGAAGAAGATATCTATATGGAACAACCTGAAGGGTTTGTAGTACCTAGACAAGATAAAAAGGTATGCAAACTGGTTAAGTCTCTATATGGATTGAAACAAGCTCCACTACAGTGGCACTTGAAATTTGATAATGTAATGATATCAAATGGTTTTAAAATAAACGAGTGTGATAAATGTGTTTATGTTAAGAACACTAATAACGGTTCTGTTATTGTGTGTCTTTATATAGATGACATGTTAATCATGGGTAACAATATACAAGTGATTAACGATACTAAAAACATGTTAAAAAGAAATTTTGACATGAAAGACATGGGGCTAGCCGATGTGATTCTTGGAATGAAAATTTTGGGAAAATCAGATGGAATCATATTGAGACAATCTCACTATGCCGAGAAAGTCTTAAAGAAGTTTAATGCTCTTGATAGCTTGCCGGCTAAGACCCCAATAGATTTAAATGATCACTTGAGCAAAAATCGAGGGGACCCCATTGCACAAGAAGAATATGCACGAGTCATTGGGTATTTAATGTATCTTACAAATTGCACTCGACCCGATTTCGCTTGCGTTGTAAACAAATTGAGTCGTTACACGAGCAATCCAAGCAAAGAGCATTAGAAAGCTCTTGTTAGAGTTTTGAGGTACTTAAAGTATACTCAAAACCTTGGGCTACACTATTCGAGATATCCCTCGGTACTTGAAGGGTATTGTGATGCGAATTGGATATCCGATATGAAAAGTTCATTTTCTACAAGTGGTTACGTGTTTACCATTGGGGGTGGAACTGTCTCGTAGAAGTCCGCGAAACAAACGTGTATAGTGCGATCCACCATGGAATCGGAATTCATAGCTTTGGACAAAGCTGGTGAAGAAGTCGAATGGCTCAGAAACTTTCTAGAAGATATTCCATGTTGGTCCAAGCCAGTGCCTGCAGTGATAATTCACTGTGATAGCCAAGCTGCTATTGGTAGGGCGAGAAGTAACGTGTATAATGGAAAGTCTCGACATATTCGTCGACGCCATAATACCGTGAGACATTTGATCAAAAGTGGGGTTATCTCTATTGACTATGTGAGGTCATTGGATAATCTAGCGGATCCGCTAACCAAAGGGTTAAACCGTGATCAATGGAGAACTTGCTAGAGGGAATGGGTTTAAAATCAACAAATTGATAATTATCATAGTGGTAACCCAACCAAGATGACTGGAGATCCCAAGAACTTGGTTCAATGGGAGAACTAAGCTATGAGAGTTCGTGTAAAACACTCATCTAAGTTTATTCCCTATAGAGCAATTGAGTGTTGAAAGCTTGCATAGTGGTGAGGTTAAGTCTATGACTTTTAATGATTCCTAAAGACCTCGAGAAGGTAGAGTATGGCAAGATACTCGGTAAAGAATCACCTATATAAGTAAGAAGTGAGGGCCACTTCATGAAAATGCACTTATGAATCCAAAGGGGTGTCCAAGGCCAGCAATGGACACAAAACGTGAGAACAGATGAGGTTGAGGTGTTTAAGTGTTAACACCATTGTCTCGGTGCACGCCGTGGGGTAATAGTTCAAAGCATCGCGCTACAAATCCGCTTGTGTACCCGATGGTGTTGACTATGGAAGGTTCAAAGCCACGAACTACATATCCTAATACTTTAATGCCTCTTGAGGATTGAGTTTGAGTCTGCATACATGTGCATAAGGCTTTCTCACTCATGTGGGGGATTGTTGGAAATTGGTTAATAATATTTATTAAATTAAATATTATTTAGTTAATCTATTGGTTAATTAGATTAACAAATTTCTCAAAACTAATTTATTGGTGAGTGAGAAATGAAGTGCCAAAATTAGTTGACAACGGAGTGTGTTACGCCACTCGTACACACGAGCGCGCACGTCGTCGACACCATCGTTGCGAATGGGTCGAGTATATATATATATTGTGATAACATGGGGTAAAGCTTTTGAGCTAATTAAAAATAAAGACCTCTTAATCATCTCAATGATGATTGTTACGTGAGTGTGCAAAGCCTTTAAGGCAATTGGAATTGAAAAAGGTTTTCAATTCAGTCAACTAATTGTAATAGCAACCAATTAATTATGCTTTGATGGTATTTTCAATTTTTGATAAATTGAAATGGTGGCCATCAAGTTTTTGAGGTTGAAACCGTAAGCTACCTTCAGTTTTGGAAAAGAGAAACTTACGAATCATCATTGTGGCTTGTTAAAGCACATTATGATGATTAAATCCTCCATATCGTGAGCTTGCCTATAAATAGGACACATCATGCATTGCATTATACACTTGCAAACACCCTTAGTATCCATATCTTGTATACATATCATTTGTTGTGTTGAAGCTCTATCCTCGCCTCGTTCTAGTTCGTCGGAGCTTGTGGGTTTGTGGTGCTACTACCTTCAAGACGGAGCCTTTTTATCTTTGGAGACGACACGTCTAAACCGAGAGCACTACCGGGGCGTATCTCGTCTTACGGAAAGAGACCTTCCTCGACTCGGCATTAGTTTACGGTTTTATAATTTATTTTCTTGTATTTTCAATTCTGTCTCGAGTTTTGTATTTTCATTTCCGTACGAGTTTGTAGTCTCTGTTTTCGAGTTGTAATTTTTGTATTCCAGTTGTTATTTATTTTTCCGCCCAGCAAGTTTGTAACACAAATTTTCAACAGATCACTCAACTGTTGTTGTTTCAGTATGTAAATAAAACCCATTTCGATATTAATTGTACTTGGAAAGAATTTCATCTCATTTCTCCTTCGCATAGAGGTTGCGATAGGAAGGACATCCGGCATAAAGCTTTGTCACTTTGTCTTTTTCATGAATTATAGTGTTAACTAATTTTCGACAATTAATCATTTTAATTTTCATGCCACCGACCCGATAGAGTTGGGATTAAGGTGCAGTTGATGATGATGTGGTAATCATGTTTTCATAATGAAATCTGGATTCTGGTTATTTTGATATGAATTATGGATGGTGTAGCTGGGCGCAATGCAGCGTTGTAATCTGGGTGTTCTAAATCGATTTAAAATCAAACCTTTAAATTTCTACTTAGGTAGATTCAACGTCTGAGCCATGTTGTGATGTACGTATTAATTTTACAATGTCAACCACATAACGTGACATAATTATTACAATTATCTTAACTCATTATCATTTAATGATACTTTCCACATAACTAGAAAAAATTATGATGTTGCGACAAAAAAGACATTCAGCGTAAAACTCTAGTGCTCTGTTCTTTGCATGAATTGTAGTGTTAATTAATTCGCACAATAATCTTCATACCACCGTTCCCAATATAGTTGAAATTAAGATGCAATCGATAATGTTGACGATAGATAGATTCGACATCAGTCTTAGAACCGATGTTTGATCGCCTAAATATCCAATGCAGAATCCATCTACAGGTTAGGATTTCTGATTTAGATAATAAAAAGTGGAAATGCCGAACTGTTTTTTTTTTCAGAATAAACAATGAGACTTAATAATTAAGGATATACACATAAGTGCAACACAAGACACATTGTACGTAAATATGCAGCAGATTTTAGTGGCATTCACTACATAGAGAGGGCTATACATATTACCCCTGGTTATAGCAATACATTCAAGTTCAAACCAAAAGGTGTTTTTGATTTTGCCAAGGATGGCCTCTCCTAGGATCCAGTCAGTCAGTCCACTGTCTTAAAAAAAAAAAAAAAAAAAAAAAAAAAAAGGAAAAACACGTATCTACACAGTTACAGACATATTATACACCTTAATTAATTTGCTCAACTAAATGGACAGTCTGTCAAAAGATAACATATACATTCACATTATAATGGAGCAAGCAGGGTGGGGATATTCAGTTCCCCACGACTCGTTATGAACCGGTAACCAAATGCAAAGGAAATGCGTTACCATCCGTGGAACAGTCACTTGCAAACCTTCTTCAGCCTCTTAGCAGCTTGCACGAAGCTAGTGATCACCTGCAATTCATCCAGTTGCTACACAGAAAAAAGATGATTAAGGTTTACATACAAAAACTACTGTCAGGTTAACCTAACTACAAATAACCACCCTTAATATATTTCTTATTACTTTTTTTGGGGGGAGGGGGGGGGGGGTGGAGGGGGGAGGGGGGGTTAATGATCTGAAGGTTAGTTGAATCTTATGTAATTACATTGTACATGGGGGTGGGTTTTGTAATTAGCCATTACAATAACTAGAGTTAATTACCAAAAAAAAGAAAGGACCTTAGAGTTTGACCTAATTATTTAAAAAAAAAAATCACAAGAAATATTTCTAGGTTTTATTTTAAGTTTACCACCTCATAAGTGAAAACATTGACATTTATAAAAATACTAGAGTATAGCACCTTAATTCTAACACCAAGTTAATTCCGAAAGTTAGATGGTTTTATTGTTAATTAAGTCAAAACCTCGCGGCACGTTTTGTAATTATCCTTAATATAACTACACATGCGGTAGAATGTGGCATAGCATACCTGTGATAAGAAATGACGCTGGACAACGTCGATAAGTTGCTCCTTCGAAGGGTTCGTAAGGTGGTCCACCTAACAAGCACCGATGGATAGGGGTTTAGCGCAAGAATACTACTGCCACACAAGTTGCTAAGTCCTCATAAGCTATTAAGATTAAGTGTCTTTCTTTGTAATTCAAAGCCACTCACAAGGTTAAAATGCAGCAAATATCTCCATAGTGCAGCCATCTCCAGTTTGCTGAGGTCAACCTTCTGCGTATTATGCAGTATGTCATAACAAAAATGAAATGATTTATTGTAATAACAATCGAATAACTAAATTAACTTTTGCATTTTATTTAAGGAATAATTACAAGAACTGCCTTGAAGTTTAGGCCGAAAAGAAGAAAAAAATATTTTTTTATTTCAAAATTATAATAACCCTTTGACATTTCTTTTTTGTGCAAATTGCACCATAAAGGAGGGTTATTTGGGGGTGAATGGCAGATTACCCCCGCAAGTCTTATAAAATGGCTCTGGCCCATTCACCCTCTGTTCCAATTACTCTGTATTTTTAAAAAATAAGTCGGTTACGCCTGTTTAAATTAACTAGGCACATTATTCCTTGTATTTTCGAAAAATTGCAGATTAGCCCCTTGTGTTTCATCCACGCGATGCAAATTACTCATTTATGCACAAATCGATAGAGGGGGCGGGATAAACCTTTTTGAAAACGCATATGGGTAATGTATCTGTTTAAGTTACACATGGTAATCGGCTCATTTTTAAAAACACAGTGGTTAATATAATAATTTAATTTACACGGGTAAATGACCCATTTTGTAAATACGGGTAATATGCCAAAGAAACATTTGTTAGGTAGGTACAACTATAACCAAGTGAGCGTTTGCAAGACTTTAAGGGAACATTTGTAATTTTTGAAAAATAGTGACAGCTTTTCTTTAAGAAGCTAAATTCAAGGGCAATCTTTGTAATTTTCCTTTTTAATCTACTAAAAATAAAAAATAATGAAAACGTCGAAATATCTCACCACAGGCACTTTTGCAGTAGAAATGGAATTTTTAGGCTGCGATTCACAAGAGAGACTGAGTGTCTTATTAGATGAACCAAACGACGAACGGTGCATACGGTGCCTTGATCTATTGGGCTTCGGAGCACCACCGAATGCTGAGAAATTCAAATGCACGACACAGTAAAATTTTATATATATGGTGGACCAGTGCAAAAAGGAAAAGAACAAAGGAATATGTAAAATAAAAACAGAAAAGGAAAAGGAAATGGTGGAAAAGGAATGTAAAGAATCCCATGTAACATTAAACAACCTCAACTACTTTCCCATACTTCAATGTAATTTGTACTCCAATAATATGCTTTAATATTTTACCAGAAAAAAAGGCATAAAAAAATAAAAATGATTGAAATAGCACTTGATTTTCACATATATATATATATATATATATATATCAAGGGCTCGTTTGCTAAGTTGTATGGGATAATGCTTGATAAAATTGACTGAGATTTCTTATATAATATGTGCTTGTTTGCTATGTGTGATTAAGGTGTATAATATAATATATCTAATATACTTTTATATCTTGATTGGTACAAAGTATAAGGTGCTTGATAAAATTCAAGCTCGTATAAATAATACTGATTTCTGGTATTAGGTGATATTAAAAAATACTGCAAATAATAAATTTAATAAACTACCATAATTTCTATATTTTGCAGGGAATTTAAATATCGTACCAAATATGATATTAATTTCTTATATTATATAAGAAATCACAGTCAATCTTATCAAGATTTATCACATATACCTGAATTTTATCAAGAGCCTATATTTTATACCAAACAAGATATAAAGGCGTATTAGATATATTATACACATTAATCACACGTAGCAAACAAACCCCAAGAATAAATCTGAACAATAGATCTTTCGTGATAATGTGCAGATTAGATTATGCATAAAATGATATGCAATTCCATGAATAAAATGACAAGTATTAAAATTATGCATTATATGCACCAAAATATCGATTCATTAAAAACAATGCATCACATGCATAAGTTTGCATGTGAACAGATCTTGATCATCCATTTAATCAAAATTTAGGTACCAAATTATTTCTTATTGTTTAGCTTAAAAATCATTCTCACCGGAAAATATATATATATATATATATATATTAAATACTACCTCTGTCCCATTCAGAGCTTGACAGTGTGTTTATTTAGTTTATTTTATATAATGATTGTTGTAAATAATGATAATAAACATGAGAAGGAGATTAAAAATTAAATGGTGATCGTTTGATTTTATTGGGTAAAGTTTATGTATAGAAAAAGAGTGAGTGTATAACACATAATGTGAATCTCACCCATATCTGAGCTG
Source organism: Orobanche coerulescens (assembly GCA_033398695.1). Classification (NCBI taxonomy): domain Eukaryota; kingdom Viridiplantae; phylum Streptophyta; class Magnoliopsida; order Lamiales; family Orobanchaceae; genus Orobanche; species Orobanche coerulescens. Next base: position 10,666,463 of record CM065802.1, on the reverse strand, counting down.
TTCCAGTGCACTTGTTCATATTCCAGATCATCGTCTTCTTCATTACCAGTAGGAGCTTCTATGACGCTCAAAGCATTCCTTTGTAGCTTTACCTCAATTCCATTTGTCAGAACCTGTTAAAATCAGTGAAACCTTTTACTTTGCAAGAAATTCTCACAGGAATATCATTCAATTACAGGATTCTACCATAGCCTCTCTATCATTTTCTTACTATTTAATTTATTTATTTTCCTAAATTAGATGATGAATTCAATATAAGAACACATAAATGGGTTGAAATGAAAGGAGAAACAAGTCAAACAAGTCACAGATTCAATGGCGTAGCCAGCAGTGTACCGGAAAGGGGTCGAAGCTTAACTACGCATTGCCTCAAATAAACCATCAATTCCCCCGATTAGCAGTTCCAACTCAATTCACACACACACACACACAGAGAGAGAGAGAGAGAATGAGATAGTTAATTTTTGAAAGAAATTACCAGCCAATGCCAACCACCAAGACCAACGGCTTTCTTGACGACGCCTTCAAGACCCACTAGCACAGACTTAGTACGGTTATTACCAGTCACCACAACCTTTGTGTGACGTGGCAAGACAGAAAGCTCCTCTTCGCTACTGTCTCCGCCGCTAAGCAACTGAGAAGAGTGTGGAGAAAATCCGCCATTGCTAACAACGGCTGAAGCTTCAAGCATCTCCGATATTCCTCCAGAAAACGAGAAAAATAAAAATTGGAGCTCGATTATGGAGCCTTACGCTAGAAATTACTCCCGATTGAAAAATGTCTCATTGGTAACTGCAGAAATTGAGTCCTTTAGGCGAAGTGTGTTCGGTAATAGGGGGGAATTTGGATTTTTTTTAGTAAGAGAAAACACAGTGTGGAGAGAGAGAGAGAGAAGAGGAGGAGAGTGAATCTGTGTGTGTTTTCTTTCGCTGCTGCTTTTTTTTTCCTCCTAAACTTTAATTATTGTGTGTGAGCGCGGTGAATCCCGAAGACTAGAAACCGTCGAATGGTTGAAGGCCACGTGGTCTGGAGGGCTTGCCAATCATGCACTAGCCTGGTGTAAATGACCGAATAGCCCTGTGGGATAATAATTTAGTACACTAATGTATTTTACCTATTATTATATACTTTTTCCGTTCTCTTATTATTGCAACGTGTTAACTATTACACTGTTTTCATACTCTTTTTTGATCATTTTTTTGTGATTTGTACATATGAAAAAACACAGTCATGTTAGATTTTTTTTAGATTCATCTCGAAATATAATTTCAAAATATTAATTTCTTATAATTTTTACAAATAAAGAATTAACGATATTAATAATCAAAGTTGTGCATTGGCAAACGTTAAAATCTAGATATTGCAATTATAAGAGAATGAAGATAGTGTATATATATAGTATTGTATAAGAGAATGAAGATAGTGTATATATATAGTATTGTATTCCTGGTTTTAATATAACGATTGAATGGTATATAATTACTTAATCTGTCCCGTTCAAAGCTTGATAGATAGTGTGTGATGATAAATGTGGTGAAGAATAAAAAGTGAAAATTTTGATAGTGGTAGTGACTAAAAAGTAGGAGGTGGTTGTTTGATTTGATTGATGTAAAAGTGACAAATATAAAATTTTTAAAAATATTAAAAAAAAAAAAAAAAAGTAAATATAAAGTTTTGAGCGGGAGTGAAGGATTATATTTTATACTTCATCTGTCCCTGAAGAGTATGCACAATTTTTTTTTCGTCCGTCCCACAAGAGCGAACACATTCCAGATATAAAAAATACTATTGACCCCTGTTTTCAATTTATTTACCATATTTTTTAACTAACATACCCCTCTTTTTATAAAATGAAACTCTTTTCCACTAAATCATATCATCATTTCAATTTATTAAACTCATGCCTCTACCTAGAATGTCCACTTTCAGGGACGGAGATAGTATATTATATATATAATATGATTTGAATATATAAATTTATATAGCTATTTTATTTAACTTTGAACGACAATAAGCAATCATTAAATCTACAGTAAATGATTTATCATGAATTAAATGGTAAATATGCATGTGATTTATAAAAAAATAATTGTAAGGTGTCACTTTTTAGTTTTATTTTTTTAAAATAACTGTTCAAATCTTTTAAACCATCTATTCCTATTATTTTAAGAAATTTAATCAATTAATATTATAAGTACATAACATCAAACTTTAACTTTTAAAATATTATATAAATTTTAGTTAGATACTAAATTTAATTGTAAAAATATTATTATATGTTGACACAAAATAATCTACTTAGACTCGACAATCATTTGTTATTCGGTTGGAAGGGCCGAACTCGTTGTTCTCTGCTTTCTCTTAGTCCCTATTTCGATCATTGTCCAAGATGTCAGCCGAACGAATAGTTGGATTGACGACTAGTGTTGGGGTTCCCTGCCATTGATCTTGTTCTTGGGATGAGCTGACACATACGTACTACCATTATTGGCGGATCGAGCCACGTGATCCGCTACAACTCACACAAAGACTAGGTTCGGCTACCCTCCAAAAAGAGAAAAGAAAACGAGTCTAAAATGTGAATATCCGCAAGCGAGCACATATGGTCTTTACGAAAAGAGCGACGGGAAAGAAAAGACGAGGGGTGGGTTGCTCTCTTCCCTCTGTCACACTTGTTGTGTTCCTCTCCAATGCATTTTCAAAATTTTACACGTCCTGCTGAGTTAATCGTGTTGGAAATAGTTTGGTAATTAACAATTTATTAAAAACAAATATTGTTAATTAAATATTTATTATTTAATTAAAATATTTATTGAATGTTAATTTACGTCGTGAGTAGATGAACGCGGTATATTTAATATTTCTAAACCGATTTCCGGTGAGTGAGATATTGTATGTTAAAAGTTTGATGTTTGAATAGGAACTAACATGTTAAATATGATACTAGTGTCCCACATTGATTGTGTATGAATGTTTTGACTTGTATTTAAAGTCTTTGTCTATATAAGCTTAATAATAAGTGAGTTGGTGTGTATGTGTACTCGCGCACACATACACGCGCCGCCGACCGACCGCCGTCGCCGCCGTCCGTCCGTCCGTCCGTCCGTCGGGGCGGACTCGGTCTCGGTCTCGGGCCCACGGCCTAGGAATTGGATCTTGGTGCTTTGGGCCGGTGTTTGGGCTTATTTGTTTTGACCAAATCCGTAAGTCCACTAACCTTTTGATCTGGACCATGACTCTTGAGCTACCTAGTAAATACTCCACTCCAAGACTCTTCATCCGACCGAGCCCTTTGGGCGTCTGAAACCGCCAGCCATCATGGCAGGATTAATGGCGACAAGTCCTTTCACCTGATCGAGAAGTGCTATATAAATAAGCATCCGGCCATTGAAGAACTTACGAAAAATAGCATTATGCAATCTCTCAAAGCATTGCATATCATATTCAAGTTCAGTCTTCGTTTCAGTCCAATTCGTAGGTGCTCGATTCAGTTTGCGGTGCTGTTATTATCGAGACGTTCAGATCATTTTAACCTTTGGGGACGAGCCGTTTTACCGTGAGCACTATCGGGGCGTATTCTCGTCTTGCGGACAGAAGTTCTAGCTTCGAACGATCTTTGGTTATCTTATTAAAATTGTTGTTTCAATTCAAGTGTAACATGTGCTGATTTTATTCGTTGTTATATTTCAGAATATTATTTATAATACACGTATAACTACCTGTTTGTTCTTACAAATCATTCAAACGTAACATCTTCAATTAGTTGAATATATAATTTACAAATACAAAACTCCACAATTTGTGCTTTTGAGTACATAATTTTGGAATTAAGGTTAAGAGAAGATAAGAGGCTGTTTAGGTAAATTCATGTGAAACATATAGGCATGGATAAGCAAAGGGCTTTCTGTGAAGAAAGAACATTGTGGGTCCCGCCTCTTCTAAAACCAATTATCCACCTGCCGTTGGTATTGTCTTTTCCGACATGGGCTACGTGTCCCCGCCAACTGTACAAAAATTAATTTTTTTCTTAATCAGCTATAGACCTGGCAAAATAGACACAGGCTCATGCGCCGTCCGTTCTGGCAAGACGCTTCATATTTTTACCAAAAATCGCCTTTTACCAGCCAGATTTACATTTAGCCCGCCTGTCACATGGCCCGCCTACCCAATTTTTTTTTTTATATATTTATATTTTATGTAATTATAATATTTAAAAATTTCTTATTTGTATTACATCTATATGTTAATTATTGATGTAATTTTATTTTTTATGAGACTTTCATGATTACTTTCATAGATCTCATATCAATAATAATATTATTTTATATTTTTATAAGAAAGTAGTAGTGATAAATGATATAATCATCAAATAAAAATATTTATATATTCGTCTTTCGATTGTGGTAGAAAGAAGAAATAATATAATTATCAAATAAAAATAATTGTATATTTATTTAATTGATTGTGATAAGATAAGAAATAATATAATAATTAAGATCGAAAAATATTTCTATATTTATTCGTAAATAATATTTCAAAAAAAAAAAAAGTCATGGCCACGGCCTAATTTTTTTCAAAAACCGGGCCTTTTTGGCCCGGCCCAGATTTGGCCCGCCCATTTTTTGCCCGGTCTGTTTGGGCCGAGCCCGCCCGTTTGCCAGGTCTAATCAGCTAGCTCTCTCTCTCTCTCTCTCACTATTTCGATTTTTTTTTTTTTTAATTCGGAGCCATTATTTTGTATTGTACATGAGTTATAGAAGATAGATAAACCGTGCTGATCGGTGGTTTAAAAACCGACTAGGATCAAAACCAGCTCCTTAGTCACTATCGACCAATTATCTAATAAAGTTTTTTTTATACCGAGGTTTCAAATTTACATGCGATTAATCCTGTGATAACACCATAATCCCACAAGATCGCTACCAGCTTAAATCACGAGACGCCAGATTTTGGCCCCGATTTTTAAATATCCTCAACTATCGCGCACAAGAGTGCCCTCCAAGCCGATTGCCCACGCTGATCCTCAAATCCAACCGCAAGGCCCCATCGAGATCCTGGCCTCCCATACCGTCCGCCGTTCTCAATATTTAATTGCTCCACAAGCCGCACTTCTGGCGACTAGACCTAACCCTTAGTTAGGGACTAAGGGATCATTGAGTCTTGAGAAATCCAATTCCAAAGTGTTGCCAGTAGAAATTGAACCCCTGACCTCCAATTAAATTGAAGGTTAGTTGGCCAACTACGCCAAGACAGTTGGTTTATCGACAAAATAGTTAACTATGCGGTTAGTGGGTTATATATTATGTTCAGTGTGTAGGATAGGATCAAAATTAAAAAGTATTTATGATAATTATATGGTCGATACTAAAAAAATAAAAAAATAATTGTGATTTAATCATATAAAATAATAAATATAAATTTTTTAAATTATAATTTCCGATGTGAAATATAATCATTTAGATAGATTAAATGTAATAATTAACTCATAAATATTAAGTTGTCATTCTGTGAGGTAGTTTTTCTAAATATTATATGTAGAAAGAGTCTCGTTTTTTTAAATATTTTCATTCGTAGTTGGGAATGCAGGAGGTTCCGCATCGTTGGAGTTCAAGATCGCGCATTTAGCTGCAGAATTGCTACCGCTCGTAAGAGAGCTAAGCACCTCATCACCTTCGGTAGTGGGGGGCACAACACGCAAATTAACTACCTTATTTTGCGCAGTCGTGATGCTGGAGCGTGCGTGGACTGCAAGATATTCCGGAGCGAGGCATGTGCTTCTCAACACCGGCTGCTGGCTATGGATTTATCCATGGGAGGTCGTGTTGTTAGCAGGGCTAGAGAAGCTAGACCTAGGATTCTATGGAAGGATATGAGGAGTGAGAAAGCGACAGAATTCAAGGAGTCTCTGACCCGCGAAGGTGGTTTTTTGCGAAGGGGCGATGCTAACCTTATGTGGACCAGCATGGGCAATGCTATTAGGAGCGTGGGCGAGAAGGTGGTAGGGGTTTCTTCGGGTAGGTCTAGTGGACCTAGGGAGGCATGGTGGTGGAATGAGGAGGTCCAAAATAAAGTTAAGGCTAAACAAGCGCTATTTAAGGAGCTCTTGTCGGTTAGTGCTCGGGAGGAGAGAATCTTGAAGATTGTAGCGTACAAGGTGGTGAAAAGAGAGGCTAATAATGCAGTGGCTAAGGCTAAAGGTGAGGCATACGAGGAGATGTACAAGCGCCTAGACACCAAAGAAGGAGCGAATGCTATTTTTAAACTAGCGAAAGCTAGGGAAAGAGGGCGGCGCGACCTGGGTCATATTAAGTTTATTAAGGATGATTTGAGCCAAGTGTTAGTGAACGATGTGGCTATTAAGAAGAGGTGGAATAGGTATTTTTTTGAACTTTTCAATGAGGCTAGGGGTAGCGAATCGGTGGTGCAAGGAGTTAGTCTATCTTCTGCTCGTCCGTTTAGTTTATGTGAGAGCACCAGCAAGGAGGAAGTAAAGGGTGCCCTAATGAAAATGAGCAGAGCTAAAGCTGTAGGCCCGGATCAGGTCCCTATTGAGGTGTGGCTTTGTCTGGGGAAGTCGGAGTTCAGTGGCTAGCAGAGCTGTTCAACATCCTCCTCAGAGGTTCTAAGATGCCGACGGAGTGGAGGCGTAGTATTGTAGTGCCGTTTTTCAAGAACAGAGGCGATGCTCAGAGTTGTAGTAACTATAGGGTATTAAACTCCTCAGTCATACTATGAAACTTTGGAAAAGAGTGGTGAAATGCAGAGTTAGAAGAGAAGTTGAGATCTGATAGAACCAATTTGGCTTAATGTCGGGGAGGTCCACGACTGAGGCCATTTATCTCGTCAGACGCCTTATGGAGAAGTTTAGCGAGCGGCGTAAGGACCTCCATATGGTGTTCATTGATCTAGATAAGGCTTATGATAGCATTCCACGCGATGTTATTTGGAGGAGCCTAGTAGAGAGGAGGGTGTCGTTGCCGTTCGTTAGGGCGATCCAAGACATGTACTCTCAAGCTAGGACTTGCATTAGGACCCTAGTTGGTGACACCAATATTTCTCGATTGAGATAGGGCTACACCAGGGGTCGGCGCTAAGCCCTCTTCTCTTCGCTCTAATCCTTGACGTCATTTCGCGGGGGTTACATGATGGCGTCCCATGGTGCATGCTTTTTGCTGACGACATTGTTTTAGTGGCGGATTCGAGGAGGGAGGTGAACTTGAAGTTGGAGCTATGGAGGTCTAAGTTAGAATCCCAGGGCTTGCGTGTGAGACGATATAAGATCGAGTATCTCTGGTGTAACTTTAGTGGTGAGACAAACGAGGAAGATGTAGAGGTAATGATTGCGGATCAGATCGTACCCCGTACGGATAAGTTCAAGTATTTGGGTTCGATCATTCAGAAGGAAGGTGAATGTGAAGATGATGTCACTCATCATATCACTGCGGGGTGGCTAAGATGGAGAGCAGCGACAGGGGTCCTGTGCGACAGGAAAATCCCTCTAAAGTTGAGGGGTAAATTCTATAGAGCGGCAATCCGACCTGTAATGTTGTATGGATCCGAATGTTGGGCGATGAAGAAGTCGCTTGAGAGCAAGTTGGAAGCGGCTGAAATGAGAATGTTATGTTGGTCGTGTGGTCGCACAATGTTGTATAGAATCCTGAACGGGGTTTTCAGGAACGCACTAGAAGTGTCGCCCATTTCTGCGAAAGTTAGGGAAGGGAGATTGAGATCGTTTGGCCACGTCCGCAGGAGGCAGGCATCTGCTACGGTGAGGAGGGTTGAGAGTTTATTGGTGGTCGGGGAGAGGAGGAGAGGCAGACCAAGGAGGACGTGAGAGGAGCATCTGAGATTAGATTTGAAGGCCTTAAACCTTTTCGAGACCATGACTGTTGATAGGTGCGCTTGGGGGCGCCAGATCAGAGTTGTGGATTCTTTTGTAGGGAGCGGTGCTGCAGTTGAGAGCCTCAGGGTTGGGTTGTCTCGGTTAACTTTGACCTAGAGCATTGCACTTTTTACTTTTATTGTATATTTTATCCTATTGTCTTTTGCGTGTGGTGTATTTTTGACAGGGAGCTGTGCGCAGAGTCAACATCTCTTATGTTAGAACATCGTTCATCGAGAGTGCAGTTGCCAAAGTTTCCTTAGGTAAGTCTCATGTGAATTAAGCCATATGCTCAGGTATGGTTTTGAACTTTTTCGCATCATATGCTTTTATGCATATATCACACAATACTTTGTTGTGCACTAAGCTGGGAGTCTTCATGGAAACAATCTCCCTACCGTAAAAAGTAGGGGCATGGTCTGTGTACATCTTACCCTCCCCAGACCCTGCTTTGAGCGGGATAGACTAGGTATGTTTGGTTTGGTTTGATTTATCAAGTTTGGCTTATGAAAAGTATAAGTCAAGGATGTTGGTACAATCCGGGTTACACAAGGCTATGAAGGTGAACTGTCAAGGTGGAGGTGGAGTTAATATGGCAAATAACTCCTAATCCGGGCTAATATTGTGGCAGTGATGATTTTCTCTGATGAGAAAATGTCTGTCCTTTTGGCATATGAGTTGTCATGAAAGAGGATGTGGTTATGTTAGCGGGTCCACGAATTTGCGCATGGGTATTGGCTTGTCATGGATAGATGTCGGGTGTGGTGGAATTTTACACGGGCATTGGTTTGACATGGATGTAGGGTGTGTGGTGGAATTTACACACGAGTATCGTTTTGGCATGGATACAATGTGTGTGTTATGTCGATGGCTGAAGGACTTCCAAGAGGACCAAAAGTTGGGAGTTGCACCATAAATTTCAGCAGGTCTTTCAATATGTGGCAAGGAAATTCTTAGAATGGTGTATTCTAAGTGGTCTACTCATATGATGAAGTAGGATTCTCTGGTTTGAGAATGATTGTTCTCTGAATTGAGAGTCAAGATTGTCGTTGAAGACAATGGAGCTTCTTTTATTTTTCCAAGGTGGAGTTTGTTGGTTTTGTGTCAAAATATAAGAAGTGAGTTTTGTCTCACATTGCTTGGGGAACAAAATGGGTGAGAACCTTAAGGTTATTTAAGGAACCCATGTGGTGTGGTTTCAAGTGTACCAGTCAAATACACCTTTGTGGTTTGACTCTAGTTAAATTCCTTTGTTGTATTCTCTAGTATGGAGAGTTGGAAGAGAGGTGTGCTTCAGTCAAAGGTTTGTAATAATGTGTGGTACGGGGATCGGGAGAGAGAATGCATGTGTGATTGTAATAATGTTTCACATAGTGGAATTTCTTTCTCTAGGGGCCGTGGTTTTTCTCCGGTTTTGGAGTTTCCACGTAAATTCTTGTGTTGTGGATTATTATTTTTTTATGTTATTTCTCGATTATTTCTACTCATCCCTAGTGAATGAACGTGGGATCTGATTTTTGCCAACAAGTTTTAGTTATTTCATATAAATATAATTTATTTTAAACCATTATTTTTTATTTATTTTCTCAATTAACGTATCTTTTATTTATATAACAACTGATTTTTATTTTAAAGAATAATATATAAGTTCCAATTGGGTATTATCTTGACAAATCATATTTTGTAGTGTATTCTTTTCAAAGCACCTACCCACGGCTATTTATTCTCTGACTGGTCGATAAATGGTCTTGGATGGTCTTTTCTTTTGGTTGATTTCCGGCTTTTATTGATATAATCAAACAGTAAAATAATACTCTAATACACTTTTATTTGGAGCTCCATTTTACTGAATTAGATTGAACTAAATTGATTTAAATTTTGTTGAACTGGACGAAGAGCTCCATTTTACTGAATTAGATTGAACTGAATTGATTTAAATTTTGTTGAACTGGACGAATTGAATTGAACTATACTGAATTGGATTGAACTTAATTAAATTGAAATTACGGAAAAATAATAATAATTATTATTATTAATATTAGATAACAAGTATATATACAGCAAAAATAACAACATATATTGCAACAATAATGATAATAATAAAAATTATAATATTATTGACAATATTAACATAAAGAATAATAATAATAATAATAATATCACATAAAATTAATACAACAACAAAACATTTATTTATATTACAATAACAACAACAATAATAATAGAAAAATAAAAGTATTCATGACACTGCAAATTATATGTAGTATTGCTCGAAATATTGATATCAATAATAATAATAATCATAAGAATAATAAATGGTTAATAATACTAGAATTTATATATATATATATATATATATATAATACTATTGATAATATTGTTAATAATAATAATAATACTAATAAAAAATAATAATAAAATTAGATAATAATATATATAATGACAATAATAATTATTATTTATATTACAACAATAACAAAATAATAATAATAAGATCAATATAAATAATAAAAATTATATATTGTATAATTGATATTATTAATTAACATTAATAATACTCCTAGTAATTAATTAAATTTTACAATAAAAATATATACAATAATAATTATTTATATTGCAATAATAGAATAATAGTAATAATAATACTAATAATACACAATTATAATAACTATTTCTTATAATATTAATGGTAATAAGAATAATAATTAATAATAGTGATTCTAAAGCTGAACCGAACTACACTGTATTCTGCTAAACTGAAATAAATTGAAGTGTGCGGAAATTAAACCTAATAGAACATAGCCTAAATCGTACATGTTTAAACCGGTCAAACAAAACATCAAACACGTAGGTGGATACATCTATTGCATGGTAGTGCTCGTGCACCACCAAAAATTTTATCAAACCAACATCGTTTTTGTCCTTTTTATTAAAAAGAAGTGGAAAATTAAGAATTTTTTTATAATACAACGGCGCATCAGTAATTTTTGAATGCTGGATCCGTCTATGATCAAACCGCAATCCGCAAACAACCGGGCGACTTGTGATTCCATTTCCAAAAATATTCAAAAATCAAAACCTTGGTCGGGTCCACCGTAATCTTATTATTGGTAAAGTAAATAATATCTAGTGGTACTAGTACTAAATACTATTCAGAAAAGCCTTCCTAGTCCTAGAAAAAAAAAAAAAAAAGCAATATATATATTTTTCCCGCCACGACGAAGCGCCGTGGGGCGTAGATATATGTTGTTTCTCGGGATCGACCGTCCGATCATTTCGGCGCTGTTCATAAGGACAATGTTCACACAGCATGTGCAATAATGATTAATGACAGCTGCTGCTGAAAGTGAGTTTGCTTCTTCCCTACCAAATTAATTAATATCCACTTTAATTTTGTGTGTGACAATAAATATACTTCCTCTCTTTCAAAAATAAAATAAAATTTATATACTTCATCGGCTCAATTCAATTATTGTATTTAAAATAAACATTGTTTTTTTTTTGTACCATAATAATTTATCTTAAGTGTTATTTGGTAGATTTTTGGTTAAATTTTACTTTTTAATTACTATCGCCTATATTATGTACTCCCTTCGTCCCATTCATCTCGAAAGATTCGCTTTCAAGACGGATTTAAGAAGTTTCAAAAGAGTGTATAAAGTGATGGTGTGAATATATATTATTTAAAGTCATGAGAGATAAAGTTGTCTTAAAACGAAATGATCAAGATTCTGACGACCCAAAAAAATAATACGAACCAAGATCGGTGATTTTATGGAAGATATTTTTATTTATATACTCTCTCCGTCCCAAATTTTTTTGCTCATTTTGACTTTTATTGGTCAACATTCATAAACTTTGACCATGAATTACAACTAATATATAAGAAAAATATAGTAATATAAGTATTTATTTAATTTGTCTTAATGTGTATTTTCCAAATACTAACCCCGTTCTCTTATAACTACAACATCTGTACTTTCACGCTTGCCAATGCACAACTTTGATCATTAATATCTTTAATTCTTTACTTTTAAAAATTAAAAAAAATTGAAATTTTGAAAGTATACTTCGAGATGAATCTAACAAGATACCACATGACTATATTTTTTTCATATGTATAAATCACAAAAGATGGTCAAAAAAGAGTATGTGACAAGTGTAATAGTAAACACGTTGCAATAATAAAAGAACGGAGGATGTATTATTTTTTTGTAATTTTATTCATATATAATTGAAATTATTAATGTTCAAAGGTGTATATGGAGAGACCGGTCAAATTCAATATTAGCACAATTTTATGGGACGGAGAGAGCATATACTTTAAATGCCTTAATGAAATGTTAGGATTCTCACATATTTTTACCTTTTCCTTAATTATTTTGTTGAGTTAATGGATCAAAATATTTCGATTTTACTTTACGAAAATTATTTTGCTGTTTTTATGGAGCATATATTTATGAAAAATCAACGTCTGTTATAACTACTAAAATCCGGATCATAAAAATTGTATGTTTACCTTTTCACATATTGGTAAATGCCTTAATCCTTAATTATATGTTTAGCTTCTCAGAAACTTTCCTTTTTTATTTTGTTAAATTTTCGGTATTTAATATCATCTAAGTAATATTTTTCGTGAAGATTTTTTGGACAATCTCTTGCTTTTAATTATTATCATATCATATCATCTCTCTCTCTCTCTCTATATATATATATATATATATATATATATTACAAATACTAAAAATTTTTTTGTAGTCTCATGGGGGCGGGTCCTCTGCAGTGCCAGCACCATGCTGTGCACTTCCACCCATCCGATCACACACACCAGCACGGGTGTGTGTGCGTGTCCCATCCGACGCACAGCAGTGCACAACATGGTGTTGTGCACTGTAGGGGGTCCCATCCCGTAGTGTCATAGCTTTTGCCTAGGTGTAATTTTTGGTTCTTTTGCCAATTTTGAAATTTAAAAAAAAAATTAATTAAATATAATTAAAATTAAAACATGTGATTTATATGGATGTTTAATTTTGATTGTCCAATAATGGTGGTTGTTCTCATATTCTGTTTATATTTTAAATCAAATTGGTAAACAGCGATGTGCCTACAAAGATGTGCGTTGTCTGGGGTTGTATCCACATACCATGGCGCGCCACGACCCGTATCCTACAAAGCCGAGTGTTGTCGGGGATCGTCGTGTGTAAACTATCGTGCCCACGAAAGACCATCGTGCACACGATGGTATCATCTTCTTCAGCACTATCGTGAGACGATGAACAACCGTCGTGGCACGATCGTGTGTGAATAAATTACACTAACCGACGGCTCATTGACGAAAGCCTCTTCAGATAGAGTGTCATCAGTAGAGATGTTAAACGGGCTCGGACCCGCCGGGCTAGCCCGTTTAACCCGCTAAAAAAACGGGTTAGAGCCGATATTTCCTAGCCCGTTTAAATCCGGGCTTTTTTGGCCCGAACCGTTTAGCCCGAAGCCCGTTAGGGCTAGCCCGAAGCCCGATATATATATATATTGTTAATTTCAACTTACAGTAATACTATATTTATATAACATATATTAATATTATATATATATATATAATATATATTAATATTATATATGTAATATATATTAATATTATATATAATGTGTAATACCCCGATTTTTCGGATATATTTTTCGTTTATATGTTGGATATCGTTGATGGATATTTGTGCTTGAGAACGTTGTGAACGTTTGATAATGTTATTGAATGCGTATATGTATTCATTGTGCCGTATGTTCGATTGGTATGCCGAAATATTGGTTGAGGATAGCTGAATATGGTTAGGCACAGCAACGATAGCGCACGCTATAAGTGTTCATTAGCGCACGCCATCGGGCAGTGTAGCGCACGCCACGAAGTATTGATAGCGACACTAAGAGGTTCGCCACGACGCCAAGGAGGACCCCTAACGCACGTAACGACTTGGCCGGATTAGTTCCTAAGGTGGCCATGTAGGCCCGTTGATTTTTATATTCGCTAGCGCACGCTAACGCATGTTGGTTAGCGCACGCTAACATCGATCGCCAATAATGGAATCTTAGCTTTATGGTGGACCCGGCCATGTTCGACGCGTGTCCAGATAAGGTCAACGAGTGTTTGTCGTGGTAGAGCTAGCGACGCTAAAACCGTGTGATTAGCGCACGCTAATTCCGATTGGTCAAAGGAATCCTGTGAATCGCGGATGCTTTCGCATGTGGGGGCACGACATCGTAGCAAGTCAACTCGAGATAGCGCACGCTAAGGTCAAGGACTTGCGACGCTAGGCATGATGTTTTACGACGTTAATGCATGGGCATTACGACGTAAGCCAGTTTACGAAGCAAGGCAAGAGCCTCTGGCTGATAGCGCACGCTAACAAAGACAGCTTAGCGCACGCTAAGGTGGTAGCGCACGCTAAACATGAGATGTTAGCGCACGCTAATAATAAATATTATAAAAGGGGATGAAGGGTGCCGAGAAGCATTTTGTCATTTTTCTTCTTTCAGACGAGAGAGAGAGAGAGTTGGGATATATTTGGGATTCCCAAACATCAGATAATGATAATCTTTAACAACATTAGATTGAGAGCTTGGATTCAAGCCTTGTCGCTCAAGTTGTTCATGATTCTTTGGATGGAGTTCTAGTGTTCTTCTTTTGGTCTGCCTAAACCAGGTAATCTTCGTATTCCTTTGTTAATGGTTCATTTTTCTTGGATGATTTCATGTGAGGAACATGTTGGATAATCATATAACGATATTATATGAGATTCAATGGAATTTTGATAAGAGTTTCGGATGTTTCTTCATATTATAAAGATGATGGTTCGTTTAAACCGTTTTGAGATAGATTTCTGGATCATGATAATTTCAGTGATCGATTTAGATGAGATGAATCTTGATATGAGGTTGAATTCCGGATTGAATATGTTATGATCATTGTTACCAAGTTGGTTTGATTATTGATATGATTATTGTTCTAGGTTGATTAACGAATAGGTATAATCATTTTGCCGCGGTGAAAGGTCGTAGATTCCGTCCAGTCGGGGCTGAAGAGCTCGTAGACGAGGGCGATGAGTTCGGTGTTGGTTTTGTCATGTTGGTATCCAGGCAAGTGTTTACTTGTTCGGTTGTAATGTTTTGATGAGTAATTCCATTTACATTTCATAAGTATTTTATGTTGTATTGCATATTGACGAATGTTCAGTGATGTTCTAAAAGGATTAGAATGCACAGTTGATGATTGTTGAGATACTTGGACAATCTTGGGAAGATTGTAGTATTCGGATATTGTTGATGTCATTTTGGATATTCTTGGTCTCAGGTATGCATTCCTAAGGAAGTCCTGATAGAGGTATGTTTTATGGTAATCGCATATAGAGGATTATGTATGAGAAAGTATTCGATTGAGGTATTATACGGTATTGTTGTGATATCGGGATTTTTATGGTATTATCGTGATATTGGGATTTTGACGAATCGTTGATTACCGGAAGTGGTAAGGTTATCGTTGAGGTTATTATTCTCATGATGCATGGCATGTGAATATTTATGTTTATGTACTTGCGGTTATTTGTCCCGCATTATTGCCGATCCGTTGTGGGACTTGTTTTTCGTGTATTGAGGACTTTGATGGTAGCGGTCGTGAGGCGAGGATTCCATTGCAGATCGCTATGGCATATTGTTGGGGAATCGTGTATCTTGTCTGTGTATTAATTATTGATGTATATGTATCTTGGACTATATTTTTATCCGCTGCGTGAGTTCTTTCAAATGGCTTTCGGCTTTATGCCAACTGAGTTTGATTTCGAAAACCGATTCCCTTAACCGAGTTTTTGGCCTTCATTATCTTGACGGTGGTTGGTGTTTTCAAATGATTTTGTGAGTTTTGGAAAATACTACCGTCATCGGCCTTTTTGGGCGTTTTTTGTAATTGGTTTTTAGCCTGGTGGGTTCTGGCGCGGGGCCCACGGCGTGTAATACTCCCGTAAGGTTTTTGGGGTGTTACAAATATGGTATCGGAGCCTAGGTTTTGTGATAACCGGGCATGTGTGTTATGTGGCTCTACCAGTGTGGTAGTTGCGTGATTTTTGTGTAGCTGAGTTTCTGGCTATTTTGAACTGTATTGTTTTGGTTCTGTGTGATTTTTGAGTACTGTCGTGGTGATGTGTGGGTTTGGGGATTGTTGGTGTTCCCGAGACCGACGAGGCAGGGAGTGAACACCAGTGCCGTGGTCATGTGCAATGTGCGGCTCCAATCGGAAAGTGAACGCCGGTGCGAGGCACGAGCAATGTGCGGCTTTCGATGTGGAGTGGAACGCCGGTGATACGTGCATGTGACAAGGAGCGGCTCATGCGCTTTAGGTGAGGAGACACAGCGTCACAGATCCCACAAAACTCGACAGTGCTCTAAACTTGTTGTGGTTTTGGCGGAGACCAATCGTTTTCAAATTGTGATTATTCCTATTTTGGCATTCTTGTTGTGTTGAGATTTTTGAAATGGTGCCATATGCTAGTATCACGGGATATCTTCGTCTTCACTGACCTGTAAGTATGTTGTTCGGATTATTCGATAATTCTCGGTTATCTTGGTGATTTTGGATTTTCCGTTGAAATGTTGTTTGTGCGATTGATTGCAAGTTTCGAGGACGAAACTTATTTTTAAGGGGGGTAGAGTGTAATACCCCAATTTTTCGGATATATTTTTCGTTTATATGTTGGATATCGTTGATGGATATTTGTGCTTGAGAACGTTGTGAACGTTTGATAATGTTATTGAATGCGTATATGTATTCATTGTGCCGTATGTTCGATTGGTATGTCGAGATATTGGTTGAGGATAGCTGAATATGGTTAGACACAGCAACGATAGCGCACGCTATAAGTGTTCATTAGCGCACGCCATCGGAGTGTAGCGCACGCTTTAAGTATTGATAGCGACGCTAAGAGGTTCGGTTACGCACGCTAAGGAGGACCCTAACGACGTAACGACTTGCCGGATTAGTTCCTAAGGTGGCCGATAGGTAGGCCTGTGTTGATTTTTATATTCGCTAGCGCACGCTAACGCATGTTGGTTAGCGCACGCTAACATCGATCGCCAATAATGGAATCTTAGCTTTCACGGTGGACCCGCCATGTTCGACGCGTGTCCGGATAAGGTCAACGAGTGTTTGTCGTGTAGAGCTAGCGACGCTAAAACCGCGGTGATTAGCGCACGCTAATTCCAGATCGGCCAAAGGAATCCGTGAATCGCGGATGCTTTCGGCATGTGGGGGCACGATACTGTAGCAAGTCAACTCGAGATAGCGCACGCTAAGGTCAAGGACTTGCGTACGCTAGGCATGATGTTTTACGTACGTTAATGCATGGGCATTACGTACGTAAGCTAGTTTACGAAGCAAGGCAGTAGCCTCTGGGCTTCGATAGCGCACGCTAACAAAGACAGTTAGCGCACGCTAAGGTGGTAGCGCACGCTAAACATGAGATGTTAGCGCACGCTAATAATAAATATTATAAAAGGGGACAGAAGGGTGCTGAGAAGCATTTTGTCATTTTTCTTCTTTCAGACGAGAGAGAGAGAGAGAGTTGGGATATATTTGGAATTCCCAAACACTGTATAATGATAATCTTTAACAACATTAGATTGAGAGCTTGGATTCAAGCCTTGTCCTTCAAGTTGTTCATGATTCTTTGGATGGAGTTCTAGTGTTCTTCTTTTTGGTTCGTCTAAACCAGGTAATCTTCGTATTCCTTTGTTAATGGTTCGTTTTTCTTGGATGATTTCATGTGATGAACATGTTGGATAATCATATAACGATATTATATGAGATTCAATGGAATTTTGATAAGAGTTTCGGATGTTTCTTCATATTATAAAGATGATGGTTCGTTTAAACCGTTTTGAGATAGATTTCTGGATCATGATAATTTCAGTGATCGATTTAGATGAGATGAATCTTGATATGAGGTTGAATTTCGGATTGAATATGTTATGATCATTGTTACCAAGTTGGTTTGATTATTGATATGATTATTGTTCTAGGTTGATTAACCAATAGGTATAATCATTTTGCCGCGGTGAAAGGTCGTAGATTCCGTCCAGTCGGGGCTGAAGAGCTCGTAGACGAGGGCGATGAGTTCGGTGTTGGTTTTGTCATGTTGGTATCCAGGCAAGTGTTTACTTGTTCGGTTGTAATGTTTTGATGAGTAATTCCATTTACATTTCATAAGTATTTTATGTTGTATTGCATATTGACGAATGTTCAGTGATGTTCTAAAAGGATTAGAATGCACAGTTGATGATTGTTGAGATACTTGGACAATCTTGGGAAGATTGTAGTATTCGGATATTGTTGATGTCATTTGGATATTCTTGGTCATGTATGCATTCCAAAGGAAGTCCGGATAGAGGTATGTTTTATGGTAATCGTACATAGAGGATTATGTACGAGAAAGTATTCGGTATTGAGGTATTATACGGTATTGTTGTGATACTGGGATTTTTATGGTATTATCGTGATATTGGGATTTTGACGAGAATCGTTGGATTACCGGAAGTGGTAAGGTTATCGTTGAGGTTATTATTCTCATGATGCATGGCATGTGAATATTTATGTTTATGTACTTGCGGTTATTTGTCGGGCATTATTGCTGACCCCGTTGTGGGACTTGTTTTTCAGGTATTGAGGACTTTGATGGTAGCGGTCGTGAGGCGAGGATTCCGGACGATACTGGCTATGGCATATTGTTGGGGAATCGTGTATCTTGTCTGTGTATTAATTATTGATGTATATGTATCTTGGACTATATTTTTATCCGCTGCGTGAGTTCTTTCAAATGGCTTTCGGCTTTATGCCAACTGAGTTTGATTTCGAAAACTGATTCCCTTAACCGAGTTTTTGGCCTTCATTATCTTGACGGTGGTTGGTGTTTTCAAATGATTTTGTGAGTTTTGGAAAATACTACCGTCATCGGCCTTTTTGGGCGTTTTTGTAATTGGTTTTTAGCCTGGTGGGTTCCGGCGCGGGGCCCACGGCGTGTAATACTCCCGTAAGGTTTTTGGGGTGTTACATAATGTATATTATTACTGTATTTGTTAATATAGTGTGTTTATATATATATATATAAGTGTATTTTTTGTTATATTTATTATAGTATATTTGTTACTATATATGTAAAATATATTGTTATTGTTTTTTTTTTCGTTTGACTTATAAAAAAATAAAAAATAGATTTTTTAAATATTTAGCCCGTTTAGCCCGAAACCCGTTAGGGTTAGGGTTAGGGCCGATATTTCCTAGCCCGTTTAAATCCGGGCTTTTTTGGCCCGGACCGTTTAGCCCGAAGCCCGCTAGGGCTAGCCCGGAACCGCTAGGGCTAGCCCGTTTAACATCTCTAGTCATCAGTGTGTGAGGAACTTCTGGCGTCTTCAAATTTTCTGTTGTAGTCGGAGTTCGATATTTTCTTACCGGCGATAGGATTTCACGACGGGGGATTTCGGTTGAGAGAGAGAGAGAGAGAGAGAGAGAGAGAGAGAGAGTTTCTTTTGGAAGAGAGAGATTGGGTTGTGGGACCGTTTAGATTATTATTGTTTGGTTTTATTAGTTTTCTATTTTTTATATATTTTTTTTCTTTTAGTGATAGAATTTAAGGGTAATAATGTCTTTTAACGCATTTTGGTATCAAAAAATTTATACTATTATGAATGTGGATATATAACTTGTTAATTTTATGGTTTGGTACTAAAAAGGAGAGATCCCATTCATAAATACAAAAATAGAGACTAGAAGAAAATATTTTTGCAAATCTAGATTTAACTAAAAAGGCTAATTCTTAATCCGAAAGGTACTATTTAGCCCAATGAACTAAATATGAATTCGAAGGTATTATTTAGTTGGATGAAGTAATTAAATTATTTAAATATAAACTTCTGTTAAAATGATTTGTGAATACGGAAGTTATCAAATCATTGTTCCTGAAGATATAATATATATCTAATTATTAAATCTCATAGTTAATAAAATTTATATAGTGCTCGAGTTATTTATTTAATAATATGAATCCTATAATCTTTATTATAAAAAAACAACGTAATTCTATATAAGATATTTTTATTCTTAGTGCTTTGCCTTGTTTATATTATTATAATTAAAGTTCTTATTTAGAATTTATTTCTTGTATTTGTATATCTACAAACTAGCTAAAATCAAAAACCCAAGTTATTTATAATGTTTAGGAATTATTATTTTTTGTGAATTCATAATTATTGTAATTTTAACAAACAAAAACGATCCTCAAGTGAAACGACCTTGATTAACTCATCAACACCACCAATGCGTCGTATACTTGCGAGTCGCTATTTTATTCACAACTACATTTTGAGCGAACACTTATCCCTTGTGCAGAGAATCCTAACAATATGTTAGTTGGATTTGCTGATGCCGGTCATCTCTCTGACACGCATAAATGACGTTCCCAAACTGGTTATGTGTTCATCATTGGGAATATGGCGATATCTTGGCGATCTACCAAGCAGACCCTAGTTGCTGCTTCCTCGAACCATGTAGAGATAATTGTATTGCACGAATCCGTAAGGGAGTGCATTTGGCTTTCGGCTAGTCATAGACCATATACAAGGAAGGATTAGAGTCCACTAGAGCGATCCCTACTTGCATCTTTGAAGACAATGCGGCATGTATTGAGCAGATGAAGTTAGGTTTATTAAGAGTGACAATACCAAGCATATCTCGCCGAAGTTTTTTTTACAATCAGCAACAACAGAAATTGCTGAATATCGAAGTGAAACAAGTGAGTTTCGATGAGAATATCGCATACTTGTTCAACAAGTCTCTGCCAAAATCTACATTTGAGAAACATGTGAGAAGCATCGGCATGCGTCGATTACCCAAACTCAACTAGAGATAGCCCATTGGAATGAGCTGTTGTGTATACTTCAGGGAGAGTGTACTTCACATAATTCTTGCATTTGTAGTTGGTCCGTTGTGCTCTTTTTCTTCACCAAGTCTTTATTTTTCCCACAAGGTTTTTGTTTGACTTGAAAAGATTTATCGAGCCAAAATCTTATGCACCATGATAGTATTAGTACTCGACACAGGAGGAGTGTTCCGGGATATCTTTTCCTTACTGGTGTCTTGTCTAATACTGGTCATAGGGAGATACATAGATGAAAGGTTCTAGATTCTTCTAGAGGTAGTGGGATCCTTTAGATGTCTTACATTATCTAGGAGTCATATGTATGGAAGGACTCTCATTGTAATGTCTATATAAAGACCCATCTATCAGTATTATAAATATAATTGATTGACTCGTATTTACAGCTTTCTTACTTTCCCTCAAATAAAGATGAATTATTTATTGGATTTTTTTCAAAATTTTGTAAGCAATCACGAAAACCAATAAAACCACCAATAAATTGAACTCGTTCAAAAATACAAAACACTTTAATTAATAATTAAAGGTTATAATCTAGGGTTGGGACTTAGGACCTGAATAGATGAAGATTCGAACCGAATTGTCAATTTCGATACCATTCAGTTCGAGTATTGAGAAAAGAATCATTAAAAAACTTTGGGTCCGGATCTTGAAATAAACTTCGGGTTCGAGTTCGGTTATTATTATTTTAAAATTTCAATAACCGTAATACCAAAATTAGTGTCAATAACTGAATAATATATTATAACCTGTAATACCCAAAATATAAACCTACTAAAACACCCTAATTGCCGTTTCTTCGTCAAATAAATTTGCAAGCAAAAAAATTAACCAAAGTAATCGAAAAAGTTCGATTCTTTTTTGGTTCTTTCTTAAAAATCTTATATACTAAAAGCTTAAGTTGTCTTATAAATGCAAAGTGCTCACAATAAATGTTAATGAATTGAAAGTGAAATGTGAAAGCTTCATGTGTTAGTACATTGATTTAATAGTCATGCATAAGGGTAAGTACATAGGAATCGTGCACAAAAGTTTGTACGGTACAACATGTTTCAAGCCATCTCTAAACCTCAAAGAATACAAACCAAAAATGTCATGAATGCATAAATTAAACACACCAATTAGTGGTTAGTCTTTTTACCTTCCCGTCCATAAGTTACAAATATTTTATCAACTATATAATGTGTCAAAAATCACACACAACAAACCACAACTTCCTCCACACCGCGTGCACATTGGGCTACAACTTATTATGGTGATAAAGTAAGCATCATATCGTCTTACTTATTTAGCATATTGATTTATATTATTTTATGTAAATTTCACATGTGTTTTTTTGTGTGTAACAATGTAGGATATAAAGATGGTAGCTTAGGAGATTTGGTAGTAACATCATCTTTTCTAATGGTTTAAGAGATCATACACATCGTTGTCTTATCAATTAAGTGGAACATGCACGAACATTTTTACTTTGATCGAAAATGCAATATATTGATTAACTGTATTTAAGTTACTAACGATCAACTGTATCTATTTTTTTGTAGCGCATCAAGAAGCATTAAAGAAAGAGATCGAGAAATCACAAAAATTATGTCAAGAACAAAACATGCAAAAGGCCAATGAACAACAACGACAAAGACAATAACAACAAAAACAACAACAACAACAAGATCAACGCCGTGGCCACCGGTGGGATGAATACTTAGCATTCGTATTAATAGTACGTTACAAATTAAACATGCAATATTTTACTTCATGTAATACCGATAAACGGGCTAATACTATTGATTCGTTAGCAAGTAAGTTTATTGAAAATAATGTGACGAACATTTAATTTTTAGTCAATAATTATTACTACACTTTGTTGGTGCATTTTAATATTTTTGCTCTTAATGTAGTTTTTTGTCTTGCGTTGTGTTAATGTCACTTTTTTAATTAAACGTCTTGGAATATTGTGTGACTTTGATATTTGATATGAATGTGTAAATTATGTCGATGTTACATATTGCAAATGGTAGTATATAATAAAAATATAATAAAAATATCTTCACACTATCATCATAACAATGAGAATCTTCTAAATCGAAGAAGTATATAAAGGAGAAGAAAATTGTATTTCAAATGTTATCCACATATCACGATGTAAGCATTATTCATTTGAGTTTGAGATCATGTGATTCATGTCGTCATACTGTAAATACTTAGAATGAGTTTCTAATGAATGCTCCAAATTCGAAAATAATTTATGTAAGTTACTCACATTAAAAGATTACATATGAAAAGCCTCATTTAAATATAACATTTTGCAAAAAACATCTTCACATTAAAGAAAGAGATTGACAAGTCACGAAAATTGTATCAAGAACAAAACATGCAAAATACCAATGAACAACAACGACAAAGACAACAAGAAGAAGAACAACAACAAGAACAACGCCACGGCCACCAGTGTCAATATAGATGAATACCTGGCATTCATATTAATAGTACGTTACAAATTAAACATGCAATATTTTACTATACGAATTATAATTTATTATACGAATTATAATTTATACTCTTGAATATACTAATCACTTTAATGTTTTATTTTTGTATAGTTTTGTTAAAAAGGAAATTTGTTTTATAGTTCGCTTTTAATAATGTAATTGATTTGAACAACGAAGTCCGTCTTTCACAAAAAAATGAGAGTTTCAAACATGAACCGAAAATTAGTCCCGAACATTACGAAAAAAACAATTAGATCCAACCTGAGTGCATCGCATGGGTCCTGAGTCAGTCCAAACCTGTGTGCATTGCACGTGGATGAATATAAAAGGTCTCCAACATTAATGTCATCGCTTCATATTTAAAATAATTTATGTAACTTATACATATTAAAAAATTACATGTGAATAGACTCTTTTCAATGTAACATCTTGAAAAAATCTCTTCACATATACTTTTAATGTCAATAAACTATTTTAAATGTGTGTCACATGCTTAGAAATGTGATACCATCACACTTAGATATATAATGACGAAAATAAGTTCAAGATTACGATATAAAAACTTATATACAAATGTGCAACTCAATAAAGATTCTAAGACGTATAAAGCTTAAAGAAATGCAGAATAACACTTGAAAACTTAAATATAAAATGACGAAAATAAATGCCGATTATTACGCTATGAAAACTTCTATATAGCCCATGTGCATCACACGTATTTTAAATCTATGAAAACTTCTATACAGCACATGTGCATCGCACGAGCATCGTTGACTATCATAAGAAATAGTTATAACTTAGCCCAATGTATTAATATTAGTTAGTTCCAATTAAAAATGATAGAGTCAATACCAAAATAAATAGACAAAAAATATTACGTAAAAAATACATCATAAAAGATTACATATCAATAAACTATTTTAAATACGTATCATGCTACAAAATGTATGCTACCATGACAACTTATATATACAATGACAAAAATACGCCCCGAATATAAAATGACGAAAATAAATGACGGATCCATGATCAAAATGACGAAAATTTGTGCTGAACAATAACAATTTAAATATATAATACCATATACATAGGCGTCCGCCTGTCCGAATGACTTCTTGAACTAAAACTTGATTCGGTATTTTTGATTCCTTGAGAATTTTTCTTCGATTCCTAAAAATTCGGTTCCTCAGGAATAAGATCAGGAACCAACCCGAATTACATAATAAACTTCGAATTTTGATTCTAATCCCCCCCCCCCCCCTACTAAAACTGAACTATCCCAGTCTATTATAATTTAATATTGAATTTCAGTTCACTCGTTTTTTTCTTCTGTTTTCATATAAAACCGAAACAAACCCGAAATTTTTGGTCGAAACCAACTCGAAATTTATGGTTTTTAAGAAAAAAAAAATTGCAGTGAATCGATATTGGTTTCTGAAATTTTTTCTTCTTCTCAATTTTCAGTTTTACATTTTTCTCTCCACACCTCTATAAATTGAAACTACTCGACAAGCATTAAGCAGTAATCGAGATTGGTAAATGTCAAATAAATTTCTATTGGGCATCACATTACGGATTTTCCGTGCATCGATTACAAGCAAACATGCGATTGGGTTTATCCATGTCCGCTGCGCAGCCCATTTATAATCAATGGGCCTTTGGAATAGTACCTACAATTTATTTTAGGGTAGTCTACACACACACATATACATATATATATATATATATATATATATATATGAGTATTACGAAGTATTTACATATACGACAAATACATGAAATAATTACAAAACTACCTAAAATATATGAAAGAATAGAGAAAAAAAAACGGATACCTTAAAATAAAAAGAAAGAACCGTTTCGTAAGAAAAAAGGAAAACTCCACCTCCTCAGATTTTACCGCGATGAGATCTCCACGATCTGAGAGATTCAGTCACCAAAAACAGAACAAAAAATTCACATCCAGCCATAATCCAAAAAGATTTAATTTTTCTCCCCATCAAATCGAAGAAGAATCCGACACGAATTACAGGATACAAAGGAAGACAAGCAGGTACGGTTTTCTGTTCTTCAAAATAGAACGGAATCATCATTTTCTGATAATCGTTACGAAGAAAGAGGATTCTGGATACAAACTACAGAAACTTTGACAAACAAGTAACATTTTTAAGTAATTTTTTTTTGAATTTTAAAAATAATTTCTAGTGTATAATCGAATTGGTGTGTGGAATTTTAATAAATTTGACTACAATTATATTTCTAGATTACCTTCAATTCAATTGTAGATGAAATCTAAAAAATCTTCATATTGACATAATGCAAGACATGAAATTGCATAATTGGTTACCACAATAATAAAGAGAATATAATCTTCTATGATACATATAAATTTAGGGATGTCAATGGGTCTGGTGGGGTGTGGGTATGCATCCTCCATACCCTAACCTATTTGATTTGGATTGGGTTCGGGTATTGCCCATCGGGTATTCGGGTACCCAATGGGTATTTGGGTACCCGTATACCCTATATTTAAGAATATAAATATTTTTAATATATATCATATATACATGTAATGTAATTAATAAATTCAATTTAGTATAATAAATATTTAAAATATAATAGTTTATATAATAATTTATATAATTTATAATACAATATATTTATATAATTCAAATGGGTACGCGGATCGGGTAATCGGGTCAGGTATTCGGGTAATATACTATACCCATACCCGACCATAAAATTTCGGATTCGACCGAAACCCGACCTGATTTCGGGCTTATCCGACGGGTAGGATTGGGTACGGATAAAGTTGACATCCCTATATAAATTAAAGTGTAGTAGTGTATTATATGTGAATACCATTTAATAGAACCTTGGTTACCTAATTATTTCGTTTAATTGGATATTGTTTAAGACAACCTCGTTACCAATTACTATTTGTTACTGCGTGATATGGTGAAATATTTGTTACTGCGTGATATGGTGAAATATTTTAATCTTGTTTGTATTTCAGATTATGGAAATGGTACCAGTCGTTCTATACTATAATGGTATTTGGATAGATGGAAATGTATATACAAATTTCAAAGTAAGTGGGTTATTAATTCAACAAACATTGGTACTTGCAGATATGGAACATTTAGTGCGTACCACATTGAATATATCAAGCTCCACCACATTCACAATGAAGTTTCACATAACTCCAAACATACCCCCAATAAGTATAAGAGATGAATCAACATTGAGGTTCTACATAGAGGTGTGCATAAAAAATTCAGATTATGGAAAGTACCCACTCATAATTACTGAAGAAAATACAATGGCTAGTGAAAATCATATTCATTACTCTAAAAATATAGGAAGAAGGTTACAAAATAAATTGACTAGTCCAATGAACCAGTGTTCAGAAATTATTCCTCTAGTTACCAAATCATTAGTTAATACAATAGAATGTGCTGATAAAGTTGCTCAAGATATAGTCGAATCTGAAAACAAATGTGCTCTTACGACTGACTTCTACTGAAGATTAAGAAAACCAGGCCATCTCAAGCGCCGAAAATGTGGATGTGAAAGAAAATCAAATATATGTAAGAAAAGATGTGTTGATGAATGCAATAAGCTTGCATTCAATGCGGCAAAATAGACAGTTCAAGGTATAAAGATCTTCTTCAAGAGACTATGTAATAGTTTGTGTAGAGAATATAAATTGTCAATGGAAGCTAAGAGCCTCAAAACTAGGGAACACAAATATGTTCGAAGTGCGAAAAATGAACGATGTCCACACATGTTCTTCAAATATTTTGATGGGGAATCACAGAGAAGCTTCAAGTGAGTTAGTTAGTGAATGCATAAAAAACAGTTTTATTAATCTGAAAAAAGTATATACCCCATCAGATATTGTAGAGGACATGATGAACGACTACCATATATTTATTTCTTACCAAAAAACATGGAGATCAAAGGAAAGAGCATTGTCAAAAGTGCGCGGAAATCCACATGATTACATTTTGATACCCTCGTGGCTGCATGTGGTTGAAAAGAATAACCCAGGTAACTTCATATATTTTGAATATTAATATGCTGCAAATTATAACCATACATATTAAATTTTTATATCTTTTTGCTAATGTGGTTATTGACCACATTTCTATTGGTTACTAAATCAAACACACTGGTTACTCGTTACATTTCAATTGGTTACTTGCTGTCAGGATCTATCACTAGACCTGGCAAATCATTCGTATCGTGTATATTCGTGTCGTGTACTTTCGTGTTTCGTGTACTAAAAGTCCAAACCTATACACGACACGAAATGAATTCGTGTCGTGTCGTGTCCCGCGTAAATACGTGTCATTTCATATCGTGTTTTCGTGTAAGACACATAATATAAAATAAATATTAAAATATTATAAAAATAATAATTTTAATATTTTAATATTATTTTTCTAGATTTTAGTAGACGAAACGAAATGAATGGCAACGAAAACACGAATGTTTACACGAAATTTATGAAAGTTTAGATTATATTTTCGAATTTTAAAGTTTAGTACTGTAACACCCCCAGGATATCCGAGGTATATTACAGCGCCGTGAATCCCTATATGGGACCCACCAGGCTGATCAAGCATCATACTCATCGACTCACAGAAGCAACAGAAAAATATCTCGTCATAAAGACGCCCAACAAAATAATCCACCCGGTTCAATCGGTCTAACATAACACCATAATTCGACACAACATAATAAACAACAATACAAGTCCCGACGAGTAAAAGTTCTTAAGTACTCGAGTACTTCTATTAGTTTGAAGACCACAAAAATAAAAGATAGAAAGCAATAAAACACTACTCGTGCACAATCATCACGCACGGCCATCATCCGTATACTGGTCCAACACCCGCTCGTCTCGATGCACCTGACCTGAAATTCATAAAACGAATTTCCCCAAAACGGGTCCCCAGAGGGGTTAGCAATTATGCTAGTACAAGTAACCAAATGAACGACTTACATCTTACACATATAGTAATGCATGCAATTCAAGAAAACATAGTTCCAAATCACTCATTTCCGGAAATGCCATAATCAAATCACATTTGTAAAAATGCACCACAATTAACCGTGGATCCACCCTCCGTGGACCCCTACCGAGACCCCGTCGGATCTAACCCATAGTGGTTAAAAGCAAGCTCGCGGATCCACCCCTCCGTGGACCCCTACCGAGACCCCGTCGGGTCTAACCCATAGTGAGCATACACACACACACAATTCTCATGCAATACTAATACATTAAGATTGTAAGTTCATAAGGGTACTTGCCTCGGTTAATAGACGGTGATACGAACGGAAAGGAAGAACCGAACACGACCGCGAGGAACCGGCGGAAATGAACCTAACGATTCGAATAACACAATCACAACCAACTCTAGACGATTACGGAAATGGAATACACCCGGAAACCCGCCTACGATTCATGTATATTCGTACCAAAAATAACAACGAGGGCGGACCACAACCAAACCCTCTCGATTCCGTAAAAATCCACAAAATATCCATGAATCCGTAGGAAAACTAAAGATACTAACAATATTAATCGTATACATCATGAATCCACCAACAAAACGGAACGAATCGGAAGAAAATCCCAAAACCCCCAAATTAATCGAAAATAGGGTTCTAGAAATATTACCTTTGGAGATTCAAGTACTAAGATCCGTAGAACACGCGTTAGATTGATTATCCGGGCCTCACAACCGAAGGAAAATGATAAAAATCGACCCCCGAATGAAGAATGCTTGAGAAGTTCTCCCCCCTTAGACCTCTCTCTCTCTCTCTCTCTCTCTCTCTCTCTCTCTCTCGCAGGTGAATAATGGAGGAAAATGGCCGATCTCGTCTAATAAGGACGAGATTGCACAGTTGACCGCTTTGTGTGCCGCGGCACAGCCGAAGTGTGCCACGGCACAGGCCAAAAATTACTCCTGTGTTTCGGCGGTGTCTGCGCGGCCGGCTGCGTGTGCCGCGGCACCAGTCTGATCGGGTTTTGGTCGCACATGTCACACGGGTGTGCCGCGGCACCGACGGTGTGTGCCGCGGCTTGACTCGGCTTGTGCGCGCAGCGACTCGGCTTTGCCGCGGCCTTCGATTCGGCACTGTGCGCGGCACCGGATGGGTGTGCCGCGGCACACAGTACAGTTTGCTCGACCAACAATTGGAGAAATTTGTGTGCCGCGGCGCACACACCTTGTGTCGCGGCCCACACCCCTTTTGGGTCCCAAAATGATAAAAATAATTCGGAATGAGAATAAAAACGATAAGAATCAATATTTGGGAACCAATAACACGAAATGGATCCACGACAACCCCGAAACGGCAGTTCCGCACAA
Organism: Orobanche coerulescens; assembly: GCA_033398695.1. Classification (NCBI taxonomy): domain Eukaryota; kingdom Viridiplantae; phylum Streptophyta; class Magnoliopsida; order Lamiales; family Orobanchaceae; genus Orobanche; species Orobanche coerulescens. Next base: position 10,636,741 of record CM065802.1, on the reverse strand, counting down.
CAATAACGAGTATACAGTTCAACAGTTGACAGGAAGGACACACTGAAAGGTACACGAGGGTCACTATGATCGAGGAATACACCAAAAATAAAAATACAAGGGAAAGAAAAATGCGGATATTACATTCTACCCCTCTAAAAATAAGTTTCGTCCCGAAACTTAAGAAACAAACAACTCAGGGTACCTAGCACGCATGCTATCCTCGGTTTCCCAAGTTGCCTCCTCGACACCGTGTCTCGACCACTGCACTTTGACCAAAGGGATGGTCTTATGTCTCAGTCGTTTCTCACGATGCTCCAAAATCTTCAAAGGACGCTCCTCAAAAGTAATATCTTCAGCGATATCAATCTCGCCATAATCGATGACGTGACTAGGATCCGGGACATATTTCCTCAGCTGGGAAACATGAAAAACGCTATGAACATGACTCAAGGCCGGAGGTAACGCCAAACGGTATGCCAACCCACCGACTCGCTCGAGGATCTCAAAGGGGCCGATAATTCTCGGACTCAACTTCCCTTTCTTCCCGAAACGAAAAACTCCCTTCGTCGGCGACACCTTTAGCAAAACGTGGTCTCCCACCTCGAATTCCAAAGGTCGACGACAGACGTCGGCATACGACTTCTGTCGACTCTGGGCAGTCAACATCCGTTCCCGAATTAATTCTATCTTCCGCCTCGTCTCTAAAACGACATCCGGCTCGGTCCTGACCAAATCGGACGCCTCATTCCAACAAATCGGTGATCGACATCGCCGCCCATAAAGTGCCTCGTACGGTGCCATCTGAATCGACGCGTGCCAACTATTGTTGTACGTGAATTCGATCAATGGCAAATGTTCTTCCCAGTCACTACTCCAATCGAGAGCACATGCACGCAACAAGTCCTCGAACGTCTGGATAGTGCGTTCCGACTGTCCATCTGACTGGGGATGAAAAGAGGTACTCAAACGCAACCGGGTACCCAACGCCTTATGCACCGCCTGCCAGAAGTGCGATACAAAACGGCCATCACGATCCGAAACAATAGACTTCGGGGTACCGTGAAGTCTCACAATCTGCGCGATAAACACACGAGCTAACTTCTCCGGGCCCCAAGTGTCCTTGATGCCCAGAAAATGTGCCGACTTGGTCAGACGATCGACAATCACCCATACCATATTCATGCCCGACCTCGATCTCGCCAGACTCGTAATGAAATCCATCGATATATCTTCCCATTTCCATTCGGAGCGGAAGTGACCAAAAGCTCAGTAGGTCGATGCTCGATTTTGACTTGCTGGCAAGTCAAACACCTTGCTACAAACTGCGCGACCTCCTCCTTCATGTCATTCCACCAGAAGTTCCTTCTCAAGTCCTTGTACATCTTACTCGAACCAGGATGAACGGAATAAGGTGTAGCATGGGCCTCACGCAAAATACTCTGTCTCATCTCTGAGTTGTTCGGCACACAAAGCCGACCCCGAAACCTCAAAACACCATCTTCGTGAATCAAAAATCCAGGAGACTTTCCTTTAAGAACGTTCTCTCGGATTTGAGTAATCATCGTGTCCTCTAACTGCTTCAGCTTAATCTCATCGATCAAAGACGACGAAATTTCCAAAGCACAAAATTGCCGTAGCTTCCGGCAATGAGAACCTCAACATCTAACTCGATCAAAGCTCGCCGAAGCTCGGACTGAGACGTAAGGATTTCAAGCGTTCGCAATGCAATCGGTTTCCGACTCAAGGCGTCGGCCACGACGTTCGCCTTGCCCGGATGATAAAGGATTTCGAGGTCATAATCCTTAATCAGCTCTAACCACCTCCTCTGCCTCATATTCAACTCCCGCTGAGTAAATATGTATTTCAGACTTTTATGATCGGTAAAAATCTGACATGCAGAGCCGAAAAGATAGTGACGCCAAATCTTGAGCGCGAATACGACTGCTGCTAACTCCAAATCATGGGTAGGGTAGTTAAGCTCATACGGCCTCAACTGTCTCGACGCAAAGGCAATGGTCTTGCCGTGCTGCATTAATACGCACCCAAGACCCTGACCCGAAGCATCGCTATAAACGGCGAATCCCTTGTTTCCACATGGCAACGCCAAAACCGGAGCTGAAGTCAAACGCTTCTTCAGTTCCTCAAAACTGAACTGCCTCTCGTCATTCCAGACGAACTTCTCGGATTTCTGGAGCAACTGTGTAAGTGGTCGAGCCAGTTTCGAGAAACCCTCGACGAACCTACGGTAGTAGCCAGCCAAACCCAAGAAACTTCGGATCTCTCTCACGTTTTTGGGCGGTGCCCAATCCAATACCGCCTCGATCTTCTGCGGATCTACACGAACCCCCTACCAAATCACGTGACCCAAAAACATCACTTCCTTCAGCCAGAACTCACATTTCGAGAACTTCGCATAGAGTTGCTCGGCCCTCAAAATGTCTAACACTATCCGCAAATGATGGGCATGCTCTTCCTCGTTCCTCGAATAAATAAGAATATCGTCAATGAAGACGACGACACACTTATCCAAATACTCGATAAAGACTTTGTTCATCATGTTGCGATATTTCCTACACGCAAGTGCACGTCATCGTTTACAAGTAATAAAGTGATAAGTAGAGTATCGTTCCCACGAGGATTGAATCTCTAACTACCGACGTTTTCGTATTCCAATTTTATTTGAACAATCGAAGTTGGGTTTTTGGATTAATAACTAAAAGAATTAATAAAAGACTAAACAGAAAACGATAGCTTGAATAAAAGGAATCAAATGATAAATAAGTCTAGAGTTCTGAATCCACCTTAATTTATCCGAATTTAATCTTGATTATCCGTAATAAATAATTTTCCCAATTTATTGAAGGCGGAGATTGCTAATATATTCTACCGCCTCTCCCGAGGTCAATAGTGTAACACCCCAAACTAGGCGGATATTACAGTGCCGTAGATCCCCAACTGGGACCCACCAGGCAAAAGAAAATGAATGAATTACACCAGATAAATGTAGTACCGAACTACATTACAGCAATAATTACTCCGATGAGGAGTTTAGTTACAACACACCAGACAATACTGACACCGGTGTATTTTATATGAAGATAAAATACACAACACCGAATGAAACGGAGTATTCAAATGAAAGTCTCAGCGGAAAATAAAGGACAATAACATGAATAATCGAAAGATCGGGGCCCCCTACTAGTATCACTAGGACTCCTCGACATCAACATGCTATTCCGTGCGTTTGCCTTGCCATGACACGAAAAACAAAATCCCCAAACGGGGTCGATTACAAAGAACAACAATCCTCAAGAGTTGAAAATACACAATCATGATTATATCCGAAGTTATGAAATATCCTGCCGAAACATACGCAATCAAACATGCTATATGAATCAACTAACGATGCGGCTCAAAGGAAATGGCACCACACTACGCCCGGATGGAAATGTGTCCGTGCACAAGCCACCAACGAGTATCGATCGAATACACGCGTGGTCTTGTACTAATCGATCGCCTCACGAGACAATATGAATCGTGTGCACACCCAATGTGAGGCCACCAACCAACACACGACTATAATGTGCCCGACATGAAAATCCAACACATACCAACCGCACGCCAAGATGACCGGAATGCCACGATATAACAAAAGTGACATCGAAAATGAATAATGACTCACCGAGAGGGAATGGTAATGAAATAAATGACAATTAATGAAAAGATTGGAACCGCTGTTCCTTATGACAGAAATGATTAAATGATAACAACAACATTTTATACAGTTAAAATAAACATCAATGAGTTATGATTATGAATGAACAACAACAAAAGGCATGAATATCCTTTTAACCGAGTAAGATTTAACTTACTCAACGCGGTGACAATTATCCTTCCACGAACAATGTCCTAATTGAGATATCGGTCGCTCGAACAACCTTGAACAATTCAATTACCAACAATCCGTTCAATATACGAATCAAACACGAATATAACGAACTCAAAACGCCAAAACGACTAAACCAAGTCCATTGAGGCATTAAATCAAACACGTTGCGTCCGAACTCCGATTGTTTACAATCAAACCTCAATATACCAATATCAAATCCCTCAAGAAAGGTTTCAAACCCACAAAACATCTTCAATACGATTAATAATCCAAATCGAATATCCTAAATAGTGATTATAACGACAATTAATCGAAAACCCCCAATTTCAACTCGATATTCAAAGTGTTCTTGAATAATCCTTCAATAATCCAATGAATCTTTACACAAACTTATAATCATATACATATCCCTTCATATAACATGATTATAACGTCCAAAACATCTTATCTCAACACAAAATCGAAATCCAAGGTGTTGAAGAAATTACCTCTTGAAGATCCAACCACTTCGATCCGATGAACACGAGTTAAAACGAGTATCCGAGCTATGTGATTGAATGGAATTGAAGAAACTCAAGTACTCAAGTGTTTGATGAAGGAAGAATCCCTTTCCCAAGCTCTCTCTCGGACAAAAGGAAGAAGGAAGTGAAAATGAAGAAAATGAGGAAAAAGTGTCCCGGCCAAACCATATATACTGCCGGAAGTTACGGCCGTAACTCGGCCCTCTTACGGCCGTAACTTTACAAGTCAACGGCCTTACGGCCGTAACCGGCCAACTCGTACGGCCGTAACTCGGCTTCGTCCGAAAGCCTGCCGACAGACTTACGGCCGTAACCGTTCCTTAGTTACGGGCGTAACTCGCCTTCGTCAAAACACCCGCCGACAGCCTTACGGCCGTACCGCACACCTTACGGCCGTAACTCGGATGATACGGCCGTATCCGGCCAACCTTACGGGCGTAACCCGCCTTCGTCAAAAATGGCCGGACATCCATCCTGCAGCGTACGGCCGTATCCGGCCAAGCCTTACGGCCGTACCTGCCTCGACTTACGGCCGTATGCCGCAACCCTTACGGCCGTAAGTCACCCTTGGTCGGCAACACCCAAAATTAACGAACACCACTTACGGCCGTATCTCACCTTCCTTACGGCCGTAACTCACCTTCGGCCAAAATGCCTGGGCAGCCTGCTGGACCACTTACGGCCGTAACCGGCCAGCCTTACGGCCGTACCCGCTGGACTTACGGCCGTATCCCAGAACCTTACGGCCGTAACTCAATGTTGGCCAAGGTGAATAAATCCGATGATTCCGATTCCTCGATACGACTGATGAATGATCCGACAAATCATACGAATGTGGAAATGAACAAGTCTAACACATGCCAAAGAATGATACTCCAGCACAAGACTACCAATCGCGATGATAATGATAATACTCCCGTTCCGACACTCAAACGGAGATGAAATGACGATCGGTAATTGATATACGGTTACAACATGCCAACATTGAACGCAATTGAGTGATTCATGAATGATGAGCGATTATTAATGAGTGAGAATTACTGAGTGACAAATACAGATTGATAATTACCGAATGAAAATGACTGAGTTACAACCGGGTATTACAAATAGATTTATCTAACGGCGACTAACGCACTCTATCCCTAGGTGAATTATCTCGTCGATAGGCAAAAAGCATGAAATCTCCTAAAGGCCACGTAGTTTCTATGAGTATATTCCTATCTCACAGAATAAAACGGTCCTCACCAATAGTTCCTCACCAAATCTCCTCTCCCGATTCGAAGTGAATGATTAAATCAATACAACTATTGGCCAGATAATTGCAAGCATTAAACATAATTGGGAAAACTCAATAAAAAGGTAATAAATTGGATAATCTTAATCAATTCGTCAAAACAAAGGTTTCATCAAACCCTAGATTAGGGCTTTAGCCTGACATACTAAAAACTGAAAATACAGAATAAATAAACGAAAGCATAAAATTCAAACGCAGATGAAGCTCGGATTCCTCCGTTCTTCAGCTCCCGCCTTCTGCCCTTGAATTCTTCTGCTTTCCTCCTCTTCTTTATCTCCAAGCTTAAGCTCTCCTAGGGTCTTAAGCCCTATTTATAGCTCAGCACCTCCACAAATCGCGTCCGTATTAATCGGTTGAAAACTGGCTTCGAAACGGCCCAGAATCCGCGCAGACGTACCAAACCCGCTAAGTGTGCCGCGGCTCACTGAACCTGTGCCGCGGCACATCGCCAAAAGTTGAATACCTGGGCGTTAAATAATTCTTCCGTGCGGCTCACTGGGCATGCCGCGGCACGAGTCTATTACTACGCCCTTGGTGGTGTCTTCTGTGCCGCGGCTCCGATTCCGTGTCGCGGCTCATCGTCCGATTTTGCCGTTTTCGCGTTTTGCCTCGTTTTAGCTCCGGACTTCAATTTCTGTCAATCAAACAAAATCAAGGCATTAAAAGCTCATTTAGATGATTTCACTCACCAAAACACTACAAAATAATGATAAATAAGCGTATAAAAATACGCCTAACAAATACCCCCAAACTTAAGCCTTTGCTTGTCCTCAAGCAAAAAGAATTAAAGTCAATAAAAGAATGTCGTGAATAATTGTGCAACTCATAGTGTTCAATCTAATCAATACTATCTGTCATTCTCTCTAAATATTACGAGTGTCATAAAAGCGAAGCACTTCGAATAATGATTCCGCAAAGTAATCAAGTTCATCCTAATCATTCGTTCATGAAGACAACTCACTCAAAGATTAACAAAACATGAGTCAAATCGACCGTCAATATGAAAGGCTAACATAAACAAGCTAGTTTGTCGCGTTCCACGCCTAAAGGCACAATTTTCTCGAGTCTCATAATAAATAAACCTCTGACAGTATCCCCTTATATATATGCTCAAAAATTTGATTCGAGTCGACCACTAGGTTAGGATCTCGGATATTTCATCGGGATAATCCTAGGTGGAACTTCCATTCTCATGTATTAGGAAACCGTTTGACGTAAAAGACACTCATGGGGCACATGGATGCTTCTAGTTACTAAGTTCCCGTCTACAATGGAGAAACAACTCGAATATATAATTTCCGCATGTCCGAATCAAGGTTGCCGTTTACGCGAGAGTAAAATGGGTCACGCGAATGCCCCGGTTACTAGGCTTCCTATCATTGGCACATGTGAAATATCTAAATCATTAATCTAATCAGGGTCGTCGTTTTACGCGAGAGTAAACAACGGGTCACGCGAATACCCCCGGTTACTAGACTTCCCATCATAGAACACATTATCTCGACTTTTAGGGAAAAACTGACCGACTCAAAACTCAAACTAAGTGCCAATACGACTAAAGAAACGGTACGACTCACTATCCGGGAAATGTAGCCAAACGTATTGATGGGGATTTAGCAACAAGTATGTATCGTCTCTTATCTGCCAAGACCTCTACAATCAGGAAAAATTTCGGACCTAATTAAATACTAAGCAGAACAGAAATAACTGACTACAACTCGACTAGAACTCGCCCGCTTCTTCAGAGAGAGAGACAGTGTCGTAACATCAGTATCACACAAATAGAAGCACGAAAATTCACGAATAAGGAGAAACTACGGCAAGCAAGGCTATCTAAAAAAAATTTTCGCAAAGAAAAGAAAAGTGCAACAAAATATAATGTACAGCAAGAAAATAGAGTACAGCAATGAATGTAGACTGAATGAAAATCCCCCCCAAACTTAGGACGTACATTGACCTCAATGGACAAAAAATGAAATGCAAGAAAAGTAAAAGGTCAAGTACTCCCCTCCAGTCTGCTCAGGAGCTGGTGCCGGCATCGTCCGGTGAGCTTGCATGCTTCTTGACTACATCATGCGGAATGTGAATAAACAAGCTTGCATCATCAAAAAGGAAGTTAAGTATAGCTCTCAAGTTGAACATGATGTAGAGGTTGGGGATAATGTGACAACATGATTCATTGCATATAAGTTGGAAAATGCCTAGCTTACCCATTTTTCATTGCTGCAATTTATCAACCACCTTGTGTGCACAAGTTAAAATGAAGAACAAAAATTTTCATGGTTAATTCCAAATCCCAAAAATAATAACACAGATTATAACCCTGAATTACGAAAACCATCATCATCAATTCCATCACAATAACAAATTCCCCATATTCCAACTCCATTTTAGAAACAACAATGAAGAATAACTAGCAATATAAGACTCCAAATCTTTTCACATCAATAATCTCCTATGATTTAGAAATCAAAAATTACCTGGAGAATTTGAGAAGGAGACTGATAGAATGGACCCAACTAACCTCATCGTGTGCAGGAAGGAAGGAATGGAGGGAAGAAGTATACTATGCAGGCCGATCGACTGAAAGAGCCTTACACATTCGCTCTTATTTTGCGACGGGGCCGCGGCACAATATAAGTGAGCCGCGGCCCAAAGTACGATCGACCGGGACGTTTTGGTATGTCGTCGGGTGCGCGGCTCAGATTTCGTATGCCGCGGCTCGGTGTGTTAGTGTACCGCGGCTCGGCCATAGTATGCCGCGGCACAAAGTCTGAGCGCCACAGGCGTTTCTCGACCATTTAGTGTGCCGCGGCTCGATTATCGGGTGCCGCGGCTCGGCGACTGGTGTGCCGCGGCTCGGTAAGATCATGCCGCGGCATAGGTGATTTGCTCGGCCATTTTTCCTCGGTGGTGTGTGCCGCGGCTCACTGGATCGTGCGGCTCATCATTGAATTTCTCCCCTTTTGCTCATTCCTGCACAGAAATTTAACACGAAATCATTAAGATGAGAGGGAAGGATGGATCAAAGAAGAAAGAAGACAAAAAGAGACTCTAAAAATGCAAGCAAACAACAAAGAATCTACAACTACGAACTCGGGTTGCCTCCCGAGAAGCGCTAAGTTTATAGTCTTCAGCCGGACCTATTGAACAACGTTAGTTCGCTTTTCGCAAACTCCATTTGGCTTCCGCCCCGTTCATCGAACCGTTTGTATTTTGGTAAAAATTATGATCATTTGTCATCAGCAGTTCGACTTTCGGTTCAGTCATCAAATGTAGTTTGCGGAAAGGTTTCGACTTGAATAACTTTCCGAAACACCCGGTTTCTCCATGACTAATTGTCCGCTTGGCTCGCAGCTCACTCTCCTCCTTCGCCAACGAACTCACGACTGCAGCAGATTTTTCCTCATGCTCGAGGAATGCCACTCGTTCAACATCCTTCTTAAAACTTGGGCCATTCAACACAAAATCTGAATTTTTCCACCGACGATGTTTTCGGTGCTTTTCTCTTTCAACAACATCCACACTTTCAATTTGAGACTCTTTATCAGCACTTCCGGGACATGGGAAAGATTTGAACACTTGAAAAGTAACTTGCTCGTCTTGGACCCTCAGAGTTAACTCCCCCTTTTCCACGTCTATAAGGGTGCGGCCCGTCGCTAGAAATGGTCGTCCCAAGATGATCGGAATATTTTCATCTTCCTCCATGTCTAGTACGATGAAATCGGCCGGAAAGATGAGCTTATCGACTTTAACTAAAAACATCCTCGATCACTCCCCTCGGATACTTTATCGATCGGTCCGCCAATTGTAATGAGACTGTGGTTGGCTTAGCTTCCCCAATATTCAGCTTTTGGAAAATCGACAGAGGCATGAGGTTGATACTCGCACCAAGATCGCATAGTGCCTTATTAAATGAAAGATTCCCCATGGTGCAAGGTATGTTGAAGCTTCCCGGATCTTTCAATTTAGGTGGGAGCTTCTTTTGAAGGATTGCACTACACTCCTCTGTCAAAGTGACCGTTTCAAACTCCTCAAGCTTTCTCTTCTTAGATAATATCTCTTTCATGAATTTGACATAACTCGGCATCTGCTCCAATGCGTCGGCGAACGGAATATTTATGTGAAGCTTTTTGAACACATCAAGGAATTTAGAAAATTGTTTGTCCGCCCTTCTTTCTTTGTAGTCTGCGGAAATGGAACAGGGGAACACATGTCTTCAAGTTATCGCTTCACATCATTTGACTCCTCGGCTTTAAATCCATCTCTTCCTCAATCACTTTCTTCTCTTTACCCACTCGGTTGATCCAAAGAACTCTCCCGCTTCTCAAGCTAAGCTGCGTTTAGACTCTCTCTAGGATTAGTCTCTGTTGTACTGCAATGCTCCCTCCGGACGAGTCAACACATTAGCGATTTGGCCCACTTGGACCTCCAAATTCGAATGGAAGCGAGAATGATTTTGTAGTGTAGCTTCATTCGAGTCATAAATTGACTCGTATTTGCCGCCAATTTTGCAAGCGCTTCCTCGAGAGACACTTTGGGAGCGGAAGGGGGCTCTTGTTGAGAGCGAAAGGGGGTGGTGTGCGTTCATCCGTTTCTCCATGAAAAGTTGGGATGATTGCGCCACCCGGATTATAAGTATTGGAGTACGGGTTATTGGCCGATTCCCATTTCCTACGAATTGAGCTGCTCCATCCGATTTTGCTCGAACGGATTTCCAAATTGACATTCCGCTCGGGTGTGATCCGTTACACCAATTACATGTCTCAATGGTAACGGGGTGGTGCGTGCGAAAATGTCTGGAGTCATGTGTCAAAGCGGCGACTTGAGTATCAAGGTGGAGATCGGATCATTGCTTGAAACTTCCATTACTCTTTTCGGTGTCAATCTTTCGATGGCCATTGGTATGCGTTTTCAGCCATATCTTCCAAAAGCACATGAGCCTCGGCCATAGATTTTCCCATGAATGTTCCACCGAGGCCGCATCCACAAGAGTGCGTGTAGAAGCACTCAAACCACCATAAAACGTATGCGGTGAAGCCAATCAGAATGCCGTGATGAGGGCATCTTGAAGCAATTCTTTATATCGCTCCCACGCCTCGTGGAGCGATTCCATATCGCATCGGGCAAAAGTGGTTATTTCATTTCTCAACCTCGCCGTCTTAGTGGTGGAAAAAATTTTGCAAGGAAGGCTTGCACTAACCTCTCCCATGTTGTAATCGACCCCGGTAGGGAATTTAACCAAAACTTTGCTTTATCCCTCAAAGAAAAAGGGAAAAGCCTCAATCGGATGGCATCGTTGGTGACGCCAGTAGTCTTAAATGTGTCGCATATCTAAAGGAATGAAGCAATGTGGGCATTCGGGTCTTCCTTCGGCAGTCCACAGAATGGGCTCGCCTGCACCATCTGAATAATGGCGGGCTTGATCTCAAAGTTATTAGCTTGGATGGTGGGACGCCGAATTCCGAAAAATTTGCGTTGACTTGCGGCATGGCATAATCCGAAGAGCTAGTTAGGTTGAACTTGCCGCACTTGGTTGTCTCCTCCTTGGATTTCAATATTCTCGGCCATGTTGGCCGTAAATCTGTGACTCTCTTTTCTCCTTTTTGTTCCTTCTTAGAGTGCGCTCGAGCTCGGTGTCCAAAGGTAGTAGGCCTTCGTTCACGAGTCTTCTCATGCACTAACGAAAGGTCTGAAAGGAAAACGAATAAACAAAATTAAATACGCAAAAATAAAAATAAAACGCTCAAATTAAGACTGGAAATACTTAAATCGATATTAGAAAAATTTCAATCCCGACAACGGCGCCAAAACTTGTTGCGATATTTCCTACACGCAAGTGCACGTCATCGTTTACAAGTAATAAAGTGATAAGTAGAGTATCGTTCCCACGAGGATTGAATCTCTAACTACCGACGCGTTTCGTATTCCAATTTTATTTGAACAATCGAAGTTGGGTTTTGGATTAATAACTAAAAGAATTAATAAAAGACTAAACAGAAAACGATAGCTTGAATAAAAGGAATCAAATGATAAATAAGTCTAGAGTTCTGAATCCACCTTAATTTATCCGAATTTAATCTTGATTATCCGTAATAAATAATTTTCCCAATTTACTGAAGGCGGAGATTGCTAATATATTCTACCGCCTCTCCCGAGGTCAATAGATTTATCTAACGGCGACTAACGCACTCTATCCCTAGGTGAATTATCTCGTCGATAGGCAAAAAGCATGAAATCTCCTAAAGGCCACGTAGTTTCTATGAGTATATTCCTATCTCACAGAATAAAACGGTCCTCACCAATAGTTCCTCACCAAATCTCCTCTCCCGATTCGAAGTGAATGATTAAATCAATACAACTATTGGCCAGATAATTGCAAGCATTAAACATAATTGGAAAAACTCAATAAAAAGGTAATAAATTGGATAATCTTAATCAATTCGTCAAAACAAAGGTTTCATCAAACCCTAGATTAGGGCTTTAGCCTGACATACTAAAAACTGAAAATACAGAATAAATAAACGAAAGCATAAAATTCAAACGCAGATGAAGCTCGGATTCCTCCGTTCTTCAGCTCCCGCCTTCTGCCCTTGAATTCTTCTGCTTTCCTCCTCTTCTTTATCTCCAAGCTTAAGCTCTCCTAGGTTTAGATTCAATGATTCCCCCCATCATTAAATTAGGGTCTTAAGCCCTATTTATAGCTCAGCACCTCCACAAATCGCGTCCGTATTAATCGGTTGAAAATCGGCCAAACGGCCCGTAATCCGCGCAGACGTACCAAACCCGCTAAGTGTGCCGCGGCTCATCAACTCGTGCCGGCACATCGCCAAAAGTTGAATACAGGCGTTAAATAATTCTTCCGTGCCGCGGCTCACTGGCCGTGCCGCGGCACAGTAATGACTCGCCCTTGGTGGTGTCTTCTGTCTGCGGCCGATTCCGTGTGCGCGGCTCATCGTCCGCTTTTGCTGCTTTTCGCTTTTGCCTCGTTTTAGCTCCCGGACTTCAATTTCCTGTCAATCATACAAAATCAAGGCATTAAAAGCTCATTTAGATGATTTCACTCACCAAAACACTACAAAATAATGATAAATAAGCGTATAAAAATACGCCTAACACATCAACTGCATGAACACCGCCGGCGCATTAGTTAACCCGAAAGGCATAACTACAAACTCATAATGTCCGTATCTCGTCCGAAAAGTTGTCTTCGGCACATCGGACTCTCTCACCCGGAGCTGATAGTACCCCGATTTCAAATCAATCTTTGAGAATACCGCATCTCCCTGTAACTGGTCGAACAAGTCGTCAATTCTCGGCAAAGGATACTTGTTTTTGATGGTCACCTTGTTTAGTTCGCGATAGTCGATACACAAACGTAGTGAACCATCCTTCTTCCGCACAAACAGGACCGGTGCGCCCCAAGGCGAGGCGCTTGGTCGAACATACCCCGACTCAAGAAGCTCACTCAACTGCTTCTTCAACTCGGACATCTCTAAAGGTGCCATGCGATAGGGCGCCTTCGAAATATGAGCCGCACCCGGCTCTAACTCTATAGCGAACTCGACCTCACGATCCGGTGGCAATCCCGGTAACTCGTCAGGAAAAACATCAGAAAACTCATTAACGATTGGAATCGACGAAAGCTCGACTCCACCACTCTCCGCCTTCAAGGCGTAGCACCAATAGCCGGTACACCCCTTTCGCAGGAGTCTCATCGCCTTCAAGGCGTTAATAACGAATTTCTGGTTCCCCCTCTTTCGCCCGGCGAAAGAGTGCTCGGTGCCATCATCGGCTAACATGGTGATGATTCTCGTGCGGTAGTTCATGATTGCACCATGCCGCTCGAGCCAATCATCCCCGAGAATTAAGTCCTCACCCTCAATACCCACAACAATAAGATTAGAGGGCCAAGCCCTCTCACAAATAAACACAGAACAGTCTCGAACCTCCTGATCACCAACGATCCTATCACCGCTAGGAAGCTTAACGATGAAGGGCTCACAAGGCGTCAAACGGTCGAGACTCAAACGGCGCACACAATCCAGAGATATGAACGAATGCGTAGCACCAGAATCGAAAAGCACACTGACAGGATGAGAAAGAATATGAACGGTACCTGTCGCTACGGTAGCCGCTGGATCATCGGCTCTCCGCATCTCATAGACACGCGGGTGGGCTGAGCCGACGCTGGAAGCTCCCCCTTGGAGGGCTGACCCCGACCTCTCCCCCGACTAGCACTCGGCGGAGATTGAGGAGCAAGCGATCCCTGATTCACACTTGGTTCCCTAAGCGCTGGAATGGAAACCCGGGCACCAAAGATTTTCTCCCTCTCAGCACAGAAAGCAGCCCTGTGACCCGGCTGGCCACACTGATTACATGTCAGCAAAGGACTCGGACAATTACGACTGATGTGGCCTGGCTGGCCACAGTTGAAACACTTCACCTCTCGAGAAGGGGCAGGCGCCTGGGAAACCAGTGGATCGAGCCGGCCAAGACCGGAAAAGTTAGCAGACTGGAATTTCGCCGACCCCCACCTTTGTGGCCCGAAAAATTCCCGGCAGACTTCTGCTTCTTGCTCTCGCGGGCCACCTCACTCGCCGTCACAGACATATCATAAGCAAGCGCCCTACTCTGGTAATCCTTCAAGGTAGTACAGACGAGCCCCGACATATAGTCCCGAATCGACAATTTCATCCGTCTGGAAAAATGGAAAATTTTGTCGCTCTCCTCGACAACTTGGGTCTTCACATAACCCAACTCCTTGTTAAAGTCGGAAATAGAATGAGATAAGGGGATATCCCGTGGTTGATCATCATAGAAAGCATGTACTCGAGCCCGCCCGACGGCCACGGGCAATATTCAGTCTCCATCAGTTCTTGGAATTCGGTCCACGAAGCAACATGGTCCTTGGGCCCAACGGCCTCCCACCAATCCGTAGCGTCCCCAGTGAGGAAGTACTGGGCAATAGGGACCTTACGATCCTCGGGACAGTTGGTGGCAGTGAAGACTTTAGATATCTCCTTGATCCACCCCTCCCAGCCGATCGGGTCTGAAGCTCCCGAAAACTGAGGAGGATGCATCTTGATGACATCCTGAAGCCAACGGTCCGCTCCGCCCCGATTAGCATGTGCCGGATCCGGGTTCTGAACCGCCTGAGCTATCGCCGCCATTTGATTCACCATTTGCTGCATAACAGCCGCAATACCAAGGTCGGCGCGCTTCTGAGAGGAAGCATGACTGTGACGGTCGCCGGTACTGCCGGCTCCCGAAGACTGTGACGTGGCCGCCCCACCGGCTGCCCCACGTCCCCGGCCGCGTCCACGACCACGACCGCGACCACGACCACGACCTCTTCCAGCATCCATACTGGAGTTAAATAAGTAGCAAAAGCCATACGATGGTAAGTACAAGAAAAGAACGATCGCAAATCGAGAACTAGGGGTACGATACAAGAGTATAAGGAACAGAGGAAAGAAAACTTACGGGCACTGGTAGTACCGGAATCATGGCAGCGTTATGATGATGTGCAAAACAAAATACAACAAGACCCAATAAACCGACAAGCCTAGGTATCCATAAACCTAGTGCTCCGACACCATTTTCTGTAACACCCCCAGGATATCCGAGGTATATTACAGCGCCGTGAATCCCTATATGGGACCCACCAGGCTGATCAAGCATCATACTCATCGACTCACAGAAGCAACAGAAAAATATCTCGTCATAAAGACGCCCAACAAAATAATCCACCCGGTTCAACCGCTCTAACATAACACCATAATTCGACACAACATAATAAACAACAATACAAGTCCCGACGAGTAAAAGTTCTTAAGTACTCGAGTACTTCTATTAGTTTGAAGACCACAAAAATAAAAGATAGAAAGCAATAAAACACTACTCGTGCACAATCATCACGCACGGCCATCATCCGTATACTGGTCCAACACTCGCTCGTCTCGATGCACCTGACCTGAAATTCATAAAACGAATTTCCCCAAAACGGGTCCCCAGAGGGGTTAGCAATTATGCTAGTACAAGTAACCAAATGAACGACTTACATCTTACACATATAGTAATGCATGCAATTCAAGAAAACATAGTTCCAAATCACTCATTTCCGAAAATGCCATAATCAAATCACATTTGTAAAAATGCACCACAATTAACCGTGGATCCACCCCTCCGTGGACCCCTACCGAGACCCGTCGGATCTAACCCATAGTGGTTAAAAGCAAGCTCGCGGATACACCCCTCCGTGGACCCCTACCGAGACCCCGTCGGGTCTAACCCATAGTGAGCATACACACACACACACAATTCTCATGCAATACTAATACATTAAGATTGTAAGTTCATAAGGGTACTTGCCTCGGTTAATAGACGGTGATACGAACGGAAAGGAAGAACCGAACACGACCGCGAGGAACCGGCGGAAATGAACCTAACGATTCGAATAACACAATCACAACCAACTCCAGACGATTACGGAAATGGAATACACCCGGAAACCCGCCTACGATTCATGTATATTCGTACCAAAAATAACAACGAGGGCGGACCACAACCAAACCCTCTCGATTCCGTAAAAATCCACAAAATATCCATGAATCTGTAGGAAAACTAAAGATACTAACAATATTAATCATATACATCATGAATCCACCAACAAAACGGAACGAATCGGAAGAAAATCCCAAAACCCCCAAATTAATCGAAAATAGGGTTCTAGAAATATTACCTTTGGAGATTCAAGTACTAAGATCCGTAGAACACGCGTTAGATTGATTATCCGGGCCTCACAACCGAAGGAAAATGATGAAAATCGACCCCCGAATGAAGAATGCTTGAGAAGTTCTCCCCCCTTAGACCTCTCTCTCTCTCTCTCTCTCTCTCTCTCTCGCAGGTGAATAATGGAGGAAAATGGCCGATCTCGTCTAATAAGGACGAGATTGCACAGTTGACCGCTTTGTGTGCCGCGGCACAGGCCAAAAATTACTCCTGTGTTTGGCGGTGTGCGCGGCACGGCTGCGTGTGCCGCGGCACCTTGATCGGGTTTTGGTCGCAGATGTCACACGGGTGTGCCGCGGCACCGGATGGGTGTGCCGCGTCACACAGTACAGTTTGCTCGACCAACAATTGGAGAAATTTGTGTGCCGCGGCGCACACACCTTGTGCCGCGGCCCACACCCCTTATGGGTCCCAAAATGATAAAAATGATCCGGAAAGAGAATAAAAACGATAAGAATCAATATTTGGGAACCAATAACACGAAATGGATCCACGGCAACCCCGAAACGGCGATTCCGCACAACAATAACGAGTATACAGTTCAACAGTTGACAGGAAGGACACACTGAAAGGTACACGAGGGTCACTACGATCGAGGAATACACCAAAAATAAAAATACAAGGGAAAGAAAAATGCGGATATTACAAGTACAATGTCTTATATAATTTAATAAATATGATATATATAAATATTTATTTATTTATTTGTTTATTTACTTATTTTGTGTACCTCGTGTCGTGTCGTGTACTCAAAGGGTAAACACAAAACCGACACTAAATTTCGATCGTGTATTTTCGTGTCGTGTACTCAAAATGCAAACACAAATATGAAATTTTCGTGTCATTTTCGTATCGTGTTTTCATATCGTGTGGTAATTTGCCGGGTCTATCTATCACAAATATTTCTATTGATGCCAATGGACGTTTCAAGTATCTGTTCTTTGCATTAGGTCCATCAATAGAAGCATACAAAAATTGTCATTGATGGTACATTCTTAAACTCCGTATACATGGGCACACTACTAACTGCAAGTACACAAGTTGCACATAGGTCTATCGTTCCTATAGCTTTTGCAGTTGTTGACAGTGAAAACGAAGATTTATGGACATGGTTTTTCAAGAATTTAAGAAAAGCAGTAGGTGTAAGGGACAACCAGTGCATTGTATCAGATCGACATCAAGCAATAGTCAAAGGTTTGGAAATTATATTTCCAGATGTCATGCATGGGGCATGCACATAGTACCATGTCTTGAAAAATATAAAAAAAAAGGTTTTAAAAAAGAGGTGTCAATGTGAAGAATGCTTATAATGGTGCTTGTAGAGCTTATACATTGCAAGAGTTCGAGAAGCATATGTGTGATCTAGATGCAATTGATTATCGAATCAGGCCCTCCCTCGAAAATGAAGTCAAACTCAACAAATGCACGCGCCTGCATAGAGAGACAAGCAGATTCTTAACAATGACTTCAAACATAGCAGTCTTTGAATAATGCAATCAAATCCCTTCGAGACTTACCTGCTTCAACAATAATTGAATGTTTACGTTGTTTGGCTCAACGATGGTATCATACAAACAAACAGGTTGCCCATTCAACATTTACAACGCTTGCCACAGACGCATAAACAAGACTTGCAAATATTATAAATGATTCTAAAAGGCTGAAGGTATGTTAGTTCCCTATTACTATTACTGCTATCTAGTTACTAATTCAAACTTAATATATGGTATGTTCATAAGTTGTCATTATTATTAATAGTGCATAATTATATATATCATATATTATAGGTTGCTACCTCAAATCTAGTTGTATTTACAGTTTACGATTTGAACAAAGAATATGTTGTAGATATATCCAAAAAAATATGCACATGGCAAGAGTTTGAGTACAATGAAATGCCATGCAAACATGCATCTGCAGTCTTAGGAAAAAGGAATTTGAGTTGTTACGAATTATGTTCCCTATTTTACACGAAGAAGGCTTTATGTGCAACATATTCATCAAACATTATGCCTGTGGGGGACAAAGATAGCTCGGATATACCAGCACATATCAGGGCAATCCAAGTCCTACCACCCAACACAAAAAGACCACCCGGGAGACCAAAGGCAGGAAGATACAAAAGTGCAGCAGAAGGTAAAAGTCAGGTCTAATGCAGCAAATGCAAAGAAAAATAGCACAATCGAAAAACTTGTAAAAATCCTCCTGTTCTACAACTTATGATGTAATAAATTATTTGTAATTGCGGACCAGTAAATATTGTGTGTTGATTTTTTATTTTCTGTTAAATTATTATAGTTTCTACTCCAAATTTCTACTTGATATCACTGAGATGAATATATTAATCCTAGTGGATTTTCTAAATAATGTAGATTTATTAATAACAGGACATTGTGACGAATAACTAATTCATTATAATTATTTACTCTGATAACCTCTATCAGTTACTATTTAATTTCAAGTGATATTTTATATTTTCAGAAATATGGAGTATTCTGGTAAAGATATGAATAAAAGAGTTGTACATATAGTTAAATTGAACACAAATACTTATAATAAATTATTAGAACTATGTAACCAATTAACATATTGTTATGTAACAACCAAAAATATTAAACAAATATATATAAAATTCTAATCATTTGGTAAATATGTCTAATCACTTGTTGGCAAGGCCAAATCCAAACCATATAATATAAATAGAAAAAAAAATTAATTTTAAACTCAGAAAAATATTTTGAGATGGTATCCATCTCACATATATCATGTCACCAAACTATTTGTAAAATATTTGCATGATATATAATAAATAAGTGATATATCTTTGATACATTTATAGTAAAACTCAAATATTCTAATATGTACTTTATGTGTAAGTTTAAATAACTAAGATATTAGGTAGATATTTTCAGTGTAAAAAAATTATTAATATGATGAAAGACGTAACCAATTTATTAGTTAGACGTAACCAAGGTATTAATTAAACGTAACCAATCTATTAATTAGACATAATCAAGTTTTTAGTTGGACATCATCAAGCCAAAATGGTAATTAACATGATGTTAGATTGGTTTAATTCATTAATAATTGTTTAAAGTAATGTAAAGAATCCAAAGTATTTTTTTTTTCAAAAATCAAAGACTCCCGAGTATATGCATGTTAGATATTTTATATTTTATATGTTATCAATATAAAACAAAAACCTCATTAAAAACTAATATATACTATATTGAATACTACTACTTGTCAGTGTAGTTACAGTATAATACATTAGCATAATATTACCATGTAATTTTTATAGAGAATTCAATAAAATATGGACAAGGTGTTATATATTCAATAACCTAGTTCACTTATATATAATTCAAAAATTAATAATACAAATCTAACAAAGGTAATACTATGGTTACATGATCTAAAATATTAGGATAACAAATATTCAGTATTTACAAACGCAAAGTTTCATGCATTGGTATATTCTTATCATAATTCTCGTAACCAAACCAAAAGAACAAAAAAAATAACAAAATACTATCAACTCATATAATTAAATGTCAAACATAAGTAAAAATTACCATAACTAAATAGTTGAGACAATCAAACAAATACTGAAAAATTACGATAACTAAAAATTTCCATTCCAACAACTAAAAATTCAAGTCCATATCAACTCAAACAAGGTACCCTACATATTAACCAGCAGCCTTATAAATTTAAACCTAACTATTACAAACATATATACCAGTATGTTCAATATCAGACACATAACCAAATATCTCCTTGTTCCTAGCATGAATATACAAGTTAACACGTAATTTCTTCCGATAAGCTTTCATAGAGAATCGCCCCAATATGTCCTCCATCTTTTCAAATATAAAATGTTCTGCCAAACCAATTGTGAAAACACCGCAATCACTACAAAAAAGAAAAAAGTTATAAATATGAATACATAAACATACACAAAAAATACTTATTATGAATATTTATTCACCACTCAACCTGCTCAGGTATCAATTTTGCAAAAAGAAGTAAAAGCTGATCATCCAGCCCATATTTGCTAAATAAATCACTACCATGGTCAAGATCAGTTCTCATTCCCCAAAAATCACAACCTGCCAATATAATAGGCAAAGCCACAACATACGGTTGACACACACTCAATATTCTATCCTGCATGGCCTTACAACCTTGTTCAAGAGTATTGTATACCACCAAACAACGACGATGTACATCAAACACCAATAGAAACTAATGCCCAGGATTATCCATGTTTATAGGAAATAAAACATACTCAACTTCAACTCAGGGTATGTTCAAACACATTAAATAACCAAGAACATACTCTCGAATGTCTGTAGCTCCTCTCAAAACTACTCTATCATTCCCCTTCTGACAATACTCATTGTACAAAGTGGTCAGCTTCACATGAAACCAAGAGTCAACAGTTGTAACATTGACGCGTACTTTGGAAGAATGTCGCGCAAGCTTTCACAGATAGTAAAAAGCAATATTTATATGCTGATATAAAAAATTTAAAGTAATATAGGCGTCAAGCTCTAGCATAAAATAAGTAGGAATAAAAGTGCACACAATTGAGAATATTGTACTTTAGATATGACATCATATTAAACAAAACTTACATCATCATCGAGACACTTGTTTGGTGTCAACAATGCATAAAACCATATTTTACTTGCAATACTTGTATCACCGAAGTTAAAAGGAGGGTTAATGATGTCACATGTTCCAAGAAATTTGTATTTCCTATAAGAAAAACAAATATTCATATATATCACTCCTTCACATAAAACAGTAACTAAAACCCGAAATTACCTATTTCTCGAGTTGAAATCAATTTTGAACCATTCATCAAACAATAGAACTTCGCTTTGATCAGGCCATTGCATGCATTCGTTCGGAAATGCTGAAATGCCATTTCTTATGTCTTTAGGATACAACACCAATTCCTTGCACTCAGCCGAACCAAATTCAGTGGTGAACGGACTTCTCAAAGCAGCACTCTTCACACAAGCACATTTGCCTCTAACAACATGCTTTCCCACACTCTGCTCCAACTCTTCAATGATTTTAATATCCTGAGTCATAAAAACTATGTCATCCAGGTGACTCATAGTCCTACTAACTGACTCCTATATTATATACCAACTTATCAAAGTATCACTAAATTGCAAATAAAAATAGACACTAATAATCAGTATACATCTGCATTAACAAATATTTTTCCACAAACAATTCCTAACAAGGTATCTAAAATACATTTCCTACTAAACAAATACTTAACAAATAATTGTTAACTAGATACACAATAAAATATATTATAACAAACTAATACATAGTAGGATATACTGTTGGTA
Source organism: Orobanche coerulescens (assembly GCA_033398695.1). Taxonomy (NCBI): domain Eukaryota; kingdom Viridiplantae; phylum Streptophyta; class Magnoliopsida; order Lamiales; family Orobanchaceae; genus Orobanche; species Orobanche coerulescens. Next base: position 10,614,886 of record CM065802.1, on the reverse strand, counting down.
GAAGAGTTACAACATCAATAGTTGCTATGTCAGGGATGTAACACCCCCAAATCCTATTGGGTTATTACAGTGCCGTGGACCCCACGCCAGGAGATCCACTAGGCGAACATGACTAAAATACATTAAATTAAACAACAAGGGAAAATCATAGTCCCTACCATGATATCCGACACAATATTCCGATAAGGAATTTCAACGACAAAAGTGGCCTACATGGCCAAAATGAAATACAACAAAGATCCACGAACATCCATTCGGGTAATACAACACGACAACAATCGACAAGACTGAGTACACTCCAGTGATCGACCAACAATGAACAACTCGGACTAGTATCGCTCGTATGCCTCGCCGCCATCGTCATGCCCCCGTGCCTCAACTCTCTCCTCGCAAGCACCTAAAACATGAAAACATGTTCCGCCCCCACTGGGTCGATCATCCAGATAATGAACATCAAATACATGTATAACATGATATGCATCCAAAGGCGTAATGAAACGGTATAATGATGATAATAATACGAGATGCTCACAAACCAAGGTAAGAACCGAGCATTCGTGAAATACTATGCCCACGGCATACTATTAATACTGTTCGACAGGTTAGAACATAAGTGCCCAACGGCGAATCATAATCACGAATACCACAATGAATTACACGACATGAACCAAACCGTAACAGGATTAAATATGAATCACAATGCCGGAGGCTCCAATGAAATTAACAAGACAATCACAAGGCCTAAAAACAGTAGAAAACTGTCAAATATCACAATCACATGAAGCCGAAAGCTTGACCAGTGTTATTGATTAGGGCCGAAGCCACGGCATGAAAGCCGTATCACAATTAGGGCCGAAGCCACGGCATGAAAGCCGTATCACAATTAGGGCCGAAGCCACGGCATGAAAGCCGTATCACAATTAGGGTCGAAGCCACGGCATGAAAGCCGTATCACAATTAGGGCCGAAGCCACGACATCCAGCCGTATCACAATTAGGGCCGAAGCCACGGCATGAAAGCCGTATCACAATTAGGGATAGTGTGCTGCCTTGATTCGGCCAACACGATAAGAATGATGCAGCGGATGATTCCATGAATGATTAAGCACTTCGATTGGCTTAGAATGGCCAATCGTTACGAATGATACGATGAATGATCAAAATACCTCGATTGCCTTAGAACGGTCAATCGATAACAATGAGATGGTGAATAATTGAACATTTCGATTTGCCTGAGAACGGCCAATCGATGACAATGATACGAAGGATGCCTCGGAACCTTTAATCGGTTACCGACGGCGAAGGTGAGAAATGAATAAGCCAATGCCTTTAATCGGCACATGCGGTTTTAATGACAATCCAAACAGAATAACAATGATCTCAACGATGTCTTAAATTGACATCTATATTAACAACAATCGATACATCGATACATGAACCGGCTATCGACAATAACATTAATAATGAGTATTACAATGCCTTGAATCGGCCGTTAACGAACAACTATAAACACTTGGCAAAATTGCCGGAAGGTATCGTATCGAACGATCTCTTGATATCAATGGATTCATGAAGAGACTAAGTCTCGGAATGATACAACACATTTATACACATATATGATGACATTAATCTCATTGACTAGTACAAGTATAAAACTTGCCTCAAACCGAAGGCGAGGAAGTCCTTCCACGAACAACGTCCTTAATAGGGAATACCGGCCACTCCAACAACCTTGAACAACACAAATACCAACAATTCTCTTAATACACGAATCAAGCACGAATATAACGAACTCGAAACGTCGATACGAATAAACCAAGTCCATTGAGGCATTATATCGAATACGTTGAGGCCAAACTCCAATTGTTTACAATCAAACCTCAAAAACCAATATCAAATCCCCGAAGAAGTGTTTTAAACCAACAAAACATCTTCAATATGATTAATAATCCAAGACGAATATCCGAAAACGTGATTATAACAACAATTAGTCGAAAATCCCCAATTCCAACTCGATATTCAAGGTGTTCTTGAATAATTCCTCAATAATCCAATGAATCCTTATACAAACTCATAATCATATACATATCCCTTCATATAACATGATTATAACGTCCAAAACATCATATCTCAACACAAAATCGAAGTCCAAAGTGTTGAAGGAATTACCTCTTGAAGATTCAAGTACTTTAATCCGAAGAACACGCGTTAAATTGATTATCCGGGCTTCACGATCGAAAGGAGATGAAGAAAATCAAACACCCAAATGATTTGTGAAGGAAAAACCTTCCCTCAAGCTTACTCTCTCGGTTGAAGGTGAAGAAAAGGGGAAAAATGGTGAAATCTTGAAAAACGAATTTAAGGAGTCGATGCTGCCGGACACGGCCGTGCCCGATCGGCACGGTCGTGTCGCATACCTGGCCGACGGTTGGCAGCGAGGACTCGACCGTGTCTGCGCATGACACGGTCGCGGCGCGGAAGGCCTCCCGACAGTGACCGTCCGGCGACTTCGGCATGACTCGGCCGTGCAGGCGACAGTCGGGCGTGTCGGCGATCGCTCGGCTTATCCGGAAGGGTTCGACTCGGCCGTGCTGGCGACACGGTCGGGTCTGAGGCGAACACTTGGCACTTTCCGGACGAGTACGGCACGGGCCGTGTCGACGACGGCCGAGTTCGTTCGCGATGATCGATCGCCAAAAAAAATGAGCGGTTGAGCTAAAACGACCATAACTCTCTCGTCCGGACTCCGATTGACTCACCGTTCGAACCATTGGAAAGCTAACTCGATGCTCTATAATATTGCAAAGATTTAGTATTTTTGGAGTTACCAAAAATTAATGGTGATCTAACAAAGTCGAACTCATATGAGGAAAGTTGAAACAATGAACAATAACGATACACAACTCGAAGTTTTTCCGAACGGTGAACACGGTGAATGAACATGATTGATGAATGATTATAATTGAGTGAAAATCCACTGAGTGACAATCACCGAATGAAATTACTGAATGATAATGACTGAATTACAACCTGGTATTACATACTCCCCCCCTTAAAAGAGTTTCGTCCTCGAAACTAAGGGTCAAACAACTCGGGATAATTCTCCCGCATACTATCCTCGGTTTCCCAAGTAGCCTCTTCGACTCCGTGTCTAGACCACTGAATCTTGCTCAAAGGGATCATCTTGTCCCTCAACTGTATGATTCGCCGCTCCAATACTCGTACAGGACGCTCCTCGTACGAATGATCATCCGCGATCTCAATTTCGTCGCTCCAATACTCGTACAGGACGCTCCTCGTACGAATGATCATCCGCGATCTCAATTTCGTCGAACTGAAGTATGTGACTCGGGTCGGCAACATACTTCCGCAACATGAGAGACGTGAAACACATTATGAATTCGGCTCAATGCCGGAGGCAAAGCCAATCGATAAGCTAACTCGCCTACTCGATCCAAAATTTCAAACGGTCCAATGAATCTCGGACTCAACTTCCCCCGTCTTCCGAAATGGAAAATACCTCGACTTGGTACCTCAACGATTAGAGGTATATCCGACGATGAACTCGCCGCTAACTATGATCTCAGAAGGTCACGAGAATGAAAGTGACTAAAATGAATGATGAATGATAATTGACTATAAATCCGACCAGGATTAAGAATGGCTCACCAAGGTGAATTAATAACGTCATGAGTGATAGTTCAAGTGAAATTATTGGAACCGTTGTTCCTCGTGAATTAAATGATTAATTTCATGATGACAAGTCTCAACATGATTGATGTATGATGAATGAATTATATGAATGAATGAACGACAACGAAATGAATGATTATACTATTAACGAACAAGAATTAACTTGTTCAAACCGGTGATGAATGTCCTATTGTATCACAGTTAAAGTAAACAACAGTCGAACTCGTCGTCTGAGATGAAGATGCTCTTCCAGCACGAAGACGACTAGAAAACGATCCCTTGGACGTCGGAGTCCGATGTTCCTCTGACAGCTCTTTCCATACCGAGGCAGGAAAGTCACGTGATAATTACAGATCTCGTATGAAGATCGCATTATGATTATGAGACGGAATGATAACAATGAGCATACACGCTCTAACACAATGAATGCATTAATAATGCGTAAAATGATCGTCCACATGACACCGGAATATGATGAGATCGCATGAAAGATCAAATGAGGTAACATGATTACCTGATGAAATTCCTGAAATGATTACCTTGAACAAGTTAACAAGGTTGAAAATTCAATCCACAAGATCAACAACTGAACAATGAGATGGACTGGATGATTAATGAATTGACTGAGCAATGAGTGAGTGATGAATGAACTAACTAAGCAATGAGATTGAATAAGTGATTAATGATTAACTGAGTAATGAGATAGACTGAGTGAAGAATGAATTAATTGAGTAATGAGATTGACTGAGTGATGAATGAATTAATTGAGCAATGAGATTGACTGGGTGATGAATGAATTAACTTAATAATGAGATTGAGTGAGTACTGAATGAATTACTTGAGTAATGAGATTGACTGAGTGGTGAATGAATTAATCGAGCGATGAGATTAACTGAGTGATTAATGAATTAACTGAACAATGAGATTAACTGAGTGATGAATGAATTGACTGAACAATGAGATTGACTGAGTGATTAATGAATTAATCTGAACAATGAGATTAACTGAGTGATGAATGAATTGACTGAACAATGAGATTGACTGAGTGATTAATGAATTAGTCTGAACATTGAGATTGACTAAGTGATGAAGGAATTAACTGAGTGATGAATGAATTAATTGAGTGATGAATGAATTATCTGAGTAATGATATTGACTGAGTGATGAACGAATTAACTGAGTGATGAATGATATTGACTGAGTGATGAATGAATTAATTGAACGATGAGATTAACAAAGTGATGAATGAATTAACATGATCGACAAGATCAAAATGGTGATTGAGGATTATTAACTGGTGAATGAGTTGATCCTTAGCACTTACACAGGTCACACGTGCTCCAAAACAATTAGTCATGAATCAATCGTAACACTAATATCACATATATGTTTCAACAAACATGAAAAATTAATAACATGATGAATATATGAACACAAAGAGAATCGAGTCCTTACACAGGTCATACGAAGCTTCGAGGTCTCGCGATACTAGTCTTCACTGACGACGACTCGATGAATGAATGACTCGTGCAGTCGCACTAATATTACGACTCACAAAACCTGACTGACTAGATTGTCATAACCTGACAATCCCACTACTACCACGACGGTAGGACCACATAACTCACATCTCAGGGTATTACACAACCCAAAGCTCTCATACCATTTCTGTAACACCCCCAAATCCTATTGGGTTATTACAGTGCCGTGGACCCCACTTCAGGAGATCCACCAGGCGAACATGACTAAAATACATTAAATTAAACAACAAGGGAAAATCATAGTCCCTACCATGATATCCGACACAATATTCCGATAAGGAATTTCAACGACAAAAGTGGCCTACATGGCCAAAATGAAATACAACAACATCCACGAACATCTGTTCGGGTAATACAACACGACAACAACTGACAAGACTGGAGTACACTCCAACTGACTGACCAACAATGAACAACTCGGACTAGTATCGCTCGTATGCCTCGTCGCCATCGTCATGCCCCTGTGCCTCAATTCTCTCCTCGCAAGCACCTAAAACATGAAAACATGTTCCGCCCCCACGGGGTCAGTCATCCAGATAATGAACATCAAATAGATGTATAACATGATATGCATCCAAATGCTGAATGAAACTGTATAATGATGATAATAATACGAGATGCTCACAAAGCAAGGTAAGAACCGAGCATTCGTGAAATACTATGCCCACGGCATACTATTAATACCGCTCGACTGTGTTAGAACATAAGTGCCCAACGGCGAATCATAATCACGAGAATACCACAATGAATTACACGACATGAACCAAACCGCAGGTGATTAAATATGAATCACAATGCCCGGAGGCTCCAATGAAATTAACAAGACAATCACAAGGCCTAAAACAGCCAAAAGCGTCAAATATCACAATCACGTGAAGCCAAACGGCCATTTGTTATTGATTAGGGCGAAGCCACGGCATGAAAGCCGTATCACAATTAGGGCGAAGCCACGGCATGAAAGCCGTATCACAATTAGGGCGAAGCCACGGCATGAAAGCCGTATCACAATTAGGGCGGCCACGGCATGAAAGCCGTATCACAATTAGGGCGAAGCCACGACATCCAGTAGTATCACAATTAGGGCGGCCACGGCATGAAAGCCGTATCACAATTAGGGATAGTGTGCCGCCTTGATTCGCCAACACGATAAGAATGATGCGGCGGATGATTCCATGAATGATTAAGCACTTGATTGGCTTAGAATGGCCAATCGTTACGAATGATACGATGAATGATCAAAATACCTCGATTGCCTTAGACGGCCAATCGATAACAATGAGATGGTGAATAATTGAACATTTCGATTTGCACGAGAACGCCAATCGATGACAATGATACGAAGGATGCCTCGGCACCTTTAATCGATTCTGAAGCGGCGAAGGTGAGAAATGAATAAGCCAATGCCTTTAATCGGCTGTACGGTTTTAATGACAATCCAAACAGAATAACAATGATCTCAACGATGTCTTAAATTGACATCTATATTAACAACAATCGATACATCGATACATGACCGGCTATCGACAATAACATTAATAATGAGTATTACAATGCCTTGAATCGGCCGTTAACGAACAACTATAAACACTTGGCAAAATTGCCGGAAGGTATCGTATCGAACGATCTCTTGATATCAATGGATTCATGAAGAGACTAAGTCTCGGAATGATACAACACATTTATACACATATATGATGACATTAATCTCATTGACTAGTACAAGTATAAAACTTGCCTCAAACCGAAGGCGAGGAAGTCCTTCCACGAACAACGTCCTTAATAGGGAATACCGGCCACTCCAACAACCTTGAACAACACAAATACCAACAATTCTCTTAATACACGAATCAAGCACGAATATAACGAACTCGAAACGTCGATACGAATAAACCAAGTCCATTGAGGCATTATATCGAATACGTTGAGGCCAAACTCCAATTGTTTACAATCAAACCTCAAAAACCAATATCAAATCCCCGAAGAAGTGTTTTAAACCAACAAAACATCTTCAATATGATTAATAATCCAAGACGAATATCCGAAAACGTGATTATAACAACAATTAGTCGAAAATCCCCAATTCCAACTCGATATTCAAGGTGTTCTTGAATAATTCCTCAATAATCCAATGAATCCTTATACAAACTCATAATCATATACATATCCCTTCATATAACATGATTATAACGTCCAAAACATCATATCTCAACACAAAATCGAAGTCCAAAGTGTTGAAGGAATTACCTCTTGAAGATTCAAGTACTTTAATCCGAAGAACACGCGTTAAATTGATTATCCGGACTTCACGATCGAAAGGAGATGAAGAAAATCAAACACCCAAATGATTTGTGAAGGAAAAACCTTCCCTCAAGCTTACTCTCTCGGTTGAAGGTGAAGAAAAGGAAAAATGGTGAAATCTTTGAAAAAACGAATTTAAGGGAGTTGATCGCTGCCGGACACGGCCGTGCCGATCGGCACGCGGTCGTGTATACCTGGCCGATTGGCAGCGAGGGACTCGACCGTGTCTCGCATGACACGGTCGCGGCGCGAGGGCCTCCCGTGATGACTCCGTCCGACAATGACTCGGCATGACTCGGCCGTGCGGGCGACACGGTCGGGCGTGTCAGCGACGCTCAGCTTATCCGGAAGGGTTCGACTCGGCCGTGCCAGACGACACGGTCGGGTCCTGAGGCAGACACTTCGGCACTTTCCGGACGAGTACGGCACGGGCCGTGTCGGACGACACGGCCGAGTTCGTTCGGCAGTGATCGGCCAAAACTGAAAAATGAGCGGTTGAGCTAAAACGACCATAACTCTCTCGTCCGGACTCCGATTGACTCACTGTTCGAACCATTGGAAAGCTAACTCGATGCTCTATAATATTGCAAAGATTTAGAATTTTTGGAGTTACCAAAAATTAATGGTGATCTAACAAAGTCGAACTCATATGAGGAAAGTTGAAACAATGAACAATAACGATACACAACTCGAAGTTTTTCCGAACGGTGAACACGGTGAATGAACATGATTGATGAATGATTATAATTGAGTGAAAATCCACTGAGTGACAATCACCGAATGAAATTACTGAATGATAATGACTGAATTACAACCGGGTATTACAAGGGATTCCTATATTTTGCATATGTCACCTTTCATACAGATATAATTCTTAAATCATTAAATCAAAGTAACAAACAAACTAATGTAGTTAACCATTATTAGATTATGTGTAACCACATAAAATGCATCTAAAAGATATACATTATACAGCTAAAAACTTGATTAAACAAACACAACATCAATATTCAACCAAAGTATCTAAAATTTAATCCAAGTAACCAAATAAGCAAAATTACAGTTAACAAAAAAAATCCAATCAAACCTTATGTAGAGATTCAACTTCACTTGTTGCTTTCTCATCCTCTATTATATACCAACATATCAAAGTATCACTAAATTGCATATAAAAATACACACTAATAATCAAGATACATCTGCATTAACAAATATTTGTCCACAAACAATTCCTACCAAGGTATCTAAAATACATTTCCTCGCAAACAAATACTAAACAAATAATTGTTAACTAGATACACAATAAAACATAGTAGGACACTTTTGGTAGAAGAGTTACAACATCAATAGTTGCTAAATCACAAAAATCTAAATTCTGCATATGTCACCTTCCATACAGATATAATTCTTAAATCATTAAATCAAAGTAACAAAATCAACTAATGTAGGTAATCATTATTAGATTATGTGTAACCACATAAAATGAATGAAAAAAATATACATATATAGCTAAGAACTTGATTAAAACAAACACAACATCAATATTCAACCAAAGTATCTAAAATTTGAATCCAAGTAACCAAATAAGCAAAATTACAGTTAACAAAAAAATCACATCAAACATTATGTAGAGATTCAACTTCACTTGTTGCTTTATCCTCCTATATTATATACCAACATATCAAAGTATCACTAAATTGCATATAAAAATAGACATTAATAATCAAGATACATCTACATTAACAAATATTTGTCCACAAACAATTCCTACCAAGGTATCTAAAATACATTTCCTGGTAAACAAATACTTAATAAATAATTGTTAACTAGATACACAATAAAACATATTATAACAAACTAATACATATGTCACCTTTCATACAGATATAATTATTGAATCATTAAATCAAAGTAACAAAGCCAACTAATGTAAGTAACCATTATTAGATAATGTGTAACCACATAATGTATATAAAAAATATGCATTATATAGCTAAGAACTTGATTAAAACAAACACAACATCAATATTCAACCACAGTATCAAAAATTTGAATCCAAGTAATCAAATGAGCAAAATTACAGTTAACAAAAAAATCCCATCAAACCTTATGTAGAGATTCAAATTCACTTGTTGCTTTCTCACAAAAACCTATATTCTGCACCTGTCACCATTCATATATCATAGGTAACTATTATTAGTTTTAACACATACTCAATGTAAAAACTATAAGATTTCTAAATAAATAAATAAAAAAAATTTAACCTTTCCAGAATCCAAATTTCCACCACCTGATAATGATTCTTGACTAAGAGGTTCAAATGAAGGAAACTCCCGCACTTTACGAACCTGAAATGGTGAACAAAAAACGAATATTTGAATTTATGATTGAAAGATAAATAATATCAAACTTCAAACATAATTTACCTTGTCACCAAAAACACCCACAACGTCATCAACAGCACAAAAAGAAGATGGATTTAAATTCCCTCGACAGACAGGTATTTCATTAACAAAATCATTATTAGGACTTTTAGACCTCTCACCACTAACAGGATCCAAACTTTCCTTTTTCAAAACTTTACCAAGATTAGAATCTGCTCTCCCACACTCCTTATCCAAACCTTGACCACAAACCTCACCCTTCAACAATATAGTCACATGTGTCAAAATCTTATCCTGCAAAATCATCTACTGCCCCATAAAATCCTTCCTTAAATTCTCAATTGCTTCCTTCACACTACTAATACTGTCCTCCAAAGGCTTTATCCTATCATATACCACTTTCTGAAATTCAGGATTTCGAAAAGAGGCACCAACAAAAACCTTCTTAGGTTTGGAAATAAAATTATAATCAACACCACCCCCGGCACTATTATTCTTTAAAAACCTAAAACAGTCCAAGAATTTCATATCATTCAATTCCTCCAAAGTCGGAGAAATAAACTGCATCCTCATCTGTATTAACAAAATAAACAAAATAATCACTCATTTATACAGCATACAGAATACTCAATTGAGAAAATCAACAATTAAAACTATCATTATACCTGGCCAGAACCAAACACAAAATCATTCAATTGCTCATTGGTTGGTGGTTTTCCAATTTCTTCCCATGACAAGATCCTCATATTTGAATCATCACTCCGATCACATATTCCACGATCCATCAAAGTAGGAATACTCTCATACAAAAAAACTTGAAAACAGTAAGAAAACCCACACAACTTATATAATTTTGTGTATCTATCCTTAAACATATTATACTGCACATAACCATTCTTCAACCTCCTAACCAAACCTTTAACAGCAACAAACAAAGACCTTACAGTCATATCATAACAAATTTTTCCCCATGGAAGAGCATTTAGATCACCTATTGCAGCATAAACCAACAACCCTCTATCCACAAAACGAGGCGGCGCAGCAGCTAATAGAAAATTAAATAACATATAAATAACAGACATCCTCACAGCCTCCTCATCATCAACAAAAGCAACACCCTTGAAAAAAGAGTCGATTAAAGCTCGTGTAACACGGCAGTCCCCAAAATACTTGTCGATCAACACACTCTTCGTACCCGAAAAAATAGAAACGTCAACATTACCAACACCATTCAATCCAGTTATTAAACAAAATTCAGGCAACCCAAAACGTACACGTTTCTTCGCAAACTCAAACCAAATTTCCCCACCATCCCTTTGATAAATTTTCCTAATTAATGCTTGATGCAAAATTTGAGAATATATCTTTGGCTGATCAAAATTAAGATACTGGGAAAATGGGGTACGCAAGAACATATCTCGCTGTGTATCAGTTAATTCTACATAATCGTTTCAGGAACCTTAAAATAATTCTAATAAGTCGCATTCCCATGAAAGTTACGATTGTTCTCATCATAATAAAAAGTCCACATATACAAAAAAATTATAAATACATGCATATTAATAAAGGTTTACAAATGAAATAAACTATTAGAATAAAAATTTTAAAGAAAGAAATAATACGTTATAAGCAAAATACACAATAGATATGCAAAAAAACTAGCAATGGAAGTTCATCTTTTCTACACAAATTATAATTACAATAATGGTACTTAGTAACCTAAATTTAACCTATCAAAACACAAAACAAATCCAATAATTAAAAACAGTAACTAAAGAATATTGAAAATGAACAAACCATACATTTAAAATTAATCTACCACAAAATACATTGCATGCAATAAATGTAACACCCCAAACTAGGCGGATATTACAGTGCCGTGGACCCCCGACTGGGACCCACCAGGCGAATGAAAAAGGATGAATTACACAGGGTAAATGTAGTACCGAACCACATTACAACATCAATTACTCCGATTAGGAGTTTCATACAACACACCCAGGATAAAATAGAATACATGTGTATCTTATGTGACGATAAAATACACAACACTGAATGAAACGAGTATTCAAACGGAATGTCTGCAACGGAATAAATAAAGGAAACATAAATGACTGAATAAGTGATCGAGCATCGGGCCCCCTTCTAGTATCATTGGGACTCCTCGCCGTCAACGTGCTCTCCTGTGCCTTTGCCTTGCCATGACACGAGAAACAAATATCCCCAAACGGGTCGATTATCTGAAACAACAATCCTCAAGGTTGAAAATACACAATCATGATATATATCAAGTTATGAATTATCCTTAGTTATGAATTACGTCGAAGAGGGGTATCATAGTACGCCGTAGTGTTCTGCAAGTGTACAAGACGAATGACCGGACACACCCGTCCTTGTACCTAATTAGTCTCACGAGGTAATGCATTACCGTGTGCACAATCCAATGTATCACTCGCAATACATGGCCATCATGTGCCCGACTAAAAATTCCACACATCCGCACCCGGCCACGCAATATGAACCCAGAAGGTCATATGAACAAGAATGACCGTAATGAATATCAATGAATAAATAATAATCTGACAAAGTCAAGAATGACTCACCGAGATGAGAGTAATAATGAAGTGATTGATAGTTTCAATGGAATGATTGGAACCGCCGTTCCCGTTAATGAAGTGATTATTCAACAATTACAAGTCTCAATATGATTAATACAATGATGAATGAGTTATGATTATGAATGATCAACAACAAAAGGAATGAATATCCTTTTAACCGAGTAAGAATTAACTTACACAATACCGGTGACAATTATCCTTCCACGAACGACGTCCTAATTGAGATATCGGTCGCTCGAACAACCTTGAATTATACAATATCCAACAACCCGTTCAATATACGAATCAAACACGAATATAACGAACTCAAAACGTCGATACGATTAAACTAAATCCATTGAGGCATTAAATCAAACACGTTGCGGCCAAACTCCGATTGTTTACAATCAAACCTCAATATACTGATATCAAATCCCCCAAGAAGTGTTTCAAACCAACAAAACATCTTCAATATGATTTAATAATCCAAGACGAATATCCGAAAACGTGATTATAACGACAATTAATCGAAAACCCCCAATTTCAACTCGATAATCAAAGTGTTCTTGAATAATCCTTCAATAATCCAATGAATCCTTATACAAACTCATAATCATATACATATCCCTTCATATAACATGATTATAACATCCAAAACATCATATCTCAACATAGAATCGAAATCCAAGGTGTTGAAGAAATTACCTCTTGAAGATTCAACCACTTCGATCCGAAGAACACGAGTTTAATCGAGTATCCAAGCTTCACAACCGAATGAAAATGATTAAAAACCACACTCAAGTGATAGGTGAAGAGAATTTTCTCCCTCAAGCCTCTCTCTCGTATGAAGGTGGAAGAAATGTAAGGAATGGGCTGAAATGCTCAAAAAACGAATTTATAGGGGTTGACTGCCCTGTCGGACACGGCCCGTGCCGATCGGCACGGTCGCGGCCTGGCCCAGTCGGCAGGACTCGATCGTGTCTGCTTGACACGGTCGCGGCGCGAAGGGCCTTCCGATAGTGACTGTCCGACGGCGACTCGGCATGACTCGACCGTGTCTGGAACACGGTCGGGCGTCTGGGCGATCGGTTCGCTTAACCGGAAGAGTTCGACTCGGCCGTGCTGAGCGACACGGCCGAGTCACGTGGCAGAGACTTGGCATTTCGGGACGAGTACGGACGCGGGCGTGTCGGACGACACGGCCGAGTTTGGTCGGCAGTGATCGGCCAATAACTGAAAAATGAGCGGGTGAGCTAAAACGACCATAACTCTCTCGTCCGGACTCCGATTGACTCACCGTTTGAACTATTGGAAAGCTAACTCGATGCTCTATAATATTGCAAAGATTCAGAATTTTTTGGAGTTACCAAAAATTAATGGTGATCTAACAAAGTCGAACTCATATGCGGAAAGTTGAAACAATGGACAATAACGATACACAACTCGAAGTTTTTCCGAACAGTGAACACGAGTGAATGAATATGATTGATGAATGATTATAAATGAGTGAAAATCCACTGAGTGACAATCACCGAATGAAATTACTGAATGATAATGACTGAATTACAACCGGGTATTACATACACCCCCCCTTAAAAGAGTTTCGTCCCCGAAACTAAGGGTCAAACAACTCGGGATAACTCTCCCGCATACTATCCTCGGTTTCCCAAGTAGCCTCTTCGACTCCGTGTCTAGACCACTGAATCTTGACCAAAGGAATTGACTTATTTCTCAACTGTTTGATTCGCCGCTCTAAGACTCGTATAGGACGCTCCTCATATGAATGGTCGTCGGCGATCTCGATTTCGTCGAACTGAAGTATGTGACTCGGGTCGGCAACATACTTCCGCAACTGAGAGACATGAAACACATTATGAATTCGGCTCAAAGCCGGAGGTAAAGCCAATCGATAAGCTAACTCGCCTACTCGATCCAAAATTTCAAACGGTCCAATGAATCTCGGACTCAACTTCCCCCATTTTCCGAAACGGAAAATACCTCGACTCGGGGATACCTTGACCAAAACGTGGTCACCCGTCTCAAACTCTAGTGGTCGACGACGATTATCTGCATATGATTTCTGTCGACTCTGAGCTGTCAACATACGACTCTTGATCAAAGCTACCTTCTCCCGGGCGGCTATAAGTATATCGGGCTCGGTGCCGATTGATTCTGACAAGTCATCCCAACACAAAGGAGATCGACAACGACGACCGTACAAGGCCTCGTAAGGTGCCATCTTAATGGAGGCATGCCAACTATTATTATACGTGAACTCGATCAGTGGTAGTTGGGCTTCCCAATCGTCCTTCCAATCGAGGACGCATGCCCTCAACATGTCCTCTAATGTCCGAGCTTCTCTCCGATTGTCCGTCTTTGAGGATGAAAGGCGATCGAGATTAAGCTGAGTTCCCATAGCACGATGAACTGATTTCCAAAAATGAGACACAAACCGTCCGTCACGATCGGAAACGATACTTTTAGGAGTACCGTGCAGTCTCACTATCTCTTCGATGAATAACTGGGCAAGTCTCTCGGGACCCCAAGTATCCTTAATCTCAAGGAATGAGCTGATTTAGTTAAGCGGTCCACAATCACCCAGATCGTATTCATGCCACGACGACTCGTCGGCAAGCTCGTGATGAAATCCATAGAAATGTCTTCCCACTTCCATTCGGGAATAGGAAGAGGTTTCAAAGATACCCACGGCGGCCGATGTTCAATCTTAACTTGTTGACAGGTTAAGCATCTCGAAACAAATTCTGCGACTTCTCGCTTCATATTACTCCACCAGTAATTTTGTTTCAAGTCCTTGTACATCTTGCTGGACCCTAGATGAACAGAATAAGGGGTAGCATGAGCTTCTCTCAAAATAGAGTTTTTCAACTCGTCATTCGCCGGTACGCACAACCGGTTCTTAAACCTCAAAAGTCCATCCTCGTGGATCACGAATCCAGGGGCTTTCCCCTGAGCCACATCCTCACGAATGCGCAACAATGCTGGGTCTGAACCACGATTCTCCCGATTGCATCCTCTAGAGATGATGAAATCTCTAACATACAAAGTGTCTCGAACTCGCCGGCTGACCTCGATCTCGGGTCTAAGGAATTCTGTTGGAGCTCCTTCGAATTGTTAAACGAGCAAGCATCTGCTCCGAGCGGACTTACGACTCAAGGCGTCGGCGACAACGTTCGCCTTCCCCGGGTGGTAAAGGATCTCGATATCATAATCTTTGATTAATTCCAACCACCGTCTCTGTCGCATATTTAACTCCTTCTGAGTAAATATATACTTCAAACTCTTATGATCGGTGAAAATCTGACAGGTGATGCCATATAGGTAATGACGCCAGATTTTCAAAGGGAACACCACGGCTGCTAGCTCCAGATCGTGAGTCGGATAATTAACCTCGTAAGGTCTCAATTGCCGTGAAGCATAAGCAATAACCTTCCCATTCTGCATGAGTACACATCCGAGACCCTGTCCGGACGCATCACTATAAACCACAAATCCCTCCGTCCCCTGCGGTAAGGAAAGTACAGGTGCTGACATTAACCGGCTCTTGAGTTCCTCAAAACTCCGTTGACACGCGTCGGACCAAGTGTATCTTTTATCCTTCCGCAAAAGGTTCGTCAAGGGTTGAGCGATTTTAGAAAATCCCTCCACAAATCGCCGATAATAGCCCGCTAATTCGAGAAAACTTCGGATCTCCTTAACATTCTTCGGAGGTAACAGTCTCGGATAGCCTCCGTCTTCTGAGGATCGACACGAACTCCGTCCGATGAAATTACATGTCCGAGAAAAGTCACTTCGGGCATCCAGAACTCACATTTGAAAAACTTTCCATAGAGTTGCTCTCGTCTCAACACGTCGAGAACCTGATGAAGATGAATCTCGTGTTCCTCTCGTTTACGAGAATAAATCAAAATGTCATCGATGAAGACGACAACAAACCGATCCAAAAAGTCGATGAAGACCCGATTCATTAGCTCCATGAATACCGTAGGTGCATTAGTTAGCCCGAACGGCATAACTACGAACTCATAATGACCATAGCGTGTTCGAAACGCCGTCCTCGCGATATCCAACTCTCGAATCCGCAGCTGATGATATCCAGATCTTAAGTCGATCTTGGAAAATACTGAAGCTCCCTGAAGTTGATCCAAAAGGTCATCGATACGGGGTAAAGGATACTTATTCTTGATCGTCACCCGGTTTAATTCCTGGTAATCAATACACAAGCGAAAAGAACCATCCTTCTTTTTGACAAACAGCACTGGTGCTCCCCACGGGGACGCACTCGGTCGGATATAACCTTTCTCGAACAATTCCTCAAGTTGATTCTTCAACTCCTGCATTTCGGTCGGGGCCATCCGGTACGGTGCCTTCGATATCGGAGACGTACCAGGCTCCAACTCAATCGTGAATTCCACATCTCTCTGTGGAGGCAAACCAGGTAACTCGTCTGGAAAAACATCGGCATATTCCCTTACTACCGGAATATCCGTCAACATTATTGGTGACTTCTCGGTTTTGGTCATATAGCACCAATAACCAACACATCCCCGATTGAGTAATCTCACTGCTTTCATCAAATTAATGACCTTACGAGCAGTAGGGATTACCTCCCTGAAACACACATTCGATCCCATCGTCTGAAATGATAGTGATCATACGCTTACGGACACTAATGATGGCATCATGACGATCCATCCAATCAATACCCAAGATGACGTCGTCTCTCGGCAAATCTACCATGATAAGGTCCGCTGGCCATACACGACCATGAAACTGAATCGGACAATCCTGAATCTCCCGATTACCGATAATTCGTCTACCATCAGGTAGACCAATGACATAAGGCTCACAACTAGTAGCACTACCCAGAAGTAGTCTACTCAAACATGACTCGGAAATGAATGAATGCGATGCACCAGTATCACAAAGGGTACACACAGGTTGAGATAGAATATCGAGTGTACCTGAGATCATTCGGGCCTCGGGATCATCGGTCTTCTTCATCTCATAAATCCGGGGTTTGCTAGTCTCGGCACCGGACGCTCCCGTCTGCTGACTATAGGCTCCACCTTTAGTCGCTCCTGTCGTTTTAAGCAGCCCGATTGAAGTGGCTCGATTCTCAACGGCTGATCGCCGGGGCTCGAGATGACGCTGGAGTATGTTTTGAGTCCCTACGGCAAATACGGGGCTTATGCCCAACAATTCCTGATTATGACACGTGATGATGTCTCGGACACTTGGTGCCGACATGACCAAGATCCCCACAGTTATAACAGTGATGGCCGGCGGCGCTCGTGGCGAGATTCCGCGGGTTTAGACGTCACAGGAGGTCGCTCAGAAAAAGCAGAGCCCGCACGAGGTTTCTTGAAGGTTGTCTGACCGCCTTCAGACTGATTACGATTCTTCGATTTCTTGCTAGCAGACGAAGGTTGCTGCTTAGCAATTTCTTTAGCAGTAAGCTCATAGGTAAGAGCTTTCTCAATGAATTCGGCCAACGTGGTACAATTATGATTAAGCAATTGTAATCTCATACGGGATTTCAGCCTCTTGCTGAAATACTTAATCTTATCCGCCTCGGAATGAATGATAGATGAGACGAACGGAAGAAGTTCCTGAAATTTCTCGGCAATGGCGAGAACATCCTCGTCTGTTGAGGGGTTGGGGGTGAGTAATTCTGACAGCTTGGCCTCTCTGAGTGGGGCCGGATAATATCTCTCCATCATGAGAGTCTTGAACTGCTCCCAAGTACATGATCCTTCGGTGGGCTTCAACGACAACCACCAAGAATGTGCGCTCTTACCTGTAGTAAGCCGCAACAGAAACTTTGTGTCCTTCGGGACACTCTACCATAGCAAACAACTTCTCGAAATGCTCGAGCCAATGAATAATATCCGCCGGCTCAGACGAGCCCTCAAAAGTAGGTGGCCTCGCGAGAGATGTCGCCGATGATATTGCTCACATTCCTCTCTTGCCTCGAGGTGGCGGCGGAGGAGCTGTTGATTTTGATTGACCGAGTTATGCATCGTCTGCATCACCTGTGTCATATGGGTCATTTGGGCCATCATGCCTGCATAAAGCGAGTGGGTCAACCCGAACACCTTCTCGAGCGGTGTCCCAGTACGACTCACGATAGAGAATGATCACGTCCAGGTGAATGAGTAGCAGCGTCGCTGCTAGATGAATTAGCATTATTCCTCGCATTCGCACGTGTATTCACACGAGCTCTCGGGATTCGGCCCGCTCCACGGCCTCGTCCTCCACGTCCTCTTCTTGCCCTTTCCATACTGAAGGAGGAAAGTCGCATAATGATTACATTTCCCGCATAATTATCACGTTATGATTATGTCATGAGATGATGAAAATGAGTATACATGTTCTAACTTAGTGATTATATGAATGATTTACTGAAGTGACATGATTATCTGATAAAATTCTTGAAATGATTATCTTGAATAACTTAATAAGATTGATAATATGGCCATCCAGGTCGACAACTGAGTAATGAAATCAATTGAGTAATTAATGAGTTAACATGATCGTCCTGATCATTAACTGAGTAATGAAATGAATTAAGTGATTAATGAGTTAATATGATCGTCCTGATCATTAACTGAGTATTGAAATGAATTAAGTGATTAATGAGTTAATATGATCGTCCTGATCACAATAAATGATGATGTTTGAGGATTGTTAATTGATGAATGATGAATGAATGACTATTGCCAGAAATTATACCATGGCGTTAGAAATCTTACAGTTCTTTCGGTCTGATTGGCTCGGCATTTGCACAGGTCACACGTGACACGAAAGTCCAATGATACTAGTCCGATGACGATGACTTCAAATGAGACATGACTCGGAAGGTAGTATTCAAAACCACGCTCCGA
Source organism: Orobanche coerulescens (assembly GCA_033398695.1). Lineage (NCBI taxonomy): Eukaryota > Viridiplantae > Streptophyta > Magnoliopsida > Lamiales > Orobanchaceae > Orobanche > Orobanche coerulescens. The sequence continues at coordinate 10,595,469 of CM065802.1, read as the reverse complement.
TACCAACTCTGTAACACCCCAAACTATGCGGATATTACAGTGCCGTGGACCCCCGACTGGGACCCACCAGGCGAATGAAAAAGGATGAATTACACAGGGTAAATGTAGTACCGAACCACATTACAACATCAATTACTCCGATTAGGAGTTTCATACAACACACCCAGGATAAAATAGAATACATGTGTATCTTATGTGACGATAAAATATACAACACTGAATGAAACGAGTATTCAAACGGAATGTCTGCAGCGGAATAAATAAAAAAAACATAAATGACTGAATAAGTGACTGAACAGACTGGGGCCCCCTTGTAGTATCATTGGGACTCCTCGCCGTCAACGTGCTCTCCCTGTGCCTTTGCCTTGCCATGACCTGAGAAACAAATATCCCCAAACGGGGTCAGTTATACAGAACAACAATCCTCAAGGGTTGAAAATACACAATCATGATATATATCTGAAGTTATGAATTATCCTTAGTTATGAATTACGCTGAAGAGGGGTATCATAGTACGCCCGTAGTGTTCTGTGCAAGTGTACAAGACGAATGACCGGACACACCCGTCCTTGTACCTAATTAGTCTCACGGAGGTAATCTGTTACCGTGTGCACAGTCCAATGTATTGTAATACCCGAGATTTTTGTTCCGGAATCGTTGAGTTTTCTGGGTTTTATCGGATTGTCATTGTCCTCATAGTTGGAATTTCGTGCCATGTTTGGGTGTGTCTTGTTGGGACACGTGTTTGGAGGCGTTTCGGATCACTATGTGAGTTTTTGAGTTTTTGTGGTGTAGCGCATGCTAATGCTTGAGGCATAGCGCACGCTACTGCGTGGTGTTTAGCGCACGCTACTGAATGTGTAGCGCACGCTAACTGGCAGTCCAGAGGCAGTCCAGTAGCTACTGGACTGGGACTGGAGCTTTGTTAGCGCACGCTAAGGCTGATAGCTAGCGCACGCTATCGAGTGCTTAGCGCACGCTCTCTCTTCTTTCTAGCGCACGCTACCCGGCAGGTGCGGTTCTGTCCAGGGGCTACTGGACTGGTTTTGTGACCCGTTAGCGCACGCTACGGATTTTGGCTAGCGCACGCTAACTGTGTTATATGCGGTTTCTCTGGAGCGTTGACCCCGTTAGCGCACGCTAATGAAGGGTGATTAGCGCACGCTAATAACTGTCCAGTATAAATACTGGACAACAGCATTAAGTCGTCATTTCCCACTTTTCCTCATCCCTTCCGACGGGAGTGAGATCCAGAGGCGAGTAGGACCGATCTTTTTCTTCTAGCTTCATCTCTGAGCGGATTTGTAGATGTTTAACAACATCTAATCGTATTCTTGGTCCAGATCAAGGTAATCTCTTCTTAGAACCCTAATTTCTTGAATTTGGGGTTTTTCCTTGGATTTGTGATTCTTAACCGATCTCATCCGATCGGTTGTGTATTTTTGGTTGTCTTCACCGTAATCTTCAGATTTTGTTAACCGTTCATCGATTTTTATCGCCCGGATCAACGATTCTTGATTTCTTTGAGAATACTTAGATCCTTGTCGTTTTTAGGATCGTTTTGGATTTCGATTAGTGTTATTGATTCGTGGTGATGCTATTTTCGTAGTATTCGTGGGCTGTCGAAGTCTTGGTCGTGTTTGGAGGTTCGAAGGTTGCCGATCGTGCCCGTTAAATCGTTTCGTGCTCGTATCGAGGAAGTATCTTGTCCATACATTTCATGTTTCGTAGGCGTAATTATTGATAAATGATTATATACGAAACCCAATGTTTAATGAACGTAAAAAGGGATCGGTATATTCTCGATAAATGTTGCCTTTCAACGATAATTTATGTACTTCGTGAATATATGTGTTCTCGGAATATGTGTGTTGGATTTGTATGTTGTAAAGATGATATGATCACTTTGAATGAGTTTATTATACCGTAATCCTTTGGCGGGGATTACGTAATGTTATGTGTACTTGTTCGTTAAGAATGTATTACGTGGGATATTAGTTGTTACTCCTTTGAAAGGAGGTTGTGATATTTAAGTGTTGCTTGGCTTGATGTTCTGCTCATTGTGATGTGATTGCTGGAAGTGATGTGCCTCCGGGTAGGATTGTTGAATCTCTGGGATCCATACTTGCTAGTATGGGTCGGGCGTGACCGTAGGGTTATCCAATTCGGGTATGTCTTGCGGGGACTCCGAGGTTTGGGGCTTGCTAGCCCGATGCCGAGATAACTTGTGGAGTTATCATCGGGTATGTCTTGTGGGGACTCCGAGGTTCGTGGCTTGTTAGCCCGATGCCGGGATAACTTATGGTTGTGGTTTGGAATGGTTCTGTGGCTGTTGCCACGAGGACATGTGATTTGGTATGGCTTCCTATTGGGTTATTTACTCGGGTATGTTCTACGGGAGCATCTGAGGTTCGTGGCTTGTTAGCACGGGACGCGAATAATCCTTAGGAACATGTGCTATGTGATTCGGGTCGTGGACCCTGTGGCTTATGATTCGGGTCTTGGACCCCGTGTGTTGTGAATTGGGTTGTGAAACCGCGTTTTATTATTGGAATCGTATTTTGGAAAGATGATTTTGGGCCATGTCCCTAAGTGTTTTCGAAGGGCTTGAGAATTCCTTTATTTCAAATGTTTTCAAACTCCCGAGATCATAAAATATTTTGTATGAAATACATGGTTCTATTCCTACCTTTTATAAATCAAACTGTTTCGAGTAAGTGAATTATCTCGGGAAATATATTCAAGATTATTATATTCTTGAAGCACGTTGTGTATGGCTTGTACTTTTGATTTTATACTTGCACTAGCAAAACACTGGAGTTTTGCTAACCCCCGAGTATTCGGGGGGTGGATGTCTGTATTGCGTCCAGGTACTTGCAGGTAGCTGGGGAGCGAATCACAGGATCGATACGAAGGATGATGGGAAACGAAGATACTAATCACGTGAAGACCAATTATAGAGTATTTGGTAGAGTCGTGTTGATTATTCCTCCGATGTGTTATTTTATCGAATTATGGAAGTGATATTGTATTCTAGCCCCTGCGTGGGTATGTGTTCTGGGCAAGGATCTTGTATGTATTGTTCTGTATGTTGTGATATAAGACCATATCGGTCTAATGGTCCTTTATGTAGCCATGTCGGCATGTGAAGTGATGCATTGTTTTGTATTTAGCCTGGTAGATCCTCGCGGAGAGGGTCTGCGGCGCTGTAATATTCCCGAGTGGTTTGGGGGTGTTACATGTATCACTCCCAATACATGGCCATAACGTGCCCGACTAAAAATTCCACACATCCGCACCCGGCCACGCAATATGAACCCAGAAGGTCATATGAACAAGAATGACCGTAATGAATATCAATGAATAAATAATAATCTGACAAAGTCAAGAATGACTCACCGAGATGAGAGTAATAATGAAGTGATTGATAGTTTCAATGGAATGATTGGAACCGCCGTTCCCGTTAATGAAGTGATTATTCAACAATTACAAGTCTCAATATGATTAATACAATGATGAATGAGTTATGATTATGAATGATCAACAACAAAAGGAATGAATATCCTTTTAACCGAGTAAGAATTAACTTACACAATACCGGTGACAATTATCCTTCCACGAACGACGTCCTAATGAGATATCGGTCTCGAACAACCTTGAATTATACAATATCCAACAACCCGTTCAATATACGAATCAAACACGAATATAACGAACTCAAAACGTCGATACGATTAAACTAAATCCATTGAGGCATTAAATCAAACACGTTGCGGCCAAACTCCGATTGTTTACAATCAAACCTCAATATACCGATATCAAATACCCCAAGAAGTGTTTCAAACCAACAAAACATCTTCAATATGATTTAATAATCCAAGACGAATATCCGAAAACGTGATTATAACGACAATTAATCGAAAACCCCCAATTTCAACTCGATAATCAAAGTGTTCTTGAATAATCCCTCAATAATCCAATGAATCCTTATACAAACTCATAATCATATAGATATCCCTTCATATAACATGATTATAACATCCAAAACATCATATCTCAACATAGAATCGAAATCCAAGGTGTTGAAGAAATTACCTCTTGAAGATTCAACCACTTCGATCCGAAGAACACGAGTTTAATCGAGTATCCAAGCTTCACAACCGAATGAAAATGATTAAAAACCACACTCAAGTGATAGGTGAAGAGAATTTTCTCCCTCAAGCCTCTCTCTCTCGTATGAAGGTGGAAGAAATGTAAGGAATGGGCTGAAATGCTCAAAAAACGAATTTATAGGGGTTGGCGCCTGTCGGACACGGCCGTGCCGATCGGCACGGTCGCGGTGCGCAATCAGTCGCGAGGACTCGGCCGTGTCTGACACGGTCGCGCGCGAAGGGCCTTCCGATAGTGACTGTCCGGCAATGACTTCGGCATGACTCGGCCGTGTCACTGGAACACGGTCGGGCGTCAAGCGATCAGTTAACCGGAAGAGTTCGACTCGGCCTTGCCGGCGACACGGTCGAGTCACGTGGCGAGACTTGGCATTTCGGGACGAAAGTCAACGGGCCGTGTCGGACGACACGGCCGAGTTCGGTCGGCAGTGATCGGCCAATAACTGAAAAATGAGCGGGTGAGCTAAAACGACCATAACTCTCTCGTCCGGACTCCGATTGACTCACCGTTTGAACCATTGGAAAGCTAACTCGATGCTCTATAATATTGCAAAGATTCAGAATTTTTTGGAGTTACCAAAAATTAATGGTGATCTAACAAAGTCGAACTCATATGCGGAAAGTTGAAACAATGGACAATAACGATACACAACTCGAAGTTTTTCCGAACGATGAACACGAGTGAATGAACATGATTGATGAATGATTATAAATGAGTGAAAATCCACTGAGTGACAATCACCGAATGAAATTACTGAATGATAATGACTGAATTACAACCGGGTATTACAATAAATAATCTGATACAAAACATCAAAACAAAAAAAAAACACGAGGAAATTCCTTTTACCAATAAGCAAGAAAAATAAAATAATTAACAACTATATACAACAATTCGGAAAAAATATTAAACTAACCTTCAAAAACTTTGAACAAACATAAATACTTGCATCTCCAACCTTCTCGTTATCTTTCTTGAATTCAACGGCAACTTTACCTTCCTTTTTCTCAGTGGATACCTCTTCGAAATCAGAATCAACATCATTCTTCAAAATATTAACTTCAGCTACACCGGATTTTCATAAAATCTAATGTTACCCCTACACCTCGTCTTTAAATCTAACCTAACCGGATTGAAATCCCTCGTTTTTTTCTTCATAGACCTAGTACAGCGACTAAATTCAGCCGCATCAACACATATCTTATGCTTTTTGAGCCGCGATGAATCCATACGCAGGACAATGTCTTTCATCCTAATTTGCGAAAAACCAAATAAAATAATAACGCTAACGCAATTAGAAACAGAAAAATGACAATAAAAGAGAAAGATCCTATAAGAACGATGAGAAGCTATCAGAAGAGGAGAGGAGATTGGAAGAGAAGAATATGCGGCAACCCTGGAAAAAAAGGGAGAAATGTTGTCGAACTGATCTCATGAATAAATATAATAAAAAGAAGCAATATAAAAAACAATATATTAATAACAATATAAATAAAAGGAAAAAAAACGGTAGATGTGTAAATAAAAGCCATATGTGTCATTTGTGTAATATATTATGTAAATGTACTGAGATATGTAATTTTCTCTTTATTTTATTTATTGGGAGCCGTTACCTAGACTCCATCTTAGGGGTAGTACAACCATTTGATCTTTAAAGGATTTTTAGATTTAACCCCTTTTATGGCTATAGTTGGAGAAAGTTCCATTTGTCCAAATTTGAACTTTACCAGATTTTCATTATTTTTCAGACACTTGTACCCTCAAAGAAAAAATCGATTTTCTCAAAAAAAAATTCTAGATTTTCGTAATAATAATAATAATAATAATAATAAAATAACAACAAAAATATAAAGGTCTTAAAAAATCAAAAAATAAAAATCTGGATTTTTAAAAAAATCGCCACTTCATTTTTTACTAAAAATCTGGAATATTAATATTAAAAAATAGATGTTTTTATTTAAAGTTCAGAAACAAGAAATTAATAATTAAAATATCTGGATCTGATTTATAATTAATCTTTAATTTATTTTTTAGATTTTTAGATCTTTTTTTGTGAGAAAATAAAATAGTTTTTTTTAAAACATCCATTTTTTAAAAGTAAGAAAAACATCCACATATTTTTAAAAAACATTCGTTTTTTAATGAAAAGTGAAAAAAATCTACGAAAACAAAATAGGTTTAAAAAAAACTATTTTAATTCTTTTACAAAAAAAATCTAAAAATCTAAAAAAATAAACTAAAGATTAATTATAAATCAGATCCAGATATTTTAATTTTTAATTTTTTATTTTTGAACTTTAAATAAAAATATCCATTTAAAAATATTAATATTCCAGATTTTTTTAAAAAAATAAAGTGGCGATTTTTTCAAAAAATTTCCTGATATTTTTTTTATTTTTTTTATATTTTTATATTTTTTATTATTATTACGAAAATCTAGAAATTTTTTGAAAAAGTCGAATTTTTTTTGGAGGATAAAAGTATCAGAAAAATAACAAAAGGGCGTTAAAGTCCAAATTTGGACAAATGAGGATAGAGGTGCCCAAAAAACTCAACCCGGCGAGTCGCCGCGTCGACCCGGACCCGGCCGACCCGTCGATCCGGACCCGGCCGACCCGTCGATCCGGACCCGTGGTATACACGGGTGGGGTCCGGGTCCTACATTTCCCAACCCGACGACCCGCCAGGTTCGACCCGTCGACCCGACAGAATAAAAAAATTGAAATTATGGCCGTTGGACCCGGCGGGTCGGACCCGTGACCCGACGGGTCTAACGGCTAGAATTCAGATTTTATAAAAAAAATCTATCCATAAATACTTCCCCAACCCAACACATTTTTTTCACACCTTCATTCAAATCTATCTCTCAAACTCTTATTGCTAATTGCTATACCAGTTAATCTCTCACTTTTCGCATTTAATCATTATGTCGAGTTCTGACAAGGGAAAGGGTATTGCTACGTCTCCCAAAAATCCAAAATATCCAAGTTCGAGCGAATGACTCTTTAGGACCAAATGATACTTAAAGGCGCAACAAAAGCCGAGTTACGAGATCAAGAAAATAAGTGGGATGACCTATTAGCGGACCAAGATGTCTATCAAGAAGGCACTACCGAAGGAGAGTCTAGTCAAATGAGTCAAACCGATGATTGAGACGACGACATCGACTTCGACTAAAGGTAAGCAACGTAAGTCAGGTAAGTAAAAAGAACTACGTAGGTTTTTATTCCTCACGAGAATACGTAGCCAATTTAATTTTAAGTGAAAACTTAAAATTAAATACAAACCCATTTTTTTAATTCTTCTTAAGTAAAAGAACAGAGCTTTGATTCCTCACGAGAATACGTAGGCAATTTAATTTTAAATGAAAACTTAAAATTAAATACAAGCTTATTTTTCAAATAATTTTTTTGTTCACTTATAATTATTTTTCGTGTATAAAATAATAATAAATAAAATTTTTTATATACTTCTAAAATTTTTTTATCACGGGTCAGACCCGTGACCCGACGGGTCGGACGCGGACCCGGACCCATGGCCGACCCGCCCACTCGCACATTTCATATATACGGGTGGAGTTTGGGTCCGACCCGACGACCCGACAGGTCCGATCCGGATCCGGACCTGGATCCGGTGATGGGCACCTCTAAATGAGGAGTTTCCTCCAATTGTAGCCATGAAAGGGATTAAATCTGAAAATAACAAAAGGGTGTTAGGTCCAAATTTGGACCCATTTAGTATCCGCGTACTAACGCCGCTGATCGACAAATCGTCGCCGGAAATGGCCGCGTACAAATCGGACGACAAGCTGTCTGCCTTCTTGAAATCAGGCATCTACCGGTTCGACGACGGAAAAACTTATTTCATCGACCCTGTCCGGATCCTGAATCGATCATACACCCGGTTTAGGGTTTCTGCGTCGACTTACTACTCCCGCTTTTTCCCCTCGTCGAAACTTTCCCCTGAAAATCACAGCAATACTTCCAAAAACTCAAATAAACGGAAGCGCCGCGAGAAAGAGAAGAAAAGGGAGCAAGCACTCAACTCCCGGGAACAAATAGCCGATCGACGTCATCAGGTGAGGGTGAATTTGCTCGTGCTTGTAGCTGCGTTTCTAAACTCTTAATTAATTTAATTGCTGTTCTTGGGAAAATAGGAGGTGAGACTAGCATTGTTGAAGGCGCATGAAGCACTTCTCGGTGCGAGTCAGCTTTTGGAAACTTTGAGGGATTTGAGGAGTGATGGAGAGAAGTGTAATGGGGAACCTATTTCGCAGGAGGTCGAGCTTGATTTCGTGGAGTTAGGGAGCGTCTGGCAAGCTCCTTTTTATGAGATTATGCTTACGGTTCATGAAGAGGACAACACACTTCGAAGTGCAGGTTCCATTCTTTAAAAACGAATTTTTTAACGCTCTTTTTTCTTTGGGGAGTGTCATTTTGGCTTTAGTCTTTGCTCAAGGGGGATTTTGTTATTAAGTAGGTGAGGTGTTTTGCTAATATATTCTATTACTTTGAGTATTCATAGTTTCGCATCTGATCTCATGAATCATGATGAATGGTATTTATAAAAACTAATGCATTCTTGCTTCTGTAAGAGGTTTTAGTTTTTTCAGTGCAAATTTAGCACATAGTACTATAGCTGTAAGTATAGGGATTTCCGCCTCATGGTTTTACTTATTCACATTATAGATTACTTGGTGAAATGCGTAATATTATTTTGTGTGTAGGATTTTGCTTTGTTGTTTCTATGTGTGAGCTTGACTGTGTGACTGTGTATGGGTTGTTGGAAAATTGAATATATTATGCAGTTTCAGGTTTATATCGACATATATTGCAGGTGTTTCTTCCTATTGTCAAGTAGTGATTCCAGTGTTTGACAATCTAATTGCCAATGAGGGGAGTGACGATATGGAGGCTGAATTATTGGACCACAAGTACATTTTGCCGAAGGAAAGTTCTTTTTATATGGTATAAAGCTAATATTCTATCCTCATTATGCTTTTAGTGTTCTAGTTTTGAGATTTCTATGACAGTGCACACCTTTTATTAGGATATTATTAGTATATTTTTATTTTTGTAAAATTTCTCCATCAAATTATGTTTGAATTTCTCCGTCAAATTATGTTTACACTCTGACATTCCAAATGTTATGTTTTACTTGTCATGAGGAAGTCCGATCTCAAGCAGATTCGCAACCTGATTCCTGGTAAGGATCTTTGATCTAAATGACTATTTGCTTGAATCTTCTTTAGAGAGTCAAAATAAGTTTTGTGTATTGGAAAGCTTGTAAATTAGCTTACTGTCAAGTATTGATAATAGAAGTTATCAAATATATTGCTCAATATCTATTTCTATATGACTTGTCATTGATCTGTGGCAGCTGATTCTGATTGTGGCTTCAATCTTATAGTGATCGATCCTCCATGGGAGAATAGTAGTGCTCATCAAAAACTAAAGTATGTTCATTTGATTTATATTATTTTATCAGATTTTACGTCCAAATCACTGACAATTGATGCAGCACGTTCATTCTCTCTTTTTCTAAATAAAATATTAAATTTAACTGCAGGTACCAGACTTTGCCTAATCGGTACTTTTTATCTCTTCCTATAAAACAACTTACTCATAGCAAAGGAGCTCTAGTAGCCTTGTGGGTGACTAACAGAGAAAAAATGCGGAACTTTGTGGAGAATGAATTATTTCCTAAATGGGGGGTCAAGCATGCTGCCACCTTTTACTGGCTGAAGGTATTGCTAATCTTGTCTTAACATTAGCAAAGCTTTGTGTGGGTGCTCTGGATTTCACATATATTTTTTTAATCTAAAATCTAGTCATAGGTGAAGGCAGATGGCTTCTTGATTAGTGAACTCGATCTCTTTCATCACAGGCCGTATGAGTGCCTTCTTCTTGGTTTTAGTCCTGGAAAGGTCAGAGTCGCTACTAATCAGGTCTCAATCTACAATCTACTATCGTTCGATGTCCATCACCGACCATGATCCCTTCCATGCAGGAAATGAATGCTGAACAGCTGATGAGATTGAAACGCGTTCCAGATAATCAAGTCTTCATCAGTGTCCCAGGAGATTATTCCAGGAAACCCCCAATTGGAGGTGTGCTTGTGCCGACCTTTTTGTTTTCAGTTAATTTTTAGAGGATAACTTAAGTTTTATGTACGAGTCTTTGGATTTTTTCAACAGAGTTACTGCTGGACTATGTGCCGGGCCTTAATCCTTCCCGTTGCATCGAACTATTTTCTAGGGAGATGATAGCAGGGTGGACATCCTGGGGCAATGAACCTCTACATTTTCAAGACTCAAGATACTTTCGGCAGACTACAGATAACTGAATCTTAAATTTTAACAGTCAGTTTAATATCTACTTCCCATTTGGGGTTGAATCAATGTTTTAAGTCGATTAGTGTTCATAATGATTCTGTTCTGTAATTTAATTTTGGATGCTACTGCTGATTTACTTGAATTTATCCTTCCACTCAGAACCCAAAACTACTTGTGACTGCGAAGTTATTTTAATTACTTCATTTATCATTATTGTTACTAGTATATTTTAGTATATTTGAACAGACTGCTGCTTTCATTATCATTATTATTTTCACTATCATCATTATTTCCGTCATCAGTATTTTTCGTGGTACTCACTGTCATTAGTTTCATTACTATTTCACTGGATTCGGATTGCGAAATTGTTTGTTTCCTATAAACTCTAAATATTAAAAGATTTGCCGAGTGTTCCTAGTACAACAACAACATTACCCCAATGCCTCAACGGCTCCCGCAAAAAGCGGGGTAAGGGGGATCGGATGTACGCAAATTCTTACTCTGTCTTAACAGAGAAGACATTTAGGATGATCCAAAATGAAAATTGCATCGAGAATTGTATGGAATGACTAGTACTTCATGAGAAGTGCAGCAAGTTTAGCGAGTCATTTTGTTTTATTCCATTATAATCCAGAACCAAAGAATAAGGAGTCGTTGGCTCCATTGGAAACAATGGAAAGACGAGTGTTCCTAGTATTCATGAAAAAATGGAAATAGTAACACCCCAAACGTACCTTATGGGAGTGTTTGCAAATGTTTTTTTTTTTTTTTTAAATATTAGAGATTCTGAATATTTATGAGTTTGTTATTATCAACATCTCTTAAAAAAGCACGTAACATTTGAAAATAGAGAAGCAAGTCATTCTTGTTCTTGGCGGCTTTAAGTTAAGACCTACAATTTTGAATGTATATTAACATATAATCGGGGTGATTTGAAATCAACCAAACACTAGAAGTATGCAGCTACTTTTTTTATTTAAATACCGAAAACTCGCCACGTTGACTGAAAGACGATTTGACGTACCTTTCTGCATAAATAGCTAATAAGTACCTTAAACTAAAGCCCCATTTAACATCGCATTCTCAGCACCTAAAAGCAGCTTTCCAGTCAAAAGCAGTATTTGGTAAATGAAAAACTATTTTCCTTGAAAGTTGGGGAAGATTGGAAAGTTGCTTTCAGAAAAAAGCTACAATTTGTAGTTTTTGGAAAAAATGACTGTCCTAACTCATAGCTTTTTTTTTTTACAAGAGGAAACTCGTCTCATTTCATTGATAATAAGTGATTCAATACAGGTTGGGACATACTCATAAACTTTGGAGCTAGCACTAAATCGTGAGCCTCTAGCTAGAGTGTGTGCCACACGATTTGCTTGTCTCCTAACATAGCTAACCTTGAAGCTGTGGAAAGTAGATAAGAAGTTTTTACAATAAGAAATTAGCGTGCCAAATCCTGTGTTAGTATTTGTATCTTCCTGCACTCCATTAATCACTGGTAAGCAGTCCAGTTCTATGGAGACCAAAGAAAGACCCAAATCCCGAAGCCATAGAAGAGCTTGCCAAAGTCCCATCGCTTCCGCTTCTCGAGGAGAAGGAAGGCCTTCAAACCAAAGAGTCTTGCCACTATGAAACTCACCCAGATCATTCCTAATACATATGCCAATCCCATATTTATTTTCGGTCTCAAACAAGGCGGCGTCTACATTGCACTCAAAGGAGCCAACAACTGGTTTTTGCCAAGAATCCTTCTCGGCCTGCACACTGCTGTCACGGGCAGCAGCAGCATCAACACGCGATCTGGCTGCTGTCCATTCTGCCAAGAAATCCATCGACTTGCCAACGACCACCTCCATCGGCTGCACTACTCCTTCCCAAACACATGATGTCTTTTCTGGACCGCTCATCAAGAGAATTCATCAAGAGAGAGAAGCATTCTCGGAAAGATTCCGCATTATCCATAGCACGCTGAACATGAGGCATCAAAGCGGAGCTGATTCGTTATGTGAAGTCCTAACTCATAACTTAATTGTTAGGACAGCTGATATTATTTTTCTATGAAAATAGCTCTAACTTTCAATACAATCTTGATATTTTTCTTAAGCGACTTTTAGAATTTTATCATGATTTACCAAAGAGATGTCAACTTTTTCCCACATTTGGTTTTGTTGGCCACAAATTGGACCTAAGCCCTTTGTTTGGAACAACTCATACTAAGTTTACGACCACTGGCTTAGCTAGGAGGGCCAACCCGGGCTCGGGCTCCCTCCATATGAGGAAAAAGAATCAAATTTTGACATCGGGGAGTGAAATAGAGCATGGAACGGCAAGCTCCCAAAAAATAAAAATAAAATAAAAATAAAAAATAATATTTCTGTAAGGGTAAGCTTTGGCCCCCTCCCTCCCCCAGGCGCGACGCCATTGTTTATGGCAGCAACGAGCATATTAGATTTTATGGGTTGCACTATGGGAGTGACATCTGCAAACACGACCTATATCATTCCCTCTGCACTGCCATCGACATTTACCTTAATCGCGGGTTCTCCTAGCCAATTAGACAACAATGTATTAGTCCCTTCTTTTCAAAATATTTGGTATATTTTGACTTTACTTAAATGTTTTGACCTCTTTTGATATTTGACAAAATAACTTACGAGTGCTAATTAAAATATAACATTATTTTGATAAATTTTAAAAAAACAAATCTACCAATCATTTTAAGAAGCACGGAGTATTATCTATGAAACTTGTAAAATTCGAGTCTTGAGGGCATGAATCCACCATTGCCAAATCTATTTGAATACTCGTATAAATGTCCTTCAAACAAATTTAGGGATACATGAAACATGCTTCAACCGTGTATTGTATTAATTGTTAGTTGTTAGCTTATTGTTCTAGTTGGTTTCACCAGCTGATTGTGATAGGTGAAAATGTGTTTGGTAAATTTAGTTGTTTGCATTAACCAGTTATATTTTCTTTTTGTTCGTAATGATAATACCATAATTATAATTATATTAATATATATATATATATATATATAAACCATTGGTATATGTAATATTTTTAAAAATTAATTGAGAAATAATAAACAAACAAATATATTTAACAATAATATACATAGTCAATAATAATATATAAACAATATATTTAATGATAATATATTTCTAAATAATAAATCAATTAATATACTTAATATAATATACCGACAAATATAATGTATATTTTGGTATAGAGGTGAACAATTGGGGTATTCTGAAAAATTGACACCACCAAATATATTTGGTACTATTAAATTTAACAATAATAACAATATATCAATAAATATACTTCCTCTGTTTTCTTGAAGTTGCAACGGCTTGATTTTTGTGCTGATACAAAATTTTGACCATTAGTATCTTAGTTATATACTAGTAAAAAATATTGAGACTAATCTAATAACATTTCATATGATAACAATAGTGCATGAATAGTACAAAATTCAAGTTATTGCAACTATCTTATATATAAAATATATGTATTTTCTACCTTAAAATACTAATATATTAAAAATATACATTACACACATAAAAATATCGATATATTAAAATAATGCACTCTCATTAATTATTTTCTAGCACTAGACCTGACAATTTGTTCGTGTCGTGTACTGTCGTGTTTCGTGTACCAAAAGTCCAAACTCATACGACACTAAATGAATTCGTGTCATGTCGTGTCGTGTACCGCGCAAATTCGTGTCGTGTCGTGTTTTCGTATCAGGCACATAATATAAGATAAATATTAAAATATTATAAAAAATAATAATTTTAATATTATAATATTATTTTTATAGGTTTTAGTAGACGAAATAAAAGGAATGGCAACGAAAATACGAATGTTTACACGAAATTTATGAAAATTCACATTATATTTTTAAATTTTAAAGTTTAGTATAAACAGAGTTCATAAAATATATATTTTTATTAAATTAAATATAAAATATTATATTTATTTATTTATTTATTTATTTATTTATTTCGTGTACCTCGTGTCGTGTCGTGTACCCAAAGGGTAAACACAAAACCGACACTAAATCTCGGTCGTGTACTTTCGTGTTCGTGTATTTTCGTATCGTGTACTCAAAATGCAAACTCAAACACTAAATTTTCGTGTCGTTTTCGTGTCGTGTTTTCGTGTCGTGTGGTAAATTGCCGGGTCTACCTGGCACGCATTTAGTGTGATGGGTCTGAAACCTAAATCGCAAACACGTTTTTCTTTTCATCCCAATTCCAATCAAAGCTTCCCAAACATGTCCCAAGAAAATGGTACAACAATATCTCAACAAACTTATAATGTTTTCTACAACAAACAAACAAACTTCAGTTCTCCCTATAGGCAATGTACTCAGCCAACGCCACCAGCGGCGCCGCCTTTTCCAGATCGAAATCCGCCAGCTGCTCCTTCGCCTCCTCCTTCAACTTCGCGGCGAACTCCTTAGCCTTATCCAATCCCAAAAGCTTCGGATAAGTCGTCTTATCCACCGCCAGATCCTTACCGGCCGTCTTACCCAACTCATCCGACGTTTTAGTGACGTCCAATATATCATCCACGACTTGGAAAAGCAGTCCGATTTTCCGAGCGAAAATCCGTAGCTTCTCGATCTGATCGTTCTCTCCTCCACCCAAAATCGCACCCAAAACCACGGAAGCCTCCAATAATGCGGCAGTTTTGTGGATGTGTATGAATTCTAAAGTATCCAATCCGACGTGTGTGTTGTTTCCGGTGTGGTTCAGGTCCACCACTTGCCCCGCCACCAGCCCCTCCGTCCCTATTGCCTTTGCTAATTCTCCAACCGCCGCTAGTATTCTGTCGGGCGCTACCCCATTGGTGGCGGTGGCGATGAACTCGAATGCAAAGGCTAGTAAAGAATCTCCTGCTCGCAGAGATGGATTTTTAGGAAAAGAGGATTATACTAATTTGACACATTATAATTTGGATAATTGCAATTCAAGTCTTATAACTACAAGCGTGATAACAATGGTCACACAAACTAGCGATTTAAAAGGGAAAAAAAAAATCATAAAAATAATAGGCAAAAAGACGTTTCTTTAGATTATTGGGAACCTAGAAGTGTCGGTTCCGCGCAAATGTTTAGATACGGTGTCCGACATTATGTTTAACGTACGAGTATCGGATACTACGAACATAGAGATACAGTGCGGGCGCGCATGGACGAGTACTCATTCCAAAATAAGTGTCATTGTTTTCTATTTTATTTTTAAGCAAGGGACACATAGGGACATGGGGGACACGGTATGCTCGGACACTTCGGAGACACGCGGGAAAATTCGTGATAAGGCTTCGGAGTTTTTTTAAATAATTACCAATTTTACAAAAGGAAGTTCATATACAAAAATAAATAAAAATCCTAACATATAATGTTTAATTGAATATCTTAGAATAGTCTTTAGACTCGGTAGTTTAAATAATTTGGAGTATTAAGTGTTTTTGTAAGGATTAATGATTATGGATGTTAGTTATTGTTTACAATAAATCATACTGCTCGTTCAATTGTACTCGTGTTTTATATTTTTTATAAATTGCCACACCCGACTTTGCATCGTACGTATACCCGTATCGGTGTTTCTTAGTTCAAATCTCTTCCTCGGAAATTTGGACACTTTGATTTTCACGGTCTCTCAGGGGGGAGGGAGTGGGGCTCGGGTAAGGGAATCGGGTACCCTTACCCGGGCGGTAACACCGCCGCCGGGGCCTCGGGTAAGGCGGGCGGTGTTCTCATTCGGCTTCTGAAGCCGATCGGTGGGGGGGGGGGGGTTCTTTTTGAAAAATAATGCCGTTGAACGGCTCTTTTGATTAAAAAAAAAAAAAAATTCCCTATAAAACCAAATAACATACACTCATTATTTTCAAATAAAACACACTAATCTCTCAAAAACAAAAAATAATTACTAAAATGTCTTCCGATTCTTCCGAATTCGAATGCATTATTCCGTCTTCGTCCGACGAGATATCCACGGGTAGCTCGTTGCAACTTATGCTTCAAGCGGCTCAGTACCTTGAAGACACGGCAAGCTCTAGCCGAACTAGCGTAAATCGTCAACGGGAAATAGGTCTTCAAACGTTGGAGAATGATTGGTTCGTTGAAACACCAAAGTACAACGAAGAGTACTTTAAAAAAAATTTCGAATGGAGAAAAGCATGTTTTTGCAAATAGTGGGCGACATTGAAGCGAGATACCCATATTTTCAAGAAGGCTACGACGCGCGTTCGAAAAAAAGTTTCACGGCGAAACAAAAAATCACTTCGGCCGTTAGGCAACTCGCAACCGGCAATCCCCCCGATGAGTATGATGAATATTTATGCATGGCTGCAAGAACGTCACGTGAAACTCTTAATTATTTTTGTGAGGCCATCATTGAGTTGTACGGTCGAGAGTACCAACGTAGGCCGACAGCACACGACCTTGCTCGCATTTTGCAGGCCCATGAGGCGAAGCATCACATCCCTGGAATGCTTGGTAGCATCGACTGTACACACGTCAAATGGAAAAATTGTCCTAGACAATTGAGAGGGCAATATACGAGAGGTGACTATGGTGTTCCCACTATTATGCTTGAAGTCACCGCGTCACAAGATATGTGGATTTGACATGCTTTTTTTGGTCCACCAGGGTCAAACAACGATATCAACGTATTGAATCAGTCTGACTTGTATCTTACGGATCGAAATGGAACGGCGATGAACAGTTCATTCAACGTGAATGGACGCTTTTACAAACGCGGCTACTATTTGCCAGATGGAATCTATCCTAAGTGGTCCACATTTGTTAAAGTATACCCGTATCCAACCGACCCAAAGGAAAAGAGATTTAAGAAGTTACAAGAGGGGGCGAGAAAGGATGTCGAGCGAGCTTTTGGTGCTCTCAAAGGAAAATGGAAAATTCTCGATCGGCCTCTCCGAGCTATGACCAAAGCGAAGATTGCCAATCAGGTTCATGCGTGTGTTATATTGCACAATATGGTTATAAAACGCGAAGGGAGGGCAATCTCACTGGTTCATATAATGGATGAGCCGGTCCAGCCAGTGTTCGACGACAATGTGATAGCGGAGTTACTAAACGAAGTTCTCCATGACCGACTTCGATATGATCTCACGGAGCACGTAGCACGTCAATACTTGCCGCATCTCGATGATTAGTGGGTTTTTTATTTTAATCTAGTTATTTTTAAGTATTATGTTATGTTTCTTTTTTTAAGTATTATGTAATATTTTTATTTTTAATGAAATGGTATGTTTTTATGTAATGTTTTTTTTAAGTATTATGTAATGTTTTTATTTTTAATGAAATGGTATGTTTTTATTTTAATATTGTATGTGATTTCATGTATGAAAAAAAAAATCGGGTATGTTTTTATGTAATGTTTTTTTTAAGTATTATGTACTGTTTTTATTTTTAATGAAATGGTATGTTTTTATTTTAATATTGTATGTGATTTTATGTATGAACAAAAAAAAATCGGGTAGTATAGGTGACCACTCCCTCCACTTAGGGTAGTGTTAGGGTAGAATTGAGTAGTTTTGAGTTGGAGGGTTTTTATTGGATAGAGGTGATGTGGCACCTAGGGTATTAGGTGACCACTCCCTCCCCCCTCAAGGACATTTTGTACATTGATGATTTTATTACATATGTGTAAAAATTCTAAGAAGAATAATATTTTAAATTTTTTTTATTATATTATTATTATTATTATTATTACTATTATTAATCTAACAAGTAATTATATAGTCAAAGTTTCTAAAAAGAAAATGAATACCTGCTAGTACTGCCACGTCCTCACCAAACACCTTGTGATTGGTTGGCTTCCCACGGCGGAGGTCGTCGTTATCCATACACGGCAAGTCGTCGTGTATGAGCGACATCGTATGGATCATCTCCACGGCGCAGGCGGCCGGCAAGGAGGCGGAAAGGTGTCCGCCCACGATCTCGCAGGCGGCGATGCACAGCATGGGCCGGACCCTCTTTCCGCCGGCCAACAGAGAGTACCTCATCGCCTCGTGGATCGTCGGCGGGCTCCCCAACGAAACGGCGTCGTCCAGCGCCTCGTTCACGCATTTTGCTTTCCCGACGACGTAAGCGTTGAAATCGAAGGTTCCTGCTGCTGCTGCTGCTTCCTGTTCGGTGATAATGGCGGATACAATTGACGATGAAGTGGGCTTCTTTGATCGGAGAGAAATCCGGCAGGATTTCTTTATTACGGGGATGAAGCCACCATTATTGAAGGGTTTATTACATGGTTGTTTGGGAATGGAGATATTATTAAGAACACATGAATCAAAAACATTTGTGGACATCATTAATTTTCCTTGTTGGTTTTGGTTAAGGAGTTTGAGACAGAAATAGATATATACATACAATGTAAAAAGAGGAGAAGAGATGTAAGAAAGATGAGAGTGTTTCTTATTTTGACCCTTTTTTGGGTGATTAGGTCAGCAAATTAATCATTTTTTATTTATTTTTATTATTTCCGTTGACTTTTAATTATTTATTTTAGCAGGTGGTAGGCACGTTAAATTGGCATTTGAGGATAAGTTGTACACTACTCCATGATCCATTACTAATTAAAATATTCCATTCTCACCTCATAGGGTTGTCGTTTGAGCCGGGCGAGCTCGAGCTTTTTTTACGAGTCGCGTCGGTTCGTTTAGGTAAACGAGCCCAAAGTACTGATCGAACTTGACTTGTTTAATTCACGAGTCGAGTCGAGTCGGTGGAGCAGATCGTTTAAAATTACACTTAAGCGAGCTTAATCTTGTGTCCGAGATCGGCTCGTATTATAAACGAGTTTGAGACGAGCTGGCTTGTTTAGCTAAACGAGCTCTATTCTATATTCGAGTTCGACTTGTTAACGAGCTCGAGTTGAGCCGACTCCTGATAAACGAGTTCAAGCTCGAGCTGCTCGCGAGCACCTCAGATCGAATTACAGCCCTATCAGCCCAAAAATATAAAATAGATATTCTATGCGTTACAACTCGTTGATTAATTATATATTTGATGTATTTTAGATAATAATTAATATAAGTAATAGTGATAAATATATAGTATAAATTAAGAAATAAAAAATATTGGTGATTAATGAGTCGTGAAGATTAAAAGTAAAAAATGATATGCGTAAACTTATTAAGTAAACAATTTTTTGAAAGAAATATAAACTCTTATATTGGACGCAGAGTTACTGTTTGAATTTTATGATAAGTTGGTATAAAGATCTATAAAATATAGTACTATATACTGATGTTACATAAATAGTCTTTTACTATTGGATTTTGACTTCTTAGATTCTGTTATTTTGGATTTATTTTGATTTTGATTGATTCGATTCGAGTCAATTCGATTCGATTGATTCGATTCGATTCGATTCGATTAATTTCGGTTTTCTTCTTCTTATTATTATTAATCTTAATTATTATTATTGTTATTATTACTAATAATATTACTATTATCGTTGTTGTTGTTAATTACTATTATTATTATTATTATTATTATTTACCATTATTATTATTATTATTATTATTTACCCTTAATATATATTTCAGTTCAGTTCAGGTCCATTCAGTTCAGTTCAGTTCAGTTCAGATTCATTCAATCCAAAAGAACAGAACCTTACTTATTGTAGTTATTAAGCACATCAAAAAAAGTACTTTATAATGGCTTGTTATATTGGTGATTGTTTTTTTTTTATAATTATATTTTTATCTTTGATTTTTAATAATAATAAAAAAGAGGAGAAGAAGAATTAAAATGTGTAGGAGGAACTATGCTTTTCTTGCTTCTAGATTTCAATATGCTAGCTTACAAACTAAGCTTCTCCGACATACCGGTATTGTGACTTCTGACCCTTCTTTTGATGATGCATTATGTACTTTTAATGCGAAAATGGATATGGACCTTTTGAGTAACCCGAGTGAGATCGCTGCCCCCAAACTCATGAAGAAATTGGCAGATATACATTTTGCACGGGTTACCCAAACGGTTGAATCCACCTTTCACCTATCTTCTCGACAGATGGCGTTATGGAATTCGCAAAAGGAGGACTACACTTCAGATTGGCTCAGAGTGGTTCCAATATCTGGTTTAGGACAGACTATGAACGCCAGGACTTATCGATGTGTGCTGTGCTATCGGGTAGGTGTTTCGCTTTTTTCCTTTCAGATGCCGTGCTCAGCTTGTTCCAAGGTCTTTACTGGGGATATTTATGGGGACCATGCTGTATCGTGCGCGGGTATTATTGGTATTAAACATCGGCATAATGTTGTGCGTGATGTTCTTGTTGACATATGTTCTCGGTCCGGGATTTCGGCACGTAAGGAGGTTGATATTGGGCTTATTGGGGAAAGGGACAAACCCTTATGTCCAGCTGATATGTTACTTTACTCATGGGATGGTGGGCTTGATGTATGTATTGATCTGACAGGGTCATCGCCCTTGACGCAAACTGGCATGGTTGATTTTGTGTCGGGTCGTGCGGTTATTGAAGCCGCACAACGTAAACGCGTGAAGTACGAGGCTAAATGCTCTGATATGGGATATGTGTTTCTCCCCTTTTCATTCTCTTCTTTTGGAGAATTTGAGAAGGATGCGGTGGCCTTACTAAAACGTATCCGAAGATTCTCGGTGACTCAAGACATTGGAGTACGTGCTGCTGCCCATATTTTTAGTAGGGTTAGCTTCGCTATAGCTAGAGGAGTGGGGGCTCAGATTGTTTCTCGGCTCCCCACTAATTTCTTGTAAACCCTATGAATTTCTTATATTTATTATTTTTATAATAAGAAAAAATATTATTAATAATAATAATAAGTAGTAGTTTTTGTTGTGACAGACATTAAGAACATATATGGTGGGGCTCCCTCTTGGTAAACTCGAGGCGTTTGATTTGCTATGGGTCAAATTAACAATATTTTGACCGTAATTTTTTTTACAATTTTATAATTATAAAAATTATAAGATTATAAATATTTTTAAAAATAAATTTCATGATAAATCTATTTTTATTAATGTCACATCATAATTAATATATCTATCCATAAATTTATGATCAAAATTAAAAAAAAAATCAGAAAAAAATTAAACATCTCAAGTTCATTGGGATTGATGGAGTATTTATTAGGCTTAAGTTTTGCATTGTTTTTTCCTAAAAAAAAAATATTCTCTTAAACTATTGAATCATTTTTTCGGTGGTGAATCAACAGTTTTTTATGTCATTAGATTTTGTGATAGATGTCCCTATGGGCATAGATTGATGGTAAGTTGCAAGGTAATTGGGGTGGAAACACTCTGAAATCGTGGGTTCGAATCTGTTTGGTGACAATATTTTGCTGAAATATTGCAAGGTTTGTTGCTGGGTTCGTGTCTAGTTGGTTTTCTCTCTTGCAGGGCTGCCATTAGTGCACATCCCTCGATTTAACACCCGTCTAGTCAAGGGACCTCTGATTAGGGGTATTCAAAACTGGATATCCGGAATTTCGGATATCCAAAAATTCGGAGACTAGATTTTGATATCCGATATCCGAATATCCGGAAAAAAATATGAATTATATTCGGATATCCTTATATTCGAAAAAAATATTCGGATTTGGATATCGGATATCCGAATATCCGAATACCTTATATTATTTAAAATATAAAAAAAAAATCTTTAGGATTTTTCGGATTTTTCGGATATCCGAATATCCGATTTTTCTGAAAAGTACTATCCGATTTTCTGAATTTTGGATTTTCGGATATTTCGGATCGGATATCGAATATCACATATTTTTGGGGATAAAGTCTTTTTTGGTCCCATAACTTTTCGCCTTTACCAAAAATGTCCCAAGAAATTTCGTTTAGCCAATTACATCCCAATTTTTTCTCAAGTGTACAATTTACATCCCAATACTCGTCGGAGTTGAGAAAACGGCGTCGTTTCCCCCCATGTGACCCGCCCGTGACTTTTAATTTGGGGATTTTATCTCCGTGATGTGGACAATACGTGGAAGGGATAAAGTCTTTTTTGGTCCCATAACTTTTCGCCTTTACCAAAAATGTCCCAAGAAATTTCGTTTAGCCAATTACATCCCAATTTTTTCTCAAAGCGTGACCATTGAACTTTGACCAAAGCGATTGGTTTGTTCCTCAACTGCTTAACTCGACTCTCGAGTATCCTGACCGGTCTTTCTTCAAACGTTCCATCCTGAGCGATTTCGATCTCGCCAAAATCAATGACATGACTAGGATCCGGTATATATCTCTGTAACTGGGATACGTGGAACACGTTATGAACATGGCTTAGTGACGGCGGTAATGCCAATCTGTATGCCAACTCTCCAACTCTCTCGAGTATCTCGAATGGTCCGATATATCTCGGACTCAGCTTTCCTTTTCTCCCAAAATGAAAGATTCCCCGAGTAGGAGAAACTTTTAAAAGTACGTGATCTCCAATACTGAACTTTAATGGACGACGACGTACATCTGCATAAGCTTTACGCCGACTACGGGCGGTGTGACCTTTCGTGAATCAAAGCTATCTTCTCTCGAGTTTGCACGATCAATTCTGGTTCCGTTCCGACCAAATCTGATGAATCGTTCCAACATAGGGGCGATTTGCATCTTCTCCCGTATAATGCCTCAAACGGTGCCATCTTAATAGAAGCATGCCAACTATTGTTGTAGGTAAATTCAATCAACGGTAGATGAACTTCCCAGTCAGTTGACCAATCTAAGGCACAAGCCCTTAGCATATCTTCCACTGTTTGAATAGTCCTCTCGGATTGTCCATCTGTCTGCGGGTGATAAGCTGTGCTGAAGTTCAATTCGGTCCCCAAGGCTTTATGAACTGCTTTCCAAAAATGAGACACAAAACGACCGTCTCGGTCAGAAATAATGGTCTTCGGCGTACCATGCAATCGGACTATCTCTGAAATAAATACTCGTGCCAACCTCGTCCCCACGTGTCCTTAATGCCTAGAAATGAGCTGATTTGGTTAAACAATCAACTATCACCCAAATCATGCTCATTCCTGTCTTGGTTCTCGGCATACTAGTGATAAAGTCCATAGATATGTCCTCCCACTTCCATTCAGGAATCGGGAGAGGCTTCAGCATTCCGTCAGACCGTTGACGCTCGACCTTAACCTGCTGACAAGTCAAACACTTCGAGACATACTCCGCTACATCTTTCTTCATGTTTCCCCACCAAAAGTTCTGTTTCAGGTCCTTATACATCTTATGTTTCAAGTATTGGGATGTAATTGTGATGTAAATTGTACACTTGAGAAAATATTGGGATGTAATTGGCTAAACGAAATTTCTTGGGACATTTTTGGTAAAGGCGAAAAGTTATGGGACCAAAAAAGACTTTATCTCTTCCACGTATTGTCCACATCACGCCGGAGATAAAAATCCCCAAATTAAAAGTCACGGGCGGGTCACATGGGGGGAAACGACGCCGTTTTCTCAACTCCGACGAGTATTGGGATGTAAATTGTACACTTGAGAAAAAATTAGGATGTAATTAGCTAAACGAAATTTCTTGAAACATTTTTGGTAAAGGCGAAAAGTTATGGGACCAAAAAAGACTTTATAAAATTTTCTCAGTCTCTCCCTAAAAAACAAGATTTTTGTGATAGATATGGATACAAATTTGTGGTTATGTGTGGTAATGCACAAGTAAGTTGCTGTGACTTTCACTTTTTTTATTATAAATAAAAAAACATGTTTTATGAATTTGCGGATGATATGTGTTGAATAACTTTGGATAAGGTTCCCCAAGATGATATATATGGGATGTGATTGTCGTTTAAAAGCAACTAGTGTTCATTGTTCAGTTGTTGTAATAAGCTTCAGTTGGCATCTCTCTTTGATTATTTTATGTTGTTTCAGTGTCCCCCTTATTTGTTTTATCTCATCCTTTGCAGACCGCAAAAAAGTGCAAAAGTATATAATGCTGCAGTTGCTGCCACTGGTGATAGAAGAGAAGACGATGACAAACAAAAGATGCATACACACTCTTATGAGCTTTTTTTCATGTAGTTTTCAACTTTGTGGCCAATTTGAGTTTGTTAGATGTTTCTATCCTCCATCTGAGATGAGTTATGTAGTCTAATTAATTTATTGCATATATACGACGTGGTAAGGTATAGATTACATCGAATGAAGAAAAAGCTGACGGTATAGATAATGCAAGAAAGCGTCGCCATGAAAAAATAAAAGACATGTTATCAAAGATGGAGGTTTGTCCTCTTTATAGTTTTCACCGGTCTTTCTTGTATGATTCAAGCTCCATGATTCTAATCACTTTTTATTATGTAAAGAAAGCGAAACCTACTATCTTTCTGAGTGCCAACACATTTGCCTATTTGGTGAATTAGTTTCTTTATTGATGTAAAGGTGCGTATTTTAGCTGTTGGAATATTTTATTCCAAATATTCATTATCGAGTTTTGATGATTAGTTGTTAAACAGAGAAAAACAACAAGGAAGCAAAACAAAACAAAACAACGAAGAAGTCGAAGACGCAAAACGTTTATCGTAATACAGTTTGGACCGTGGATAAGTTGTAAAAGAAATTAATGACTATGATGGGGCAGAGGAGTCAAATATGATAGAGGTTCGATGTTCCAATAAAATAAAATAAAAACCTATACATATTTTTTATATATATTACTATATATCTTGATTATAATTTTCAAGATTCATATTAAAATGTATATTTATGGTGTTTTATTTTCTACATAAGTACTAATAATGCACTCTTTATATTTCTCTGTAATTAAATATTAACCACATGTAATTATTAGTTTTGTGGGATTTTCTTAGGAATTTGATATTCTGTCCTTTCCTTTCCAACAAAATTTTCTTTCCCCCATATTGGATAGGGAAAATGCTATGCTACCTATTTTACAAGTCCCTAATTTCTCCCAACATTCTAATTAGATGGATTCTAATTGGACTCCTCGTGTATAAATATGAGTCATGCGAATAAAAACACGACACGTGTCATTCGGGAACATATGTTGGGTTGTGTAGCACAACTCGATAGGATAGATGACTGTTTTTACTTCTGCTTGCACTTCTTCTGTATCTTTAGATGATTGATCATGTTAGGTTTTATAATTTGACTAGTTTGTTGTTTGCCCTCATTCCATTCCAGATCGAAGAGAGCGTGTTGATGCAACAGATAGTTTGAAAGGGAACATGGTTGTTAGTTGCATGCGAAATATGCTGACATGGCTCCGACATCGAAACAAATTAAACCTTTTCTCGTGCCCTAATCCCCAATCACAAACACACTGCTACTTTTCTCCACTTCGCTAATACCATAATTCCTCGTCAAATTTCTCTCCAACTTTCCCCCTTTCTCTACTCCTCCAAATCCCTAACTTATCTCCTTCTCTCAACGACTCATAGTCATGCTCCATGATTCTGCGCTAGTTTTTGGAGAGGCGAATGCAAGCAAGTTGTTGGTTGTTCACTCAGCTGGAATTTGCTGAAGAAGAATCCAAATTATGGGCAGCATCGACCCATTCAAGCGGTATTATGCTAATTAACTGTGATTGAGCTTTTGTTGTGTTCGTTTTCACGAATTATTGACATGCTCTATGTTGCTTGTATTCACGTAAATGAATAGATTGGTGAAGCTTGCGGCGAGGGGTTTTTATGATGACATAACTACAAGGGAGAGAATCAGCCAAAGACAGGGAGGAGCGACAACAGATGGATTGCTGTTGTTCTCGATGCTCTTACAGGGAAATTTCTGATGCCTTCGTGATTGGAAAATTTTGATTTTAGTTGTGGAATCTGCTTATGGTTTATTAGATGTGTAGTTTGTTTATGTGAGTTTTGGAACTTGAGTTATATGTGCTTGAACTCTGGGAATTTGCCTATTTTGTCGTTAACCGGAAAAATATAGCAGTTCGAGTAAATATGTATAGTATCTCGAACACGAAGGATCCATATGGATCGCTCGTAGAATCCACCTCAATGGACTGTCGCCATGAGATGACTCTCTGGATAGCAAATGCATTTGAAATAAGAGCTCTGCAGATCGGTTTTCTGCAAGCTTGATGAGGGGCCATGTGAGTGAAACAAAATACCACCAAACCAAATGCACCCGACATTTATATATCTACCCTTTTAATTCAATTTCCCATTTGCAAGTAACTCGATGTGTTATTCAAAGAAAAGGCTATCATATGGTCTATAGATTAAGCATGCAGATGGGAACCGAATGCATTATTCGAAGATTCTAACTAGAGGCCAAGAAAACCATTCATTGTGAAGATTGGTTAGCCACTTAGCTTTTGAGCCAAGGCTTGCTTCTGCTTGGGCCAGCAAGAGTGAGACAATAGGCAAGGGGTACGAAGACATAACTTTCGCTTTCTTAAGACTTCTCACGGCCTGAGTTCAAATAAAGACAATGCCGCTTAGTACCACGAGACTATAAAAATCCGCTTCTGGTCAAAATAACAACTTATAGTTGTTCAAACATTCCATATCTTAACCCAGACTACAAATGATGCTCAATGAATTCATATCTCAAGCAATGATAGCGTCGCAGAACTGTTTTCACGACTCACAATCGAAATAATACTGCAGACGGAAAAGTATCAAGAATCCATACCATGACAAAGAAAGAAACAACTCCCGCCATCAGCAACACAGCATGCTTGTGCAAATAAATCTTCAGTGGCAACAAAATCACCAAACGAAATAGAAATCAAACCCTGCACCAAATTAAACCGAGCCGTCGACATATTCCACGACGTCTTGAGATCTTTGGAGCAACTTTCAAATATCAGAGGTAAAATGGTAGAATCATCTTGTAGGCCATATCTGGATTCAATAAACTTGAGACAAATCCAGCCGACATGAGAATTGGTTCGAAGCTCCAAATAATATCTGTATTTTTTTGCTCAAGTTGACAAATTCATCATCCGCAGCATATGCACGGCAAAGCAGCAAATATGCAAAAAAGAGATGGTTACTATGAAGTGAAGATCCTAAAGCACTTCTCACGAGTCTGAAGCATTCAGTGGCATTTCCTTGTTGCAGATTAACCTCGGCAGCACAGAGAAGAAGCTGGAAATTCTGGTATTGCCGTGACACGTCTTTGATCGAGCAAATTTGATCAGACAGAGCCACAGTTGTTAGCCGATCTACAACACGACAACCATGTTGGGGAAATATTTCTTGGCGAGTCTTCTGTAAGCAATTTAATGTAAGTAAATATCTTGCATTAAAGTTCCAAGGCTCTTGATGCAAATACCTGTAAATTAGCCAAACTCTTTAATTACTGCTTGCAAGGGAAAGCAGTCTGATATGACTAATATAGAACAATAAATGGACTAACGGTAGAAAGACTCGAGGGGGTCAAGAAGAAATATACTTTTGCAGCACTTGAATGGCATAAGAAGCAACATTTCCAGCACCAATGATCTCGTATGCTGATTTAAGACCATCATCCTTTTGATATTCAGACAAATCTAAGGAAGAACATCGGGTTGCAAGACAAAGATATCCTCATTCTTTGCTTGTTAGTAACGGATAACCAAGAAGATTCCTGTCAGCAACAAACTAAGTCAGATAGCATTATAGGAAGTCTTAACAAGATCCATAGACTTTTTAGAGCTCGCAACTACACAAAGTGGATATGTTGACGAAGAAAAGTCAATATAACTCAAATTTCTTATCTAGTCTGTGTTATAAAGCTTTGCTTATATGATGTATATTGTGCTTAAAATAGCAAAAAAGAAGTGTCTGGTGTCAATGCATCTACCTCAATACACTGCTGCTAGGGAACATGTGATCTGCTTTTCGGAGGTGATCTACTCCCTTTTGGATTCCAAGGGAGTTCTTGTTGGGGTATAAGGGTTTTTATGGAGATCCGGATTTTCCACTGGATCGTGTAAACACTTTCCGAATGATATTTCTACCCTATGCCCGGGTTACAAGAAATTCAGCCTAGGATAATCCAATGGAACACTTACGAATCTAGGCACAGAAACGTAAGCCAAATTGCTAGACAAATTCTGTGTTTATCAGAAAGATAGAGAGCTTAGAAAAAGGGTCTCTAAGACTCAAGAGGAGAGCCTTATTTATACATGTCGGATTAGGGTTACATAGGGACGGATTAGGGTTTGCTCGAGGCGGCGCCGTCAGAAGGTGTAATTAGTGATCCGAAATTAGGGTTAGATGGATGGCTTTCCAAAATCGACGAAATTTGTCAAATTTACCATATTCTCTCTCTAAAATTTGGAATTTCCACTAACTTACCGATCCAAATTTCTGAAGACCTTTTAGGGCGCTGCCCCAAACCCCGCGAGGGCTCAGCCCCTCGACCTCACCGCCAGGGGCTCTGCCCCATGGACCTGCAGGGCGCCGCCCTAGACCCGTCATGGGGCGCGCCGGACCCCTGACATTTGGTCGTACCGGCTTATAATTCGATCTTATACATGTGTGCACTCCGCACATACCCGAACTTATATTAGAATACGAATTATAAACCCCTTAGCTCACATATTAGTTCCAATTACACAAAATGAATGGTGACACTAAAATCACCAACAGTTCTCATTTCCATTCTTCAACTGAGAATACAAATGAAAGAATTACTGCAGCTATTTAATTATGTCGGAAAGCATTAATTGTCCATACAAATCAGGAACTTACAAGTTTACCAAGTGTAATTAACATGTGCATCGAGATAATTTCATCACGGATGTAACAAAGGAACGGCTGCTGGAAACGACAGACTCGAGTCGATTGTTTGGGGTCCAGAACATGAATAGCAGAAATTTTTGAACTGCTGAAAAGTTGCTTCGGCATTTTTAAAATGCTTGGGATAGCAGACTCCTGTCCAGAGATGTTGTAAAGCAACCTACAGATGAAGCTAATGGAGGCAGCAGCTAGATTTTCTTCCATAGATAAAATGCTTGAAGCAAGTGATGTTGCAGCTAGAGCCATATCATTCTTGCCCAATCTCCATAAGCACATAACATATATCTGAGTAGATAAGTAAATAACTCCAGCCATAACTCACACCTTTTTGCTTTAAATATTCGCACTCTTCAACTGCATGGCTTGCATTTCCAGCCTAAATAAGAAAAGGATTTTCATAACATCAAAAAGAATTTCCGGAAAACTTTCCATGGGATAGTCTTTATGTAGAGGAGCAGTATGGCTATAAAGTGTATCTTGAACTGCTAAATATACCAAACAGATTATTACCATGCAAAGTGATCTTGCCAAATTGATGGATATATCATCTAGGTGAGATTCTGATGTTTCGTCAGCAAAATATTTTAGAGAATATCGAGCCAGCCTATAGGAGGCAACAGCACCTTGATAATCACATCTTGATTCACATACTAAACCATTCAAGTTGTGAGACTCAGGATAGTGTGGAATACGCAGCAACGCCTGTTGGATGGCTGCAAAAATCTACAATAGCCATTAAAAATTGATTGGGTTACACTTTCAACGTCTCTTTGATAAAACAGTATGTACAATACAGAAAACCTCATGCAAAGCGATATTATCCGTATTTTAGTGTACCATTGGAGATGCTGTATTCATAATTAAGAGTACTAAATTCATGAAAGTTTGGGAAGAAAACAAAAAAAAAAAAAAAGTGCAGCGTGAGTGAGGTGAGGGTCTTACACGTGACCCCTCATTTCAAAACAAGAGATTTACCCATTGAGCTACAGCCCCTCTCTATTATTTGTCGTGCTTATTATTTATATAATAATTCAAACCCGCTAACCCGACCCGACCATATTGTATGGTAGAGCGCATGGGAGAGCATAGATCTTCTATTATCCATATAGGAGTCGTTTGGTTTGTATAATTAGATGGTTTGGATTGATAGCATATTTACCCTTTAATTTTTCCCTCTCATCCATAACCCTTTAAACCCTCCTTAAGAGCTTCACTCCCTTCTCTTCACTCAAACGCGTGATTATTGTTGTGAAAAGGAGGGAGTGGAGCTCTTAAGGAAGGTTTAGAAGGAGGGGAGGAAGGAATTTGAAATATGCTATCAATCTAATCCATCTAATCTCACAAACCAAACGGCTCCTTACATGACACTTATATTACTTATATAAATGAAGAATATGTGATAATATTAAGAATTTAAGATTTTCAAATATTTTTTATATACTCTAACTTTTATGATTGTCACATGTTAATTATTAAGAGAATTATATCTATGTGATCTAAAATCATTTTATTCTAAGTTTTAAATAATAAACCATAAAACAAGGAAAAAAATATGCAAGATCCTCTAAATGAAGAACTAACATAAAAGTCTCAACTCCACAAAATGCAGAAAAACGTTGTTTCACTTCCTCGACAGTGATATCAAAAGGAAGATTGCTGATGAAAATTGTTCGCTGCAACTCATCTTCGCCTTGAGGGTTTGTAAGTTTAGGTTTTTCTTCCGTACCACTCATGATGGTGGCAACCTTGGTGCTCGATGCATCGGATGACTTACTTTTGACTGGTATGGGTTTATCAACATTTCCTTTAGACAGTCCTGAATCATCACCACCAACATCATTTCCAGAAGATGATGAAATAATGTTCTGAATCATCACCACCTACTGTGTTGGCTGCTGATAGTGCAGCACTGACCGCATCTGGTGTTGTAAACTTAAGCTCTTGGGCACCTGCGAAGAGTCACGATAAGCTCACATGGGGCTTTATTTTATCTAAATAATAAACCATAAAAGAAGGAAAAAATATGCAACATATCTAAATACTCACCGACAATCTTTTTTTTTTTTTTTTTTTGATCAGAAATTTATTGAAAAAGAAAAGGTGCCAGAGGTACCATAACAGAGTAAAAAAACTACAAGGATGCAGCCGCAGCAAACACTGATGTTCTCAAAACTTGATCAACCGTCACAATTAGGATGCTAAGCAACCACGCAGAAGGCACCTGCAAGAAGCATCGGCATTTTAGAAGTTAACGAATTAACTGCATGGCTAAAACACAACTGGGCATAAACTTCAAGTTTTGACATGACAAATGATCCCTCCTCAAGAAGACCACAATGATGGGCATTCTACATTAAACGATTATGTTAATGAATGATAAGTTGGGTGTTACCAAAATGATATGATCGAAGTTAGGTAGTAACAAGTTCAAATAGACAGTCCTGAGGCAGTAAACAAATTCATCTTATTGATGCATATGTAAGGTTATACAATTAAAAGAAGAGAAAACTGGAATTCATATCATCCTCATTGTACATTCACTCTTACCCATCACCCTTAATAAATAATTTAAGCAAGTCAATCCACTTCTGAAAACTTTAACAAATTATTCTATGAACATGTTCAGGAGAAAAAATGGAACAAAAGTGTCGATCAATACAACAACAACAACATTACCCTTCAAATGTTTGCTGTTGATTATTTCAAGATTTTGAACATATATTTCTCTACAGAACAGGTTTGGTTTAGTTTAGGATTTGCATATTGTTTATACTTTATATACTCCTATATGGTGTAATCCTCTGGGTTTTTACACAAGACAACGTTGACTTGATTATCTTGGATACGGTGCTGGAGACGGCAAATGTTGGCAAAATCTTTCTCCTGATGAGGGTTTCGACTAGGTGTAAGAATTTCATCGAAGGTAATCTGAGATATCAGCAGAGTGGATTGCCGGATATATTTGCACAAATTAGAGAGATGCGTCAACTGATGATGCCTTTGCTGGTACTTTTTCCTACTAAGGACTCCACTTTCTATTGTGAGTTATTATCACGATAACCACGATTACACTTTTGGGCACTTTGTGAGAATACTGGAAGATCTAGGTTGGAAGGATGCGGTAGCATGGCAATCTTCAAGGCAAATTTTTCAGTGGGATATTGCAAAGGTGATCGTTTTTTTTTTAATTGTTAAAAAGAAAAAGAAAAAGAAAAAGAAGAAGAAGAAGTATGTGAAGACTGAAGAGGGCTTGCTGGTGTTAGCACAAAGTTACTACTGTTTAAGCAACAGGTACACTACTCACTACTGTGTGTTTTTATAAAGTGTGATCACAATGTGATCATGATCTGAATTGGTGTTGATAGTAATAATTTTGATGTGCCCCTCTTTCTCCATGCAGGTAGAATATTAAAGAGTGAAGAGAGTTGTCAGCATGAGGTATTACTATCTCTCCTTCCATCCCTCCTCTGTTTGGAAATCTCATTTCGATTCCATGTTACAAAGTAGTATTGCTTTAAGTCCTAGTGGTTGGTTGGTTCTACATGATGCTTAGGATTAAATAGGAACACAAATATGTTTGCTTTTCTCCTAAACACAAGAAATTATTGTTGTTTTTTAATTAAAAAAATATCATTTTTGACCTATTCAAGGTAAAAATATATGTTGAATAGTATCAGTATGCTTTTGCGGTTGTTTAGCCCAGAATGTTCATCTCCTTTGCTCATCCCTTTGATCCTGCAACATTACACGATCACTAAATACAAGGAGAAATGGATGAAATTTTGTTACATCCCTTTGCATTGCAAGCTCTCATTTCACTATTATTAGAAAATAATATTATGCTTCTGTTATGTTTGCATTGCAAGCTCTCAAAACCAATATTGTGTTTAGGAGAAAAGCTCTCAAAATGATGTTTGCAAGAAATGATGTTTTTTTAGAGGAAAAGCAAATATGTTTTCATCCCTTGAATAGGTCAATGATATTTTTAAATTAAAAGACATATTTGCAAGCTCTCATCGTGTTCCTAAAAATGATGTTTTCAAGAAAGCAAATATTACTTTTTAGAGGAAAAGCAAATATGTTTTGAGAGGAAAAGCAAATATGTTTGCAATTAAAAATGTTTTCATCGTGTTCCACAACATTGCTTAAACAGTAGTGAGTAGTGTACCTTTATAAAAACACACAGTAGTGAGTAGTGTACCTGTTGCTTAAACAGTAGTATCTTTGTGTTAACACCACCAAGCCCTCCTCATTCTTCACATACTTTCTTTTTTCTTTTTTTTTTTTCTTTTTTTTAACAATTAAAAAAAAAACCATCACCTTTGCAATATCCCCCTGTTGCCTTGAAGAATTTCTTCAATTTCCCATCTACTGAGTTGCCATGCTACCACGTCCTTTCCAACCTAGATCTTCCATTATTCTCATAAAGTGCCCAAAAGTGTAATCGTGGTTATCGTGATAATAACTCACAATAGAAAGTGGAGAGTCCTTAGTAGGAAAAAGCACCAGCAAAGACGCATCTCTCTAATATGTGCAAATATATCCGGCAATCCGCTCTGCTGATATCTCAGATTACCTTCTACGAAATTTTTCCACCTAGTCAAAACCCTCATCAGACAAAGATTTCGCCAACATTTGCCGTCTCCAGCACCGTATCCAAGATAATCAAGTCAACGTTGTCCTGTGTAAAAACCCAGAGGATTACACCATATAGGAGTATATAAAGTATAAACAATATGCATATCCCAAACTAAACCAAACCTGTTCTGTAGAGAAATATGTTGGTATCCAATATGTTCAAAATCTTGAAATAATCAAAAGCAACCATGCACACTTAGATACTTACCTGCACAATGTTCGATCATACATTTCAATTGATTACAATAAAATGACGTTAAGATTCAAGAAAATGTACATTGATGGAACCATACCAATAATTGCCATGAGCGGCGGTGGCGGCGAGCGGCGCGGCGGAGGAGAGCGGCGCGGCGGAGGAGAGCGGAGTTGGAGGAGGGGTAGTGGCGGCAGAGAGGGGTAGTGCGGGAGGGATGTGATCGAAATTGAAATTGAAATACGCTCTGCAACTGCAAGTAATCAAAGGGATATCTATATATATATGAGGGAAAGCCTGCCCTCCCCAAAAGTATATGCCTGGCCGGCCCCGACTACAGTCCCAGGTCTAGTCCCAATAAAAAATTGTATTATACTCTATTTATTAAAAAACAACTAAATTTCAAGTATTTTTTAAATTAAAGTTAATTAATTTAATATGAATGTATTTCGAAATTCTAGTTAGGAATTATATATTTTTATGAGTTTGCATATTTTTTTTAATTTTAATATATGTAAATGAGAGCTCTGTTGACGTCTGATTTGCGTAACGCGTGTCTTGATCTGACGAATGGATCGAGCGCGTAGAAAATAATAAGAGGACGTATAAACAGAATTAAAAATATTGGACCATTAAATGTTTATTGATGATCTTGATAAAGAGAGAATGCACTAAAATATTTCTTGTCATTCAGATAAATTACATTAATTACAAGCCTTATCCTTTTTCTTTCTCTTTTCTCTCTTTATCTCTCTTTCTCTCTCTCTTCTCTCTCTCTCTCTCTCTCTTTTCAGCTTTTTCAAAGTCCCTTTTTGCGCCTTCTCTGGCGTATATATAGGTGTTTCACCATTCATGAGAGGACAAGAGACGATTGGGATGAATATCTCGATGACATGTGTCGCGATGGAGGTGACTCCTTTAACACGTGTTGTCTTCTTAAGTGTGCTTTGTGTAGGGATATGACAACTCTCACTTACCGTCCCGTCTCGTCTGCTCTTCGGCTGATATTTATCTGTTATGACCGACAATGAGGTCGGCCCTTCACCTCCTGCTACTCTGGTCGGCCTTATTCGTGATTATGGTGTTTCCATATGGTCCTGCTTCGCCTTTCCGTCCGATTCCGGTCGGCTCTAAGGTCTCGCCTGGCCCGCCTTTGTGCGAACCCGAGAAACGATCAAGTTTATGACCGTGGCCTGCTCGGATCGGCTCGGCCGTCGGACGCCCGAGGCGCTAGGTGGACGCCAAGGCGGATCGACTACCAACAAGGGCCCCGAGTCCAGTGGTCGTGCCGGGTTGGCGGCCGGAATCGTCTCGCATTGAGGTCGGTCCGATTTGGAGGTGGATAAGATCCTTTGAAGGGTCATATCTTCGAGAGTCGCATCGATTTGACTTCGGGATCTCCAAGAGTCACAGCGAGGGGGACGCGTGGCGGGATGTAATTCGTCGCGGTGTCTCACGCGTTCTTAATTCTTGCGATGATTATGAATCGCCGCTTTAGTAATTAATGCCCATGTCTCCTCCTATAAATATAGAGTGTATTCTTCTTCATTGCTTCCTTCGCCGTTTTTACTGCAGAGAGAGATCTTTTTCCGGCAATTTTTCTTCTTTTCGGGTTTCGCATACTTCCTCGGTAAGCTTGCTCTTCCTCCTCTTTTTTCTTATTTTACGATGTCGGAGCGGAGGAATACGGCGGAGGAGGCGGTTGTGTCCCCAGACCGTACGGGAGTGGCAGATTTGTCGATAGGTGATGCTCCCGTTGACTGGAGCGACGAGAATGGAGGCGAGGTCGCAAGGTCGCCGGATTCGGGGGATGCAATTTCTGGAGACGTGGAGGTGGCGACGTCGTTGACGGCGAGTGGCGAGATCGGTCAGGTTCGGCCTCATTGCCTCCTTTGTCGAGGCGGAATGGGATTCGGCCTCGATATGCGGATGGTCACCGATGGGCGGTTGGAGGCTTGGCGGGGCAATTTAAGATACCCGCGGTGGTGCGGATGTTTGTTCGAACCCAGGAGAGACCCCACACCCCTCTGTTGGATGCACGGCGGTACTACCGCTCTCGTTGTCCTGGCTAAGGTTCCCCGCCGTTGGTTCTTTCCGGTGGTTGAGGCGGTGGGGCCTTTGCATTGCCCAAATTCATCCGAATTCTTGGGCCGGATGGTGGGTCTTTTAATTCTTTTTAGTCGGCATGGGTGGCCCGAGCCTGGCCAAGAGATTAACAGTCTCTTTTTATGGAGGCGGTCATTTGATCCGGTTCCAGTGGTTTTATTTGTGACCAAGACGCGATGTATAAGGATTTGGTGGAGGTGCCGAGACCATACATAGCTGGAAAGACCGTGGTTTTATGTGGGGACCGTGGTGAGCTCGGTTGATGAGTGGGAACTCGGCGTGATGGACGCCGAGCTCCGGTCCCCGAAGACTTTGTTGCCAAAATGAGTAAGTGTTGTGTTCTTCACTGCTGTACCTTTTTTGTCTGACGCTCATAATTTGTTGTTTGTGCAGAACGTATTCCGGCTTCAGAGACCTCCTCCTTGTTCGACGACCGGGTTGAACAGCTCTTGGATCTTCCCGTTGATCGGAGGAAGTCATACCTTTTGATTACTGAGGACAATCTCTGGGCTGCGGGGCTTCGATCCACTAACCCGAACAGAATGTCTTCATCAGGTAGCCCCTTTTTTTTCTTTTTTTTTTTTGATATTTCTTCTTCATCCAGGCCCCAAGGGTAGGAGCTCGACTGGACGGAAAGAGACGCCTGCGCAGCGGGTGGCGAGGCTGGCTGCAGAGGCCGCCGAGCGTAGGGAGCGTGCGGGCAAACGGAAGAGAGTAGAGGTCGGGCCTGAGGATTACATGACCAGGGCCGAGGGTTTCCCCCTTCCCGAGATCGTCGTGCCTGCTTTGAGCCCTGCCCGGACAGGCCGGTCAAAGGGTAAGGAGCCCCTAATTGATTTGGAGGGCCACTATCTCCCGATGAATAAGGATCGGGAAGAGCCTTGTGCCCGGATGAAAGGGCGGAGACCGCGCTGGTTCCTCGACTATGTCCAGGCGGCCACTCCCACCGCCGAACTGCTCGATCGTGTTCCCCCCTCGGTGGTTGAGTCCAGCCATGTTCCCCTTTTGGGCTGGACGCCAAAGATGGAGATGGTGACCAACGATATGGATCCGGCCGAGCAGATCCATTTTGGAAACGCTATTCTGGCCGGGCGTTGTGCACCTATGTGAAGGCATTTGGGAGCCGATCGCCCGAGGAAACATAAAAAGGCAGAGGCCGATCTGAAGGCCTTACAGGAGGAACACCATCTCTGCCCTTCGCTTATCAAATCTTTGGAGGAGGAGATGGCTTCTCTGAAGGGTAAGATGGAGCTTCTGGAGAGCCGGGCCTTTGAGGCCGAGATATGGAAAGGGAAGGCTGACGAGATGGCCGCGGCGGCTGGGAAGGCGCAAAAACAGTGCCTGGACATCAGGGCCGAGTACGAGGCTCACTTGCAAAGCGCTAAGGCCCAACTTGAGCAACTGACCGAGCGGGTTCGGACTTGCGAATCTGCGGGTTACAACAGGGGCCTTGCTGACGGAGCGGCTGCTTTTCAAAAGATGCCCGAGTACGAGGAGTTGATCAACCTTAACTACGTCTCCACTTGTTATGAGATGTTGGATCTCATGAAGGAAGGGAAGACCGTTGAGGAAGTCCAGGCCTACATAAAGTCCCAGGCGGCCGACATGAAGGTTGAAGCTCTCGGGGATGATGAGTCGAAGGCCGCCGAAGCTGTCGAAGATCCGTAGGAGACCTTGTCTGGAGGAGGTGGGGGGCAGTCTTCTCAGGCGGCCGATCAGGAGGACAAGGCCGAGTAGACTTTTTGTTTTATTCCATGTATGGCCTGCGTGCCACTCTTCCTTGATTTTTGTATGGAACTTATTTCGAGTGAATACGATCTTTCTATGGCTTTTGTTGCCTTTTTGTGCTTGGGCCCTATTGGTCAGACCGCCGTTTTTTCTGCCGGATGGGCCGATCTTATACGGTGCCGAGGCGATCTCGGACTTTCAGTGCCGGGTGGACCGGTCTTATAAGGTGCCGAGGCGAGCTCGGACTTTTAGTGCCGGGTGGACCGGTCTTATAAGGTGCCGAGGCGAGCTCGGACTTTTAGTGCAAAGGACTGGTCTTATAAGGTGCCGAGGCGAGCTCGGACTTTTAGTGCCGGGTGGACCGGTCTTATAAGGTGCCGAGGCGAGCTCGGACTTTCAGTGCCGGGTGGACCGGTCTTATAAGGTGCCGAGGCGAGCTCGGACTTTTAGTGCCGGGTGGACCGGTCTTATAAGGTGCCGAGGCGAGCTCGGACTTTGGTCACCAGTGGACCTGGTCTTATAAGGTGCCGAGGCGAGCTCGACTTTTAGTGCAAAGTGGACCGGTCTTATAAGGTGCCGAGGCGAGCTCGACTTCGGTCAAAGGTGGACCGGTCTTGTAAGGTGCCGAGGCGAGCTCGGACTTTTAGTGTCGGGTGGACCGGTCTTATAAGGTGCCGAGGCGAGCTCGGACTTTTAGTGTCGGGCGGACCGGTCTTATAAGGTGCCGAGGCGAGCTCGGACTTTCAGTGCCGGGTGGACCGGTCTTATAAGGTGCCGAGGCGAGCTCGGACTTTTAGTGCCGGGTGGACCGGTCTTATAAGGTGCCGAGGCGAGCTCGGACTTTCAGTGCCGGGTGGACCGGTCTTATAAGGTGCCGAGGCGAGCTCGGTCTTATAGTGCCGGAGGAGCCGGTCATTCAAGGTGCCGAGGCGAACTCGGTCTTATAGTGCCGGAGGAGCCGGTCATTCGAGGTGCCGAGGCGAACTCGGTCTTACAGTGCCGGAGGAGCCGGTCATTCGAGGTGCCGAGGCGAACTCGGTCTTATAGTGCCGGAGGAGCCGGTCATTCGAGGTGCCGAGGCGAACTCGGTCTTATAGTGCCGGAGGAGCCGGTCATTCGAGGTGCCGAGGCGAACTCGGTCTTATAGTGCCGGAGGAGCCGGTCATTCGAGGTGCCGAGGCGAACTCGGTCTTATAGTGCATTTGTTTCCGAGGTGAACATAAAATCAAATTTTATTGGCTGTACCTTAACGGCATTCAACAAATGAATTGACCCTTGGTCACTTACCTATTCTAGCTAGCAACCTCCGTTCTGACGGGCTTCGTTACTTGGATTCAGGAGGTCCCGTATCGGGCCCCAGTGCTCATTTTAACAATGAGGTCATTAGCCTGGAAACTCTGATAATCCTCGGATGTTTTGTAGAATACGTTCCGCCTTTTTGGGCGACGAGGTCCAAGTTCTCGGGGTTATATTGACCTTGTTCTTTGAAACGAATTCTCCTATGGGTGTATCCCAATTTCGACCGGGGTCATCGTAGAACGCCTGGGATTCTTCTTGGGTCTGCCGTCGCAGTACGGTCAGTGACTCGGTCGGCCGGGCCCCTCTTCTCTTACAGATTACTCCTCGGCTCATTTTAGTTTCACTGGGATTTTCCACTTTTCACGGCTTTTTCATCACTTGGAGTTTTGAGTTTCGCCGGTGGCCTCCTAACGACCGCTGGTCGGGTGGTTATGGGAAAACTCCTTTATGGATTACTTTTGCTTTGACTTCCATTCCTCGGTAAGGGCCGCCACTGCTTTTCTAACACATGGCTCAATACTCGGAGATGCTTTCGGTAGCTGGTCCATTACCATTCGGATTACCAGGACCCTCGCGGGTGGATGGGAATTCCGAAGGAGTTTTCAGATGTTGCAGTGTATGTTGATCGCAACTTTAATTTGAAGGACACGAGGACTCTTTGAGACCTTCCTGGAATTTTGAGCGTCGCTCAATATCCTTCAAATTATGACCTCTAAGGGGTCGGTAGAGGCAGCAGGAGCCCGTGATCACGATTGCTCCTGTGCTTTCAACTTCATATTACGATGATTCCTATGCTTTCGACTCGTAGTTACGATGATTCCTATGCTTTCATCTTACCATCCCTTAGAGGGTATGGTTATTTCCGGATGAACGCAAGGGGTGTCAAAGTGCCCCGCCAGCCGAATGCCTTTCAAAGCATCTGCGGGCTGATTGTAGTCTGGCGCAAAGCCGTGTCCGTCCTGTGCACACTAAGAATAGTCCGATACGTCCATGCATGATAGAGAACTCCTTTGTGTGTACACCTCATAATGGTGCCCTCTATTGCATAACGGGCCCTTTGGACGGGCCTGATGGTAAGTCGTTTCTTGTGGTTAGAGATGGAGAATCCTATACTTAACAAGGAACATTTTGAAGAAAAGTATAGGATTGGCTTGCAATATGAACGAGAAAAGCGTAGGTTGTGGCGATTAACCACAAGGTCTCTTGCAATATGAACGAGAAAAGCATTGGTTGTGGCTGTTAACCACAAGATCGGAGGTTCAAGCCGCCCCCCTCCTTCTAGCGCCAATCTGTTGACGTCTGATTTGGTCAACGTCACGTGTGCTGATCTGGACGAATGGATCGAAGCCACGTAGAAAATAATAAGAGGGACGTATAAACAGAATTAAAAATATTGGACCATTAAATGTTTATTGATGATCTTGATAAAGAGTAGAGTAGTGAAAATATTTTGGCTTGTCCGTCTGTTAGTCTTTATTAATTACAAGTCTTATCCTTTTTTCTTTTCTCTTTTCTCTCTTTTTTATCTCTCTTTCTCTCTCTCTCTTCTCTCTCTCTCTCTCTCTCTCTCTCTCTCTCTCTCTCTCTTTTCAGCTTTTTCAAAGTCCCTTTTTTGTGCCTTCTCCTGGCATATATATAGGTGTTTCCAGCCATTCATGAGAGGACAGTAGGACGATTGGGATGAATATGCTGATGACATGTGTCGCGATGGAGGTGACTCCTTTAACACGTGTTGTCTTCTTAAGTGTGCTTTGTGTAGGGATATGACAACTCTCACTTACCGTCCTGTCTGCTCTTCTTTCGATATTTATCTGTTATGACCGACAATGAGGTCGGCCCTTCACCTCCCGCTACTGCGGTCGGCCTTATTCGTGATTATGGTGTTTCCATATAAGTGCCTTTCGGCCTTTAGTCCGGATTCGGTCGGCTCTAAGGTCTCGCCGGTCCGGCCCTTTGTGCGAACCCGAGAAACGATCAAGTTTATGACCGGTCTGGCTCCGGGATCGGCTCGGCCGTTCGGACGCCCGAGGCGCTTAGGTGGACGCCAAGGCGGATCGACTACCAACAAGCTCCAAAATAATTTGGTCTATAGCCTCTAAATTATGAGGGCCGGCTCTGAGTATATAATGTATGTAGAGCACGGATTGATTGTATATTAAATTTTTGGTCTTAAGTATTATAAATTTGATTTCGTAATTCTGGTCACGAACAGAATTGAGCATTATTTGGATTATAGATTCTAGAGCATATTTTTGTATATTTTTGCAGATTGCTACAAAATCGGTGAAATAATTCAATAAGATTAAATCCTCCTAATTAATGTAGAGTATTAAAGTTTAAATGTCATTATATCAAATACATAATTTTAATATATAAAAATTGAGTTAATAAACCTGTTTTTAATTAATTTGCACATATTATTATCGAAGCAATTAATTTGCACAACCCTTTCAACTTCGTTTCATATTGTTACCGAAGCATTAATAAGACTCGTTCAACTTACGGGAGCATTAATAAGATGCTTCTACATTCATCTATTTGTGCCTATACAAAAGGTCTACAAATAAGCCCTCGATGCTATGGCAGTACGAAATTCGTTGACAGGAGAATGTTGTATATAGCATCTTACACCAACTATAAAACATTCCTTCACCGGTAAGCTACAGGACTCAATGCTCTCATACGGTATGCCTCAGGTGAGTTATATGCGTACAATATCCATTGGTTTCATGTGAGGGTAAGAACATTAACCATGTATTTTACATTATTAACATGTGAAATTGACAGGGAAATGTAACACTTTACGTCAAGAAACAATATGGCGCAACTTTTGAGTCGTAAACTAGAAGAAAATTGCCTCACATGCATGAAGGTGTTCAAGGGACGAATGTTAAATAATCGGTAGGACCGTAGGAATGACGTACAAATGAAGACGGAAATTATATACTCCAAAGACTTCTTATATAATAGATTTCTTTTGTTTTTATTATTATTATTACTGAGTGAGTTTCTTTATTTACTTTGAACCAACCTATTAAGTTACGCTACAATAATCGAGTCTTGTCGACTCTCCTATAGATGCGTTGGGATGTTGTAAGTGACATGACAACTAAAATGTATTTTGAGGTCTACATTTTATGTTTTTATGTGAATTTTAGCTTCCTATTTGAGGTCTACATTTTATGTTTTTATGTGATGGTAAAAATGTCAACTTTTTAGCTAACTGGTGAAAAGTGTCGACTCTCATGTAGTTGCACGATGGCATGGAAACAAAATTTGTAGACATGCATGACTGATTCTCATTTGATGGTAAAAAGGCCACTTTTAGTATTTACCAAAGGTAATTACATATATAATTGCACCAAATATTAGTTAGCGTGCTATTACATGTGGTATCTCGCATAGAACATCACGCATAATAGAGCAAGTACAAATGTATAATATAGTGTGTTGTTTTATCATGATATCACATGAACGTTACATTTATATTATGGTAAAACTTATTGAGAAAGTGAACACAAACAAATATCATTTCCTGAAAACTAATATACTTATACAGTTATACGATTATGATATAAGGGTTTAATCACATGAATACTTTGAATGAAATGCTATTTTGACTTTCATTAAAAAATTGTCATTGCATTTACTTTGAAAACTTAATTACTTATTGTATAAGTCGGTGTGTTCAAAAAATAATCTCATACATGAACTAATTGTTTTTTTTCTTTGATTTAAAATATTAGACTTATCGATCTATTACTTATAATACAAATATACAAACGATTGATTATATCATAAAACTCAAAATTATGGAATAAGATGTGCATTTACTACATGAAAACAAAAAATAAAACTACTTTAGCTGGAACATCTATCTCACGAGAAACACATGAATAAGAAAAATTAAACACATGAACAAGAGGGTTTTGACACTAAAAATCAAGTCTAAACTACAATATTAATATGTGCTTTTGCGATGAAGTATTGGATGTCTAAAAAAGAGAGACATAGGCAAAAATTCAATTTTTTATCAAAAAACAAAGCCGGTGCATCGCACGGGTCCGAATATACTATATCCATACTTTGCCCGTACCCGATCATAAAACTTCGGGTTCAGACGATACCCAACCCAATTTCGAATTTATCCGACGATTAAGATCGGATACGGATAAAATTGACACAGCATCAAACGGTCCAATACTAGTGGCTACTAATATTGGACCTTTATCTCTGAAAAGAATGATGGGCTTTCCAGATGGGCTTATTAGAGCCCAATATCTAGTGCTTCTTTTGATGGGCGAAAAGATAACCGCTCGAATAATTATGTTATTAAATTATTTTATAAAAACGAGTCATTCTGA
The DNA here is from genome assembly GCA_033398695.1 of Orobanche coerulescens. Taxonomy (NCBI): domain Eukaryota; kingdom Viridiplantae; phylum Streptophyta; class Magnoliopsida; order Lamiales; family Orobanchaceae; genus Orobanche; species Orobanche coerulescens. The sequence continues at coordinate 10,551,896 of CM065802.1, read as the reverse complement.
CTTGTGCAATGCATTGGTTTTATTTTTTGATAAATTATTGAACTTTTACTTATGTCTAAAACTCAATCTTTTTTATTTTAGCAAAATCATTTAATTTATCTGTTCAAGTCGGATGTACTACCACTCACCGCTACAAAAGAGCGTTATTTTACCTTTATCGTTGACATTGTTCTTACATTACGTGTAGCATATCAACGTTGTTATTTGACCAACAAAATACATTCTTCAATTCTTTAAGAATAGATGTAAATATTTGTTTATGATAACTTTTCATAGTATGAGTAAAGGTTAGAAGTAACTATTTATAGTTTGTAAGAAATCATGAGTTGTAAGTCTTTTACTTTTTTTATTTATCTTCAGTTAATAATGCACTTTGATCCAATTAATATAAATTTCATCAATTCATAAAAATATTATCTTTCATGGTATCTCGATGAGATCTTCTATATGTCAATTTACTAAGCTACATTAGATGTGACTAACTTATTAAACCAAATAACTCTCTACGTATGAAAATGAAGTCCCGTTGAGTTTGACCAATTAACACTTAAAATATGTATATTTTTATGGTTATAAACAACTAATTATACTGTCAATCATAAGATATGATTTACAAATAGCATATTTTGATAAGTAAATAAGCTTATAATAGCGTTTAAATACATCGGTTTAATATCACTTTAATCCTTTATCTTGCACTCTTGCACTATATCACTCCCAAGTAGTGCTTCGCTCGTCATATGTACCAACTAAATATTCATTCACTTTCAATGTACCAAATCTTTCATATTGCATTTTACTCTCGTTTATAGCCATTGCCAAAACAAAAACACAATAAACTAAAGATGAATCAAGCATAAATATTCACTACTCAATAATGTTTGTGACCATACTTGCTTAGAATGATTTATGATATCCAATAGGGGTGGGCACAAAAAATTGAAATCCCGATCCCGTCCCGATCCCGTCCCAAAATTACCCGAAATGGGACGGGATCCAAAATTAAAAATACTAGGCCCGTCCCGTCCCGTCCCATTAGAGTAACTACGAGACGGGACACGGGACAAAAAATATGAGACCCGTAAGGCCCGTCCCGCTAAGTTTTTAACCCTTTTTAAAACCATATATTTTTATTATTTATAACCCCTTTTTAATTAATTTTTAATAATAAACTATTTTTATTTTTTCTTATCTGTATATTATAATTATACACAAACCTAATCAACCGATATAAAATTAGTAACTGATATTTTTTCAGGAAAAAATGGATATGTTGTATTCAATGTTAATAATTGATATTTTAAAAGTTTAATTTAGGCTATTAAATTAGTTTATTGGATATTTTTCCCGAATTTAGATGTATAAAATTATAGATTTTCTTACTTTTTTCTAATTTATGTTTTGAACTTTTTTATGCGGGACTAAACCCGTCCCGTCCCGTTCTGTCCCGTTCCAATCGGGATAAGGCTCGCGCGGGATAAAATTTTGAAATTACCAATCCCGTCCCGTCCTGTCCCGCTTGAACGTGGGATGACCCCATGCCCGTCCCATCCCGTCCCATGCTCACCCCTAATATCCAACATGTTTGCTAAGCTTTTGATCGACATTGGAAAAATAAATGTGAACTTACTTAGAATTATGTAAGAGTTTCATGCATGTGTTGATAAGCCTTCGATCAACATCGACGAATAACCTGCCAATATTGCAGATGAAAATGCGGAAAGAAAATAGATCAGAACTATTTTATCTTATATTTTCGTCAACTTATGAAACGCTTGGTGGCCAAATATGATAGACTTATTATATAAAGATAGCTAAAATTAATTTTGTGACCAACTAACCATGCATAAACTACATATTTATACCATATACTCCAAAGAAGTTGGGGAGATTTTCTAAAAGACATGAATATGAATTTTATGACTACTGAAATAAGAAAATTCAGTGAATGAATACTTGATTGGACACGGAATTATATTGAACTCAAAATTGGTTATAGCATTTAATCTCTTAATTTTTTGTTATAAAACTCAAAATTATAAAACTTTAAGACTTAATAACATTTAATTAATGACATGAATCATTAAGACTAAATATTTAATATTGGGACTCAAATCTTTTAGCATGCGAGGCATTACGAACCCGTGCGATGCACCGACTGTGTTTTTGGTTGAATATCTACGTGTTTTGTACGTAATGTTTGTGCAGATATCTATATACTTTATATCAAGGTTGCATTAATGTGTGTAATATAAGTTATATCACTATGTAACGCCCCGACTTTCTAGGGGTAATTATTGGGGAAAATAAATAAAAGGTAAATTTGATGAAGAATAACGCCTACAAAATCGAGTCGCTACACTGACATAAATTAAATACCTTTAATTAAGGCAATAACACGTCATAGATACGAAATAAAATTTGCGTCGGAAGAATAAATTATAAATTGTTAATTTCTAACAAAAGTTTCCCCAAAAGAATTTCGAAACATTTGACATAAGAAAAACATCATTTAATAAATTTCATTCATATGCCCTCTCAGCTCGCTCCTTCATTCATCCGGCTCGATTTAACCTGCGGGATCAATAAAGGTGGGGGTGAGCTTCCTCCAGCTCGTGGAAATCTCACTTATCACAGTAATATATAATCTCATGGAAAGCATAAAATGAATAATCTATCATATATTTTTCTCAACATGAATACTCACACACAATATTACGTATAGCATGAATCTAGCACGCATAACACGAATATTGAGGTTGCGCAGGTGTCCCCGCAATAACATGAAACATACACAAAATACCACATATAACTTGAATCGAGAACGCATGTGAATATTAAGGTTGCGCAGGTGTCCCGGCAGAGTTGTGCTATACACCCCTAAAATTGGTCCCAACATATGTACCGAATGACACGTGTCGTATTTTTATTCGCGGGACTCATATTTATACATGAGGGGTCCAATTAGAATCCATCTAGTTAAGATGTTGGGGGAAATTAGGGACTTGTAGAGTGGGTAGTATAGCATTTTCCGTCCCCGCTACAACATATATCTTAAGATAGCCTCTTTACACGTATACATGTGAGCCTGATTCACAACATGTATCGTCAATTTTTAAACATGAATTGAATATCACATATTGAATTGAATATCACATATACAATCCAATTAAAGCAATTAAAGTGATAGTGCAAATTCCCACGAATAAATAATGTTGTTTGACTTGAATATGGAGATGCTCGGCTCACAATCCTAAGCCCGTAAATACTCGATAAAGTCTATATGTAATAATATTTTAATCATTATAAAATATTACGATATAATGACGGAAATTAAAATATATATGCATAAAATCGGACTAATTATTAATATTAATTGAAAGGTCAATATTTTTATGTCTTGATCAAAATGGGACTGAATTGGAGGTTTTAAAGTTGAGTGGGGTCAAATTGTAAGAGTTGAGAAGCTGACTGGGTTAAAATCGAAGAATCATAAATCAAAACGGGTTTAAATTGAAGTATACAGAATTTCTGGGATTAAATTGAAAGTTGCAGAAAAATATGAGAACTAAATTGCAAAACCCTAATAAGTATTTTAAAATTGTTGTCATTAATACTCCCCAATCATTTTTAGGACCTAATCTTTCATTATATATGATAATGTAAGATTAGTCTTGTTGTAACAGTGATCTTTGATTTACCAATTCTGAGTGCAAATGGATAAACAGAATGAGAGGGAAGAATGAGAGAACACAGAGAGCACAGAAAGAAAAGAGAGAACCGTTCTTTCTGTTCAACCGCTCAACCTTTGATTTCCTCAAAATCCTCCTCGGGGCACATGCAATCTATTGAAAACTCTCAATGAATCATATTGAATATCATCCACGTGGTCTGGATCTGGGGGTGGAGGACATCATGTTCTCTTCGCCTGGGACATTCTGGTTGTACGTCAGCAGGACCACCAAGGGACCCTAAATAGTGCGCGCACATCCCGCGATTTAACCGGTAGCAGTGGATAGGGGGTCTTTGCTGTTGTCCTCAGGCATAGTCAGGCATAAGCCTGGAAGCTGAGTTATTCCAAAAAAAAAAATGCATATCAATAATTACAAAGTAGGACAAAATAATATATATATATATATATATATAAATAGAATAAACAAAACAAAAGTCCTAAAGACTAATGTCCACAATATTATTATTTATAACACCCCCCCTTGAACATTACTGCATGATGTTCATGCCTCATTAAAAACCTCACTGAAAAATCCTATGGGAGAAAAACACTCAAGGAAAAGAATACATGTCATGCCCATATATAAGTGCATTATTTGTTGCCTCATTAAAAACATTCAACAAGAAAACCCAATGGAAAAAAATTCGGTAAGGAAAAAAGAGTAGAACAAAAGTAGCATTCAAGGCGTAATGTAGACCTTGAGGGTCTAATTTTCAAAATTATTTCGGAATATTCAAATAAGTATTTATCTTTATTAGGAAAAACAAATCTAGGTATCTCATAATAAGTATTTCATCTTAAGGTTAATTTACAAATTTGATTACCTAAGAACTAAATAAAGTTTATAATCTCAACTATTTTGATTTCTTCATTTTTAATACTTACAATCGAGTAATTAAGTTACTTGTGTAATTTAACTCTTTATTGCTACTCAACTACTTTACTCAGTATCATAATCTTCCAAGTCCACGCATTCCAATTTTATAAATATATTTTTCAAAAGTTGATGTCGGAAGAGATTTTGTGAATAAACCTACGAGATTATCACTAGAGCGAATTTTATGTATTGCAATTCCATCGCTCTTCTAGAGCTCATATGGGTAAAAGAACTCAGGTAGTATATGCTTTGTTAGATTTCCTTTAGCATATTCACTATTCATTTGTGCAATACAAGCTTCATTGTCCTCATATAGGATAGTGGGAGAGTTCTCATTTATCGCAATACCACATGATCCACGAATGTGTTGTAGCAATGATCTTAACCATACATATTCTTTAGCGGTTTCATGTAAAGCGATAATCTCTGAGTGGTTTGAAGATGTGACTAGAGTCTGTTTAATAGACCTCCAAGAAATAGCTGCACCACCACAGAGAAGAACATAATCAGTCTGAGATTTAGCATTATGGGGATCGGATAAATAACCAGCATCTAAGTAGCCAACCAATATCATATCTTGGTTTCTTTGATAAAACAAACCAAGATCTTTTGTACCTTGAAGATAACGAAGAATGTGTTTTAACACCGTTCTAATGCCTCCAGGTAGGAGAAGCACTGAATCTTGCAGGTAAGTTTACTACAAATGCAATGTCTGGTTTTGTTCGCCAATTTGCCTGAGAGGAAACTGTGAAATTTGCAAATAGTAACAGAACACATAAGCTGTTCGACGATTTGCCTGAGACAGATGAATTAATATGCTAACAGTTTGTACATTATGGCCAAATTAACCTGGTAATACCCAATTGTGAATTATCCCCAATACTCTTTATAATATTTGTGTAAATTATATATGAACTCAAAATATTTTTTCTGTCAAGTAATTAGGTGGTATCACATGCATATAAATACATGATCACCTAACGCTAACAGCCAATGAAACCACCATAGATCTTTTCTTATATAAGAAAAATAATTAAAAAAGTAAATAATGAGAAACGTCTAGTTCAAGCTACATTTCTTTCCATTATATACCTTAATATTAATATATCTTGCATACATAAAATCATTTTAATTACTTACAAATAATTAAACAAACAATCAACAGTATTTTCAATAATCAAGATAAGCATAAATCTTATTTTTCTTGTAGCCATCTCAAGTCCACATATAGTCCTAAATTGGTTTTCAAAACTAGGATGAGCAAAAAGTATTTAGACTATAAAACGATAGCAACAAAAAATATTATTTGAAGTTTAAGTTTAAAAATTATACTAACAAAGATGATAGAAAATAATATTTTACATTTTTAAAATTTATTATTATATACTATTAAACAACTGTATAATAGTAGTATTATTTTTGAAGAACAGAGTTGGCTTACGTGGTCTCTGTTTAATCATATAGATATACCTCTTTTGGTTGGATCTATAATGTTATTTGTAGAGAAAATTACATATCCATGTACATTTACCTAATATATTACACAAATAACACACATGGCTTTTATTTACACATCTACCATTTTTATCTTTATTATGTAAAAGGTAATATATTATTTTTTATATTGCTTTATTTTCTATTTATTCATCCCCGTTTTTTCTCTTTATTAGTTAAACGTTTCTCCCTTTTTTCTAGGGTTACCACAATCTTCTCTTCCGATCTCATCTTTCTTATTATTTAAACGGTTTTTCTTTTATTTCTTTGGTTTTTTCGCAAATTATAATGAAAGACGTTATGCGTAGGGAGTTAAACTATAAGTCAAACTTATAAAGCTTATAGATGGACGGAAGGAGTTATAAGATACCATATATGATTACAGTAAATTCTCGATAAATAAATATGATCGGGATCGGAGAAAAATATACATTTAGCGAAATTATTCATTTATCGAAAGAAAATTTGAACATGTTATAAAGAGTTTGGACCAAAAAGAATTATTCATTTGGCGAGGTTATTCGTTTATCGAATATTTATTTATCGAGGTTTAAGTATACATTCAGATTATATATTAAATAAATATATAAAAATATATTTACACATTATACTTGCATATAAAGTTGTCCATATAAGAGCATTAGGTATGGTTGGTAGTCGGGCTCGTGCAGTAAGCAAAAGTCTTTGCCACGTCGACAAAAGTGCCACGGCACCGAAACCCCACGGAACCACATTTCAGGGGTTACAGTTGGCACCAGAATTTCTGGTGCCGTCGGCCAATTTTTTTTTTTTTTTTTTTTTAAATTAAATAAACACAAAATAAACTTAAATAAACTTCATTAATTTAAAAACACACATTACAATAAAAGGAAAATGCATAAAATTAAAAACTAGTACATAAACATAAATATAAAATCCTAGTTGTTGTTGTTGTTCTCGTCCTCGTCCTCGTTTAGATATTTTGCCGGATTCGAGCTTGTTGTGCCCTCACGATCCTTGCGTTCATCGGATCCATGGTGCTTGTATCAATTTGCAAGACCCGCATCTCTTCGGTCATCCTCCGAGATTCATACATACTAACTCGAGCTTGTGACTCTCGCCGAGAACATCCATCTTGCCTTGCGGTCCAACTCGTATTGTTGTTGCAACATTTCTTGAAACAATCGGGTTTGAACCGGAACTAGCGGTTGAGTTGAATGACGTTGACTTTTTGAAACCCGGTACATGCCATCGGGTCGTGGCAAGTCATCGGGTCCAAAATGCTCGGGCTCCTGCTGAGGTGAAGGGCGGAGACGATTACGTCTAGCCAAAGTCGAGTCTGGATTTTTCCACTTGTGCTTGTCTTTCAAAAAGCCCCAAGCAGTCAAGTGTCAAAATTCATAACACGTTGATCTTTTAAACAATATGTGACAACGATTCATAAAATCTTTGTCACCTTCCCCGCTCAAAACCGCCGTTTCATCCACCACCGAATTGAACTTCTTGATATCTCTGTTCATCGGAGTCCACTTTCCCGTCAACATATTCTTGGTACGAGTAGGAAAGCCTTGCGTCTTTGCTTCCTTGTTGTAGGCGTCAAGTACTTTGTACCAAAACGTATCCTTTTGTTGATCCGCACCCGTTTTTGCATCCTCGGATATTTGTATGTAACACTCCGCCAAAAGATATTCTTCGTCTTGGCTCCAAAAAGTTCGTGGTGGTTTGGACGGAACCACATCTTCATCGACCTCCTTGTCTTTATTTTTGGCCTTCGACTTTGGCTTCTTCGCCATCGACTTTGCCCTCAATTTTTTGAGGTCGGTGTGAATAGGTTCTTCACTTGATTCGGATTTTCTTCATCTTCATCTTCGTCTACTAGATGAAACGAAGCATGGCCCGAATCGGTTGTGAGGGTAAGGGTTGTGTTTGGGTGAATTGATATGGATGTTGTTGTTGTTGTTGTTGTAACTTCCATTGGCTAAATTGATATAGGTCTTGATTCATAAATGGTGTTTGGAAGGTGGGGAAGTAACTGGTCGAAGACGAACCCGGATTATTCTGGGGTTCAAGACGATCCCGGCATTTGGTTTGTCGGATCGTTTAGCATGTTGTTGATCCATGGTTGATTTGGATTCATTTTGGATGGGAGAATTGATATAGAAGATGAGATATAGAAGATTGGAGGTGTGTTTTAAGTTTGAAAAATAATGGGGTATTTATAAGGTTTTTTTTGGATAAAAAGTGGGATTAAATTTGATTTTTTGGAGGTAAAAAACAAAAAAAACGGCATTATAGCCGTTTGATTCACTTTCCCAACGTTCCAAATTCAAAAAAAAAGAAAAAAAAAAAAATCACGATGGCGCTGGCTGGTGGCCACGGCGCCAACGGCGGTGTGGTGCGCCGTGGCTGTGTCTTGGCTGGTGGCCATGGCGCCAACCACCAGCTATCCATACCTCATGCTCTAAAGTGTGTACAAGAGAAAGAGATATAGGGGTTGGGTTGGTGGTCCAGTGGTAGTACACCTGCATTTAAGACACTCATTTAGAAGAGGTTTTGGGTTCTAACCACACCAATGGGGTGAAATAGAAGGTTCTTTCTCTTTATGGTCCTCTAGCTCCCTGGAGCTAGCTCGAGCGATCGCTAGTCAATGTTTAATCTCGCGTTAAGCGACAGTGTGTGAGTATTTCCTTCTTAACCGGAGGTCTTGTGCCAATCGTGGGTTGCTTCGAGAAGCTGTCTTTGGGAGCACAAGCTGTTAATCAGTTAAGGGTTTCTCTTTGTGCGCAGAAGTGTACAGAAAAGACATTGGGAACCCTGGAATTGCTCGAGCGACTCGCGATTTACTTCTCTCAATGAGTTTGGAGTAGGTTCTTTAAAAGATTAGGATTAGTCCGACTAAACTGGAATCACCCGGTAATTTAAAAAAAAAAAAAAGAGAGAGAGACATAATGTCCCTCCCACGCATTAAAGTGATTGCGATGCATTTCTCACTTGGATGCGTCAAAAGGCAGGAAAGAGAAAAGCGGTGGTGGGTCTTTTTTTGCGGGATTGCAGGCGAGGGACGGTGGTCGTTTCTTATTATTGATAAACGATACAAAAATTATTATTTTTTTGGTAGAAATGCAAAAATTATTTATTAATCAAATATTATTTAGTTCAAAACATAAATGTATCCCTATTAACTAAAACACCCCACAATATTTCGTATGAAACAATATAAATTTTTTTTAAAAATTAAAATCTAATGGTACATTTTTTCATGATCAGTAAAACTGTTTTAATTTTTATCTGTCAAGAATTTTTAACTGAAAAAAAAAAACATGTAAAAAAATCTGGAAGAATTGAGAGATTCAGAAAAGTCGGTTTGAAAAAAAAAATGTCAATTACTACTTGAATAGCATTTTTAGTTTGATATTATAATTTTTATTTTGAATAAGTTTTTTATTTTAGTTAAAAGAAACGCAAAACAAAAAAGAAAAAAAAGTACTCACTCCGTCTCACCCATTTTGAGCATTTGCTTTTCGGCACGGGATTTAAGAAAAGCTGAAAAGTAGTGTATAAAGTGATGGTATGAATATATATTATTTAAAATTGTGAGAGATAAAGGTGTTTTAAAAAGAAAATGACCAAGTATCTTGGGACGGCCCAAAAAAGAATATGAACCAAGATCGGTAGGACGGAGGGAGTATAACAATTTATTCACCATTCACCGTGCAGGGACGGCCCTGGGGTGGGCTAAGTGGGCGATTGTCCACGCACAATCAAAGGGCATCGAACTTTCGGTTCATGCTATGCTATTCTCCATTTGTCACTTAAAAATTTGCTTCAGTTTTCTTATTGAGTTATCCGTCAAAAATTTATCCCGCTTATAAAAATAAAGTTTTTCTTTTTTCTTTTCTTCACAAAAGTGGGACACTTTCTTTACTAAAATCAATTTAAACCAATTTTTTTTAAACCCGTATCATCCTCACTGGACAAGTTTTGACAGACGGAGGGAGTAATAGTTTCGTTTCGGACCTAGAACTGAAGAGTGTGTCAGTTTTTAACTACAAGATGATGTAATGAATTGATTGTTGAAACTAAAAAGAAAATTCAAAGTAGTGGTTTAAATTGTTTTTTTTAACTTTAAGTTTCGGTGGGTCCAAGTACCTTTTTTTTTTGTTTTTTATGACTATAGTGATTGGTGGGATATGCTTTATACAGAGATGTCTTCACAATGGCACAACGATTTTTTTTACTTTTTATGAAGTTGAGTGTGTGGTATTAATAATAAAGTTTTTTTTTTTAAATAGCTTTTTTATTTAAACCCCTTAATATTAGTTTGAAATTTCATATTATCGTGAAAGTGTATAATCTTTTTTGCTTCAGCCCAATTTTAAATATATTTTTTTAAAATATGTTATAATAATATCATATTTTTTATATTTTTAGAAAGATAAATAGTATCACACACATTTACACCCATTTACAAATCATAGAGTTTCTGAAGAATATGAATATATATACATAATTTAGTAGAGACATATTTTGACTGTCTCGCCCAGGGCATCGAAAAATTCAAGGCCGAACCTGTCACCATGCAATGACTCTCCCAATATATACTGCCTGAGTCGATTTGTGATATTAAGGATCCAAATTTATAGTGCAATGTTGAACATAGAAGTAATACGTGAAATATGTATAGATGGATTGATCGATGTATTTATGTTATTTTTTCATTCATTTATATATTTATCATTGATTCATGATGGATCGTATATTGAGATTTCTAATACTCTTTCTGTTCCTCTCAAAGTTTTATATTTACATCTTTTTATTACTTTCAAAATTTTATATTTATTTTCTTTACATAATCAAATCAAACAGCTATATTTTTCCTTTTAATTTCCACCACACACTCACCATCAATATTATTAATTTTTCAATTTTCACTACACATTTATCATCATTACTTACATTAATTATTATTTAAAATATATCAAAAATACACTCTTTGAGTCTTTGTCAAGTTTTGAACGGACAGATAGAGTATAAATTATCGTTGGCTGTCACATTACCAATATTAGAAGCCGGCAAGACTAATTTGCTATCTTTGACTGAAACTCTAACTTTTCAAACATCCTAAAATTCATTACAAAAAAAAAAAAGATGTTATTATTTTCATCTAATATTTATTGAACTGATATTATTTTTATTGATTAGAACTGGTTTTAACTAATTGAATTTGATTTTACTGAATAAAATTAGTGATTTTTACTGATTATCAATGTATATTTATAATATAAAATTACTGATTTTTACTTAATAAGACTAAATATTACTGATTAAACTAATTTTTATTTACCAGAACTGTTCCCTACTAATCGAAATTTATATAGGCATTACTCAACATGTGCGATGCACGATCTTTGGTTGAATATCTACGTGTTTTGTACGTAATGTTGGGCAGACGGTTGAATGAGCAGATGGCAAAATTTAAATACCTTTTAGAGAAGTTTATATGTTTTTTTATTGTTATTGTCCTTTTATTTTAGTCTATGAAATTAGTTATATGAAATGAGACTTTACTTAGGGGTGGGCATGAGACGAGATGGGACGGGCCTGGGGTCATCCCACGTCCCGTCCCGTGTTATAAGCGGGACGGGACGGGACTGGATTGGTGATTTCAAAATTTCATCCCGTGCGGGCCTTATCCCAGTTGGGACGGGACAGAACGGGACGGGAAGGGTTTAGTCCCGCATAAAAAAATTCAAATTATATATTAGAAAAAAGTAAGAAAATCTATAATTTTATACATCTAAATTCAGGAAAAATATTCAATAAACTAATTTAATAGCCTAAATTAAACTTTTAAAATATCAATTATTAACATTGAATACAACATATTCATTTTTTTTTGAAAAAATATCAGTTACTAACTTTATATCGGTTGATTAGGTTTGTGTATAATTATAATATACAAATAAGAAAAAATAAAAATAGTTTATTATTAAAAATTAATTAAAAAATAGTTACCAATAATAAAAATATATGATTTAAAAAGGGTTAAAAACTTAGCGGGACGGGACAGGCGTTATGGGCCTCAGATTTTTTGTCCCGTATCCCGTCCCGTAGTTACTCTAATGGGACGGGACGGGACGGGCCTAGTGTTTTTAATTTTGGATCTCGTCCCATCCCGGGTAATTTTGGGACGGGATCGGGATTTCGATTTTTTGTGCCCACCCCTAGCTTTACTAACTCGTATGTTGCTCCAGGGTTGTTTTTGGTTTATTCAACCCGTGCGATGCACCGATTGTATCTAAGATTTCATAGTTAAAATTTAACCATCTTGTAATTTATACTATCATTTATAAGTTCATTTTAATCACCGTGTGAATTAGAAGATGTATTTGCATTGTGATGTTTATCATAAATTTTGTATTTAAATTAGTTTATTTTTATTTACATTAAAAATTATAATTAAAATAGTCCCTTCATAAATGACAATTATCTTTTTTAATTGAGAAAATAAACTTCCTGTTTTTGCTCGGAATTCAGTGTACTGTACCTACTTTTGATTCCAATCAATCATGACTTACCAGAATATCATGACTTCCTTATCCATTGATTTCCCAAGCGATTATATGGCTGCAATGAAATACTCCCACTTTCCCATCTAAACGGTCACTGTCCTTCAAAGTTTGATAAAGCTCGTATTTTTGATATATTTTAAGTAATAATTAATGTACTTAAATTATAAATATACGAACAAAATTAAAAAATAAAAATATTGATAATGGGTGTGTAGTGAATATTAAAAAGTAAAAATTAATTATTTAATTTAATTGTATAAATATGATAAATATAAAATTTTTAGACAAAAAAAAAGGTAAGCGTAAAGTTGAGCGGGACAAAGGGATATTTAGTCATTCTATATATATTTCTTTCACAATCAAATTAAAGGATTATTTTTATTTTTTAATTTCTACCACACATTTATTATCAATATTTTTTACTTTTAATTGGCATCACACATTTATCGTCATTACTTATACCAATCATTTTTTAAAATATATAATATTTCTCAATTTTTGGTTGGAACATAGAGTTTATTTTACTACTATTCGCTCTGTCCCGTCCGAAGTGCAACATATGGACCAAATAAATATCTCTTCAGATGCACAATATTTTATTAAATATCTCAAATTATATCAAACAATTATTTTTTTACTTTTTAATCTCCATCACATACTCGTTTTCGATATCATTTTTTTAATCTACAATTCACACTCACCGTCAATACTTATAAAATTGGGTTCTCTCTTTTTTAGTACCAAAGCATAAAAGTAACAAGTTATATATCCCCATTCATAAAACTATAAGTTTTTGATACCAAAATGTGTTAAAAGACTTTATTACCCTTAAAGTCTACCAATAAAAGGAAAAAAAAACTAAGAAAGAAAAGGGAAGATTATTAAAACGAAACAACAATAAAAAAACAGTCCCACAACTCAATATTTTCCTCTGCCAAAAAACTCTCCTCCTCTCTGCAAAAAAACTCTCCCGTCGTGAAACCCTTCACCGGCCAGAAAATGTCGACCTCCGACTACCACAGAGAATCTGAAGACGCCAGAAGTTCCGCTAGTGACACTCCATCTGAAGAGAAATTCGTCAATGAGCCGCCGGTTAGTGTATTTTCATTCACACACGATCGTGCCACGACGGTTGTTCATCTTCCCACGATCGTGCTGAAGAAGATGAGACCATCGTGTACACGATGGTCTTTAAATGGCACGATGGTTACACACGACGGCCGTCGATTGTGTGTGTCGTCGTGTCTTATAAGTGCAAAAGCTCTGCCTTGCACACGATCGCAGCACACGATCGTTGCCGTCGTGTGAGCGTCGTGTGGCACGATGGTCTTCACACGACGGGCATCGATCGTGTGCATGCGATCGTGTGCAAGGCATAATTTTTTCGTTCTCTTAAGCATTTTATCATATTCTTATGAGTTGTATGTCCATATTGCGGTGGTTGCGTATGGAAGAGACCTACATTGCGTTTTGTTACACGTCAAGTGAATCTTTACATACGGGAGGCGGTATTTAAAGAGATCATTGAGACATTAAGAAGTATGGGCCGTAATTCCATTGTTCTTGATCGAGCTATCGAGAGCTTGACCAGGGGGTCTGGGCGCTTGATTAAAGTTAGGAGGAATGGGAGTTCAAATCGCCCTACATCACTTGATTGCTCGTCAATTGGAGGGTGATCAAATCCCCGGATGAGTCGTGGTTCCGGAGTTTGCGGGAGGACCATTCGTTTCTGACCCGTAATTTTGCCTTGATCACGGGACTCCATTTTGGAAACTCTACCTTCCATCCCTGTGACGACCATCTCCTTCCGTCGGACGGTATTTTCCACAGAATACTCCATGGCAAAAATATTAAGGTTAGTGTTCTGCGGAAGAGGTTCAATGCTCGAGATTTTGGTAGAGACATAAGAGATTATGTCAAGGTTGTCAATTTGCTTATATACTACTACTTTATCCTATGCCGTGACGACATGATGGTCGAGACATGGGCATGGGCATTAGTGGAGGATTTCGAGCAGTGGGATATGTTTCCTTGGGGTTCTTATGCCTTTGGGGTTTTATCTTACTACATAGGCAACGTTGCCATGAAGGAGGGACAAGAGCACAAGGACTATCACTTCTATGGTCCTGTTTGGGCTTTACAAATATGGTCGTATGAGATGATTCCCATTGGGAGCATTGTGTGGTATTCGAGATAAAGCGTCCAAGTCCCGGTGTTTGATGTGGACTACGAGGAAGATGTTTTGTGATTTCACTCATTTCTTCGACGATAAGGTACATAAATTTGTAAACGTATTTTCTCCTAACTTCACTCATCTCTTCAACATTATGTGATTGCCCATCTAATGGTATGCTTTAATGACTATTGTTGCAGCACAATGTACTTCCCTCTTTACCGCATCGGAGGAGGATGAGGTGAGTACTACTACGAGCTTTGAGAATGGCTCGCCATATGACGTTAAGTTCATTAAGCTGTAAGAATAGTTGTGAGTAATAAGGAGGATGAGCTGCGCCGATCCAGGAAGAAAGTTATGGATAGATTGAAGAAGGTCACTGGAAAATTGATTACATATGAGTCGGCACATAAAGTGTCGAAGCGACGCCGTGAGTACCTCACCGGTAGATGGTGCGAGACATCGGACCAGGAGAGGCGATCGAGAGAGGGTGTGTTGTGTCCACGGACTTCCTTGTTCGGACCACACCCAGGACACGAGCAGGGATGAGTACTTCGATCGCCGTTTGAAGGCGATCTTGTACGATGATTCTGAGTCCGGATTTATTGCTCGAGTTTCTCGCCGGGTGCTTTCTGGGATCGTGGATTTCTTCGGACCTATGCATAGACGTTCTAGGAGCCCGGTACACTACTCAGCTGGGAGCCATGATAGGCCTCGTCATTACGCATCATTAGCGGCGCCGGCGGAGGATTCCTGACCCTCCACGTCACTCAGTCTCTAGCGCAGCACACAGTCACCATTCTCATCGTCAGTCTAGTCATCATTCTCAGCGTCAGCCGAGTCACCATTCTCAGCGTCAGCCGAGTCACCATTCTCAGCATCCGCCTACCCACCATTCTGAGGTCCAGCACAGTCACCATTCTCAGATTCATCATTCTGTTGAGCGGACTCGCAGCCCCTTGATTACGAGCATCGGTATGAGCCATTTGAGGCGCCGTTTATTGATATGGGACGATGTTCGACTGGTTTCGGGGCGAGCATCATTACGGTGCGATGTTTCGCAGTGAGGGTGGTGGTCTGGCGGCAACCTCCATTTGGATCGAGCGGCCGCTTTTGAGATCGGCGGCCCATGTATGACTCTCGATCGTTATAGTTGTGAGAGGGATCGAGGGTGACGAAGATGGTGAGAGTGCGAACGCGGCATTTGGGTGAGCGTAGTCTTCCACCGCGAGTGATTCGACCATCTGCTTGCTCTTCGGGAGCCTTTTGTGGTTGCGCCTCCCAGAGATAGCGAGGCTCACGAAGAAGTTGTACCTACGGTTTAGGAGGAGCGACCACGTGATGCTATTGTCCGGTGTTTGGAGACTTGGCATGCTCTCACCCAGGCGTTATTTGACCGGATAGAGTCTAGCCGTGAAGACTTTGATGCCGATGTGATAGACTGTTATGTGCTTGCGACTCGAGCGAGGCTTCGGAGGGGAGTCCGTAGTGTTGGTGTCGGTAGAGTTGGCACTGTACTTGCCGGCTCCCTATTTTACGTAAGTTCTATAACCTACTCACTTGTATGTCATTGGTTTGATATCGATTTTTTTTAATTTTGTGGTTTGGCTTTTTGTAGTTAGTTTTGCCCAACGAGTTTGCAAGACTCCATCCGGATGATCCACTTGGTATCAAGGTGACGGGGAAGCCGGTTTACAAGGAGTGGAAAATTCCTAAATGCATCGAGGACTACATGACAGGTCTTGATACACCACATGCGGTTCCATGGTTAAATTGCAACGAAGTAAGTTTGAAATTTATATTTATAAATAATTGACGATTTGTTGCCATTTGAAATTTATATTTATAAATGATTCGCTATATTTGATGTGATTATCTTATATGATTACATATTTTGTTTGAACAGATCATTGCCATTTGTTGCCTCGACCAGAGCCACTGGGTGACTATCAAGATTGACATCATAGCATGGACCGTGGAGTTGTACGATTCCTTGTCACACCACCACGAAGATGGTCGATACCGATTCAACCAACTACGACCGATTATGCGTCGGATGCATCGTGTGCTAGCTCAATCCGGGTATTGGATGAACAACCAATCGAAAACGAAGTATGACACGGAGATGAGTTTCAAAATTATGCCACGAGAGCTACAGTTCATACAAAACGACAATCACAGTTGTGGCCCCTTCGCGTGCATGTACTTGGATCGACTCGTCTCTGCAAACCCAGGAGCAAGGCACCAAATCAAGGAACTTAATGAAAAATATATTAAGAAATATCGATATGGTTTAGCTGCTAAAATCTTTATGTTGTCTTTAGACATGTAGAATGGTTTATGGTGTGTTGTACAATATTTATGTTGTATTTAGACAGTTTTGGATGAATGTGTCAGTGTTGTTAAATCTGAATGTGTTGGCTCTGTGTTACACACGATGGATGCAAACGATCGTGGCCATCGTGTGTTACGATTGTAATATCCGTAATTTTCCTTTTTTAGCAGTTTCCATTTTGGTGTATGTCTATTTTTATCGACTCGCTTGTAACCGTTTCGACATTTTGAATCTACTTTGTTCTTGGAGTTTTTCCATTCGGACGAGTTTTGATGACGTTTTCATGTAATTTCGTTTTATGACATGTTTTGCCGTATGAACGTTCGATTCTTGTAAAACTCATTCGTTTTCGTTGTTTCTTGGTTTGTACAAGTTCGTATGGCTGAGTTGGTCATGTGGAGACTTTCGGTTTGTAAATCCGACGTCGTTTCGTGATTTTCGGGCACTTGGGCCATTTTTGTAATTCCCTAATAGTTTAGGGAAATTCGTCTCCTTGTCGTATTTTGGATTCCTCGGTGGTTGGAAGTACAATTACTGTCGAACACTCAGCTTCGTTGTTATGAATACCTCGTATTTACACTTTTGATTCTATCCTCGTGTTGTGGTTCGTCGTTGAATCGACTGTGCAGAATCGTGTTTAGAACTGGGATCTGTTACGTACATAACGTACGTTATGCATGATCCATAACGTACGTTATGGCCCTTCCCAATTCAGTGCAGGCAGTTGGTTATGTACGTTAACCAGTATTGGGTTACGTACGTAACCATCATAACGTACGTTAACAGCTTGTGTTAACGTACGTAACGCGCTGTCAGCGTTTTAAAACCTGACTTAGCCTCAGTCAGTTTCTTTCATCCTTCTTCGCCCCTTTTCGCGACGTGAGTATTCTTGAGTGCCTTTGGAGCGATTTGTCCAGAGCAATCCGTGGATTTCCTTTAGAGATTGATTATTGTGTACCAAGGGAGATTAATTTACTACATTCACATCTTCCACCAGTCGAATCCAAGGTATTTCCTCAGGAACCCTAACTTTGACGAATTTGGGGGTTTTTCGGGATTCTAGGGTTTAGTTCCGAATTGTTCATCTATATATCGATATTCTTTACCGATTGTGATTATTGAGTGATTCTAAATCCGTTTTCCTTGATTTTAATCCGCGAATTATCAATACGGGGAGATTTTGCGTAAACCCTCGCCCGTATCGATTGAACGTCTATTGTCGTGATTTGTAATCGGGGTTTTGGGAGTATTCCTTTCGATTATTGATGTCCGTTGGGACTGAGTTATGCTAATTCCTCGTTTAGGAACTGTCGTTTTCCATTCAGATCATCCGTAGTCATTTTTCACTTCCGATTCTTCGAAGATGTCACAAAGGCAAGTACTTTACATTTGTTTACATGTTCTAGTATTTGAATTATGGCTATACGTGGTTGTCGTGGGAGAATATGTGTATGTTCACCTAGGGACGGTCCGACGGGGCCTCTAGGGATACGTATTTCCGTGTGTGTGCGTATCACGAACTGTGGTTAACCACCCAGGGATGTTCGACGGGGCTCTGCGGGGTACGGTGGCCGTGAGTCACGTACCAAGGTTAACTTTGAATTGTTTTGATTGGAGGAAATGTGTTTTGTGCTTGTGCATCGTAAATATTCCGGAATATAAAATGTTTTCTAAAATGATTTTTGGCGCATATATTCATCTGATTAGAATGTAGTTCAAATGGATTGTACTTGCACTAGCAGTTGTCGCTAACCCCTTAAATGGGGGAAATACTTTTTGTATTTCAGGTATCGATCGTGGGGACAAACGAGCACTCGAGCCGTATGAGGATGATGGGCAAGCATGATACTGATCAGTAGTCATTTATTGGTGTTCATTTCAGTCCATTACTTTTGATGTCTTGTGTTGGGACTTTTGTGTTATAAAATTGGTTTAAGTACTCGAGTACTTCTTTTTACAAAATTGTTAACGTTGCGTTCCTGTTTTGGGAAATGGATTGATGTTGGATTTTATTGTCGGATTGTAATCTTATTTGAATTGTCGTATTATTGGTGATTGTTGTCGTTGTCGAATGTCTTGTTTGGTACGTTAGCTTGGTGGATTCCATAGTGTGGGGTCCACGGCGCTGTAATATACCCTGAATGTCTTGGGGGTGTTACAACGATCGTGTGCAACCTACCCACGGTCATGCGTCTGATGCTGTCGTGTGCGCACGATGGCTGGCATGACCGTGTGCACACGACTGTGAGTACCATCGTGGGCACGGCCGTGCACACGATCGTGTGTTCCATCGTGCACACGGCTGGACACGACCGTGTACACGATCGTGTGCATATGAACTTTTGGTATTTTTGCAAATTTTAACTATTGTGTTATCTAGAATGATGTTTTGTGATTCAAACATCGCTTGTTCAAACATTAATTACTATATGGCTTCTTATACAAACTCCTATTTGTCATTTCGTTGTAATTCATTAGTATATGAGGTAATTCATCCAGATGATTGAACTTATCCGCACGCATTTCAATACACTGAGAACAATTGGACGACACATGATATGCAATATATTATGTTAATTCAATCAATAACTTTTTAGATAAGTGTATCATTAACAAATAATTATTAATATATAAGTAACAACACCTAAATTGGCGAGTAATTTGAGAAATTGGTGAAAATTCTTGATGTTCTTGTGCACACGATCGTGTGTTCCATCGTGGACATGACCGTGTACACGATCGTGTGCATATGAACTTTTGGTATTTTTGCAAATTTGAACTATTTTGTTATCTAGAATGATGTTTTGTGATTCAAACATCGCTTGTTCAAACATTAATTACTATATGGCTTCTTATACAAACTCCTATTTGTCATTTCGTTGTAATTTATTAGTATATGAGGTAATTCATCCAGATGATTGAACTTATCCGTACGTACTAATACACTGAGAACAATTGGACGACACATGATATGCAATATATTATGTTAATTCAATCAATAACTTTTTAGATAAGTGTATCATTAGCAAATAATTGTTAATATATAAGTAACAACACCTAAATTGACGAGTAATTTGAGAAATTGGTGAAAATTCTTGATGTTCTTGTGCACACGATCGTGTGTTCCATCGTGGACACGACCGTGTACACGATCGTGTGCATATGAACTTTTGGTATTTTTGCAAATTTGAACTATTGTGTTATCTAGAACGATGTTTTGTGATTCAAACATCGCTTGTTCAAACATTAATTACTATATGGCTTCTTATACAAACTCCTATTTGTCATTTCGTTGTAATTCATTAGTATATGAGGTAATTCATCCAGATGATTGAACTTATCCGTACGTACTAATACACTGAGAACAATTGGACGACACATGATATGCAATATATTATGTTAATTCAATCAATAACTTTTTAGATAAGTGTATCATTAACAAATAATTGTTAGTATATAAGTAACAACACCTAAATTGACGAGTAATTTGAGAAATTGGTGAAAATTCTTGATGTTCTTGTGCACACGATCGTGTGTTCCATCGTGGACACGACCGTGTACACGATCGTGTGCATACGTGGATACAACGCCAATTTGACACCTGGTTGCAAATTTGAACTATTGTGTTATCTTGAATGATGTTTTGTGATTCAAACATCGCTTGTTCAAACATTAATTACTATATGGCTTCTTATACAAACTCCTATTTGTCATTTCGTTGTAATTCATTAGTATATGAGGTAATTCATCGAGATGATTGAACTTATCCGTACGTACTAATACACTGAGAACAATTGGAAGACACATGATATGCAATATATTATGTTAATTCAATCAATAACTTTTTAGATAAGTGTATCATTAACAAATAATTGTTAATATATAAGTAACAACACCTAAATTGACGAGTAATTTGAGAAATTGGTGAAAATTCTTGATGTTCTTGTGCACACGATCGTGTGTTCCATCGTGGACACGACCGTGTACACGATCGTGTGCATACGTGGATACAGCGCCAATTTGACACCTGGTTGCCAACGTGTCACACGATTGGAACACGCGATCGCGGCGATCGTGTACACGATCGTGTTTACTTCAAAGGTCAAATTATTTTATTATAAAATCCCATCGTGGGTCGGTCCCCCCCCTTTATTATAAAATCCCATCGTGGGTCGGTCCCCCCCCCCTTTATTTTAAAATCCCATCGTCGGTCGGTCTCCCCCCCTTTTCACTTCAAACCCTAATCAATTAACATCAGTTAAAATTCATTAAAATCAAATACGCGAAATGAGCGGCCGATTACGAGAAACCGATTTAGGAGGAAGCGAAGCACCACCACCAAAAAGAAGAAGGAGGATACCTACTCCCAACCCACCATACAGAACTAGGCCGAGAGGAAGATACTCAATGCTCAGAGTAAGTTTTTGATTTTGTTGTATGTGTAGTGACTATCATTGCAAATTAATGTGTTCCATGAAACAGGCCTATTTAAAAACAACTGCGAGCACTCCATCATACTAGATGGTGATGATGATAATGATTTGGAGATTTCGAGAATAAAAGCAAAAAGTTATTTTGGAAGAGGAAGTTCATGAAGACGGTGATACAAGACTAAAGATACAAGACAAATTGGGGAAAAGGGATCCAATTGATTATTTTTTATGTTATTATTAGATATTTTTGTGTGATGGTGATTAAATTTTGTTTTGTAAAGTTATATGCTTTGAATCGTAAATTATTGCTCTTTGAAGTGAGCTACTTTGTTATGGTTAATGTTTGGCTCCATAATCACCTTTATTTGCTTTACATAATGAACACTTAAATTTCAATTCAAAGGTAAAGAAAATAGACACAAAATTATGCATTTCAACTAATAATCGAATCTTGAATCAATACATGGTCCATCGAGGATCAAAATATCAGCACATGATTGTTGCTAGTAAGTCACAAAATATAAAAATACATAAGCAATTTAAGTTTCACGGTATGGACATCCCCTTATGTCATGGTCATTATTACGGCAAATGCTACACCTCTTTTTCTGCCGGCGCCTTTACCTCGTTTGTTCATCGATTTCTTGAGTTTCTTCAGGGATATTCAAATCCACACCACCTATGGGAATGAATGCTTTGCAAGATTTTCTATTGTGGCCGGTTCCTTTACACCTACCGCACACCTGAGGCCGTCCACCTGCGGGCAAATTTTCAACAGCGGACCGTGCGCGACTCATCCTTGGTCGGCCGGCTTGTCGTACCCCCTCTAGAAGTACGCAAACGATGGATGAGATCTCCGGTGGGACATTCCACTCATCAGGATGTGGGATGGGACTAATATGCTCCTTATAAGTCTCTCTAAGGCCTTGTTGCTTGAAATAACGACTAACAAAATCATACACGGACAAACCATTGCCGGCGCGCCTGTTACAATAAGCAATTATGTCAAGGATGTTGTATAGGATAATGTATTTTTTATATTGATGAGGTGATAAATCCAGACCATCCCTGTTTTGCAAACGATGGCAAAACACGATCGCGTCGATCGTGTGTTACGATCACGGTGATCGTGGGGTTACGATCGTGCCCATTGCGTTACGATCGTGCCCATCGTGTGTTACGATCACGGTGATCGTGGGGTTACGATCGTGCCCATTGTGTTACGATCGTGCACATCGTGTGTCCCATCGTAGGTTACGATAAGGGCGATCGTGGGTTACGGTCATGGCGACCGTGGGGTTACGATCGCGCCAATCATTGGTTACGTTCGTGCCCATCGTGGGTTACGATCGTGCCCATCGTGGGTTACGATCGTGCCCATCGTGGGTTACGATCGTGCCCATCGTGGGTTACGATCGTGCCCATCGTGGGTTTCGATCGTGACCATCGTGAGTTACGATCGTGCCCATCGTGGGTAACGATCGTGCCCATCGTGGGTAACGATCGTGCACACAACAGCATAGACATGTACCTTATAGCGGCAGCGGCATGACGACATGGAATCTGATCCAAATCAAACTCACGACAACAACATGTCCATGTTCGAAGGTCGACCTCATAAGAAACTTTGTTTTCTTCGACTTTATAAACAAGTGGGGTGGTAGCTCGAACGGTAAGAGTCAGACTGGCTTGCACAGAGTTAGAAACCTTTTCAAAAGTGTGCATTGTCAACTCATGGTCTCTTGACGTAGCTTCTCCCCGCTTCTCATCAAACAAATTCTCTAAAATTAGGCGAAATATCTCAAGTAACGAGCAAACAGGTAAACGTCTAGCCCACAACATACGATTATTAAAGCATTCAACAGCATTGGATGTCAAGAAGTTATAGCGTCGTACCGGACACTTCGACCTAGCCCACCTCTCTGGCCCAATTTCAGAAAGGCGCCTGTGCGCCCCATTAGGGCTTTCGATATGTAGTTTCGAAATGTAGTTTTCAAAATCTTCTTCTCGATGCGTGTAGGCAGCAGTTTTAAAGAGTCCTATAGCATGCGCACCATAGGAGGTCAGATTTTTTGCAAGATGGTTATAGCAAAACCCGTGGAATGCATTCGGATAGACGGCTCGAACAGCATTCTGAATGCTCTTATGTTGGTCACTCACAATCAGTAAATCTTCCGTCGGATTGTAGCATCTGCGCAGGTTATACAGAAAATAAGTCCATGACTCGTCGTTCTCTATCGGACCGAGACCAACAACAAGAGGAAAAACTTGCTCGTTCCCGTCAAATGTGACGGCCGCAAATAGAGTTCCTTTATTCCTTCCCTTTAGGTGGGTCCCATCAACTATAATCACCGGTCGACGGCACGTATCAAATGCCCTAATACTCTGTCCGAGTGCAACGAACATGTGGCGAAACACTCCCTCACGAGTCGTCTGCAAATCATAAATTGTCCCTGGATTACGCTGTTTTAACAAATACAGATAAGATGGGAGCCTCTGATACGACTCATCGAAGCCGCCATATGTATTCTCTATCGCTATATTTCTCGTCCGGAGAGCAAAACTGTATAGCATGTCAATGCCATACTCCCTACACATCTCTGCAATTATCTCCTTTGGCCTCAAAGTGACCCCCTCACCGGTCAATCTTTTAGCAAAATAATGGGCGGCAACCTCAGAAGTGACCGATCGTGCGACAGCACTGTTCAAATCAGGGTAACAGCTGTGCTCCAATGTCAACTTAGTAATTCTCCAAATAGTTGCACCCTCAATAGCACACAACCTAAACTGACAATTTCTTCGCCCACTCTTACAGACAAACACTATACGTTTATCGGCGGAACGATCAGTGATACACTGTAGCATGTTTTCCAAATGATACATTCCTACAGTTATCCTCAACTTTGTCTTCGAACGAAAGGTGGACCCCACCTCTAGCTGACCGGTAACCGGTGGAGGCTGCTCGACCCAACCCAAAGTCCCGGCACTACCGGGGTCCGGAAATGGAATGATCCAGTTACGCATTGATTGTAGATGCTCATGCTCGCTCGCAGATTGATGGTCGGATGAGAAGTTCCGACGACTCATAATCCTATCCATTTGGGCCGGTTGGCGAACCCAAGCAAGAAATTCCGCAGATAGTGACTCAAGCAAGTCTTTACAATAATCTTCATCTTCGGATGTATGCACCTCTTCATCTTCCTCATCTTCCTCGTCTTCCTCATCTTCCTCGTATTGATACTCTTTGGAAGGCATGTCATAATTTATGTTGCCGGGCTCTACTCTCGAGCTGCTACATCCCATATTAACCTCGGGAGTGGAGGAGCTGCTGTTCTCAACATAGACCTCAGGATCCTCCTTGTATTCTACTAGTAATCGAAGTATCTCGGTATCGCCCCTTAATAGGACTTTTACTTTGTTTCCTTTGGCCATGTGTGTCAAGTACCATAATTTGTAATCGGACTCATTTGGACCACCCAAACCCTCTCTGATAACCCCCACGAGGTTTGCACGACTAACTTTGCTCGTGTCGATATAGACAAAAAAGGAGTCCCCGTCTACATATGTCGATCGCTCCCAATGACCACCGTGATGTATCAAAATACGCTGCCACGACATCTGATTACAAAAAGATGAATAACTATTCAGAAAAATGAGCGAACAATATTACGGTCTGCCTTGGACACGACCGATGCACACGGTCGTATACTACCGTGTGCAGTGATCGTGTGCAAGTTTCTGTCCATGAACACGATCGCTGCACACGATTTTAGACGATCGTGTTAAACGATCGTGTACACGTTAGTGTTGCGCACGATGTTAAGATCGTTGCGCACGAACGTTGCACACGATCGTTGCACATGGTGGCTTCCCATCGTGTGCAGCGATCGTGTCCGTAAGAACATATATGGATTTTTTTTTTCATCGTTCAAATAATGATGCTGTTATGCGGCGATTAATTTGCCACGATAGGCGATCGGCGAGCTTCCAGAGAAGCCAACCATGAAAGACATATTCCGGACGAACGCCTAGAGTTCGGCATAATGCGGCGATCGTCTTTTGGTAACCAGCGATCGCCTTTTGGTAACCAGCAATCGCCTTTTGGTAACCAGCGATCGTCTTTTGATACCAGGCGATCGACTTTGAAGAACGGACCATAGGCGATCGTCTCATGCCACGTGGGGATCCAGCATCCGTCAAAGTCGTCGAAGACCGAATCTTGGACGATGGCCCACCCGCGGATCTTCATAGGATACCGACAGATAGGATCATTGACCCCAGCCTATCACCTACCACATCTACCGACAAGGCCGCCGAAAGGTACGAAGTGGGCCCTCCTCAGACAGCGATTCGTAACACGTGCTGGCTTCCCATTGGTACACCCAGCTGGCCTCCAACTGCAACCTCGGACCTCAAGGGAACAGGCCCACGTGACGGGACGATCGGCCGTTTATTTTAATATAGAAAACGGCGATCGCCCGCGATCGCCTGAGGGATCCCAACTACCTTGTCCCCTATAAATAGAGGACTCACTGTTGCGGCCAAAGGAGGGCGAATTCTACTACGAATTAAGTGCAAAATACACACCAAAGAGAGAATCAAAAGGCTCTTTTGGCAAACGCTAACACATTCGTAGTGACATTCATACACATTCATCATATATCCCAAGCAAGAACTCACAGATTCATCCATCTGGTTCTTCCGGCAATCTACGCGCTCTAAATCCTAGATAACTAGAAGTCTTTACACTCCTTGTATTAGATTCTAACATTAATATTTGTACTCGACAGTATATTTATTAATAACATCTCGCGAGAGCATTCAAGCCCGGGATTAACAACCCCGACAAATCTTGTGTTATCTATTTTCTCACGGAAGTGTTCTCGCATTTGTTTGTTACTCGATCATTCCAGCAATACTATCTCCGGATAATATTTTGGGTAACAACAATTGGCGCTAGAGGAAGGGGCTGAACCTTCGTTTTTATTCCTACCGTCTCGAAGAACACTCACTGTTCTCCGGACATATACTTGAAGAAACACTCACTGTTCTTCAATAGAAAAACCATCAGAAAATGACATCAGCAACAACCTCCAAGAGGGCCACCCTGAGATCTGCCGGAAATCTTATTCCGGCGAGGACCGAATCCCAGCCCACAGCGGAAGGCGACCGTGGCGACGCTAGGCTCTCACTCCCGCCCCCAAGGGACAGTTCTAGCCTCTCACTCGATCAGTTCTAGACATCGGAACAGATTGAGGAGGCTATAGCCATCCTCAGGGAACGGCAGAGGGCCCGCGATACGCCCACCATCACCCCGTCAGCTAACCGCCGGGCAAGCAAACGGAAGCTCAAGGGGATCTATGTTGAGAAATCGACAGAAAGTCCCGAGCCGCAGGGGAAGGCTCTCGTAAGGCGGGACGATTCCGTCTTCAGCCGCCTAGGGAGCGATCCCTCGTGGCGACCTGGGCACTCAGGCCCCAGCCGGGAGACATCGATATCTGAATCCTTTACCAGGAGTTCGGCATATCCGACCCCCAAGAGACAGACCGGTCAACGAGCCCCTGCTCGCCCAAGAAAGGAACCCACTGGCAGGGAGCTCGTCATTCACCACGGAGCTAGGGGATCGGTACACGATCGCCTTGGTTCACGCTCTGAGAGCCGGGCCAAGGCCAAAGACGGCGATCGCCGCCATGCAACGCCAGCTGGACGAAGTGAAGGCGCTCCTGGAAAATGGGGCAGGCGCCAGGAGACCGATCGCTGGGCTAAATGAACCACTCGCGGTCCAGATCGAGATCGCCCCAGTCCAATCAACGATCAATCCCCCACAAACACCTCTATATGGGGGGAGAACGGATCCGGGAACCCACTTAAGCAAATTCCGGATCTACATGACTGGATGCGGAGCTTCAGACGCGACGAAATGTCGTATGTTCCCATTAACTCTGGGCGATCTCGCCCACATGTGGTACATCTCGCTACCATCTCTCTCAATCAATTGTTTTGAGAAGCTGGCGAACGACTTCACGTCGTACTTCGCCGCCAAAGTCGCTCGCCCGGAAGGTCCCCACCGCATGATGAAGATCAGGCAGGGTAAGGACGAATCGGATGAGGATTATATCGACCGGGTGGACGAGATAGTCCTCACCGGTGAGCCCGTTAGCGACGAGATCGCTCACCACGCAGTCCTGAACGGGTTCCACGGACGCTCACCCATGTTCAGGCACCTCACAAAGGATTTTCCACCAACCTATACAGCGTTCCGCGTCAGAGCCGCCGATTTCCTGGCCAGGCAGAAGATGCTCTCACTCCGTTTGGACGAGGGACAGCCCGAAGAAGGAAAAACACCTTCCCATGTCCAGAAGAAGGCGGTCGCCAAGCCCAGAAAGGCGGTCGCCAAGCCGCCTGGCGAGTTCAAAGCCTTCGAGGATGTAGAGGTCCACCTTCTTCACAACCTCAACTTATCTCCGGCACACATCTTCAACGCGATCAAGGGTCGCGAGTGGCTTTCCAAGCCGAAGCCAATAAGAGACCACGGTCACCTAGACCGTAGCAAATTCTGTGCCTATCATAAGAGTCCCGGCCACAACACTAGCCAATGCCGCGACCTCCTCAGACAGCTCTGGCGACTGTTTGAAGAAGGCAAACTGGACAATCTAATCACCAAGCCAGAACCCAGGACGGAAAGAGCCGGAGGGCGCGAGCGCCGACCAAGCGAAAGAATTCCTCCCAATCCGATCGCCAGGATCGAGCATGAGCCGGAGTACTCCGATGAGTCGATCCCTCCGATCAACCCTGGCGGTCGGATCAACATGCTCCAAGCAGGAGGTGGGAGCCTCGGGGGCCTTTCCCCGGTTTCCACCCTGTCAAACAGAAAGCGAAAAGCCGAGCTGAGGGCTTTCGCCGAAGTCCATGTTGTAGTACCTCCGGAGCCGACCATCTCTAGAGACGCGCTCATCACCTTTTCCAACAAGGACAGGGAGGGAGTGCAATGTCCCAAAGAGGATGCACTGGTGATCTCCGCTTGCATCCTTGGGAAGACAGTCGATCGCGTGCTGGTCGACAATGGAAGTTTCTGCAACATCATATTCAAATCCGCCCTAGACCAACTCGGCAACCTAATCAAATTCATCAAGCCTTTCGACACCGTGCTTCAAGGGTTCGGCGACAACACAGTCCAAGCCTACGGGAGGATCAAGCTCTCCGTTGAGCTAGTATGCTTTTATGATCCCAAGGTTAGGATTACTAGGAACCTAAGCTTTGTAATCATAGATAGGCCCAGCATCTATAATGGGTTCCTAGGTCGCCCCTTTTTAGAAACCTTTGAGGCGGTCGCCTCATCTTTCTTTCTCGTATCAAATTCCCACCGCCGATGGGACGGTCATCAGAAAAGGAGATCAGCTAATGGGAAAGAGATGTTTGAATTACTCCTATGTTGTTACTTCTTTCAATACTTCCCATACTATATGTAACGTTGAAACGACCGACGATCAACCCATGGAGATCGACGAGCCTAACACTTCGTACCAACCCGACTCAGGGGACACCATCTCTCATCAATTGACGGACGACATCGAGCCAAGGATCGGTTTCGAGCCAAGCCTCGACATCGATCCTAGGACCGAGTCCGGAGATCGTACCAAACGAGAGGCGACCGTTCCTGTCGAAGAGTTGGAAAGTGTTACGATGGATCCAGATCATCCAGAACGGGAAGTACAGATCGGCGCAAGCATCGACCACGAATTAAAAGGGGATCTGATCAACTTGCTACGTAGGAACATCGGAGTCTTTGCCTGGTCGCATCAAGATATGGTTGGCATAAGTCCCGAACACGCTTGCCATTATCTGAAGATCGATCGGGCGATGAAGCCTGTTCACCAGAAGCGTAGGAAGTTCGGTCCCGAGAAATACGCGGCGCTCGACATAGAAGTCCAGAAGTTACTCAACAACAAATTGATCGGAGTGGCCACAGACGAACCCCAGTGGGTCGCCAATGCGGTGCTCGTCAAAAAGCCAACTGGCTCCTGGAGATTATGCATTGACTTCACCGACCTCAACGCGGCATGTCCAAAAGATCACTTCCCGATGCCTCATATCGATCACCTAGTCGATAGCACGGCAGGTTGCGAAATGATGTCGTTTATGGATGCCTTCGCCGGATATCATCAAATCCCAATGGCGGAGGAAGACATAAAACACACATCTTTCCACACAGAAAAAGACATATACTTTTGGGTCAGAATGCCGTTCGGCTTGAAAAACGCGGGGGCGACCTACCAGCGATTAGTCAACAGAATGTTCGCCGATCAGATCGGCAAGACCATGGAGGTCTACATTGACGATATCGTAGTCAAAAGCCTCAAGAAGGAAGATCACCTCAGCGATCTTGCCGAGACGTTCGCCATCCTTGAGAAGTTTAACATGAAGCTGAACCCCAAAAAATGCAACTTCGGGGTGGGCTCTGGGAAGTTCCTGGGGCACATAGTGAGCCAAAGGGGGATCGAGGCGAACCCCACCAAGATACAGGCGATCCTTGACATGCAGGAACCGCGAAACATCAAGCAGGTGCAACGCCTCACAGGTTGTCTAGCCGCCCTCAACCGTTTCATATCAAGGCTCGGCGATAAAAGCAAGCCTTTCTTCACGACCATCAAGAACAAGAAGTTCGCATGGACGAAAGAAAGCCAGATAGCATTCGCCAAGATAAAAGAATATCTATCTAACCCCCAGATCCTGGCAAAGCCGATCCCCGGTGAAAAATTATTCCTTTACTTGGCGGCCTCAGAGGTCGCGCTGAGTGCCGTTCTGGTGCGAGCAGATGGACAAGCCCACTTGCCGATCTACTATGTTAGCCAGGCGCTCCACGACGCTGAGACACGTTATACACCATTGGAGAAGATCGCCTATGCCCTTGTCATGAGCGTACGTAAGCTGAGGGCTTACTTCTTCGATCACCAAGTGGAGGTCCTAACAACTCTACCTCTAAGACAAGTCCTGCACCGACCAGACACCAACGGGCGACTCCTCAAGTGGTCGCTGGAGATCGCCCAATACGGTATCACTTACGCTCCTCGCACGGCGATCAAAGGCCAAGCTCTGGCGGACTTCGTGGTGGAATTAACGTTCCCTCACAGTCCGACCCAGGTCGGCCGACCTGCCTGGAAATTATACGTGGATGGCTCAGCGACCAATGCGAGAGCGGGGGCAGGGATTGTCCTCATTAGCCCCGACGGTCGAGTTTCACAAATCTCATGCGTTTCGGTTTCGTGCGACCAACAATGAAGGCTGAATACGAAGCTTTGGTAGGCGGGCTTGATCTAGCCCTCGCCCGGATGTTCGTCGCCTCCATATCTTCATGGACTCCCTTTGGTCGTAAACCAAGTCAAGGGAGAATATGAGGCACGCGCAATGAGATGGTCAAATACCAAGAGCCGGTCGCGAAATGTGCACAAAATTTGAAGAAGTGCTAATCGAACAAGTCCCGAGAGAGCACAATTCCCTGTGCCGATGCTCTTTCCAAGCTAGCATCATCAGATGGGGCAGCCGACTTCTCCAATATCCAAATCACAAAGTCAACAAGGCCGGCGATCGACAGAAATATGGTTACCACGGTCGCCACTGCCGAGGAGAATTGGATGACTCCGTTCGTCAGATACTTAAAGGATGGAACGGTCCCGGACGACCGTGTTAAAGCTCGCCAACTCCAGCTTCGTGCGACCAGGTATACCCTATTGGACGATCGGCTTTACAAGCGAGCCTTCAGCCTTCCCCTCCTCAAGTGTATTACACCGGAGGAAGGTCGGCTCATTTTAGCTGAGATCCATGACGGGATTTGTGGGAACCACGCGGGCGGGCGAGCCCTCATCCATAAGACAACCAGACAAGGATTTTTCTGGCCATCACTTCGGAAAGATGCGATCGCTTATGCCAGATCGTGTCATAGATGTCAGATAATGGGCCCCAACATTAAACTATCACCCGAACAGCTCACCTCCATGTATAGCCCTTGGCCATTTGCGCAATGGGGCATCGACCTTATAGGTCCCTTGCCGACGGCTCCAGGGGGCTGTAAGTTCGCCATCGTTGGGGTCGATTATTTCACTAAATGGGCTGAGGCCGAACCGCTCAACAAAATCGGCCAAGAGCAAGTGATCAAGTTTATATGGAAAAACATCGTATGCCGATTCGGCCGCCTGTGCCATCGTCTCCGACAACGGAAGCTTCGACGGCTTAGAAGTCATGCAATCGTGTGAAAAGTGGGGAATCAAAAGGTTATTCTCGGCGCCTATCACCCTCGAGACGAGCAGGCGGTAGAGGCAGTGAATAAGATCCTCAAACACACGATCAAAGCACGACTCGAATCCAGGCAAGGACGATGGGCGAGCGAGCTCCCAGACGTTTTGTGGTCCTACCGAACGATGACCCGCAATTCAACCGGCGAAACCCCGTTCGCCCTTACCTTCGGAACAGAAGCGGTGATTCCTTCGGAGATCGCCGTCCTCAGCCATCGAACCGAACAGGAGATGACGACCGACAACGATATAGCCCGACGAATCGACCTAGACATGCTTGAAGAAAGACGGCTGACCTCAGAAATGAAGAACACAATCCACAAAAGGAGAGCCAAGAAGTTCTTCAATTCAAAGGTCACAGAAAGAAGATTTCAAGTGGGCGATCTCGTCCTTAAGAAGATCCAAACCCACACAGGCGTTTTTGGTCCGAATTGGGAGGGACCTTTCAGAGTATCCAGATGGCTAACTAAAGGAGCCTACGGACTGGAACATCCTGACGGTACTCCGGACCAATATCCCTGGAACGCCGTACATCTGAAAAAATACTATCAGTGATAAATTTGTATTCGATTTCAATGATGTACAAGGAATATAATGAGATTTTTTCCTATCCCATCTATTATGGCGATCGCCCCACCAGGCATATCGCATATCGCCGACGATCGCTGATCACGACGATCCTAGGTAAAATTAATGCAGCCATGGTCCTGGAGGTCGATGGAACCGACAGCTTCGCCCATGCAAGGTTCCTTTGGGCTGAGATCGCCCGCCCTTCGTTTAAATACGAGGCCGGCGTAGCCGAAGGACCCTCCAAAATAATCAGTAGGCACGATCGCACGTCCTCAAGGTACATCATCTAACATGGTGAACCCGAACAATGCGACGTGCCGTTACCCCCGTCTCAACGTACACCGTCGAGGATCGCCATCTTCATGGCGGGCCGAGGTGGAAGCAGAGCTGACAAGCCGCGGACGTGGTGTCGAATAAGCCGACAACACTCCGCGCAAGGACTCCTCCAGACCGAGATCGCCCGCCTTTCGTTTTAACACAAGGCAGGCGTAGCCTAACGGAGGACCCTCACAAAAAGTGAGTCGCGGGATACACAATATCCCTCGCACACGAAGACACGATTGGGGAGATCGGTCCATCGAACACCCCAACCACACATAACTCTTCAGAATCGGCAAAATGAAGATAGCTCGCCAGACAGACTAGTCTTTGTTTCCTTACTTACAATAAGTGAACAAAAACAAGGGGGCAGGGATAGGTCGAGCTAATCTCAAATACGATCGAACGAAGAGGAAACATGCAGGGCGATCGGAGTCGTCCGACAAAAATTACAAGTAAGAGTTCCGATTCAAAACATGTCAACACTTTCAAACACTCAGACGATCGGCCAGACGAACAAAAGTCGAAAGCAAATATACACGTACTCGCAAAAATTGCACGCAAACAGTCAAAGACGATCGCATGTAATACATTACGCAGTATGAAAAAAGGAGTATTTTATTCATAACACAAGCCTCATACATTACGGAGCCCGAAGGCATTACAAAAGGAAAACAAAAAGTACAAGTTACGGAGGAAAAACAAAAATGCCTCTCAAGGCCCCGCCTGCTGGTCTTTGCCCTCGGGTTGCGGATCGGCTTGGGCACCCCCATCGGCCTCGGGATGAATGAGTTTGCCGGTATACCAACTCAAGTCGATCCCGAAGTCGACAAAGTCAAGGATCGGCAGAGAGAATTCTGGATGCAGAGGATGCTTAAGGACATAGGATTTGAAGCTTTCCATCAGGGGACCGATCTCGACCCCTGCCTTCTTGGCGGCTCGAACAGCATCAGCATAGGCCAAGTAGTAAGCGAACTCGCCGACGTGCTCGACGTTAAGGTAGAGATCGACCTCGATCGCCTTCAGCTGCCCCTTCAGATCCGCCGCCGTCTTCTCGACCTCCGCCAGTTCGGCCGCCTTGGCAACATTCTCGCCCTTGGCCTTCTCCAGCTCTCTCTTCGCCGCCTCACTCACTGAGCCGATCCACCGCAGCCTTCAGCCCGGTCGCCTCCTCCTGCGAAGCCTCGAGCTTCTGGCAAGTTTCTTTCTCCTTATTACAGGACCGATCGGCAGCCTCCTTGGAGCGGCTCAGCTCCTGCTTCAATCGATCCACGTCCTGCTTAGCCCGTTTGGCCGTCTCCTCATACTCCTTCTCCATAGACCGGATCCGGTTGGCATCCTCGATATTTCGGTTCCGGGCGGTCTCGAGTTCGCGATGGAGATGAGCAGTGGAGGGTCGCTCCTCAAAATCCCGAGCAGCTTGGACGGCCATCGTCGCAGTCTGAAGAGCCAGGGCAACGGTCGCCTGCATGGCGTCTCCAGATCGCCGACGAGCGATCGCATCAAGGTCGGTCGTCCAAGCCTTGGGCAGAGAAGTGATTGCCTGGCGAACGTAAGCAGGGACTTCGAGAGAATTTTGCGGAGCCTTGCTCGACAGAAATCAGGGAATTAGCCCATATCATGCTCAGAATGCCTAAACTCAGAAAATTTTTGACCCACTCTTACCTATTGACCAGCTCGGGGTCGCGTCCGAAAAAAGGCTTGCCCCGGGATGTTTCCGCATCAGCGATCGCCACCTTCTTCGCCAAGCTGCCAGATGACCGGGGGCCGGAGACCGTAGGCTTGGGGCCAGGTCGCTCCATCATCGGGATGGCAGAGATAGGAGCCGCAGCGACCGGAGGCTCAAGAATCGATACGTCCGCCTCAGAGATCGACGGGGATTCCTCCGACCTCCGCCTCTTGCGGCGCTTGAGCTGATCCTCTCCCTCGACCACCGGCTTGGCGACTGGCGCCTCAGCGGGCTTCGTCACCGGGGCAGGGTGAGACGTCGTCGCAGGAACGCGACCAGTCTGCTTGCCCAACTTAAGGCGACCAAGAACTCCCTGGTTCGACATGGCTATCTCTGGCGGAGGTTCGGCAATTCGGGGAAAATAAGCCTCTGTCAAAGAAAAGATACAAACAAGTTAGACAAAACAGAACGACCTCTTGGAGACGATCGTCAAAGAAAGGAAGCACCACTTAAACTCATACCTTGAACTTTCAAGTGACGGGGGTAGCAAAACAAACGAGCCCCCAACCGATGAGCTTCGGTACCAAGCGATCGAACGTCAATAAAGGAGTTCGGCAAAGCACGGATCCGCTCCCAAACGATCAAGAAATCGAATGGAAGATCGCCGATCGCTGGAACGAGAGGTCCTGCAAAAAGAAAACAAAATTAGATCAGTCCAAGACAAGCTCAATCAAGGGGAGAGTTTAAATCCTTACTCGGATTCCTCTCCCGGAAAATGGTGGGAATCTCCAACTCCTCATTCGGCATGTCACTCGACGCCGATCGCCATGCCCCGCCGACTCAAAGACCATTTACCTGTGTCGCCCTTGGTCTTATTCGGCACGCCGAGGACCACTCTCCCGAGTCGGCCCTGGATATGATGGCCGCCGACTGACCCTTTCTGCGCAACCAATTTAAACAAATAATTCATCTCCAGCGCAGTAAGGTGACGGAATAACCGGTGACCGCCAAACAAGGTCAACGTGCAGATGATCTGCAGCCAGGCGTTCGGCGTCAGTTGAAGAGGCGCCAAATTCCAGGCGATCAGCAAGTAGGAGACGGCGAATGGCAACGGGAATCGCAGACCCGCCTCCATAATCATCTCGTTGACGGCGACCATATCCTTGGGCGGTTGGTCGGCGCGCTCATTCTCCAAAGGCACGTGAAGGGAAACGTCAGAGGGGATGTGGTATTTGGCCCTAATTCGGCTCAGGTCTTTCTTGGTCGCCGTACTCCGGATCTGTCCGAGAGTCCACGGAGACGGGACGGCGGCCTGAAAGACCGTCCGATTCACATGTTCGTAAGGGTGAGCGGCGGTGTAGTCATCGAAATCGAATTCCGGGCAGGGTCCGGCGATCGCTTCCATCATCTGAGCGAAAGCCACGTAGGCGGGGCCGAACCTACTCTCTCGTTCCCAGGCCTCCCGCACCAAATCGTCCTCATCCACCGGCGAGCCCCCCTGCTCCGCCGTCGCCGCCGTCCTCGCCACCTCGGCCTCGTTGAAAAGTTTTTCGAGTTCTTCGGGTGCAATCCCCGCTCGAATAGCTTCAGCGGCCGTCTCCGTATCCACTCTAACGGGAACCTCCTCCCGTTCAGGCAACGCGGCGGCAGCGGAAGAGCTTCCGGTCTCGAAGGTTTTCGATCCTCCCGACATATTAGAAAGTAAAGAGAGGGAGAAGGTTAATTTTTTCTTACCTAGAAAAAAGAAGAAGATCGGCACAAAAGCTCCAGAAATTTCTGCAGAGATTCGGCTATGGATATGAAGGACGCGTAAAAAAAAAGTGAAGGAGAAGAAGCCCTACCCTTTTTATAGATGGAGACGAGGGCCTAAGTGCAAATAGGAGAAACCTCGGGGTTTGGATCGCAACCATCACGTGGGGACGCATTAAATGCGGCCCTCGAATCCCGCATACGCGTCTTTTCGAGGGCATGCCAGCCGACAGGTCTGACAAAATGTCGGATTCCCCCAACAGCGGCACGACGCGTGTCCCTGCCATTTCTGGAAAGCCCGTTTTCTTTCCCCGCTGCTCCCGACGCGAAAGAAGGTCGTCCATATTTGAATTCAGATCGGCTGGTCATTTAAAACATTGGCGATCGCCAACTGAGCCACCTCACCCCGTATTTTCAACATCGAGGCGAGCTGGGGGGCAATTGTTATGCGGCGATTAATTCGCCACGATAGGCGATCGGCGACCTTCCAGAGAAGCCAACCATGAAAGACATATTCCGGACGAACGCCTAGAGTTCGGCATAATGCGGCGATCGTCTTTTGGTAACCAGCGATCGCCTTTTGGTAACCAGCGATCGCCTTTTGGTAACCAGCGATCGCCTTTTGGTAACCAGCGATCGTCTTTTGATACCTGGCGATCGACTTTGAAGAACGGACGAGAGGCGATCGTCTCATGCCACGTGGGGATCCAGCATCCGTCAAAGTCGTCGAAGACCGAATCTTGGACGATGGCCCACCCGCGGATCTTCATAGAATACCGACAGATAGGATCATTGACCCCAGCCTGTCACCTACCACACCTACCGACAAGGCCGCCGAAAGGTACGAAGTGGGCCCTCCTCAGACAGCGATTCGTAACACGTGCTGGCTTCCCATTGGTACACCCAGCTGGCCTCCAACTGCAACCTCGGACCTCAAGGGAACAGGCCCACGTGACGGGACGATCGGCCGTTTATTTTAATATAGAAAACGGCGATCGCCCGCGATCGCCTGAGGGATCCCAACTACCTTGTCCCCTATAAATAGAGGACTCACTGTTGCGGCCAAAGGAGGGCGAATTCTACTACGAATTAAGTGCAAAATACACACCAAAGAGAGAGTCAAAAGGCTCTTTTGGCAAACGCTAACACATTCGTAGTGACATTCATACACATTCATCATATATCCCAAGCAAGAACTCACAGATTCATCCTGGTTCTTCCGGCAATCTACGCGCTCTAAAGCCTAGATAACTAGAAGTCTTTACACTCCTTGTATTAGATTCTAACATTAATATTTGTACTCGACAGTATATTTATTAATAACATCTCGCGAGAGCATTCAAGCCCGGGATTAACAACCCCGGCAAATCTTGTGTTATCTATTTTCTCACGGAAGTGTTCTCGCATTTGTTTGTTACTCGATCATTCCAGCAATACTATCTCCGGATAATATTTTGGGTAACAACAGATGCATACCTTCTTTATGAACTCAGAAGCACGACAAATGAAGTCCTATTTCAACGTCAACTTTTATTTTCGAACAATCTTGTGATTTCTATAAGATTTTTTGAGAGACCCTTTGTCAAAAATAAAATGGTTGTGTTGTTTTGATGTATATGTTTGTAGTTAAATTTTGGTTCTTGGACATTAATATCGATCGGAGGAGGAAAGTAAAAAAGAAAAAAGAGAAGAAAAGTAGTTTAAATTAAATAAAAAAAAAAGAGAAGTCAACAATACAACAAAAGAGATGACATTTTAGTCTTTTCAATCAAAATGGTACCAAAAACTTATAGTTTTATGAATGAGGATATAGAACTTATCAATTTTATGCTTTGATATTAAAAAATTGATTCCCACATTATTATTTGTGATTAGTGTTTTCTAAGTTGCATAATTATTTTTAATTCAGATTTATTATTAAATTTAATTAATTAATATTTTTCGGTAACTTATTGTTGTTCTAAATTTTGAGCACATGTAATGACTAGAAGAAGAAGCATATCTAAAAAAAAAAAGGCAACGTAAATAAACTTGAAATTGGGAATGAATGCAGAATTTTCAACCGTCACTCACTAATAAATAAAAGCTCACTAGTAAAGTTAATTATGAGTTAAAATCGGTTGTTTAATCTCTAAATGGATTAAGTTGTCTGAGTGGATTAGTCTGTCTGATTAGAAAAAATATCTTATTGTTTCTTTCTCTTCTGAATGAACTATCTGAATGACAGAAATGACCATTTGACCCCTCAATATGAATTAAGTCTTTTTTGATAAAGGACGGATCGAGCATTTTAGTTTATATAATTAATTTAAATAATATGACATAATATATATTTTAATTTATACTATAATATATATATTCATAAATCATATTATAATTTTCATGTATATTTAAATAATTAGACAATATTTTTATAAATATATTAAGTTATATTTTAATATATATAGTTATATTAATTTTTTAATAGTCAATATAAAAAAATCTTTTTAAATAATATAACATAATATATATTTTAATTTATATTATAATATATATTTATAAATCATATTATAATTTTTAGATATATTTAAATAATTAGACAAAATTTTTATAAATGTATAAAGTTATATAATTTTAATATATATAGTTATATTATTTTTTAATTCAATATAAAAAAATCAATTTATATAATACAACATAATATATATTTTAATTTATATTATAATATATATTCATAAATCATATTATATTTTTCAGATATATTTAAATAATCAGATAATATTTTTATAAATATATTAAGTTATATTTTAATATATATATATATATATAAATATATATATATATATATATTAATTTTTTAATAGTCACTATAAAAAAATTAATTTATATAATATAAAATAAATGTATATTTTAATTTATATTATAATATATATTCATAAATCATATTATAATTTTCAGGTATATTTAAATAATCAGACAATATTTTTATAAATATACTAAGTTATATTTTAATATATATAGTTATATTAATTTTTTATCAATAAATAGTTTATATTTTATGACTTTTAAATATATAATATTAATATATATTTTAAATTTATACTATACTAGTTATTCAGACCCGTGCGTTGCACACGAGCTCTATCTAATTAGTCATAGTGTAATGTGTGGTATTTATTTTCGTCATTAGGTTTGTAAGTTGTGATGGTATCACAACTTTTGTAAGCATCGCATGAGTTTAAGATGAATGAGTTTAATTAGTTGTTTGGTGATTTTTATATTTAGATCGAGTCATTCAGACCCGTGCGATGCACATGGGCTTAATCTAAATGTTCATAGTGTATTGTTCAACACTAATTTTCGTCATTACATGGGCTGTATGTAAGTGTTCATAGCGTAATATTTGACACTTATTTTCGTCATTATATATCTAAGTTGTGATGGTATCACACCTTTTCTAAGCATGACACACATTTAAAATAGTTTATTGACATTAAAAGTGTATATGTGAAGAGACTTTTTTCAAGATGCTACATTTAAAAGAGTCTCTTCACATGTAACTTTTTAATATGTATAAGTTACATACTAAATGTCAAATGGAGGTTAAACGCATACGGTTCTTCAAAATAAATGTAACTCTTATATAAAATCGTAAGAAAGTAGATATTCGCTATATTTTGATATCTAGCTTGTGACAATTAATTATCCTTTTGGTTTATCATATCAAATACGATAGTTCCACATTACTACGCTTAATTAATCGAACTTTATTTTATGGACAAAAACCATTTAAGTTTCAATATTTTTTATTGTTGTGAAAATCGGTCCAATATTGTTAGTATATTTAATTTGTACCAGGTTGCATATATAAATATATTTGAAGACATCAATCTCAACATATAATTTTTCTACTCTTAATAACTAATATAACAATTTCATTTTGCCAAATTTGTTTGTCATTCTACAAATGAAACTAAAATTATATTAAGATAATCAATTAATCTCCATAGTGATATTACTTATTGAGTAAGATTTAAATTTAATTTAAAATAGATTATATAAATGGTATATCTATATTGTTTAAACTACATAAATCGTCAAAATGATATTATTTATTATGTAAGATTTAAACTACAGTAAAATTATATAAATGATAAATTCTCAAAATAACATAATCACTTAATTGCCCATACTAATTGTCGATATGATTACCCGAATCATTAATACGTATTTGTTTTATCTATATTCTATTGCTTTGCACCATTTATGGATAAAGATGATAGTGTGAAGATATTTTTATTATATACTACCATTTTCAATATGTAACATCGACATAACTTACACAATCATATCAAGTATCAAAGTCACGCAATATTTCAAGACGTTTAATTAAGAAAGTGACATTAACACACCGCAAGACAAAAAACTAAATTAAGAGCAAAAATATTAAAATGCACCAACAAAGTGTAGTAATAATTATTGACTAAAAATTGAACTCGTCACATTATTTTCAATAAACTTACTTGCTAACGAATCAATAGTATTAGCCCATTTATCGGTATTACATGAAGCAAAATATTGCATGTTTAATTTGTAACATATATTAATATGAATGCTAAGTATTCATCCCACCGATGGCCATGGCGTCGTTCTTGTTTTTGTTGTTGTTCTTGTTGTTGTTGTTGTCTTTGTCGTTGTTGTTCATTGGCCTTTTTCATGTTTTGTTCTTGATACAATTTTTGTGACTTCTCGATATCTTTCTTTAATGCTTCTTGACGCGCTACAAAAAATAATTAGATATAGTTGATCGTTAGTAACTTAAATACAGTTAATCAATATATTACATTTTCGATCAAAGTAAAAATGTCCGTTCATGTACCACATAATTGATAAGACAACGATGTGTAGGATCTCTTAAATCATTAGAGAAGATGACGTTACTACCAAACCTCCTAAGCATCATCTTTATGTCCTACATTGTTACACACACAAAACACACGTGAAATTTACATAAAACAATATAAATCAATAT
Organism: Orobanche coerulescens; assembly: GCA_033398695.1. Classification (NCBI taxonomy): domain Eukaryota; kingdom Viridiplantae; phylum Streptophyta; class Magnoliopsida; order Lamiales; family Orobanchaceae; genus Orobanche; species Orobanche coerulescens. The sequence continues at coordinate 10,510,694 of CM065802.1, read as the reverse complement.
GCTAATTAAGCTAGACGATATGATGCTTACTTTACCACCATAATAAGTTGTAGCCCAATGTGCACGCTGTGTGGAGGAAGTTGTGTTTTGTTGTGTGTGATTTTTGACACATTATATAGTTGATAAAATATTTGTAACTCATGGACGGGAAGGTAAAAAGACTAACACTAATTGGTGTGTTTAATTTATGCATTCATGGCACCAAACACTTCATCTCCACATTTCACTTTCAATTCGTGAGTTATTTATTATAACCACTTTACATTTATAACTGACAAATGCTTCATATACTTAACATATAAATGACCATTATGTGAATATTCATTGTACACTTAACGAAAGTTGCTTGACATGCCTGGAAATCAATGTGGAATAACAAATATGATACAATCAATTCATCAAGCATTAATCATGACCACTTACATTTATAAGGCTTCTTAAGCTTTATATATATAAGATATACTCAATTATAATTAAGATTATATGATAATTTATATATACTCAATTCTTTTATTATTAGAGAGGGTAATTTTGGTATATTGGGGAAACATTTCTGGCTTAATGGTAAGGACACCCCAAAAGTTGCTTAATGAAAAAGACATTATTGAGATCATTAAGTTGAAAGTAAACAGCAAAATATAGCTGATCGATTAGGCTGATTAAGCATTAAGCTGATTAAGTAAAAAGTAAACAAGCCCTAAGTGTTGTAAAATAAGAATATAGATTGGTTTCTAGATTTCACCGTTAAGGAGTTTCCACCGTAATCAATTTATATATATACATATATATAGTATATACAAGTCATTCAGATCCGTGCTTTGTACACATATTGTAAAAAAAATTAAAATTTGATGTTTAGCGTAAAGAGTTAAAAGTATTGGTAAAAGGAATGTTCAAACTGTTAATTATAACTTGTTAATTGATTGGATCGGGTCCGGTTTAGTCGCACCAAATCGGTGTTTACTAATATGTTGTGGCACAATTTTCTTTTCAATAATACGTACACCGTCTGCTAAGTGTTTCTCTGGTTTAATAGCAATACCTTTATAATCGATTGACGACAACATTCAAAATACAATCAACTAACTGAAAATTATTAAGCAACCACAAAACCAAAAGAATTCTTAACATTTACAAATGTAAAAAATAAATAAAAATTGAGCTAGTTGTGGTCCTAAATTTTTGACTAATCTTTTAGTTACCTCAATCTAACTCTAAATAATTAAAGGTTAGTAATATTTGACAACTTAGAAAAAAAATGAATTTAACCATTTTTTGAAACGTGTTTCAACATTGATATTTTAGTATTATTGATAAGTATTTTTAACATGTTACTAAAAATCAAAGATATTAAAAACAATCGACTACCTATTTTCTGGGCAAACTGTAGCATATATTCTTCGGTTAAAAAAAGAACTCTTAAAAAACTAAAAATGAATCCTAAAAACGGGGGACCTAAAAAACAAAGAAAATCCTTCAAAAAATAAAAAATAAACCCTAAAACTTGAAAAGAAAACAAATGGAAAAAAACTCCAAAAAAAACGAGAAAAAAAAAACTAAAATTTACACTCACATTAATGAAACCGTCTCATATGAGTTTTTACCTAATAATTTATGCAAGTAATAATTAATGTTGAGTCTTAATATTTAATATCAACATTTAATTATCGGGACTCAATCTTTATATAAATATAGATATATAATTTGGACCCGTGCGATGCACAGGTCTTTTTTTTTGAAATGTCTAAAACCCAACTTTTTTAAACAAAAAATTATTAGCTTGTCCATTATTGAGCATTGTAAAGACCAATCTACTAAACATGTGAGTCGGTTTTGTTCACTTGTTAAAAGAGATAATAGCTCCTCATAGGTAAAAGTGGGACGTCAAGTTAAGCCGACAACATTTATTTGATTGTTATATAAAAACTAACATACTAAATCCATATAATCTACAGATAATACTTGACTCATTTTGAATAAGTCACATCAAATATTGTACTACTTGAGAACATGGTTTCGTCATAAACTTCTTGTCCGTCGTTGTTTGTATCTTAGCTGATGAATGGTTCCTCTTCATATTCGGTATGCGACCATGTTCAAGTGGTAGGAGTTTTTATCTTGTTTTCGTTTGGATTAATATATCGTTTGACATGTAAACAAAACTATTTATACTAACAATATGTAGAATGTAACCCTCTATAAGAATATGAATGGTCTCTTCTAATTACTTAGTTTTGATCATAAATCTACTAATTACGAAAAATACTTAATGTATGTATCCAAATAAATTTGCAACCGTTTGATACTTTGATGCTTGAATGCAGATGTGTGTAGAAGCTTTTAGAAAATTAATTTATTGTTATAGTTTTAACAAAATATTACAAAATTATAAAAATTTACGCTAATCATTAACACTTAACATTATAAAAAAAACAAAAAAAAACCATAAAACTACAACATCTAAATCCAGTCAAGCGAATTCGTAACACCATAATCACAAAAAAAAAGTACAACTCGTAAGTTTGAAAACAAATAAAACTTAACATATTAAGTGTCTTCGCACCTGCTCTTGTCAGTAGGCCAAATTCTCAATAAATTCATAGTCAAGGCTTTCATCAGTGCTTCCGTCGGTTTTCTTAAGCCGACCAAGCGCATCGTGACCACTCCCGTCATCTGCCTCCACCTCCGAGTCCGGCAGACGCGACCATATCAGCTTCGCCATCTCCATTCCATTTTGCAAATGATTGGATAACATCTCTCTCTCTCTCTCTCTCAAATCCAAATACTAATTTCGATCAAACCAAAACCCTCATTAAAGTACCGAATCTATGAGAGATTCTCGTAGAAGAAAAAAGCCCTTTTCCGTATCAGATTAAAACCCTGTAATTTATGTCAAACGTAATCCTTAGGGTAAATTCGAAGAAATATAGAAAAAAAAAGTTCTTGAGGTGAAGAGAGAGAGATGCTTGCAGCGTAGCTATGATCTCGACCCGATTGTTTTGCCATACTCCTACACTCGAGTATGCCATATCAAAATTAAAAATTACTCAAATCCATTATCAAAATCAAAAACTAACATCATAGAAAGAAAACCTTAAAACATACCATGACCTTGATTCAACAAGCTTCTTGTTGACGTCACCCTTGCAACATCCGCAGCCTTTTGCTTCAAAACATAACCAATCCACAAAATATTAAATTTCCAAGCACCCTTTTTAAAAACCCGCAAAAACCCACAAACAATTTTCAAAAGCAATCACTAAGAACACAATCTTTAATTCAATCATTATAAAAAAAACAATTTACCTCAAATTTACATAAAGGATTTGCAATCTGGGTTCTTGATTTGAAGCAAAATGGATCTCGGAATTGATAAGCCACTGTTTTTTTTATTGTTTTGTGTCGGTTTATTTGTGTGTGTTTTTCTTAACTCGATGATTTTTTGTATCCTCGGGAACCATTTATATTCAACTTCATTGTTAATTTTACTACCTATAATTAATTGACTCCAACTTTAAGACTCCACATTCAATGATATGCAACACTTCACATTCTCCGTCTTCATTCCTAAACAATTTACATTCAATTCGCCAATGTTGATGTAAAAATTCATTAACAACATTAATCCCTAAGACTCCACATTAAATTAAAGGACTCAATCTTTATATATACGAGGCATTATCCAACCCGTGCGATGCACGGTCTTGGGTTGAATATCTACGTGTTTTGTACGTAATGTTGGGGTAGACGATTGAATTAGCAGATGACAGAATTTAAATGCCTTTTAGGGAAGTTTATATTTTTTTTACTGTTATTGTCCTTTTATTTTAGTCTATGTAATTAGTTATATGAAATGAGGCTTTACTAACCTGTATGTTGGTCCGGGGTTGTTTTTGATTTATTCAACCCGTGCGATGCACCGATTGTATCTAAGATTTCATAGCTAAAATTTAACCATCTTGTAATTTATACTATCATTTAAAAGTTCATTTTAATCACATTGTGTATTAGAATGTGCATTTGCATTGTGATGTTTATCATAACTTTTGTATTTAAATTAGTTTATTTACATTAAAAGTTACAATTAAAATAGTCTCTTCATATGTAATTCCACCCCAATAATTGATGCCGTTTACAAACTGATGTTTCTCTCCCCAAAATACCCTTCTGCAATCTCTTTGCTAAAACCAAAAATTAATAAATGAGACAGCTGTTTCGTCTTACAGAACCTCCAAATATGGCCCGCCCATCTTTTGAAGTTAGGTATAATTATAATTTTTAAATCTTTTTTATGTATTTTGTTAGATTCTTTTATATTATATATTTAAATAAGTGACATAAATCCCCCTTCCACATTAAATTAAGGGGGGTAAGTTTGTTAGATTCTTTTATATTATATATTTAAATAAGTGACATAAATCCCCCTTTCACATTAAATTAAGGGGAATAAGTTTTATATACTATAGATATAAGATATAGATATATAATTTATATCAACACAAGATTCATGTAATCTTTCTCCTTTTTTTCCTTATGGGAGTGGTAGTATAGTAAGAATCACAATTTACGGAGTCCATTATGGGTTGGCTCAAAAATTAATTATGAAGATTATAAGCATATATTTGATTTTCTTTTGAATTTTACACTATTTTGATATTAATAAATATATTTTTCTTAATGCAATTTTGACATCTAGGCTTTCAAAAACTTGCAAAATCATTAATTAATTATTAGGGGGAGGGAGTGGGGCTCGGGTAAGGGAATCGGGTACCCTTACCCGAGCGGTAACACCGCCGCCGGGGCGTCGGGTAAGGCGGGCGGTGTTACCATGCGGCTTCCGAAGCCGATCGGTGGGGGGGGTTTGGTTTTGAAAATACTAGCCGTTGAACGGCTAGTTCAATAAAAAAAAAATCCCTATAAAATCAAACCTTTTCAACTCATTTTTTCAAAATAAAAACACACAAAACACAAATAAAAACACACACTAATATTTCAAAAACACAAAACCATGGATCCAAGAAGAGGTAAAAAAACTTCCACCTCGCAACCACAACAAACTCCGTTAGGATTTAGCCAATTTTATTCTCAAGCATCCCCGAATCAATTTTACGTTCCACAACCCCCATCTCCACATCCATTTTACCAATATAATATGGGTCCTCCTCAAATGAATCCTCAACACTACAACATCACTACTACAAGCGAGTTCTCCCCGTTCGAAAATATTGATTTAAGTTGTAGTTTTTTTTAAGTATTATGTAATATTTGTATTTTTAATGAAATGGTATGTTTTTATGTAATATTTTTTTTAAGTATTATGTAATGTTTTTATTTTTAATGAAATGGTATGTTTTTATTTTAATATTGTATGTGATTTTATGTATGAACAAAAAAAAATCGGGTAGTATAGGTGACCACTCCCTCCACTTAGAGTAGTGTTAGGGTAGAATTGGGTAGTTTTGAGTTGGAGGGTTTTTATTGGACAGAGGTGATGTGGCACCTAGGGTATTAGGTGACCACTCCCACCCCTTATATAAAACAGGTAGTACCGTAGAATTCATATTACCGTCCGTCCCACATTTTAAAAAGGGATCTCTCTTTTTTAGTACCAAACCATAAAAGTAACAAGTTATATATCCCCATTCATAAAACTATAAGTTTTTGATACCAAAATGTGTTAAAAGACTTTATTACCCTTAAAGTCTACCAATAAGAGAAAAAAAAAACTAAAAAAGAAAAAGGAAGATTATTAAAACTAAACAACAATAAAAAAAGGTCCCACAACTCAATATTGCAAAAAACTCTCCTCCTCTCTGCAAAAAAAGTCTCCCGTCGTGAAACCCTTCGCCGGCCAGAAAATGTCGACCTCCGACTACCACAATGAATCTGAAGACGCCAGAAGTTCCGCTAGTGGCACTCCATCCAAGAGCACCACAATGGGCCGCCGGTTAGTGTATTTCATTCACACACGATCGTGCCACGATGGTTGTTCATCTTCCCACGATCGTGCTGAAGAAGATGAGACCATCGTGTACACGATGGTCTTTCGTGGGCACGATGGCTACACACGACGGTCGACGATCGTGTGTGCCGTCGTGTGCTAGAAGTGCAAAAGCTCCTGCCTTGCACACGATCGCTGGCACACGATCGTTTCCCGAGCTGTGATCTTGCTGTGGGCCGATCTGGTTATCGGTGTGACTTTTTTCGAGTTCGGTTCGATTCTTGTGAACTTTGTTCGGGAGTAACATCATTTGGTTCTACTAGTCCTTTTATTCGAAGGGATCGGATTTTGAACTTCTGTATTTTCTACTTTGTCGACTCATTTATGTTCGTTGACATTTCTGAGCTTGTCCTGCCCTTGTTTTTGTTTATCGAACGAGTGTGATATCATTTCGGAATAACTTATTTGTCGTTGTGACTTTTCAATCGCTATTCCCTTTCTGTGGATCTTATGGGAATGCATGTCTTGTAGTTCTCACCGATCATCACGGGAGTTATTGTCGAACTTTATTGTTCTTCGTGATTCGAACATGATTCTTCGATTTTTGTTGTCTCGATCGTTTGTTTGTTCGGTTTTTGTTCTCGTTTCGTGACTGTTGAACGTTCAGGCTCCTTCGTAATTCCCTTTAGTTCGGGAAATTAGTTTCGTTTTCAATCTTCCATCCCTTAGGCGATGGGATTCCGTGTTTGTTCAGCGGTTGACTCGCGTTTTGATTGATGTACCGTTGGGTTGGTCAATCATATTGATTTTCGTTCGTTGTGTTTTGTGATTATCGGATAATTGACTTGACTATAGTATCCGTTTGATGACGCTTGTCACTTGTCGGTTTTATTATATCCCTAACGGCGACGTTGTGTTGGTCACCGTGGAGCGTGTTTACACGCCGTATATTCCTTTGCGTTGATTGTAACATTTCGCCGTTGGGCATTGGTTACGCATTCTTGTGTGTCTCGTTGAGTTTTTCCTGGCGGAATATTTCTTCTCCCTACTTGTTTTAAGTTTCGGGACGAAACTTCTTTTAAGGAGGGTAGAATGTAATATCCGCAATTTTCGATTTCCGGTAATTTCTTTTTTTCGGTCGGAGTTCGTTTTGACGACTCGCTCATGACCGTTTCGTCATTCTGAGAATGATTAATTCTACACTTTTGACATCCGAGTTCGTTTCGGTGTCGTTTCGTTGAGTTCTGTGCTTTTTAGCGACTTTTCCGCACTTGAGTTCGATTCTTGCGAATCTCATCCGAAACTGTTGTTTCGAGTTTCCCGCAAGTCCGTTTATCTTTGTTGGACGTGTTGTGAACTTCGGTTTGGTTATTCGATCACGTATCGTGATTTTCGGGCATTTGGGCCATTTTCGTAATTTCCCAAAGTCCGGGGTAATTACCTTCCGTTGTCGAATTTCGAGCCTTGGGTGGTCGGAATTGTGTGTCCTACTAGCTCTTAGATTCGTCTTTGTGAGTACTTCGTAACCGTATCTTGGTTCGTATTCAGGTTCGGGTTTCTGTGTCGTTTTTTTTAATTAAGTATTTATAAACGACTTTTCTAAGTATGAGTTCGAATTTGTTAGATCACCATTAATTTTTGGTGACTCCAAAAAAAATTATAAATCTTTGCAATATTATAGAACATCGAGTTAGCTTTCCAATGGTTCAAACGGTGAGTCAATCGAGTCAGGACGAGAGAGTTATGGTCGTTTGATTTTTGGCGAGCACTTCCGGGAGCCTTTCGGCCGATAGGGGGCCGATAGACTCTCTGCCGGCATTCCGTATGGGTATCGGTTGGGCCTATCGGCGATAGGCCGGCCGATAGGTTCTGGCTGTGTTGCACTATAAATGTGGTTTTGAGCGTGAACGGCTCATTCTTTCCCATTTTTCCACCGAGTCGCGAGAGAGAGTTAGAGAGGGAGAGAGTTCTTCATCCGGGGTCGATTTTCATCATTTCTTTTCGGTTGTGAGGCTCGGATAATCAATCTAACGCGTTCTACGGATCTTAGTACTCGAATCTTCCAAGGTAATGCTCTAAAACCCTATTTCGATTAATTTGGGGTGTTGGGTTTTTCTTCCGATTCGTTCCGTTTCGTTGGTGGATTCATGATGTATACGATTGATATTGTTAGTATCTTTAGTTTTCCTACGGATTCATGGATATTTTGTGGATTTTTACGGAATCGAGAGGGTTTGGTTGCGGTCCGCCCTCGTTGTTATTTTGGTACGAATATACATGAATCGTAGGCGGGTTTCCGGGTGTATTCCATTTCCATAATCGTTTAGAAGTGGTTGTGATTGTGCTATTCGAATCGTTAGGTTCATTTTCGTCGGTTCCTCGCGGTCGTGCTTGATTCTTCCGTTCCGTTCGTTGTCGTCTCCCTTTTTGTTAGCATCGGGCGTTCCGAAGCTTCCCGGTTGAGCCGTATCCGTTCGTGGTTCCGTGCTCGTGGTATCGAGGCAAGTACCTTGCCCATACTTTTCTCGTTTTATGTATATGATGATCGGTGGTCGTTTTGATGTGTTTGTTTGGTTATTTGAAATGACGTTTCAAAAGATTTCGGTTTGGCCTCGTTAAAGGCTTTCTTTCAAAACGCGTGTGTTTTGTGAATGGTGTTTTGAGAATTGATTATGATTCGATTATTTTGAACGTTGAAGGATTTTATGAGGATACTCCTCTTGTTTAAAGTTATGGAATCGTGTATTCCGTATTTAAGCTTGTTATTGTATTTTGAAGAGTTTGGTAATGGTGTCGAGTTAATGGCCATCTCTAGTGAGTATTCTTAATGAACTTACATTCTTAGCATGTTAGTATTGCATGAGTAACGTGTGTGTGTGTATGCTCACTACGGGTTAGATCCGACGGGGTCTCGGTAGGGCTCCACGAAGCTGTGGACCGCGAGCTTGCTTTTAACCACTGTGGGTTAGATCCGACGGGGTCTCGGCAGGGATCCAAGGCGTGGGTCCGCGGTTAAGCGTGGTGCATTTTTACAAATGTGATTCGATATTGGCATTTAGGAAATGAGTGCTTTGAGCGGTTTTCATGATTGCATGCATTGACTAAGTGTGTAAGAGGTAAGTGTTCGTTTGGCTTACTTGGCTAGGATGGCCTTTGGAGTATTTTGTTGTTTGTTTTAAATCTTTTATTTGTGGATTTTGATGTTGGGATACGAACCTCCGTCGTTCTTGTGTCTTGTGAGTTGATGAGATTTGGGGCTAAAATCCCAATGGTTTTGTAAAAGTCGTTTTACGGTTGGGGCTAAAATCCCAACGGTTGGTTAATGTCATTTTGAAAGTAAACCTTTGGGCGGACCCCTTTTGTCTTTTGGTTTTGAAAGCGGATTTGATAATCCTAAATTGTTTTCTATTAAAACTCTCGATGGCATTCTAAAGCTTTTATAAATTACTTCCATTGATTTATGATATTTCGTTTTTGAAATGTTTTCTCAAACCCTTGCCTCGGGAAGTACTTTTCGTTTCGTTTGGATCTTTGAGGATCCTCGGTTATTGTTATTCGTGGAATGTGAATTGTATGGCTCGTATTTGCACTTTGTATTTGCACTAGCAAAACGGTGGAGTTTTGCTAACCCAGAGTATTCGGGGGTGGATGTCTGTTTTGCATTCGGGTTTTGGAGCATAACACGTGGTCGGCATGAAGGATGATGAAAGATGATCGATACTAATCACATGAGGAACCGTACATCGGGTGTTGGTTCGGATTGTACTTTATTTTCATTCTTTGTATTGTTCCGTTATGCAGGTGTAGTTGTATTTTGTCCCTGCGTGGGCATGAGTTGTATTTGAGTTGTATGTATTTGTGGAAAGACCAAATCGGTCTCGAGTCATTGTAGCCTCGAAGGCATTGTCGAGATGTTAAATGTCGTTACCGGCTGGTAGATCCTTGAGGAAAGGTTCTACGGCGTGTAATATCCTGAGCGGATTGGGGTGTTACATAAATGGTATCGGAGCTTAGGTTGAGGAAACCTAGGCTATCGGGTCAAGTCGTGTTGTTTGAGTCTTGTTTCGTCGGATTTTATCCGATCGAGTCGTGTCGCGACGCGTCGTTTGAGTTTGTTGGTCGTGATTAGTATCGTGGGGCGATCATCATCTTCGTGCGACTGTGGAAGTAAGTCTCCTTCTTTGTGTTGTGCCTCGTGTGACACGAGCTATTTTTATGATTATTTGTTAAGTGGTGGAATTTTATGTGAATTTTGATTTCACGATATGTATTTAGTCGACTCTCGTATTTGATTTATACGAGGAGTGTAAATCGTTGTGATGTCTTTTTATTGTTGTTTTTCTCCGTTGTTGATGATTTTCGAATCGATTTGCACGTTTTACAAGTCTCTTGTGGAAGCTTTGTGCTTATACACGTTCGACTTGTTCACTAGCCATGCGGGAGGGTATTTTATCGGTTTTGTTACGAATGTGGTATTTTATCGTTTATTTTCGTTTAAAGACTTGTATTGTCTTGATTTTAAACGTTTTGATGCGTGTGCTAGGAGTTGTTTTAGTGAACGTCGGTATGTGTGAGTTTTGGGCATTCTGGCCTATTGGATTTTTGAAAACCTTGAGTATCTTAAAAAAATAAATTTCGAGACATACTTTTCAAATGAGTTATTTTCTTGTGGTACATCCTAGATGCCACAATGTATTTCAAAAATTTTCTACCTCGAGGACCAAAAGGTTTTGAAATATTTTCAACACTTTTATTTAGACCCGAGGGTCGAATAATTTGAAAGTTTTCACTAAGAGAAAGTATCTTCATTTTTATCAAATGCGAAATGGTTCTCCAATGTCTCGATAACGATGTTTCACGTTTGTACTTTTTTTTGAAAGATGATACTCAAGATCAATCGGTGTTCTTCTAAATTATTTTCAAAATGAAGTTTTCGTTTTTAAAACCTACCCATTCCCGTTTGAGGGCTGGGTATGTATGTGTGATGTTCGCGTTGTCCTTTTGATACTTTCTCCCGAGTATGACCGAATTGGCGGTGTGAGCGTTGAGACGCTTTCCACACATTGGTTATGCTAGCCCCTGTGAGAGGCGGAGTGTTGGTATTGAATGTTGTCGCCTCATGGCAATTTCTGCGTTGTCACGCATGTGCGAGCTGTTAGAGCTTGATTTGGTATGACCGTGTGCATCGGTGATGGTTCCGTTATGCGTCGATTGTTTAATGTCTTGTTACCTTGCTCCCGTTTTTGTGAATTTCGTGGACGAGGTCGGAGGTAATGCCCGTACTATTTTGACTTCTGTGTTTTCTCTTCCCCAGTCTATCGATTCGCTCTTGTTCGTTGGTACTTTATGAACTTGTTCGGTATTTCGCCATCGTCCGAACGAGCCGTGTGATCTTGTGGGCCGATCTCGGTTATCGGTGTGACTTTTTCGAGTTCGGTTCGATTCTTGTGAACTTTGTTCGGGAGTAACATCATTTGGTTCTACTAGTCCTTTTATTGAAGGGATCGGATTTTGAACTTCGTATTTTCTACTTTGTCGACTCATTTATGTTCGTGACATTTCGAGCTTGTCCCGCCCTTGTTTTTGTTTATCGAACGAGTGTGATATCATTTCGAATAACTTATTTGTCGTTGTGACTTTTCAATCGCTATTCCCTTTCTGTGGATCTTATGGGAATGCATGTCTTGTAGTTCTCACCAGATCATCCTGGGAGTTATTGTTGAACTTTATTGTTCTTCGTGATTCGAACATGATTCTTCGATTTTTGTTGTCTCGATCGTTTGTTTGTTCGGTTTTTGTTCTCGTTTCGTGATTGTTGAACGTTCAGGCTCCTTCGTAATTCCCTTTAGTTCGGGAAATTAGTTTCGTTTTCAATCTTCCATCCCTTAGGCGATGGGATTCCGTGTTTGTTCAGCGGTTGACTCGCGTTTTGATTGATGTACCGTTGGGTTGGTCAATCATATTGATTTTCGTTCGTTGTGTTTTGTGATTATCGGATAATTGACTTGACTATAGTATCCGTTTGATGACGCTTGTCACTTGTCGGTTTTATTATATCTCTAACGGCGACGTTGTGTTGGTCACCGTGGAGCGTGTTTACACGCCGTATATTCCTTTGCGTTGATTGTAACATTTCGCCGTTGGGCATTGGTTACGCATTCTTGTGTGTCTCGTTGAGTTTTTCCTGGCGGAATATTTCTTCTCCCTACTTGTTTTAAGTTTCGGGACGAAACTTCTTTTAAGGAGGGTAGAATGTAATATCCGCAATTTTCGATTTCCGGTAATTTCTTTTTTCGGTCGGAGTTCGCTTTTGACGACTCGCTCATGACCGTTCGTCATTCCGAGAATGATTAATTCTACACTTTTGACATCCGAGTTCGTTTGTGTCGTTTCGTTGAGTTGTGCTTTTTAGCGACTTTTCCGCACTTGAGTTCGATTCTTGCGAATCTCATCCGAAACTGTTGTTTCGAGTTTCCCGCAAGTCCGTTTATCTTTGTTGGACGTGTTGTGAACTTCGGTTTGGTTATTCGATCACGTATCGTGATTTTCGGGCATTTGGGCCATTTTCGTAATTTCCCAAAGTCTGGGGTAATTACCTTCCGTTGTCGAATTTCGAGCCTTCGGGTGGTCGGAATTGTGTGTCCTACTAGCTCTTTGTTTCGTATTTGTGAGTAATTCGTTACCGTATCTTAGGTTCGTATTCGTGTTCGGTTTCGGTGTCGTTTTGTTGAATTCAGGATTTCTAAACGACTTTTCTAAGTATGAGTTCGTCTTTGTTAGATCACCATTAATTTTTGGTGACTCCAAAAAAAATTATAAATCTTTGCAATATTATAGAACATCGAGTTAGCTTTCCAATGGTTCAAACGGTGAGTCAATCGGAGTCCGGACGAGAGAGTTATGGTCGTTTCAGTTTTTGGCCGAGCACTTCCAGGAGCCTTTCGGCCGATAGGGGGGGCCGATAGACTCTACTGCCGGCATTCCGTATGGGTATCGGTTGGGCCTATCGGCCGATAGGCCGGCCGATAGGTTCTGCTGTGTTGCACTATAAATGTGGTTTTGAGCGTGAACAGCTCATTCTTTCCCATTTTTCCACCGAGTCGCGAGAGAGAGAGTTAGAGAGGGAGAGAGTTCTTCATCCGGGGGTCGATTTTCATCATTTCTTTTCGGTTGTGAGGCTCGGATAATCAATCTAACGCGCGTTCTACGGATCTTAGTACTCGAATCTTCCAAGGTAATGCTCTAAAACCCTATTTCGATTAATTTGGGGGTTTTGGGTTTTTCTTCCGATTCGTTCCGTTTCGTTGGTGGATTCATGATGTATACGATTGATATTGTTAGTATCTTTAGTTTTCCTACGGATTCATGGATATTTTGTGGATTTTTACGGAATCGAGAGGGTTTGGTTGCGGTCCGCCCTCGTTGTTATTTTGGTACGAATATACATGAATCGTAGGCGGGTTTCCGGGTGTATTCCATTTCCATAATCGTTTAGAAGTGGTTGTGATTGTGCTATTCGAATCGTTAGGTTCATTTTCGTCGGTTCCTCGCGGTCGTGCTTGATTCTTCCGCTCCGCTCGTTGTCGCCTCCCTTTTTGTTAGCATCGCGCCCAAGCTTCCCGCTGAGCCGTATCCGTTCGTGGTTCCGTGCTCGTGGTATCGAGGCAAGTACCTTGCCCATACTTTTCTCGTTTTATGTATATGATGATCGGTGGTCGTTTTGATGTGTTTGTTTGGTTATTTGAAATGACGTTTCAAAAGATTTCGGTTTGGCCTCGTTAAAGGCTTTCTTTCAAAACGCGTGTGTTTTGTGAATGGTGTTTTGAGAATTGATTATGATTCGATTATTTTGAACGTTGAAGGATTTTATGAGGATACTCCTCTTGTTTAAAGTTATGGAATCGTGTATTCCGTATTTAAGCTTGTTATTGTATTTTGAAGAGTTTGGTAATGGTGTCGAGTTAATGGCCATCTCTAGTGAGTATTCTTAATGAACTTACATTCTTAGCATGTTAGTATTGCATGAGTAACGTGTGTGTGTATGCTCACTACGGGTTAGATCCGACGGGGTCTCGGTAGGGCTCCACGAAGCTGTGGACCGCGAGCTTGCTTTTAACCACTGTGGGTTAGATCCGACGGGTCTCGGCAGGATCCACGGCCGTGGGTCCGCGGTTAATCGTGGTGCATTTTTACAATTGTGATTCGATATTTGCAGTTCAGGAACTGAGTGCTTTCGAAAGGTTTTCTTGATTGCCTGCATTGACTTAGTGTGTAAGAGGTAAGTGTTCGTTTGGCTTAATTGGCTAGGATGGCAATCGAGTATTTTGTTGTTTGTTTTAAATCTTTTATTTGTGGATTTTGATGTTGGGATACGAACCTCCCGGGTCGTTCTTGTGTCTTGTGAGTTGATGAGATTTGGGGCTAAAATCCCAATGGTTTTGTAAAAGTCGCTTTTACGGATTTGGGGCTAAAATCCCAACGGTTGGTTAATGTCATTTTTCGTAAAGTAAACCTTTGGGGGACCCCTTTTGTCTTTTGGTTTTCGAAAAGCAGGATTTGATAATCCTAAATTGTTTTCTATTAAAACTCTCGATGGCATTCTAAACTGTTTTATAAATTACTTCCATTGATTTATGATATTTCGTTTTTGAAATATTTTCTCAAACCCTTGCCTCGGGAAGTACTTTTCGTTTCGTTTGGATCTTTGAGGATCCTCGGTTATTGTTATTCGTGGAATGTGAATTGTATGGCTCGTATTTGCACTTTGTATTTGCACTAGCAAAACAAAGGAGTTTAGCTAACCCCCGAGTATTCGGGGGGTGGATGTCTGTTTTTGCATTCAGGTTTTGGAGCATAACAAAGGGTAGGCATGAAGGATGATGAAAGATGATCGATACTAAACACATGAGGAACCGTACAACGGGTGTTGGTTCAGTTGTACTTTATTTTCCGTCTTTGTATTGTTCCGTTATGCAGGGTGTAGTTGTATTTTGTCCCTGCAGGCATGAGTTGTATTTGAGTTGTATGTATTTGTGGAAAGACCAAATCGGTCTACTGAGTCATTGTAGCCTCGAAGGCATTGTCGAGATGTTAAATGTCGTTACCAGCCTGGTAGATCCTTGAGGAAAGGTTCTACGGCGTGTAATATCCCTGAGCGGATTGGGGGTGTTACAATCCTATGCCGTGACGACATGATGGTCGAGACATGGGCATGGGCATTAGTGGAGGATTTCGAGCAGTGGGATATGTTTCCTTGGGGTTCTTATGCCTTTGGGGTTTTATCTTACTACATAGGCAACGTTGCCATGAAGGAGGGACAAGAGCACAAGGACTATCACTTCTATGGTCCTGTTTGGGCTTTACAAATATGGTCGTATGAGATGATTCCTGCATTGGGAGCATTGTGTGGTAGTCGAGATAAAACTGTCCAAGTCCCCCGGTGTTTGATGTGGACTACGAGGAAGATGTTTTGTGATTTCACTCATTTCTTCGACGATAAGGTACATAAATTTGTAAACGTATTTTCTCCTAACTTCACTCATCTCTTCAACATTATGTGATTGCCCATCTAATGGTATGCTTTAATGACTATTGTTGCAGCACAAAGTACTTCCCTCTTTACCGCATCTAGAGGAGGATGAGGCGGAGTATTACTACATGAGCTTTGAGAATGGCTCGCCTTATGACGTTAAGTTCATTAAGCCTGTAAGAATAGCTGTGAGGAATAAGGCGGATGAGCCTGCGCCGATCCCGAGGAAGAAAGTTATGGATAGGTTGAAGAAGGTCCGAAAATTGATTACATATGAGTCGGCACATAAAGTGTCGAAGCGACGCCGGCAGAGTACCCCACCAGTACATGGTGGGGAGACATCGGACCGGGAGAGGCAGCCAGAGAGGGTGTGTTGTGTCCACGGACTTCCTTGTCCGGACCACACCTGTGACACGAGCAGGATGAGTACTTCGATCGCCGTTTGAAGGCGATCTTGTACGACGATTCTGAGTCCGGATTTATTGCTCGAGTTTCTCGCCGGGTGCTTTCAGGATCGTGGATTTCTTCGGACCTATGCATAGGCGTTCTAGGAGCCCAGACACTACTCACTCGGAGCCATGATAGGCCTCGTCATTACGCCTCGATAGCAGCCGCCCGGCG
Organism: Orobanche coerulescens; assembly: GCA_033398695.1. Lineage (NCBI taxonomy): Eukaryota > Viridiplantae > Streptophyta > Magnoliopsida > Lamiales > Orobanchaceae > Orobanche > Orobanche coerulescens. The sequence continues at coordinate 10,494,603 of CM065802.1, read as the reverse complement.
AGGATTCCCGACCCTCCACGTCACTCGGTCCTCAGCGCGACACAGTCACCATTCTCATCGTCGGCTTAGTCATCATTCGAGTCACCATTCTCGGGTCACCGAGTCACCATTCTCAAGATCCGCCTACCCACCATTCCGAGGTCCAAAGACACCACCATTCTCGATTCATCATTACGTTGAGCGGACTCGGCCCCTTGATTACGAGCATCAAGATGAGCCATTTGAGGCGCCGCTTTCAAAGATATGGGACGATGTTCGACTCATTTCAGACGAGCATCATTACGGTGCGATGTTTCGCAGTGAGGGTGGTGGTCTGGCGGCAACCTCCATTTCAGATTGAGCGGCCAGCTTTTGAGATCGAGCGGCTGACTGCATGCCTCTCCGATCGTTATAGTTTTGAGAAGGATCCTGAGGGTGACGAAGATGGTGAGAGTGCCGGAACGCAGCATTTGGGTGAGCGTAGTCTTCCACCGAGAGTGAGTCGACCATCAGCTGCTCTTCGAGATCCTATTGTGGTTGCGCCTCCCAGACATAGCGAGGCTCTGAATAAGTTGTACCTGGCTTTAGGAGGGAGCAACCACGTGATGCTATTGTCGGTGTTTGGAGACTGGGCATGCTCTCACCTGTGCGTTATTTGACCTGGATAGAGTCTAGCCGTGAAGACTTCGATGCCGAGGTGATAGACTGTTATGTGCTTGCGACTCGAGCGAGGCTTCGGAGGGGAGTCCGTAGTGTTGGTGTCGGTAGAGTTGGCACTGTACTTGCCGGCTCCCTATTTTACGTAAGTTCTATAACCTACTCACTTGTATATCATTGGTTTGATATCGATATTTATTAATTTTGTGGTTTGGCTTTTTGTAGTTAGTTTTGGCCAACGAGTTTGCAAGACTCCATCCGGATGATCCACTTGGCATCAAGGTGACGGGGAAGCCGGTTTACAAGGAGTGGAAAATTCCTAAATGCATCGAGGACTACATGACAGGTCTTGATACACCACATGCGGTTCCATGGTTAAATTGCAACGAAGTAAGTTTATATTTATAAATAATTGACGATTTGTTGCGATTTGAAATTTATATTTATAAATGATTCGCTATGTTTGATGTGATGATCTTATATGATTACATATTGTGTTTGAATAGATCATTGCCATTTGTTGCCTCGACCAAAGCCACTGGGTGACTATCAAGATTGACATCATAGCATGGACCGTGGAGTTGTACGATTCCTTGTCACACCACCACGAAGATGGTCGTTACCGCTTCAACCAACTGCGACCGATTATGCGTCTGATGCCTCGTGTGCTAGCTCAATCCGGGTATTGGATGAACAACCAATCGAAAACGAAGTATGACACGGAGATGAGTTTCAAAATTATGCCACGAGAGCTACAGTTCATACAGAACGACAATCACAGTTGTGGCCCCTTCGCGTGCATGTACTTGGATCGACTGCCTCTGCAAACCCGTGGAGCAAGGCACCAAATCAAGGAACTTAATGAAAAATATATTAAGAAATATAGATATGGCCTAGTCGCTAAAATCTTTATGTTGTCTTTAGACATGTAGAATGGTTTATGTTGTGTTGTACAATATTTATGTTGTATTTAGACAGCTTTGGATGAATGTGTGAGTGTTGTTAAATCCGAATGTGTTGGCTCGTGTTACACACGATGGATGCACACGATCGTGGCCATCGTGTGTTGCGATCGTGTGCAACCTACCCACGGTCATGCGCGCCGATGCCGCCGCGCACGATGGTCGGCATGACCGGTGCACACGACCGGGAACGGCCGCACACGATCGTGTGTTCAATCGTGGCCACGATTGAACACGCGACCACGATTGAACACACGATCGCGTGTTCAATCGTGGCCACGTTCTTGTGCACACGATCGCGTGTTCAATCGTGGCCACGACCGTGTACACGATCGTGTGCATATGAACTTTTGAAATTTTTGCAAATTTGAAGTATTGTATTATCTAGAATGATGTTTTGTGATTCAAACATCGCTTGTTCAAACATTAATTACAATATGGCTTCTTATACGAACTTCTATTTGTCATTTCGTTGTAATTCATTAGTATATGAGGTCATTCATCCAGTTGATTGAACTTATCCGTACGTACTAATAGAACAATTGGACGACACATGATATGCAATATATTATGGTAATTCAATCAATAACTTGTTATATAAGTGTATCATTAACAAATAATTGTTAATATATAACTAACAACACCTAAATTGACGAGTAATTTGAGAAATTGGTGAAAGTTCTCGACGTTCTTGTGCACACGATCGCTTGTTCAAACATTAATTACAATATGGCTTCTTATACGAACTCCTATTTGTCATTTCGTTGTAATTCATTAGTATATGAGGTCATTCATCCAGATGATTGAACTTATCCGTACGTACTAATAGAACAATCGACGACACATGATATGCAATATATTATGGTAATTCAATCAATAACTTGTTATATAAGTGTATCATTAACAAATAATTGTTAATATATAAGTAACAACACCTAAATTGACGAGTAATTTGAGAAATTGGTGAAAATTCTTGACGTTCTTGTGCACACGATCGCGTGGTCAATCGTGGCCACGACCGTGTACACGATCGTGTGCATATGAACTTTTGAAATTTTTGCAAATTTGAAGTATTGTATTATCTAGAATGATGTTTTGTGATTCAAACATCGCTTGTTCAAACATTAATTACAATATGGCTTCTTATACGAACTCCTATTTGTCATTTCGTTGTAATTCATTAGTATATGAGGTCATTCATCCAGATGATTGAACTTATCCGCATTTACTAATAGAACAATCGACGACACATGATATGCAATATATTATGGTAATTCAATCAATAACTTGTTATATAAGTGTATCATTAACAAATAATTGTTAATATATAAGTAACAACACCTAAATTGACGAGTAATTTGAGAAATTGGTGAAAATTCTTGACGTTCTTGTGCACACGATCGCTTTTTCAAACATTAATTACAATATGGCTTCTTATACGAACTCCTATTTGTCATTTCGTTGTAATTCATTAGTATATGAGGTCATTCATCCAGATGATTGAACTTATCCGTACGTACTAATAGAACAATCGACGACACATGATATGCAATATATTATGGTAATTCAATCAATAACTTGTTATATAAGTGTATCATTAACAAATAATTGTTAATATATAAGTAACAACACCTAAATTGACGAGTAATTTGAGAAATTGGTGAAAATTCTTGACGTTCTTGTGCACACGATCGCGTGTTCAATCAGGGCCACGACCGTACACGGCCGTCTGCTTACGTGGATACAGCCAATTTGACACTGCTGCCAACGTGTCACACGATTGGAACACACGATCGCGCGATCGTGTACACGATCGTGTGCATACGTAGATACAGCCGCCAATTTGACACTGTGTTGCCAACGTGTCACACGATTGAACACACGATCGCGCGATCGTGTACACGGCCGTCTGCTTACGTGGATACTGGCCAATTTGACACTGGTTGCCAACGTGTCACACGATTGGAACACACGATCGCGGCGATCGTGTACACTGCCTCGCATACGTGGATACAGCCGCCAATTTGACACTGGTGCGAACGTGTCACACGATTGGAACACGCGATCGCGATCGTGTACACTGGTCGTGTTTACTTCAAAGGTCATTATTTTATTATAAAATCCCGTGGTCCCCCCTTTATTATAAGTCGGTCCCCCTTTATTATAAAATCCCGTGTCCCCCTTTACTTTAAAATCCCATCGTCATTTGCCTCCACCCCTTTTCACTTCAAACCCTAATCAATTAACATCAGTTAAAATTCATTAAAATCAAATACGCGAAATGAGCGGCCGATTACGAGAAACCGATTTAGGAGGAAGCGAAGCACCACCAAAAAGAAGAAGGAGGATACCTACTCCCAACCCACCATACAGAACTAGGCCGAGAGGAAGATACTCAATGCTCAGAGTAAGTTTTTTGATTTTGTTGTATGTGTAGTGACTATCATTGCAAATTAATGTGTTTCATGAAACAGGGTCTATTTAAAAACACTGCGAGCACTCCAGTCATACTAGATGGTGATGATGATAATGATTTGGAGATTTCTGAGAATAAAAGCAAAAAATTTATTTTGGAAGAGGAAGTTCATGAAGACGGTGATACAAGACTAAATATACAGCAGCAGATTGGGGAAAAGGGATCCAATTGATTGTTTTTGTTATGTTATTATTAGATATTTTGTGTGATGGTGATTAAAATTTGTTTTGTAAAGTTATATGCTTTGGAACTGTAAACTATTGCTCTTTGAAGTGAGCTACTTTGTTATGGTTAATGTTTGGCTCCATAGTCACCTTTATTTGCTTTACATTACTGAACACTTAAATTTCAATTCAAAGGTAAAGAAAATATACACAAAATTATGCATTTCAACTAATAATCGAATCCGAATCAATACATGGTCGATCAAAATATCAACACATTATTGTTGCTAGTAAGTCACATGATATAAAAATACATAAGGAATTTAAGTTTCACGGTATGGACATCCCCTTATGTCATGGTCATCATTACGGCAAATGCTACACCTCTTCTTCTGCCGGCGCCTTTGCCTCGGTTGTGCATCGATGTCTTGAGTTTCTTCAGGGATATTCAAATCCACACCCCCTATGGGAATGAATGCTTTGCAAGATTTTCTATTGTGGCCGGTTCCTTTACACCTACCGCACACCTGAGGCCGTCCACCTGCGTGCAAATTTTCAACAGCGGACCGTGCGCGACTCATCCTTGGTCGGCCGGGCTTGTCGCATTCTCCTCCGGAGGTACGCAAACGATGGATGAGATCTCCGTGGGACATTCCACTCATCGACGTGGGATGGGACTAATATGCTCCTTATAAGTCTCTCTAAGGCCTTGTTGCTTGAAATAACGACTAACAAAATCATACACGGACAAACCATTGCGCACGCTGCTACAATAAGCAATTATGTCAAGGATGTTGTATAGATAATGTATTTTTATATTGATGAGGTGATAAATCCGACCATCCGCTTTTGCAAACGATGGGAAAACACGATCGCGTCGATCGTGTGTTACGATCACGGGATCGTGGGGTCACGATCGTGTGTTACGATCACGGGATCGTGGGGTTACGATCGTGTGTTACGATCACGGGATCGTGTGTTACGATCGTGCCCATTGTGTTACGATCGCGGCACATCGTGTGTCCCATCGTGGGTTACGATGAGGGCGATCGTGGTTACGATAAGGGCGATCGTGGTTACGATAAGGGCGATCGTGGTTACGATCGTGCCCATCGTGGGTAACGATCGTGCCCATCGTGGGTAACGATCGTGCCAATCGTGGGTAACGATCGTGCCCATCGTGGGAAACGATCGTGCACACAACAAAGAAAGACATGTACCTTATAGCGGCGAATGCATGACGACATGGAATCGATCCAAATCAAACTCACGACAACAACATGTCCATGTTCGAAGGTCGACCTCATAAGAAACTTTGTTTTCTTCGACTTTATAAACAAGTGGGGTGGTAGCTCGAACGGTAAGAGTCAGACTGGCTTGCACAGAGTTAGAAAGCTTTTCAAAAGTGTGCATTGTCAACTCATGGTCTCTTGACGTAGCTTCTCCCCGCTTCTCATCAAACAAATTCTCTAAAAATAGTCGAAATATCTCAAGTAACGAGCAAACAGTAAACGTCTAGCCCACAACATACGATTATTAAAGCATTCAACAAAGATTGGATGTCAAGAAGTTATAGCGTCGCACGACACTTCGACCTAGCCCACCTCTCCGGCCCAATTTCGTAAAGGCGCTGCGCGCCCATTGTGGCTTTCGATATGTAGTTTCAAAAGTAGTTTTCAAAACTTCTTCTCGATGCGTGTAGGCGTAGATTCTAAAGAGTCCTATAGCATGCGCACCATAGGAGGTCAGATTTTTGCAAGATGGTGATAGCAAAACCCGTGGAATGCATTAGGATAGACGGCTCGAACAAAGATTCAATGCTCTTATGTTGGTCACTCACACCGCAAATCTTCCGTCGGATTGTAGATCTCAAGCAGTTATACGTAAAATAAGTCCATGACTCGCCGTTCTCTATCGGACCGAGACCAACAAAGAAGAGGAAAACTTGCTCGCTCCCATCAAATGTGACGGCCGCAAATAGAGTTCCTTTATTCCTTCCCTTTAGGTGGGTCCCATCAACTATAATCACCGGCCGAAGGCACGTATCAAATGCCCTAATACTGGTCCGAGTGCAACGAACATGTGGCGAAACACTCCTCACGAGTCGTCTCGCAAATCATAAATTGTCTCGGATTACGCTTTTAACAAATACAGATAAGATGGGAGCCTCGATACGACTCATCAAAGCCGCCATATGTATTCTCTATCGCTATATTCCTCGTCCGGAGAGCAAAGCGTATAGCATGTCAATGCCATACTCCCTACACATCTTTGCAATCATCTCCTTTGGCCTCAAAGTGACCCTCACCTGGCCAATCTTTTAGCAAAATAATGGGCGGCAACCTCGAAGTGACCGATCGTGGCGCAAAGACGGTTCAAATCAGTGGTAACAAATGTGCTCCAATGTCAACTTAGTAATTCTCCAAATAGTTGCACCTCAATAGCACACAACCTAAACCGACAATTTCTTCGCCCACTCTTACAGCACAAACACTATACGTTTATCGGTAACGATCGCTGATACATCGTAGCATGTTTTCCAAATGATACATTCCTACGCTTATCCTCAACTCGTCTTCGAACGAAAGGTGGACCCCACCTCTAGCCGACGCAGAATCGGTTGAGGCCGCCGACCTAACCCAAAGTCCCGCACTACCGGGTCCGAAATGGAATGATCCAGCTTACGCATTGATTGTAGATGCTCATGCTCGCCGCAGATTGATGGTCGGATGAGAAGTTCCGACGACTCATAATCCTATCCATTTGGGCCGGTTGGCGAACCCAAGCAAGAAATTCCGCAGATAGTGACTCAAGCAAGTCTTTACAACAATCTTCATCTTCGGATGTATGCACCTCTTCATCTTCCTCATCTTCCTCGTCTTCCTCATCTTCCTCGTATTGATACTCTTTGGAAGGCATGTCATAATTTATGTTTCCGGGCTCTACTCTCGAGCTGCTACATCCCATATTAACCTCGGGAGTGGAGGAGCTGTTGTTCTCAACATAGACCTCGTGATCCTCCTTGTATTCTACTAGTAATCGAAGTATCTCAGACGCCCTTAATGTGACTTTTACTTTGTTTCCTTTGCCATGTGTGTCAAGTACCATAATTTGTAATCTGACTCATTTGGACCACCCAAACCCTCTCCGATAACCCCACGAGGTTTGCACGACTAACTTTGCTCGTGTCGATATAGACAAAAAGGAGTCCCCGTCTACATATGTCGATCGCTCCCAATGACCACCGTGATGTATCAAAATACGCCGCCACGACATCCGATTACAAAAAGATGAATAACTATTCGTAAAAATGAGCGAACAATATTACGGTGCGCTTTGACACGACCGATGCACACGGCCGTATACTACCGCAGGTGCGTGATCGTGTGCAAGTTTCGTCCATGAACACGATCGCAGACACGATTTTATACGATCGTGTTAAACGATCGTACACGTTAGTGTTGCGCACGATGTTAAGGTCGTTGCAAGACGATCGCTGCACACGATCGTTGCACACTGGCTTCCCATCGTGTGCGCGATCGTGTCCGTAAGAACAGATCTGGAATTTTTTTCATCGCTCAAATAATGATACATACCTTCTTTATGAACTCGTAAGACGACAAATGAAGTTCTATTTCAACGTCAACTTTTATTTTCGAACAATCTTGTGATTTCTATAAGATTTTTTGAGACTTTGTCAAAAAATAAAATGGCTGTGTTGTTTTGATGTATATGTTTGTAGTTAAATTTTGGTTCCTGGACATTAATATCGATCGGAGGAGGAAAGTAAAAAAGAAAAAAGAGAAGAAAAGTAGTTTAAAATAAATATATAAAAAAAAAGAGAGAAGTCAACTTTTAACACAAAAAGAGAGGACATTTTAGTCTTTTCAATCAAAATGGTACCAAAAACTTATAGTTTTATGAATGGGGATATAGAACTTATCAATTTTATGCTTTGGTATTAAAAAATTGATTCCCACTTTTAAAAATATTTAAACATGGACGCGTACAGATAATCAAATTATAATATAATTAACCTAAAGTCTTAAAAAGAAAACATTTTTTAACTTAAAATCAATCACAAGTATTCTTTTCGACGCGAAAAACAATAATGCTGAAAGAAAACCGAAAAAGGAATCTTGAAAGAAAACCAAACAATGGCTCTAAAGTTACGGAAATACCAACACTCGAGTAGCGAAAGATACCGCCTCCGTTCTTTTATAATCGTAATATTTAAATTTTCACGTTTATTAATACACAATTTTATTTATTAATATTTTTAATTTTTATTTTTAAAAATTATAAAAATATGATATTTTGAAAGTATATTTCGGGATTAGTTTAACAAGATCTCACATGACTATATTTTTTCATGTGTATACAACACAAAAAATGATCAAAAAAAAATATGTGAACAATGTAATAATCAATACGTAGCGATAATAAGAGAACAAAGTAAATATATAAGGGGCACTTATCTAAGGTGTAAATAAGTCGAGTTGAATCGATTATTAGAAAATTTTAGTTGAATATTCGATTCTTGAGTACATAAATTTGAGAAAAAACAAAATCTGAATTAATTATGCAGGTTAATTATCACATAAAATTACGACTATATTTTATTGCACAAAAAAATATAAAATTACGATTATGTTCATTTAATCATTGCCCGCATTATCAAAGACATTTCAAAAACCTCAAAATATTCTTAAATGCTACTCCCCCGTCCCATCCATATTGAGCATTTGTTTTTTGACACGGGATTTAAGAAAAGCTGAAAAGTAGTATGTAAAGTGATAGTATGGATATATATACTCCCTCCGTCCCACCCATCTTGAGCATTTGCTTTTCAGCACGAGATTTAAGAAAAGCTGAAAAGTAGTGTGTAAAGTGATAATATGAATATATATTATTTAAAGTTGTGAGAGATAAATGCGTCTTAAAAAGGAAATGACCATGTATCTTGGGACGACCCAAAAAGGAATATGAATCAAGATCAGTGGGACGGAAGGAGTATTATTTAAAGTTGTGAGAGATAAAAGTGTCTTAAAAAGAAAATGACCAAGTATCTTGGGACGGCCCAAAAAAAAATACGAACCAAGATCGATGGAACGGAAGGAATACATGCGTTTTGACTCAAAGCATTTCCTTGATAAAATATGACACAAGATGTGATTGTCTATCTATTTAATAAAATGTAATAAAAAATTTAAACGGATATTTCTTGGATGAAATATACTGGGCCGAGGAAAATAAATCGTTTGAACCAATAGTTTTTTTGATACCGATATTTCAAACTTACACCTCATTAGTTCTCGGATAACAACCCCGGCCCCACAGTACTGTGTTGGTAGTTAAATCGCGAAATGTGTATCTGGCTCTTAGGTTCTTAAATATCCTCAACTACCGCGCACAAGGAGTCGTTCCCAAAGTGATTGCTCCATGCTGAATCCCCTCAAATCCAAACGCAGGGTCCCACCAAGATCTGACCTCCCACACTGCCGCTTCAATTCCTCAATATTTAATTGTTCTATCAATGTACTCGAAGGACTATGATCTCTTTTTTTAATCATTGATTAAATAGTCTTAAATTCTTGAAAATTTTTATTCTTAGAAGAACTCGAATCTGAATCTCCCAGTAGAAAGACAATAGAAGACCCGTAGCCAGTAATATTGATACGTGCTGGAATTTGGTGTGGAAAATATTAGGCCAATATGTAGCACCGAAGAGTGAAGAATTAGCGACAGTTTCACCAACGTGTCATTATGTCATTGGTTTATTGACCAGTTCAATAATCGATGAGACAATACTGGTCCCACTGCTCGAAAAAAAAAAAACAGAATATTTTGTCCTAAAACTTCTTTTTGCACGAACATGATAGAGTGAGATTTATTCCAGCAGTCTTTGATTTCTTCGCCTTCTCTCCTAATTCAGTTAAAGTTTCACGAAAAAGGACAGAAAAATAAATAAATAAATTTCACCGTAGTTAAAAAAGAAAAAGCATCGTAAAAGAAGATATATATTCTCTCGGTTCCTTTTGAAACTTTATACTAATATCTTTTTTCTTCTTTTAAAATTTTTATATTTATCATATTTACACGATCAAATCAAACAATCACGTTTTACTTTTAATCTCCACCACACAATTACTATCTTTTACTTTTTTAATCCCAGCCTCATATTTATCATCATTACGTATACAAGCCCGACCCGACCCGGACCTGACCCGGCCGTCTCGAACAGTCTGTTCTGCAACGATTCTGGAAGCGTAAATTCGCAACTTGATCCAGAAAATTTATTTTTGACGATCCGATTTAATCGATTAAACCAGAAAAATTATTTTATAAAATCCATATTTTATAAACATAATCAAGAACATAATTTACACATAAATATGTTCTACACAAACAATTAAATTACATGCAGTTGCTCCGATACAACTGTTGGGTTTCTATGCATCGAATACAAAATAATCGGAGTAAAACGCATGGAACAATAAGCGTGAAAACCCAATTTATGATCTCATGCAAGAATTTAATTGTTTAATTAAAGAGTTAATCGAATTACCTTAATCCGATTGAACAATTCTAGATCCGGACTAGAAGCAGATGAATATCTCCTTCCTCTTTTGGTGATCCACACACGAACAATTCCACAAGCCGGATTGCTAGATCCTTACGAATAATATTGATAAATAGTACAACACAAGTTCCTTACTAGAAGGATTGTATTATTGATCAAGATCAACTAAGGGAAGAGGGTTAGACGACCGACTTCGTTCTCCTACAGTATGAGGAAGAGGTCGACTTTTTCTCCTTCTTCTTGGAAGGGGGCGATTTTTGTAGGAGTTCTAATGACAACTCCTTGTCATGGATCTCTTATTTATACTAAGTAATCCCTAGATTCAATAATCTAGTATTTGCTTAGTTGCCCATCAACTTATTAAATAATACAATATATATAATATCCAATATTATATATATTACTTATTATTTAATCTCCTTATAAATATAATATCCAATATTATATTTATTATTCCCAGTTGATATTTATTCCTACTTGTCTATAATTGTCGTACATGCGACCCAAAAGGCTTATATTATGTTGGCAATTATTTAATACCTTATTAAATAATAAATCATAAGCGGCCTCTAGCAAGACATTTGATTACCCAAATAATATAAGTTAATAGTCCATTAAACCTTTTAACGTGTCAAATTCCTTTGTCACGCGATATCATATTTGAACTAAGTCATGGAGTCTGTCATACTTATATATGTTCGAATGTTTTCTCGATCTTAAGTAGACTGATTGAATCAAATGACTCTTCATTTGAGCATGGCCATGCATTTCCTTCAGTCCTACTTATCGAGGGGCCCAGCAGATATCTCTCTCACTTAAGAGAGGGACAAATCCTCATCTTGATTATTCATTGCCCTCTACATGACTCCCACTAATCCCGATCGCTAACCTTTATGATCACCATGTTTCAGATGACGTTGGATTACGTCAAGGCATAGCAGTTATCATGTTGGACTCTATGATAATCTCAGGTTCAAGGATTTATTGACATACTGTTATATTGAGAATCACTTATGACATTTCCATGCAGTGATCTCAATGCGGGTCGGTCCAGTATTAGTTCTCCAACCAATACCCATAAGATTGATCCGTACAATACGCATAATCATCCGATGATTATCAATCAAACTTATACTAGTATATTAATCACTTGAGTCTCTACTCAATGCGATTTTACTAGGGACATTTGAATAATCTTATTATTCGTGAATAACTATTATTCGATTATTATAATATTAAAACATGCACACATTATAATAATCAACGAGAAATAAATGATATCAAATAACTTTATTTAAATGTGACAATTACAAATCTAGGCACATCGAATGTCCCAGGGCACTATTCCCAACACCAACCTCGTAGGGTTCAAGCCTCAATCAAGCGCTAGCCGAAACTAGTCTTATTTAATGAGTAATCACAACCACCGATGTTCTCAAAAAATCTGAATTCAGAAGAATAATGGTTTGATGCCTTTCACTAGACAACTATAACAAGGATAACAATGGATGGGAAACGATCTCGATAATTCCAAATATGAATGAATAATGGTTCAATGCCTTCAATCGACCAACAAAAATAATGATAACAAAGGATCGGTATCGTACTCGACAATTCCAAATCTGAATGAACAATGGTTTGTAATCGGCTAACAACAATAATGATAACAACGAATAGTGAAGGACACAATGGTCTGTAATTGGAACTTTGTAGCAGAAATTATTGTCATAATTCGAATTGATATTATTCAATTTTTTTGCAGGAGTTTGAGAAATATTTAAATTTTGTGACGAAGAAAGGAATGAAGACATGACGTTATGAATGAAGAAAAAAACTAATATGGGATAATAATTATTTTTGGGATATTAATTTTGATTTAAGAAATTCATATAATTAATGGGGTTAAAGTTTTTCTTAAATCACAATTAATATCCCAAAAATAATTATTATGAAAAAGCTTTTTTTTTTTTTTTTGCTTTGGAAGTAGAGGGGTTACCATGGATTATCAGCGGTGACTTCAACCTCTTCTTGCACTGACATGAACGCGAGGGCAGTACCACAGACTGTTCTCCAGAGATTATGGACTTCGCACAGGCTATTGCTGACTGTGAGTTGATTGATGCGGGCTGCGAGGGCGATAATTTCACTTGGGAGCGCAATGGTTTGAGGGAAATGCTAGATCGTGCTTTATTTAATGAAACATGGTCGAACGTGTTTGCACTTTCTACCGTCACTCACCTGCCTCGACTTCGGTCTGACCAGGCGCCCCTTCTTATCCAGTGTCGCTTCTCCGCGACTCGTCACAAGTCGTCATTCCGTTTCCAGAATATGTGGATCCCGCATCACACTTTCCTGGACACTATTAGGGAGGTCTGGCTTACCCCGACTGGATTATCTGGCATGTGTAACCTACAGGCCAAACTCCTCAAGGTTAAGCGCAGACTGAAACAGTGGATCTGGTCCGTTTTTGGTAATTTTCATATGAAGTTGGATGAGGCCTTAAGGGCTGCCGACGAGGCCGAGCGACGATATGATTCGGATCCTACTCCAGAGAATAGAACCGCTATGCACCATTTTCGTGCTGAGTACCATCTTCGTCTCTCTATGGAGAAAGATTTCTGGAAACAGAAGGTCGCAGTTCGTTGGGTTACTGAAGGCGAGCGCAACACCCGGTTTTTCCAGGGTTTTGCAAAGCAGAAGCGCCGTCAGTCGCATATTCACAGCATTGAGGATGGTGGTACGACGATCGCTGTAGAGTCGGACATCCGATCATCCGCTGTGAATTTCTTTAGGACTCTGCTTACATCCGATGGTGATGTTCTCGTCCCCCCGGATGACACTTGTTTTCGATCTATCCCCTCTTCTTTTGATTCTGATAGTTTGTGCGTCCCACCCTCTCCACAGGAGATTCGTGCTGCGGTATTTGATATCGATCCTCACAGCACTTCTGGGCCTGACGGGTTCTCGTCTTTGTTTTTTCAGCATTGTTGGGAGATTGTATCTTCCGACGTGGAGGGGGCTGTGCTCGAGTTCTTTGATGGCCATCCCATGCCTCCGGCTTTCATGGCGACTACGGTCGTCTTGATCCCAAAGAAGCCTGTTCCGAGTGGTTGGTCAGATTACCGGCCTATTAGTCTTTGTAATGTGACCAATAAGATTATCACGAAAATCCTTAACGCTCGGCTTGCTCCTCTCCTCCCTCTTATTATCTCTCATAACCAGAGTGGATTTGTTCGCGGGCGGGTTATTACTGATAATATCCTTCTGGCCCAAGAACTTATTCACGACCTCCACGTCGCGGACATTCATGGTGTCCCGAACCTTGCGCTGAAGCTTGATATGGCTAAGGCGTATGATAGGGTTCACTAGCAATTTTTACGTGAGGTCCTGGTGAGGATGGGATTCCCGTCTAGTTAGATTATGTACACCCGTCATTGCGTCGAGAGTTGCACGTTCTCCATCTTGGTGAATGGTAGTCCGGCCGGCTATTTTGCCTCTAGCTGGGGTTTGCGTCAGGGCAACCCTATTTCTCCATCGCTCTTCGTGCTTGCCGCTGATTATCTATCGCGCTGCTTAGATCGATTCATTCGGGACCATCATTTGATGAGGTATAGGACGTCCAGACGGCCTCTCCCCGTCTCGCATTTATCCTATGCCGATGACATCAGTATATTCACACGGGCTATGGATGATGGTCTTGTTGTCCTTATGCGTCTCCTGGATCACTACTCTACGGCTTCTGGCCAGATGGTTAGTATCCAGAAGAGCACTTTTACTCTCGCTCCAAAGCATGCGCCTCGTTGGCATCAGAGGGTTCATGATCTTACTGGTTTTCGCCAGGGCGATCTCCCTATCACCTATCTAGGTGTGCCCTTTACAAAGGCTTTATGAGACGAGAGCTATTTGCTGGGGTGAAGCAACGGATGTTGGATAGGATCTCTGGTTGGTCCCATCGCCACCTTGCTTTTGGGGGACGTTTGGCTCTTATTAAGAGCACTGGGTCCGTTGGCGGCAGATTTGTCGTCCGGTCTCTGAGGGAGGCCTCGGGATTCGGAGCCTTTCGGATATGGCGAGAGATTTTCGTTATAAGCTCTGGTGGCGCCTGCGCGCGGGCACGTCTCTGTGGACGCAGTTTATGCTCAGCAGAAATTGCTTTGTTGGCCCTCATACGCCTATGCGTACTGCTCTTAAAGCTCGCCAGCCACCCTTGGCGCCGTCTCCTCTGCGTGGGTATTGAGGCTCAGGAGTTCATTCGCTGGACTCTTAGTCGTGGATGCGGGGAGGTCAGTTGTTGGGACGATACTTGGATTGGGGATAGGCCGATTTCTTCTTATTGTCAGATTACTGGTAGACCCCATCTTAGGATTAATGAGTTATGGGCTGATGGGACGTGGGACATGGGTAGGTTGGAGTCTATTGTTGGAGAGGAGCTAGGATTTACCCCTCAGTTCATCCAGGAGATCTCTGCGATTCCCATCACCGAGGAGGATTCGGATAGTATGTGTTGGACTCTTACCTCTTCGGGTGCGTTCTCATTGTCGTCGGCTTGGTCTCACATCAGGGTGAGGGGTCAGGCTAATCTTATTTACGGGGCCATCTGGACAGCCTTACTCACACCGACCATTTCGGTGTTTATTTTGCGACTTCTCTTGCGACGGATCCCGACTGATGACATTTTACAGAGGATGGGCGTTTCATTGGCTTCTAGATGTTTGTGCTGCTCGCATTCCCTTACCGAGACCTACCATACCGAGACCATTGCCCACCTTTTCCTGGAGAGGGATGTGGCTCGTGACGTGTGGGAGTATTTTGGCGCATGGACACGTTTATCCCTACCTCATACTCAAAATATTTTTGAGCTCCTGAGTTTTTTCGCACACAGCACACACTTTAGGCATTCGACTTTCATTATTCATTGTCTGATCCTTTGGTTCATCTGGACAGAAAGGAATAGTGCAAAGCATAGGGCGATTACCTTTCTTTCCTCTCATGTTATTGTGCAGGTGGAACGCCATGTTGCTTTATTGGCTGCTGCGGGGCTTACTTCAGCTGAGTTCTGGGCGGGTTGCTCGCCTCCTGATCGTTTTCAGCGAGCTACATCTTCCACTGCTCAGGCTCGTCGCCCCGTGCCGGTGGCTTGGCTTCGACCCGAGACCCCTTGGATCAAGCTGAACACGGATGGTTCGTTCGATAGAGACATTCAGATTGCGGGAGGGGGAGGTCTGATTAGAGATCATCACGAAGAGCTTTTTCTTGCTTTCCATTCCTCTTTTCAGGCCTCTTCGAGTTTTGATGCAGAGATCCAGGCGCTGGCGATTGGATTGATTTTAGCTTCCCAGAGATCGAGACATGTGTGGATTGAGCTTGATGCTGCTGCTGTGGTGATCCTGCTATCATCTGGCCATCGGGGCTATTGGCAGGTTCGTCACACTCTTATGCGTATCCATCACATTCTCCGAGATATTCAGTTTAGAGTTACCCATATTTTCCGGGAGGGCAACAGGCCGGCAGACTATCTCTCTCAGCTCGGCATGTCGTCGCTCGGCATTCAGACTTATACTTACAATACTGCTCCTCCGTTTCTTCTCTCGCTTATACTGATGGATCAGCTTGGTTATCCTTCATTTAGTTTTAGGTAGGTTTTATTTTTGATTGATTGATTGATTGCATATTGTTCCTCACATTAGCCCACGGTATTAGTGGTGCACCTTGTATTAAAAAAAAGTTTTTCTTTTTTACTTTTAATTAATATGACAATTTTTTACATATAAATAATTACAATATTTTAACCTTATTAAGCGGGCTCCATACGAATTAATCCAAGAAGACCCGACTCTATTGTCCTTTCAAATCCTATTCCATTCAATACATAGTCGTCACGTGTGCAAATGTATTTTTATATTTTACAATTTTCATCTCTAATTTATGATTACATATACACGTGGTGATTATGTATTAGATTAGATAGATTTTGAAACACATATTTGGAACACTAAAGTTGAACCCTATAGAATAGGGGCCACTAAAATATTATAGTACTAAGGGTGGTGGCAACGGAGCTCGGGTAGGGTGCGGCTAGGAGGTACCCGGGCGGTGAACACCGCCGCCACCCACCCGGGTACGGTGAGGGTAGGAGGTGGCCGGGTAACTTCCCCGCGTGAAGAGGTGTGAGGGTACATCTCTGGCTGGACCTTTTTAGTTTTCCCTTCTTCTCTCTCTCTCTCTATCTCTCTCTTTTTTTTTTTTAAGAAATTTTAACCTCAAAGATACCCCTTTTACTATACTTGTTTCTGATCTGTGACTCACTTTGATTTTGCCTAATCTCAACAAGGCCTCGGAGATTTTGATTTCCTTCGTTCCCAAGATTATTCTCGCTTTTTTTTTTTTACTGTGTGCTTTTTTCACATGTTTTTTTGTTGTTGTTCAAATTTCTTTGATTGGTTTATGAGTTCTTTGAAATTTTATGTGTGATTGGATGAAATTTTAATTCTTTTTGTGTATATTATCCACCCATCTCCACTGTGCTTTTTTTTTTTTTGACTTTTCTTTTGGTCCTTAGTTATGCAAGAACTTTCGGATTTTTCTTTTCGTTGTCCTGAATCACACAGTAATTATAGTTATGCACAAGTTATTCATTGAGGAGGACGAGCTTGGTAAAAGCTCGTCACAGTACATACAGCTCGTATGCTTGGGAGTCATCTGTGTCACAAGCTATCGAATTGTACTTGACTTGTCTTGTTATTTGACAAAATGGTTGGGTAAGTTTTAGGTAAAACATGATACATTTTTGGAAATTTTAACAAAACGGAACTTGCCGATCATTTTGGCAAGGAGGGAGTACTACTCTCTCTTATGCCTGTGTCACTAGAATTCCGTTTGTCGGCCTCAAATTAAATCATTTCATGTTGTTCTCCTTGAGTTTGCATCGGCGTGTTTCCGCAGAAGCTTATTACAACTTTCCTTGAGAAATTTGGACATTTTGACTATAAATTGCAATGAATATATATAAAAAAAATATAGCCATGTATGTACTTGTTATCTCACTTAGATTTTCGTAAGTGCAATGAACTACCTTTTTTCTTGCATGTTTCTGTTTTTAGTTTGTTGTTTGTTGATCGAAATGCTGATTATACTGGACACTCATGCTTTCTACAACTACTCTGACAAACAGCTATTATCAAGCTAACATCTACTGCAACATCCAAGCTATTTTTGCCGAACGGACCCTACATCTATGCACAGTATATGATAATGATATCAATTTGTACATGCGGCATTTATGTAGTTTATTGAAATATCATATAGAATATAGAATGGGGCATGAATATTAGTGTGAAATACTCTATTATTTGCGGTAGATTTAGGCTTATGGTTGTAGTGCACCATTTTGTCTGTAACCTTGTATTGCATTTATTGGTTGCTTGATTACGAACTGAACTGTTTCAGTTACCTAGCTCACGATAATATATTCACAGTTCACCCTTGATCTGCCTTTGGTCGATAGCATATAAGGTTCTTTTTTAGTTATAACAGTGATGTATCTTTTATTTATGGCAGCGTGTACACTATTCCTTTTGAAGAAATCTCTGTTTTACAACCCAAAAAACATCAAACCTTTTACTCATCTTAACACTTTTATTTTACAAATTTTATAGTTTTATCATGGATCCTCGTAAATCCAAAGCCGGTTCTTCATCATCGAGGGGACGTGCACGCGGCGGTGCACGCGGCGGTGGACGAATTCGTCCCCGTGTTCAATCACAACCGGCTCCGTACGTTCCGGCAATGACTCAACAACCACAATATTATACACCGGCAATGACTTCTCCGCCATACTATCAACAACCACAATATTATCAACCACCTATGAATCAACCACCTATGAATCCTGCTCATTACGGTCCCGAATTCAACCCGTTCGAGTACCGTGACGCTCCACCGCTATATGGCGCGGATGATGAAGATGATGACATTGCTATTCCCGAAACGCAACTCCCAATCGGTATTGTATTTAAAATTTTTTATTTGTTACGTTATACTTTTATTTGTTAGAATATTGTAAATAAAAATTTTTATTTGTTACGTTATACTTTTATTTGTTAGAATATTGTATTTAAAAATTTTTATTTCTTATCATTTGTTAGAAAATGAAGAAGTTGAAGAAGCTCAAGAAGTTGAAGAAGCTCAAGAAGTTCAAGTGCAAAGAAGAAGAATGCCGAATAGATCGGAAAGGAAAGCTTGGACGCCGGTCGAAGAGGTGGCGTTGGCAAAAGTTTGGGTTCAAATCTCGACATGTAAGGTAGTCGGAAATGAACAAAGTAAAGAAGGTTTTTGGAGAAGAATTCTCGAGCATTTCAAGGCAAACATTGTAGACACTCCTCGTACGACTCACGGCTTGAACACAAAGTGGAGAAGTTTGAACGCCGAAATGGGTGTCTTTAATGGGTTGTGGATCCAACAAGTAATTTTTCTAATTATATACTTTTTACATTTTTTTAGTTGATCTTTTGTAGTTTTTACATTGTCAATTTTTATTAGTCACATATTAATTTTTACTTTTATAATTGTAGAATCGTCTTCGCGAGAGTGGTTGTGCCGATATTGACGTTATGACAAATGCATTGGCCGATTACCAAACCAAGCATCGAACGACGTTTGGTCATATCAACGCATGGCATGTTGTTAAGAACGAAGCAAAATGGTTGGAACAAGCGGATATAACGCAAGGATCTTCGTCTCATTCCGACAAACGAAGAAAGTCGGCGGAATCCGGATACTACGAGACCGCAAGTAATGATGACTTTGTGATTAGGATCTCAATGACGACACGATGCCTCGCATTCAAAAAGAAAGGGCAAAAGGTCGAAACCGATACGTCGTCAAAGGGTAGTGTTCATATGAGCTTCAAGATTATACGTCATCGAAAAAGAAATATTGGTGAAGAGGGGAGATTAAAAATAAAAAGGATGAGGTGACCGAAAAGATGATGGAGGCAAAAATCCGTGCCATTGAACAAAAGTCGAGGTTGAGGGCGTTGAAAGCATTTCAAGCACCGCACGATCACATAACCGATCCGGATATATTAGAGACGGTTCTTGCCGAAAAACGTGACCTTGCGGAGAAATACGGATGGCGTTGCAATTTTTAAAAATGTTTTTTAGTATGTTGTTTTTAAGTATTATTTTTTTTTTGGATCTAATTTTTTTTTTAGTATTATGTAATTTTTTTTGAAGTGTTTTGTAATTTCCTATTAAGTAAAAATAAAATATTATGTGTTTTTATTAAATTGTTTGATATAATTTTAAATATAAAAAGGTAAAAAAAAAAATTAAAAGTGGTGAGGGTAGATGAGGCACCATTGCCACTAAAAAATGGTGAGTGGAGGTAGAGTGGGGGTAGATTGGAGGTTGAATGAGTTGAAAGAATGTTATTGGTGGAGAGTGGAGGTAGATGAGGGTAGATGGGTGACGGTTGCCACCACCGTAATTTATGGTCACTCGCGTATCAAAAGTTTCAGTAGTCTGATTTAAAGCTAGAAATTAAAAATGACTTGGAGGAACTTTCTCAGTCAAAAACGGGGGAAATAAGAAAAAAGTAAACAAAAAAACTTGTATTTTCGCACATGAATATAAACATAAATACACACACACACAGAAAACACAGATTCTTCCAAAAGCAGGACCCAAGCTAATTCCTACTCAGTACTAAAGAGCACGGCAACGCAATTTGCACTTCTAACCCACAATTTCTTGAATTTCTCCCTCTCTCAGGCACAATTTAGAGAGAGAGAGAGAGAGAGAGAGTTGTATATTTTTAGACAGGGAAAGCCAAGAAAATGATGTGGGAAGCTGGAGGATCAACGGCGTCATCATCAGCGGTCGGAGGAGCCAGTGGAGGCGGAGACGGTAGCGGAGCAGGGCGGAGGAAGCCGTCCTGGAGGGAGAGAGAAAATAACCGGAGGAGAGAGAGAAGGAGGAGAGCTATGGCGGCCAAGATTTTTGCTGGGTTAAGGGCTCAGGGGAATTATAATCTGCCAAAACACTGCGATAATAACGAAGTCTTGAAAGCTCTCTGTGCTGAGGCTGGTTGGATCGTTGAGCCCGATGGCACTACTTATCGCAAGGTTACTCTCTCTCTCTCTCTCTCTCTCTCTCTCTCTCTCTCTCTTCTTCATTCTTATTTTCTTTCGATTTTCTTTGCTTTGATTTTTCTGGTTGGATCTTTAATTATGTGATGCTGTGGGGAGTTTTTGTCAATGGATTTGTTTAGATCTGATGAATTCGGACATGGGTTTCATTTACTTCGATTAAGATTGATGTTCTCTTTTTTTTTTTTTTTACAGTAAAGATTACTAGATTTTGATTTCTTAAAGGCATTTTTTTCTTTCTATTTCCTTTCACAATTTTCTAGCAATATATTTTAATCAACTTTCTTAATTTGTGCAAAAATTGCTAAAATAAATATTCCAGATTTTATTCATATAAATAAATACTTCTTGAATGTCGTTAATCTGATGCAAAGATCTTTGATCTAATTCACAATACAGGGATACAAGCCAATCCCAATGGAAATCGGGGCGGCCGGCACCTCAAATAACATCACCCCATGCTCTTCAAGAAACCCAAGCCCACCATCTTCCTATTTCCCCAGCCCGATCCCTTCGTACCAACCGAGCCCGTCGTCCACTTCCTTTCCGAGCCCGTCCCGTCATAACGGAAACCCACCATCACACCCCTTCGCATTCCTCCTCAACTCAATCCCTTCGTCCCTCCCTCCTCTCCGAATCTCCAGCAGCGCCCCCGTCACCCCTCCCCCCTCGTCCCCGACTAGAAACCCAATGCAGCAGCCGTTCAACTTGGAGGCACTCGCTAAGGAATCAATGTCGGCATTAAATGTCCCCTTCTATGCCATGTCGGCTCCCGCCAGCCCGACCCGCGTCCGTCTTAATTTCGCCCCCGCCACCATACCCGAATGCAACGAGTCCGACACGTCGACCGTCGATTCCGGACGTTGGATGAATTTCCAGGCGTACGGCAGCAACGCGGGTAATGTGGTCCCGACTTCCCCCATGTTTAATCTTATGAAGCCTGCGGCCGAGATCGTTCAGTCGATGGATGCCCTATCGGGCAAAGGTATGGATTTTGATTTTGACAGCCTGGCGGTTAAGCCGTGGGAAGGTGAGAGGATTCACGAAGTGGGAATGGATGACCTCGAGCTCACACTAGGCATTGGGAATACTCGTATTTAAGTCGTCGGGTGCTTGAGACATTTTGCGAATTTGTTCCTTCGGAAGACCCTATTTACGGCGATAGAGTTGGTCGGTCGCGGAATTGGAGCTCGAATCGATTTTATATTTTTAGGTTGGATCGTTTGCTCAAGTTTGTTAGGGGTTCGTTTTCTTGTTCGATTTTTCTCTATCCATTTTTTTTCAACTTTCTAGTCGAGTGTTTGCCCCGTTTTAAGGTTTTCCGGGTCTATTTATTTTCGAAGCTTACATGTAGATATATATCTTTGTAATTTTTTTCCCATTTGGAATCCAGATTATTATGTTCTTGATTGACGCAGGCTACTGGATAATTCATCCACATGTGAGCCACCCTTATGGTTTCTTCATAATTCAAGGACTAGTTTGTTAAATGTCTGATTTATTACTATTTGTTACAGCTTTAGTTAAAAATCAATGATGATTAAGTGCTTTTCTTGGCAATTACAAGTAGCAGCAAGTATAATTGCAATTTTTTTAAATGAGGGGTTGCTTTTATTAATAATTTTTTTATTATTTTTTTTCGGTATTTAGAGTCTATATTCAGTTTTTTTCTGTTTAATTTTTAGTATTTTAGTTATTTTATTCTTATGATTTTTTTTTTCGGTAAATTTTTGATCTTAGAGACTGTTTGAGACAAATCTAGTCGGGTATATATACGTTTGAAATATTGAATTTGGATTTTGAATCCCAATAATCGTTTATCTTTGTTGGAAATGGTTTAGTAATTAACCATTTATTAAAAATAAATTTTGTTAATTAAATAATTATTATTTAATTAAAATATTTATTGACTATTAATCTACGTCGTGAGTAGATGAACGTGGTATATTTTAATATTTTTAAACCGATTTCCGGTGAGTGAGATATTATATATTAAAGTTGGATGTTGGAGTAGGAACTAACTTGATGTTAGTTATCCCACATTGATTGTGGATGGATGTTTTGGCTTGTATTCAAAGTCTTTGCCTTTATGGGCTTAATAACAAGTGGGTTGGTGTGTATGGGTGTCCTCGCGCACACGCGCGCGCCGCCGCCGCCGACGACCGACCGACCGACCGACCGTCCGGTCGGGTCAGGCTCGGGCTCGGGTTCGGGAGTAATGGCGACGAGTCCCTTCACATGATCAAGGAGTGCTATATATATGTCATCATTCTGTTCATTGCAAACACACGAAAATCAGTGCATTTTTAGCATATCATATACAGTTCAGTCTTCATTCCAGTCCAGTTCGCAGGTGCTCGGTCAGTTTGCGGTGCTTCTACTGCCGGGACGTTCAGATCTTTTTAACCTTTGGGGACGAGCCGCTTCACCGTGAGCACTACCGGGGCGTATTCTCGTCTTGCGGGCAGAAGCTCTAGCTTCGGACGATCTTCTGTAGTTTATTAAAAATTGTTCGTTCATTTCAAGTGTAATATTTTCTTTCTGTTCTTTGTTATAGTTCAGTTCAGAATATTATTTGTAATACACGTGCAAGTATCGAATTATTCCAACAATCGTAAGACGAGAATATTCGACCATACTTGTTCGTGTAATCCTAAATCTTTTTCTGGAGAAAAATGTCGTTCAATGCAAGCACCGGCGCATCCACTAATCAATCCACCGGTTCTGGAACTATTGGATCATCAAGCTCTTCAATGGCTCCCATTCACAATGCTGCTCGGCTAATGCCTATCGCCGAAAAACCTCCTGTTTTCTCGGGCTCCGACTTCAAACGCTGGTCTCAAAAGAGGTTGTTCTACATTACAACAATGGGGCTTGCAAGCTTCCTGCGTGAAGAAAAGCCTCCTGTCCCTGCTGAGAACGAGGCGAATGTTCAAGTGCGTACCGACTATGATACCTGGGTTCATTCCGACTATCTGTGCCGGAATATGTTGCTGAACGGGCTTGATGATGGCCTGTTCAATGTGTTCAACATCAAGGAGACTGCCAAAGAAATTTGGGATGCTCTTGAGTTGAAATACCGTGTTAATCCTGCTAGCACGAAGAAGTTTGTTGTGACGAGGCTCTCCGAATTCCAAATGGTGGATTCTCGTCCAATGATGCCCCAAGTACAAGAGTTCCAAACTCTTATACATGATGTTCATTCTGAGGGGATGTCTCTACCCGAGGCGTACACTGTGGCGCTCTTGGTTGACAAGTTGCCGCCTAGTTGGAAGGAGTTCAAGGGATACCTTAAGCATAAGCGAAAGGAAATGACTCTAGAAATTTTGGTTGCTAAGCTCCAAATCAAGCTCAAGTCCGTGATCAAGACTTGAGAACCAAAGCTCCTATGGATGCTAAGGCTAATCTGATCGAAGGTAGGGCGGACCTTCCAAAAGCGTCCACTTCCTACCAAAGGCAAGGGAAAGGATGTGGCACCTCCGACGAAGTTACCTGGAACATGCTACAATTGTGATAAGCCCGGCCATATGGCGAAAAATCACAAAGCCGAAGAAGAACAAGGGAAAAGGCAAAGTAAACCATGTCGAGAAGGACTTTGACTCTTGGGACAAAGATGATCTTCGCCATGATCACCGAGGTAAATCATGTCTCTAACCTAACCCAGCTTACTTGGTTTCTTGATACAAAGCATCGCTCACATCTGTGTGAACCGAGACTTGTTTTTCACTTACAAGGAGATTCAAGACCGCTTCATCACAGAGGCAAGTGATCGTACCTCTCCAGTTCTTGGAATTGGAACTGTTGTGCTTCAATTCACCTCCGGTGTGGAGATAACTCTGAAGGATGTGCTGCATGCTCCGTCAATCCGCAAGAATTTGGTGTCTGGTGTCAAATTAGTTAGAGCTAAATTTGATGTACACCTTCGTAGCGATTTTATGATAATACGCAAGTTTGGCAAGACTCTCGGGAAAGGTCATATTGTCGAGGACATGTTCAAACTTAGCGTTCGTACTTGTAAGCCTCCAAAGGCAGTTGCTAATAATAATGCTACTACTTCTGCTTATTTGCTTGAGTGCTAAAATTTATGGCATTGTAGATTAGGTCATGTGAATCTAAATGCTATAAAAAGATTAGTAAACTTAGATTTACTAAAATTAAATGAAATCAAAAATCAAAACAAATGTGAGATTTGTGTTGAGGCAAAAATGACGAAGCTACCGTTTCATTCGGTAAAACGGAATACAAAACCCCTTGAATTAAGTCACACAGACGTGTATGATTTAAAATTTGTGCAAACTAGAGGTGGTAAGAAGTACTTTATCACTTTCATCGATGATTGCACAAGATATTGTTATCTTTATCTTTTGAGAAGTAAAAATGAGGCTATTGAAACCTTTAAGAACTTCAAGAATGAAGCCGAGAATCAATTAGGCTGTCGTATTAAGATGGTTCGAAGTGATAGAGGAGGTGAATATGTAGCTCCATTTGAGGAATTATGCAACGAAAGTGGTATAATTCATCAAACAACGGCTCCATATGCTCCACAATCTAACGGCGTTGCCGAACGTAAGAATCGAACACTTAAAGATATGATGAATGCCTTATTAATTAGTTCAGGGTTGCCCCAGAACATGTGGGGGAAGTCTTGATGACCAACTACATATTGAACAAAATTCCACGCAAAGGTAAGGATGTTACTCCTTATGAGTTGTGGAAAGGAAGAAAACCATCATACAAATATCTCAAAGTGTGGGGGTGTTTGGCGAAAGTTGAGGTGCCTTTACCTAAACAAGTTAAAATTGGTCCTAAGACGATCGATTGTATCTTTATTGGTTATGCACTTAACAACAGCGCTTACAGGTTTGTTATACACAAATCCGAGATACCCGACGTTCATGTAAATACAACGATTGAATCAAGGAATGCTGTATTCTTTGAAAATATCTATCCTTATAAGAATAAGGTTGATCCTAACTCTAGCAAAGGAGTTGATGATGAATCTACAAGCTCTAAACTTGTAGATGAGCCTATGTGTTATGAAACCATAGATGAAGCCTCTAGCTCGAATCCGGTGTTATCTGAATGACCGAACAGAAAGCGACCTAGGTCGACGCCAGTCAACGTAGAACCTAGACGAGGTACTAGAATACGGAAAGTAAAGATATACGGACCCGACTACGTTGTTTTGATGTTAGACGGTGAACCAGTATCTGTAAAAGAAGCTTTATCCGGTCCAGATGCGGCTTTCTGGAAAGAGGCAATAGACATTGAGATTGAGTCTATTATGCTGAATCATACTTGGGTGTTAGTTGAACTACCACAGGGTTGTAAGGCTTTAGGATGCAAATGGATCCTAAAGAAGAAGTACAAGTCCGACTTGTAGTTCAAGGCTTTAGGCAAAAAGCTGGTTATGATTTCTTTGATACCTACTCGCCCGTAACAAGACTTACTTCTATTAGGGTGCTACTCGCTATTGCTGCTTTGCGCAATCTCGAGATTCATCAAATGGATGTTAAGACTGCATTCTTGTATGGGGAGCTGGAAGATGAAATCTATATGAAACAGCCGGAGGGGTTTGTAGTACCTGGGAAAGAGCACATGGTATGCAAACTACAACGGTCTTTATATGGTTTGAAACAAGCACCTCTGCGGTGGCATTTGAAATTTGACGAAGTGATGTTGTCAAATGGTTTCAACATCAATGAGAGTGACAAATGTGTCTATGTTAAGAAAACGGGTGACAATTACGTCATTGTTTGTCTATATGTAGATGACATTTTGATAATGGGTAGCAACTCTCGTGTGATTGGTGAAACGAAACGAATGCTAAGTAAGAATTTTGGCATGAAAGATATGAGTTTGGCTGATACTATTCTTGGAATTACGATTCTGAAAACGCCTAACGGAATTGCTTTGACGCAATCTCATTATGTTGAGAAAGTGTTAAGAAAATTCAACGCTTTTGATAAACCCATTGCTAAGACTCCCTGGGAACCGAATGTTTATCTGAATTATCATAAGGGTGAACCTGTGGGTCAAGATGAATATGCTAAGATCATTGGAGGTGGTGCTGTATCTTGGAAGTCCAAGAAACAAACTTGTATTGCTAGGTCTACCATGGAATCTGAATTCATAGCTTTGGATAAAGCTGGTGAAGAAGCTGAATGGCTTAAAAATTTCCTCGAGGATATTCCATGTTGGACGAGACTGGCTGCCCGTGTTGATACACTGTGATAGCCAATCTGCTATTGGACGGGCACAAAATATTTTTTATAACGGTAAGTCTCGACATATTCGTCGACGACATAATGCCGTGAGGCATTTGATCTTGAGTGGGATTATCTCAATTGACTATGTAAGGTCAATAGATAATCTAGCGGATCCGCTGACGAAGAGTATTAATCGAGATCAAATGTATAAATTGTTAGAGGGAATGGATGTTAAATCCACATCTTAAGGATGATTATAGCGGAAACCCAACCTTGTAGATTGGAGGATCCCAAGAGCTTGGTTCAATGGGATAACGAAGTTATAATTATCCGTGTGTTAAAACACTCAAACATACCTATTCTCTGAGAACAGTGAGTGATTGTTTACCTACATGCGGTGAGGTTAAGTCTTATGATTTTTAATGATTCTTGGTTACCTCGGAGAGGTCAAGTATAGTAGGATACTTGGGAATAAGAATCACCTATATAAGTGTGAAGTGAGGGCCGCTTCAGTTGATACACTTATGAATCCAAAGGGGTGTCCAAGGCCGAAAAGGACACAAAACGTTAGAACGGACGGAATTGAGATGATATTGTGTCTATATTATTGTCTTAGTATACACCATGGAGGACTAGTTCAAGGTTTTCATGACCACTATGCCGCCAGTATACTCGATGATGTTGACAATGGATAGGTTCAAGGTCACAAGCCACCTAGCCAAATGCAATATTGTCTCTTGAGGACTGAACTATGCATTTGCATTCATTTTGCATTGGCATTCTCACTCATGTGGGGAATTGTTGGAAATGGTTTAGTAATTAACCATTTATTAAAAATAAATATTGTTAATTAAATAATTATTATTTAATTAAAATATTTATTGACTGTTAATCTACGTCGTGAGTAGATGAACGTGGTATATTTAATATTTCTAAACCGATTTTCGGTGAGTGAGATATTATATATTAAAGTTGGATGTTGGAGTAGGAACTAACATGATGTTAGTTATCCCACATTGATTGTGGATGGATGTTTTGGCTTGTATTTAATTCTTTGCCTTTATGGACTTAATAACAAGTGGGTTGGTGTGTATGGGTGTCCTCGCGCGCACACACACACGCGCGCCGCCGCCGCCGACCGACCGACCGACCGTCCGTTCGGGTCGGGTCGGGTCGGGGTCGGGGTCGGGCTCAGGACGTGGATCTTGGTGTTTGGGCTTATCTTTTTGGACCAAATCCGTAAGTCCACTAGCCTTTTGGTATGGACATGACTCTTGAGTTGGCTTGACTAGGGGTGTTTTCGGTTTCGGTCGGGGTAAAATTTTCGAAACTCAAACCCTCCCCAAACTTCAAAATTCGGTTTCAGTTTCGGTCGGTTTCGGTTTTCAAAACTCAAAACCCAAACCCTCCCCAAATGTTTCGGTTTCGGATTAGTTCGGTCAAATTCGGTTTTGACCCAAACATATTTAACTTATATATATTTATTTAATAAAGTAACAAAAAAATTAATTATATTAATAAAACTTGTTCTAAAATAATATATAGATCTTTAATTGATATATTTAATCATTATTTTTATCAAAACTACAATATATGTGTAGATATATTATTTTATAAGTTTAAAAATTTTAGTCATATAAATAAAATTTTATATAATATAAATAATTCGGGTTAGTTCGGTTCAATTCGGGGTAATTCGGTTCGGTTCGGTTTTAAGTTATCTAAACCCGAATTAATTCGGTTTCAGTTTCGGTTTGTAAGTTTCAAGTTCGGGGATGCTTTCGGTCGGGGATTTTCGGTTCGATGCGGATTGGTTCGGATTGGTTGGTCGGTTTTCGGATTTCTATTAACACCCCTAGGCTTGACTCTTGAGTTGTCTTAACTCTTCATCCGACCAGCCCTTTGGGCGTCTGAAACCGCCAGCCATCATGGCAGGAGTAATGGCGACGAGTCCCTTCACATGATCAAGGAGTGCTATATATATGTCATCATTCTGTTCATTGCAAACACACGAAAATCAGTGCATTTTTAGCATATCATATCTGATTCGCCTTTCATTCCAAATTCGCAGTGCTCGGTCGGTTATGGTGTTGCATCACGGGACGTTCGATCGCTTTAACCTTTGGGACGAGCCGCTTCACCGTGAACACTACCGGGCGTATTCTCGTTGCGGCGTGTTTCAAGCTTCGGACGATCTTCTGTAGTTTATTAAAAATTGTTCGTTCGTTTCAAGTGTAATATTTTCTTTCTGTTCTTTGTTATAGTTCAGTTCAGAATATTATGTGTAATACACGTGCAAGTATCGAATTATTCCAACAATCTTAACACTCAAATTTCAAATATTCAATTAATAATTTGTTACACATCACATATTTATTTTACGGCAAATCATCTTTTTTCTCTCTATATTTCTCTCCCCACTTTTTACAATACAACTATTTCTCTTTCCTTTTTTAATATTAAAAAAAATACTGTTACTATTTTTTCTCCTCTTTTTTTTTCAGATAATATAATTAAATACTACTTCATTCGATTTATATTAATTGATATATTATTTTTAAGTGGAATTTTGACCCGAGATTATTTTACAAAATACAACTGTAAAATGTTTAAGAATTATATTGTTAGATTCACATGTGTTATTAACACAGTATCTTTTCTTAATAGTTCACCTTGGCTCACTTTTATTATTTTTCAACTCATTTTTAATTTTAAACAATAATAAAAATATCCTAATAAGTATAACCAAAACATAGAAAAAATGGATCAGTGATGTGTAATTAACAAGCCTAGTGAATTAATAACACAATCCTATAATAATACAATCTCATCCATTTTTGGAATATAACTTAGACATATATGAATTCTAACGTAAACAAATATTTTAACTATTCACAACATTCTCAATATCGGAGATTTTGAATATCAATATTCCAAATTCCAACGAACCTTAGCATAACCATACCCTTAACCCAGTGAATTTCAAAAACAACATATCTTATCTTATAAAAATTGGGTATTTCCTATTTTATCCCGTATGTGCACCATTCTCAAATCTCGATTTTTTTTTGTGTACCATCTCCCACGCAATTTTTCGGATCAACCACTGCCTTTAACCATACAAATTTTTTGGATCAGCCACTCCGAGTGCCTTAATCATACAACCCACCTTGTATGAAAACTAATGTATGGAATCTACAGATCATTAATTTCCTTGGGTTATTTGATGTGAATTCCAGGGTACCGTCCATGATACACCCCCACGTAGTGCATCCCTTGCCGGATGCACTACACGTGGCGTGTATGGACGGTGCATAACGATGCACCATCTAATGCATCCATATGCACCATCTAATGCATCCATATGCACCGTCCATACACGCCACGTGTAGTGCATCCGAAAGAGGATGCACTACATGGGTCTCTCGATGGACGGAACCGAATTCCAGCCCTCCTTGTCTACTTCACGAGATACTGCTGGGAATAAATCTCCCCCGCCGTTTACGATGCATTGTATTCTTCATTCTGAAATGACATAACAGTTCAAAGACGAGGATGACTGGGAGACATTTATACTTCTCGGAGAAAGTAACTTATTAACGCGGAAATCATAGCTGGGTGTTAGAGGTGGCATGGGTATTAAAAATATGTTAATATTAAATTAAAAAATCAACTTGAAAAAGTATGTAATGAATTTTTAAAATAATTTAGTTATTATTAATTGAAAAATCAATTTAAAATCTATGTTGAATTTAATTTTTTTCCACAATTAAAAAAATGAATTGTTAACATTAAATTAAAATTTTCATTTAAGAAAATTCTTTTTGAATTTTCAAAATATGTAACATTGAATTGAATAGGGAGAAAACGGACGGAAAATTGGACTTGGACTTAATCAGTAATATTTGTGGAGATTTAATCAAATTTTTAAAATAAAGTTGCCTACGTATCCTAAAGAATCAAAGTAGATGTAGTTCTTTTTGCTTAACTCTTTACTTAACTAAGACTTGAAGGCAGGATGATGTGCTAAATCGTTGTGTTGGCAGCTCACCAAAGCTCCCGATTCGGACGAAGAATTCATCATCATCCTCGTTGTGTTCGTCTTCTTCTTCCGTCCGTCCTTATTATCGTTTTTCTGATTGTTACCAATCTTTTTTTACAAACCAGAACGTTCACAACGTCGGGCGATAAAAACGTTTCTACATGCACTAAAAGCGGAATCCAAAGCAATTGCAGAGGTTGTAACAACAAGGAGATCCATTGCAATTCTAGCCAACATAGGATATTATTATTCACGTAATTTTCACCATTTTGAAATTCCAAAATCGTCATCAAACTCATTCGAACACGTAAAATATATATTTAAGATTTGACTAGAAGAATTTGAAGAAGTAGAGCTTGATGACGATTTTTTTTTCTGAAAAGAAATGAAGATGTAAATTCATCAAATCTACCTTTATTTTTGAAGTTGATCGAGAGACTAGAATCTCATGTTTATATTTTTTAATATAAAAATCAGCTAATGGAACTCTCTCCGTTACACCCATAATGGAGTATGTCCATTCTTCTCTTTTTGGAGTCTTGTTCCCGATGAGAGGGCTTTACTTCCCAACTCAACCCGTAAGGGTAATAGCATCTGGGAGGATTTGGTTGACGATCCGTTGATGACCAGTAGAAATTTACGTAACATTCACTATCAAAAGATGTATTATCTAATGAATTATAATAATAATAATAATTAAGAAGATTACCTAGTGCTTTTTTTTCACACCCCGGATCAAGAAGACATGCAACACCATATATGTAAGAAAAAATATCCATATAACCATTTTTCTTGCATTTTAGAGATAATTATTTTGATGTTCACTTAAAAAATCAATAATTTTACAACATTCTAAAATAATCAAAGAGATCTCTCTTTTTTAGTACCAACGCATAAAACTAATAAGTTATATATCCCCATTTATAAAACTATAAGTTTTCGATACCAAAATGTGTTAAAAGACATTATTACCCTTAAAGTCTACCACTAAAAGATAAAAAGCATAAAAAGAGAAAATTATTAAAAACAAACAAGATTAATCTAAATGGTCCCCACAACTCAATATTTCTCTCTCTTGCAAAAAAACTCTCTCGCTGCATCTCTCGTAGAACCAAAAACCCCCGTCGTGAAACCCTTTCGCCGACCAGAAGATGTCGAGCTCCGACTACGACAGAGAAATTGAAGACGCCAGAAGTTCCTCACACGCTAGTGACACTCCATCTGAAGAGGAATTCGTCAATGAGCCGCCGGTTAGTATATTTTCATTCACACACGATCGTGCCACGACGGTTGTTCATCGTCTCACGATGGTGCTGAAGAAGATGACACCATCGTGTGCACGATGGTCTTTCGTGGGTACAATGGTTTACACACGACGATCGTCGATCGTGTGTGCCGTCGTGGACAAGAAGATCAAAGGCTTATGTCTTGCACATGATGGCATGCACACGATCGATGCCCGTCGTGTGAGTCGTCGTGTTGCACACGATGGTCTTCACACGAGGACATCGATCGTGTGCATGCCATCGCGCGCAAGGCAGAATTTTTTTTTTTCGTTCTCTTAAGCATTCTATCATATTCTTATGATTTGTATGTCTATATTGCAGACTGGTTGCGTATGGAAGAGACCTACATTGCGCTTTGTTACACATATGGGAGGCGGTATTTAAAGAGATCATTGAGACACTAAGAAGTATGGGCTGCAATTCCGCAGTTGGTGATCGAGCTATCGAGAGCTTGACCGAGGGGGTCCTGGGGCGTTTGATTAAAGTTAGGAGAAATGGGAGTTCAAATACTGCTCTACATCACTTGATTGCTCGTCAGTTGGAGGGTGATTAAATGCTCCCGGGTGAGTCGTGGTTCCAGGTTTGCGGGAGGACCGTTCGTTTTATGGCCCGTGATTTTGCCATGATCACTGGACTGCATTTTGGAAACTCTACCTTCCATCTACATGACGACCATCTCCTTCGGTCTGACGGTATTTTCCACAGAATGCTCCATGGCAAAAATATTAAGGTTAGTGTTCTGCGGAAGAGGTTCAATGCTCGAGATTCTAGTAGAGACATAAGAGATTATGTGAAGGTTGCCAATTTTCTTATATACTACTACTTTATCCTATGCCATGACGACATGATGGTCGAGACATGGGCATGGGCATTAGTTGAAGATTTCGAGCAGTGGGATATGTTTTCTTGGGGTTCTTATGCCTTTGGGGTTTTATCTTACTACATAGGCAACATTGCCATGAAAGAGGGACAAGAGCATAAGGACTATCACTTCTATGGTCCTGTTTGGGCTTTAGAGATATGGTCGTATGAGATGATTCCTTCATTGGGAGAATTGTGTGGTATTCGAGATAAATATGTCCAAGTCCCCCGGTGTTTGATGTGGACTACGAGGAAGATATTCTGTGATTTCACTTATTTCTTCCACGATAAGGTACATAAATTTGTAAACGTATTTTCTCCTGACTTTACTCATCTCTTCAACGTTATGTGATTGCCCATCTAATGGCATGCTTTAATGACTACTTTTGCAGCACAAAGTACTTCCCTCTTTACCGCATCTGGAGGAGGATGAGTCTGAGTAATACTACCTGAGTTTTGAGAATGGCTCGCCATATGACGTTAAGTTCATTAAGCCTATAAGAATAGCTTTGAAGAACAAGGAGGATGAGCCAGTGCCGATGCCGAGAAAGAAAGTTATGGATAGGTTGAAGAAGGCGGCTGAGAAATTGATTACATATGAGTCGGCACATAAAGTGTCGAAGCGACGCCGGCAGAGTACCCCACCAGTAGATGGTGCAGAGACATCGAACCGGGAGAGGAAGCTAGAGAGGGTGTGTTGTGTCCACGAACTTCCTTGTCCGGACCACACCCAGGACGCGAGCAGGGATGAGTAATTCGATCGCCGTTTGAAGGCGATCTTGTACGACGAGTCTGAGATAGGATTTATTGATCGAGTTTCTCACCGAGTGCTTTTCGGGATCGTGGATTTCTTCGGACCTACGCATAGACGTTCTAGGAGCCCGGTGCACTACTCAGCTGGGAGCCATGATAGGTTTCCCGATAGGCCTCGTTATTCTGCATCTGTTAGCAGCGCCCAGCGGAGGATTCCTGACCCTCCACGTCACTCAGTCTCTGGTGCAGCCCGTAGTCACCATTCTCAGCGTCAGCCTAGTCATCATTCTCAGCGTCAGTCTAGTCACCATTCTCAGCGTCACTCTAGTC
Source organism: Orobanche coerulescens (assembly GCA_033398695.1). Taxonomy (NCBI): domain Eukaryota; kingdom Viridiplantae; phylum Streptophyta; class Magnoliopsida; order Lamiales; family Orobanchaceae; genus Orobanche; species Orobanche coerulescens. The sequence continues at coordinate 10,460,154 of CM065802.1, read as the reverse complement.
ACCATTCTGAGGTCCAGCACAATCACCATTCTGAGATCCAGCACAATCATCATTCTCAGATTCATCATTATTTTGAATGGACTGAACAGCCCCTTGATTATGAGCATCAGTATCAGCCATTGACACGCCGTTTCAGCAGTATGGGACGATGTTCGACTGGTTTCAGGACTAGCATCATTATAGTGCAATGTTTCACTGTGGAGGTAGTAGTCCTCAGCAGCAGCCTCCATTTCAGATCGAGCAACTAATTTTTGAGATCGAGCAGCCAGTTGTACAACTCTCTGATTATTATAGTTGTGAAAGGGATGCTGAGGGTGATGAAGATGGTGAGAGTGCCAGGACGCAGCAGTTGGATGAGCGTAGTCTTCCACCGCGAGTGAGTCGACCATCTGCTGCTCTTCGGGAGACTTTTGTGGTGGCGCCTACAAGAGATAGCGAGGCTCTGAAGAAGTTTTACCTACACTTTAGGAGGGAACAACCACGTGATGCCATTGTCCGGTTTTTGGAGACTGTACATGCTCTCACCCAGGCGTTGTTTGACCGGATAGAGTCTAGTCGTGAAGACTTTGATGCCACGGTGATAGATTGTTATGTGCTTGCGACTCAAGTGGGGCTTCGGAGGGGAGCCCGTAGTGTTGGTGTCGGTAGAGTTGGCACTGTACTTGTCGGCTCCCAATTTTACGTAAGTTCTATAACTTAGGCTCTGTTCTTTTGGACTGAATGAATCGAATCGAATCGAACTAAATCGAATCAATCGAATGGATTCGAATCGAATCGAATCGAATCGAATGGACTCGAATCGAATCGAATCGAATCGAATCAAATATATATTAAGGGTAAATAATAATAATAATAATAATGGTAAATAATAATAATAATAATAATAATAATAATAGTAATTAACAACAACAACGATAATAGTAATATTATTCGTAATAATAACAATAATAATAATTAAGATTAATAATAATAATAATAAGAAGAAGAACTGAGTTGAGCTGAATCAATCAATCGAATCGAATCGAATCGAATGGACTCGAATCAATCGAACCGAATCGAATGGACTCGAATCAATCGAACCGAATCGAATCGAATCAAAATCAAAATTAAGTCCAAAAGAACAGGGCCTTACTCGCTTGTATATCATTGGTGTGATGTGGATTATTTTTTTATTTTGTGGTTTGACTTTTTGTAGTTAGTTATGGCCAACGAGTTTGTAAGACTCCATCCGGATGATCCACTTGGTATCAAGGTGACAGGGAAGCCGGTTTACAGGGATTAAAAAATTCCTAAATGCATCGAGGACTACATGACAGGTCTTGATACACCACATGCGGTTCCATGGTCAAATTGCAACGAAGTAAGTTTGAAATTTATATTTATAAATGATTCGCTATGTTTGATGTGATGATCTTATATGATTACATATTTTGTTTCAACAGATCATTGCCATTTGTTGCCTCGACCAGAGCCACTGGTGACTATCAAGATTGACATCATAACATGGACCGTGGAGTTGTACGATTCCTTGTCACACCAACACCAAGATGGTCGATATCGATTCAACCAACTACGACCGATTACTCGTCTGATGCCTCGTGTGATAGCTCAATACGGGTTATGGATGAACAACCAATCGAAGAAGAAGTATGCATGACACGGAGATGAGTTTCAAAATTATGCCACGAGAGCTACAGTTCATACAAAACGACAATCACAGTTGTGGCCCCTTCGCGTGCATATACTTGGATCAACTCATCTCTGCATACCCAGCAGGAAGGCACCAAATCAAGGAACTTAATGAGAAATATATTAAGAAATATCGATATGGTTTAGCTGCTAAAATCTTTATGTTGTCGTTAGACATATAAAATGATTTATGGTGTGTTGTGTTGTGGCAAGATTAATGTGTCGTGTTGTTAAATATTTATATTGTCGTTAGACAGTTTTGGCAAGATTAATGTGTTGTGTTGTTAAATCTTTATGTTGTCGTTAGATATTTTTGGCTCTGTGTTGCACACGATGGCTGTACACGATCGTGGCCATTGTGGGTTACGATCATGTGCAACCTGCCCACGGTCATGGGTTGCTGCTGTCGTGTGCCCACGATGGCTGCCATGACCGTGTGCACACGACCGTGTGCACCATCGTGTGCACACGACCGTGGGTCCCATCGTGTGCACATAAACTTTGGTATTTTTGCCAATTTGATTTATTGTGTTATCTAGAAGGATGTTTTGTGATTCTAAAATTGCTTGGTCAAATATTTATTACTATATAACCTCTTATACAAACTCGTATTTGTCATTTCGTGTAATTCATTAGTATATGAGATATTTCATACAGATGATGAACTTATCCTTGCGAACTAATTCATTGAGAACATATAGACTACACATGATATGCAATATATTATGTTAATTAATCAATAATTTTTTAAATAAGTGTATCGTTATCAAATACTTGTTAATATATAAGTAACAACACCTAAATTGATGAGTAATTTGAGAAATTGGTGAAAATTGTTGATGTTCTTGTGCACACGACCGTGTGTTCCATCGTGGGCACGACCGTGTGCACCATCGTGTGCACACGTGGATACAGTGCCAACTTGACACCGTAGACACCGTGACACCTGGTTGCCAACGTGGCACACGATCGGAGCACACGATCGTGCCCATCGTGTGCACTACAAAGGGCAGCATCAAAATATTTTATTATAAAATCAAATCGTGGGTTCCTCCTTTTTCAATATAAGCCCATATTCCTGGACCGAGAGTGAAATACCTGAATCGTAGTCCCTCCCTTTTCACTATAAACCTTAATCAATTAAAATCAGTTAAAATATATTAAAATCAAATACGCGAAATGAGCGGCCGATTACGAGAAAGCGATTTAGGAGGAATCGAAGCACCTCCACCAAAAAGAATAAGGAGGATACCTCCTCCCAACCCACCATACAGAACTAGGCCGAGAGGAAGATACTCAATGCTCAGAGTAGGTTTTTTGATTTTGTTGTATGTGTAGTGTGTACTGCGAATTCATGTGTTTCATGAAACAGAGCCTATTTAAAAACACTGCGAGCACCCCAGTCATACTAGATGGTGATGATGATGATTTAGAGATTTCTGAGAAGACAAGTAAATAAGTTATTTTAAAAGAAGAAGTTCATGGAGATGATGATACAAGACTAAAGAAACAGCAGCAGATGGGGGAAAAGGGATCCAAGTGATTGTGGTTTTTAAGTTATTATTAGATATTTTGGTGTGATGGTGATGAACTTTTGTTATGTAAAGTTATATGCTTTCGGTGTAAACTATTACTCTTTAAAGTGAGCTACTTTGTTATGGTTAATGTTTGCCTCCATAATCACCTTTATTTGCTTTACATCACTGAACACTTAAATTTTGATTCAAAGATAAAGAAAATAGACACAAAATTATGCATTTCAACTAATAATCAGAATACTGAATCAATACATGGTCCATCGAGGATCAAAATATCAGCACATGATTGTTGCTAGTAAGTGACAAAATATAAAAATACATAAGCAATTTAAGTTTCATGGTATGGATATCCCCTTATGTCATGGTCATCATTATGACAAATGCTACACCTCTTCTTGTGCCGGCGCATTTGCCTCGTTTGTTCACCTATTCCTTGAGTTTCTTCTGGGATATTCAACTTCACACCACCCATGGGAATGAATGCTTTGCAAGATTTTCTATTGTGGTTGGTTCCTTTACACCTACCGCACACCTGAGGCCGTCCACCTGCGGACAAATTTTCAACAGCGGACCGTGCACGACTCATCCTTGGTCGGGCGGCTTGTCGTACCCCCTCTGGAGGTAAGAAAACGATGGATGACATCTCCGGTGGGACATTCCACTCATCAATATGTGGTATAGGATTAATATGCTCCTTATAAGTCTCTCTAAGGCCTTGTTGCTTGAAATAACGACTAACAAAATCATACACAGACAAACCATTGCCGGCGCCCCTGTTACAATAAGCAATTATGTCAAGGATGTGGTGTAGGATAATGTATTTTTGATACTGATGAGTATGCATTTTAATTTTTTATCCAGATATATTCTGTTGGAAAACTGGTTTATGGTTCAGTTGGTAAATCCACACCAGCCCTGTGTTGCACACAGTACACGATCGTACCTTTCGTGAGTTACGATCGTGTGCATCTTGTCCACGGTCATGGGCTGCTGGTGTCGTGTGCATCCTGCCATGACCGTGTGCACACCATCATGCACACGATGGCAGCACACGATTGTGCCCATCGTGGGTTACGATCGTGTGCATCTTGCCCACGGCCATGACCGTGTGCACACGACAGGATAGACAAAAACATTGAATGATGTGCAAATTAGTGCAAAACAATTACCTCTTAGCGGCAATAGCATGACAACATAGAATCTGATCCAAATCAAACTCACGACAACAACATGTCCAGGTTCGAAGGTCGACCTCATAAGAAACTTTCTTTCTTCGACTTTATAAATAAGTGGGGTGGTAGCTCGAATGGTAAGAGTCGGACTGGATTGCACAGAGTTAGAGAGCTTTTCAAAAGTGTGCATTGTCAACTCATGGTCTCTTGATGTAGCTTCTCCCCGCTTCTCATCAAACCAATTCTTTAAAATTAGGCGAAATATCTCAAGTAACGAGCAAACAGGTAAACGCCTCGCCCACAACATACGATTATTAAAGCATTCAACAGCATTGGATGTCAAGAAGTTATAGCGTCGTACCGGACACTTCGACCTAGCCCACCTCTCTGGCCCAATTTCATAAAGACACATGTGAGCCCCATTAGGGCTTTCAATATGTAGTTTCCAAAAGTAGTTTTCAAAAACTTCTTCACCATGCGTGTAGGCAGCAGTTCTAAAGAGTCCTATAGCATGCGCACCGTAGGAGGTCAGATTTTTACAAGATGGTGATAGCACAACCTGTGGAATGCATTCGGATAGATGGCTCGAACAGCATTCTGAATGCTCTTATGTTGGTCACTCACAATAATCATCAGTCGAAGGCACGTATCAAATGCCCTAATACTCTGTCCGAGTGCAACGAACATGTGGCAAAACACTCCCTCACGAGTCGTATGCAAATCATAAATTGTCCCTGGATTACGCTGTTTTAACAAATACAGATAAGATGGGAGCCTCTGATACGACTCATCAAAGCCGCCATATGTATTCTCTATCGCTATATTCCTCGACCGGAGAGCAAACTGTATAGCATGTCAATGTCGTACTCCCTACACATCTATGCAATTATCTCCTTTGGCCTCAAAGTGACCCTCTCACCGGTCAATCTTTTAGCAAAATAATGGGCGGCAACCTAAGAAGTGACCGACCGTGCGGAAGCACGGTTCAAATTAGGGTGACAACTGTGCTCCAAGGTCAACTTAGTAATTCTACAAATAGTTGCACCCTCAATAGCACACAACCTAAACTGACAATTTTTTTGCCCACTCTTACCGATAAACACTATACGTTTATCGGCGGAACGATCAGTGGTACACTGTAGCATGTTTTCCAAATGATACATTTCTACAGTTATCCTCAACTCTGTATTGGACCAAAAGGTGGACCCACCTCTAGCTGACCGGTGACCGGTGGAGGCTGCTCAACCCAGTTATCCTCCTTGTATTCTACTAGTAATCGAAGTATCTCGGTATCGCCCCGTAATAGGACTATTACTTTGTTTCCCTTGGCCATGTGTGTCAAGTACCATAATTTGTAATCGGACTCATTTGGACCACCCAAACCCTCTCTGATAACCCCCACGAGGTTTGCACGACTAACTTTGCTCGTGTCGATGTAGACAAAAAAGGAGTCCCCGTCTACATATGTCGATCGCTCCCAATGACCACCGTGATGTATCAAAATACACTGCCACGACATCTGATTACAAAAAGATGAATAACTATTTAGAAAACTGAGCGAACAATATTATAAAACGGTCTACCTTGGACACGACCGATGCACACGGTCGTATGCTACCGTGTGCAGCGATCGTGTGCAAGTTTCTGGCCATGAACATGATCGCTGCACACGATTGTATACGATCGTGTTAAATGATCGTAAACACGTTAGTTGTGCGCACGATGTCAAAGTCGTTGAACACGACCGTTGCACGTGGTGGCTTCCCATCGTGTGCAGTGATCGTGTCCGTAAGAACTGGTCGGGAATTTTTTTTTCCAGTGGTCAAATACTGATGCATACCTTCTTTATGAACCCAGAAGCACGACAAATGAAGTCCTATTTGAACATCAACTTTTCTTTTCGAATAATCTTGTGATTTTATAAGATTTTTGAGAGACTCTTTGTCAAAAATGGTTGTATTGTTTTGATGTATATGTTGTAGTTAAATTTTAGTTGTTGGACATTAATATCGATCGGAGGAGACGAGGAAAGTAAAAAAGAAAAAAAGAAGAAAAGTTTAAATTAAAGAAAATAAAAAAAGGGAAAAGTCAACATTACAACAAAAGAGATGACATTTTAGTCTTTTTAATCAAAATGGTACTAAAAACTTATAGTTTTATGAATGGAGATATAAAACTTGTCAATTTTATGATTTGGTATTAAAAAATGTGGGAATCAATTTTTTAATACCAAAGCATAAAATTGATAAGTTCTATATCCTCATTCATAAAACTATAAGTTTTTGGTACCATTTTGATTGAAAAGACTAAAATGTCCTCTCTTTGTGTTCAAAGTTGACTTCTCTTTTTTTTATATATTTAATTTAAACTACTTTTCTTGTCTTTTTCTTTTACTTTCCTCCTCCGATCGATATTAATGTCGAGAACCAAAATTTAACTACAAACATATACATCAAAACAACACACCATTTTATTTTGACAAAGGGTCTCTCAAAAATTCTTATAGAAATCACAAGATTGTTCAAAATAAAAGTTGACGTTGAAATAGGACTTCATTTGTCGTGCTTCCGAGTTCATAAAGAAGGTATGTATCATTATTTGAACGATTAAAAAATTCCAGACTGTTTACGGACATTTATCGCCGCATTACGATGGGAAGCCACCGCGGTGCAACGATCGTGCAACGATCGCGCGCAACGACCTTAACATCGTGCGCAACACTAACGCGTACACGATCGCTTAACACGATCGTATAAAATCGTGTGCGGCGATCGTGTTCATGGGCGAAACTTGCACACGATCACCGCACACGGTAGTATACGATCGCGGTGCATCGGCCGTGTCCAAGGCGCACCGTAATATTGTTCGCTCATTTTTCGAATAGTTATTCATCTTTTTGTAATCGATGTCGTGGGCAGCGTATTTTGATACATCACGGTGGTCATCGGGAGCGATCGACATATGTAGCGGGACTCCTTTTTGTCTATATCGACACGAGCAAAGTTAGTCGTGCAAACCTCGTGGGGTTATCGAGAGGGTTTGGGTGGTCCAAATGAGTCCGATTACAAATTATGGTACTTGACACATGGCCAAAGGAAACAAAGTAAAAGTCCTATTAAGGGGCGATACCGAGATACTTCGATTACTAGTAGAATACAAGGAGGATCTGAGGTCTATGTTGAGAACAACGGCTCCTCCACTCCCGAGGTTAATATGGGATGTAGCACTCGAGAGTAGAGCCCGAACATAAATTATGACATGCCTTCCAAAGAGTATCAATACGAGGAAGATGAGGAAGACGAGGAAGATGAGGAAGATGAAGAGGTGCATACATCCGAAGATGAAGATTGTTGTAAAGACTTGCTTGAGTCACTATCTGGAATTTCTTGCTTGGGTTAACCGCCCAAATGGATAGGATTATGAGTCGTCGGAACGTCTCATCCGACCATCACTCTGCCAGCGAGCACGAGCAACTACAATCAATGCGTAATCGGGATCATTCCATTTAGGACCCGGTAGTGCCGGACTTTGGGTTGGGTCGGCGGCCTCCACCGCCACGGTCGGCTAGAGGTGGCGTCCACCATTCGTTCGAAGACGAGTTGAGGATAAGCGTAGGAATGTATCATTTGGAAAACATGCTACAGTGTATCACTGATCGTTCCGCCGATAAACGTATAGTGTTTGTCTGTAAGAGTGGGCGAAGAAATTGTCAGTTTAGGTTGTGTGCTATTGAGGGTGCAACTATTTGGAGAATTACTAAGTTGACATTGGAGCACAGCTGTTACCCTGATTTGAACCGTGCTGCCGCACGATCGGTCACTTCTGAGGTTGCCGCCCATTATTTTGCTAAAAGATTGACCGGTGAGGGGGTCACTTTGAGGCCAAAGGAGATGATTGCAGAGATGTGTAGGGAGTATGGCATTGACATGCTATACAGTTTTGCTCTCCGGACGAGGAATATAGCGATAGAGAATACATATGGCGGCTTCGATGAGTCGTATCAGAGGCTCCCATCTTATCTGTATTTGTTAAAACAGCGTAATCCAGGGACAATTTATGATTTGCAGACGACTCGTGAGGGAGTGTTTCGCCACATGTTCGTTGCACTCGGACAGAGTATTAGGGCATTTGATACGTGCCTTCGACCGGTGATTATAGTTGATGGGACCTACCTAAAGGGAAGGAATAAAGGAACTCTATTTGCGGCCGTCACATTTGATGGGAACGAGCAAGTTTTTCCTCTTCTTTGTTGGTCTCGGTCCGATAGAGAACGACGAGTCATGGACTTATTTTACGTATAACTGCGCAGATGCTACAATCCGACGGAAGATTTACGGATTGTGAGTGACCAACATAAGAGCATTCGAATCTTTGTTCGAGCCGTCTATCCGAATGCATTCCACGGGTTTTGCTATCACCATCTTGCAAAAAATCTGACCTCCTATGGTGCGCATGCTATAGGACTCTTTAGAACTGCTGCCTACACGCATCGAGAAGAAGTTTTTGAAAACTACTTTTCGAAACTACATATCGAAAGCCTAATGGGCGCACATGCGCCTTCGAAATTGGGCCGAGAGAGGTGGGCTAGGTCGAAGTGTCGATTTACGCTATAACTTCTTGACATCCAATGCCGTTGAATGCTTTAATAATCGTATGTTGTGGGCTAGACGTTTACTGTTTGCTCGTTACTTGAGATATTTCGCCTAATTTTAGAGAATTGGTTTGATGAGAAGCGGGGAGAAGCTACGTCAAGAGACCATGAGTTGACAATGCACACTTTTGAAAAGCTTTCTAACTCTGTGCAAGCCAGTCTGACTCTTAAAGTTCGAGCTACCACCCCACTTGTTTATAAAGTCGAAGAAAACAAAGTTTCTTATGAGGTCGACCTTCGAACATGGACATGTTGTTGTCGTGAGTTTGATTTGGATCAGATTCCATGTCGTCATGCCGCTGCCGCTATAAGGTACATGTCTTTGCTGTTGTGTGCACGATCGTTACCCACGATGGGCACGATCATTACCCACGATGGGCACGATCGTAACCCACGATGGGCACGATCGTAGCCCACGATGGGCACGATCGTAACCCACGATGGGCACGATCGTTACCCACGATGGGCACGATCGTTACCCACGATGGGCACGATCGTAACCCACGATGGGCACGATCGTAGCCCACGATGGGCACGATCGTAACCCACGATGGGCACGATCGTAACCACGATCGCCCTTATCGTAACCACGATCGCCCTTATCGTAGACCACGATGGGACACACGATGTGCACGATCGTAACACAATGGGCTCGATCGTAACACACGATCCCCGTGATCGTAACACACGATCGTAACCCCACGATCCCCGTGATCGTAACACACGATCGTGACCCACGATCCCCTTGATCGTAACACACGATCGACGCGATCGTGTTTTCCCATCGTTTGCAAAACAGGGATGGTCTGGATTTATCACCTCATCAATATAAAAAATTCATTATCCTATACAACATCCTTGACATAATTGCTTATTGTAACAGGCGTGCCGGCAATGGTTTGTCCGTGTATGATTTTGTTAGTCGTTATTTCAAGCAACAAGGCCTTAGAGAGACTTATAAGGAGCATATTAGTCCCATCCCACATCCTGATGAGTGGAATGTCCCACCGGAGATCTCATCCATCGTTTGCGTACCTCCAGAGGAGGTACGACAAGCCGGCCGACCAAGGATGAGTCGCGCACGGTCATTGTTAAAAATTTGCACGCAGGTGGACGTCCTCAGGTGTGCGGTAGGTGTAAAGGAACCGGCCACAATAGAAAATCTTGCAAAGCATTCATTCCCATAGGGGGTGTGGATTTGAATATCCCTGAAGAAACTCAAGAAATCGATGCACAACCGAGGCAAAGGCGCCGGCAGAAGAAGGGGTGTAGCATTTGCCGTAATGATGACCATGACATAAGGGGATGTCCATACCGTGAAACTTAAATTCCTTATGTATTTTTATATTTTGTGACTTACTAGCAACAATAATGTGTTGATATTTTTATCGACCATGTATTGATTGATATTCGATTATTAGTTGAAATGCATAATTTTGTGTATATTTTCTTTACCTTTGAATTGAAATTTAAGTGTTCAGTAATGTAAAGCAAATAAAGGTGACTATGGAGCCAAACATTAACCATAACAAAGTAGCTCACTTCAAAGAGCAATAGTTTACAGTTCCAAAGCATATAACTTTACAAAACAAAATTTAATCACCATCACACAAAATATCTAATAATAACATAACAAAAACAATCAATTGGATCCCTTTTCTTCAATCTGTTGCTGTATCTTTAGTCTTGTATCACCGTCTTCATGAACTTCCTCTTCCAAAATAAATTTTTTGCTTTTATTCTCAGAAATCTCCAAATCATTATCATCATCACCATCTAGTATGACTGGAGTGCTCGCAGTGTTTTTAAATAGACCCTGTTTCATGGAACACATTAATTTGCAATGATAGTCACTACACATACAACAAAATCAAAAAACTTACTCTGAGCATTGAGTATCTTCCTCTCGGCCTAGTTCTGTATGGTGGGTTGGGAGTAGGTATCCTCCTTCTTCTTTTTGGTGGTGGTGCTTCCTCCTAAATCGGTTTCTCGTAATCGGCCGCTCATTTCGCGTAATTGAAATTTAATGAATTTTAACTGATGTTAATTGATTAGGGTTTGAAGCGAAAAAGGGGTGGAGACCGACCGACGATGGGATTTTAAAGTAAAGGGGAGGGACCTGGGATTTTATAATAAAGGGGGGGGGACCGACTTATAATAAGGGGGGGGGGGGACCGACGGGATTTTAAAATAAAATAATGACCTTTGAAGTAAACACGATCGTGTACACGATCGCCGCGATCGCGTGTTCCAATCGTGTGACACGTTGGCAACCAGGTGTCAAATTGGCGCTGTATCCACGTATGCAGACGACCGTGTACACGATCGCCGCGATCGTGTGTTCCAATCGTGTGACACGTTGGCAACCAGGTGTCAAATTGGCGCTGTATCCACGTATGCACACGATCGTGTACACGGTCGTGGCCACGATTGAACACGCGATCGTGTGCACAAGAACGTCAAGAATTTTCACCAATTTCTCAAATTACTCGTCAATTTAGGTGTTGTTACTTATATATTAACAATTATTTGTTAATGATACACTTATATAACAAGTTATTGATTGAATTACCATAATATATTGCATATCATGTGTCGTCCAATTGTTCTATTAGTACGTACGGATAAGTTCAATCATCTGGATGAAAGACCTCATATACTAATGAATTACAACGAAATGACAAATAGGAGTTCGTATAAGAAGCCATATTGTAATTAATGTTTGAACAAGCGATGTTTGAATCACAAAACATCATTCTAGATAATACAATACTTCAAATTTGCAAAAATCTCAAAAGTTCATATGCACACGATCGTGTGCACGGTCGTGGCCACGATTGAACACGCGATCGTGTGCACAAGAACGTCAAGAATTTTCACCAATTTCTCAAATTAATCGTCAATTTAGGTGTTGTTACTTATATATTACCAATTATTTGTTAATGATACACTTATATAACAAGTTATTGATTGAATTACCATAATATATTGCATATCATGTGTCGTCCAATTGTTCTATTAGTACGTACGGATAAGTTCAATCATCTGGATGAAAGACCTCATATACTAATGAATTACAACGAAATGACAAATAGGAGTTCGTATAAGAAGCCATATTGTAATTAATGTTTGAACAAGCGATGTTTGAATCACAAAACATCATTCTAGATAATACAATACTTCAAATTTGCAAAAATATCAAAAGTTCATATGCACACGATCGTGTGTGCGGTCGTAACCCACGATTGAACACGCGATCGTGTGCACAAGAACGTCAAGAATTTTCACCAATTTCTCAAATTACTCGTCAATTTAGGTGTTGTTACTTATATATTACCAATTATTTGTTAATGATACACTTATATAACAAGTTATTGATTGAATTACCATAATATATTGCATATCATGTGTCGTCAAATTGTTCTATTAGTACGTACGGATAAGTTCAATCATCTGGATGAAAGACCTCATATACTAATGAATTACAACGAAATGACAAATAGGAGTTCGTATAAGAAGCCATATTGTAATTAATGTTTGAACAAGCGATGTTTGAATCACAAAACATCATTCTAGATAATACAATACTTCAAATTTGCAAAAATCTCAAAAGTTCATATGCACACGATCGTGTGCACGGTCGTGGCCACGATTGAACACGCGATCGTGTGCACAAGAACGTCAAGAATTTTCACCAATTTCTCAAATTACTCGTCAATTTAGGTGTTGTTACTTATATATTACCAATTATTTGTTAATGATACACTTATATAACAAGTTATTGATTGAATTACCATAATATATTGCATATCATGTGTCGTCCAATTGTTCTATTAGTACGTACGGATAAGTTCAATCATCTGGATGAAAGACCTCATATACTAATGAATTACAACGAAATGACAAATAGGAGTTCGTATAAGAAGCCATATTGTAATTAATGTTTGAACAAGCGATGTTTGAATCACAAAACATCATTCTAGATAATACAATACTTCAAATTTGCAAAAATATCAAAAGTTCATATGCACACGATCGTGCACGATCGCGGTGCACGTCTACGCGATCGTGTGCACAAGAACGCGGCCACGATTGAACACGCGATCGTGTGTTCAATCGTGGTCGCGTGTTCAATCGCGGGCCACGACCGTACACGATCGTGTGCACGGCCGTTCCCACGATGGTACTCACGATCGTGTGCACACGGTCATGCCAACCATCGTGCGCACACGGCAAAGATCGACGCATGACCGTGGGTAGGTTGCACACGATCGCAACACACGATGGCCACGATCGTGTGCATCCATCGTGTGTAACACAGAGCCAACACAATCAGATTTAACAACACTCACACATTCATCCAAGCTGTCTAAATACAACATAAATATTGTACAACACAACATAAACCATTCTACATGTCTAAAGACAACATAAAGATTTTAGCAACTAGGCCATATCGATATTTCTTAATATATTTTTCATTAAGTTCCTTGATTTGGTGCCTTTCTCACGGTTTGCGAGACGAGTCGATCCAAGTACATGCACGCGAAGGGGCCACAACTGTGATTGTCGCTCGTATGAACCGTAGCTCTCGTGGCATAATTTTGAAACTCATCTCCGTGTCATACTTCGCTTTCGATTGGTTGTTCATCCAATACCGGATTGAGCTAGCACACGAGGCATCGACGCATAATCGGTCGCAGTTGGTTGAAGCGGTAACGACCATCTTCGTGGTGGTGTGACAAGGAATCGTACAACTCCACGGTCCATGATATGATGTCAATCTTGATAGTCACCCGGTGGCTTTGGTCGAGGCAACAAATGGCAATGATCTGCTCGACACAATATGTAATCATATAAGATCATCACATCAAACATAGCGAATCATTTATAAATATAAATTTCAAATGGCAACAAATCGTCAATTATTTATAAATATAAATTTCAAACTTACTTCGTTGCAATTTAACCATGGAACCGCATGTGGTGTATCAAGACCTGTCATGTAGTCCTCGATGCATTTAGGAATTTTCCACTCCTTGTAAGCCGGCTTCCCCGTCACCTTGATGCCAAGTGGATCATCCGGATGGAGTCTTGCAAACTCGTTGGCCAAAACTAACTACAAAAAGCCAAACCACAAAATTAAAAAATATCGATATCAAACCAATGATATACAAGTGAGTAGGTTATAGAACTTACGTAAAATAGGGAGCCGGCAAGTACAGTGCCAACTCTACCGACACCAACACTACGGACTCCCCTCCGAAGCCTCGCTCGAGTCGCAAGCACATAACAGTCTATCACCTCGGCATCAAAGTCTTCACGGCTAGACTCTATCCGGTCAAATAACGCCTGAGTGAGAGCATGCCCAGTCTCCAAACACCGGACAATAGCATCACGTGGCTGCTCCCTCCTGAGCTAGGTACAACTTCTTGAGCCTCGCTATCTCGGAGGCGCAACCACAAAAGGCTCTCGAAGAGCAGCAGATGGTCGACTCACTCTCGGTGGAAGACTACGCTCACCCAAATGCTGCGTTCCGGCACTCTCACCATCTTCGTCACCCTCAGCATCCCTCTCACAACTATAACGATCAGAGAGCTGTACAGTCGGCTGCTCGATCTCAAAAACTGGCTGCTCGATCTGAAATGGAGGTTGCTGCTCAGGACCACCACCCTCACTACGAAACATCGCACTGTAATGATGCTCGTCCTGAAACCAGTCGAACATCGTCCCATACTGCTGAAACGGCGCCTCAAATGGCTCATACTGATGCTCGTAATCAAGGGGCTGCTGAGTCCGCTCAACAGAATGATGAATCTGAGAATGGTGACTGTGCTGGACCTCAGAATGGTGGGTAGGCGGATGCTGAGAATGGTGACTCGGCTGACGCTGAGAATGGTGACTCGAATGATGACTAGGCTGACGATGAGAATGGTGACTGTGTGCTGCGCCTGAGACTGAGTGACGTGGAGGGTCAGGAATCCTCCGCCGGGCGCTGCTATCAGAGGCAGAATGACGAGGCCTATCATGGGAACGAGCTGAGTAGTGTACCGGGCTCCTAGAACGCCTATGCATAGGTCCAAAGAAATCCACGATCCCAGAAAGCACCCGGCGAGAAACTCGAGCAATAAATCCGGACTCAGAATCGTCGTACAAGATCGCCTTCAAACGGCGATCGAAGTACTCATCACTGCTAGTGTCCTGGGTGTGGTCCGGACTAGGATGTCCGTGGACACAACACACCCTCTATGTCTGCCTCTCCCGGTCCGATGTCTACGCACCATGTACTTGGTGGGGTACTGCCGGCGTCGCTTCGACACTTTATGTGCCGACTCATATGTAATCAATTTTCCTGACCTTCTTCAACCTATCCATAACTTTCTTCCTCGGGATCGGCGCAGGCTCATCCTCCTTATTCCTCACAGCTATTCTTACAGGCTTAATGAACTTAACGTCATAAGGCGAGCCATTCTCAAAGCTCAGGTAGTAATACTCCGCCTCATCCTCCTCCAGATGCGGTAAAGAGGGAAGTACTTTGTGCTGCAACAATAGTCATTAAAGCATACCATTAGATGGGCAATCACATAATGTTGAAGAGATGAGTGAAGTTAGGAGAAAATACGTTTACAAATTTATGTACCTTATCGTCGAAGAAATGAGTGAAATCACAAAACATCTTCCTCGTAGTCCACATCAAACACCGAGGGACTTGGACAGTTTTATCTCGACTACCACACAATGCTCCCAATGCAGGAATCATCTCATACGACCATATTTGTAAAGCCCAAACAGGACCATAGAAGTGATAGTCCTTGTGCTCTTGTCCCTCCTTCATGGCAACGTTGCCTATGTAGTAAGATAAAACCCCAAAGGCATAACCCCAAGGAAACATATCCCACTGCTCGAAATCCTCCACTAATGCCCATGCCCATGTCTCGACCATCATGTCGTCACGGCATAGGATAAAGTAGTAGTAGATAAGCAAATTGGCAACCTTGAGATAATCTCTTATGTCTCTACCAAAATCTCGAGCATTGAACCTCTTCCGCAGAACACTAACCTTAATGTTTTTGCCATGGAGTATTCTGTGGAAAATACCGTCGGACGGAAGGAGATGGTCGTCACAGGGATGGAAGGTAGAGTTTCCAAAATGGAGTCCCGTGATCAAGGCGAAATCACGGGCGGTAAAGCGAATGGTCCTCCATGAGCACGGAACCACGACTCATCAGGGATTTGATCACCCTCCAATTGACGAGCAATCAAGTGATGTAGGGCAGTATTTGAACTCCCATTCCTCCTAACTTTAATCAAGCGCCCCAGGACCCCCTCGGTCAAGCTCTCGATAGCTCGATCAGCAACAGCGGAATTGCGGCCCATACTCCTTAATGTCTCAATGATCTCTTTAAATACCGTCTCCCGTATGTAAAGATTCACTTGACGTGTAACAAAACGCAATGTAGGTCTCTTCCATACGCAACTTGATCGCAATATGGACATACAACTCATAAGAATATGATAAAATGCTTAAGAGAGCGAAAAAAATCGCCTTGCACACGATCGCATGCACACGATCGATGCCCGTCGTGTGAAGACCATCGTGTGCCACACGGTTCACACGACGGGAAACGATCGTGTGCGGATCGTGTGCAAGGCAGAGCTTTTGCACTTCTAGCACACGACGGCACACACACGATCGTCGGCCGTCGTGTGTAGCCATCGTGCCCACGAAAGACCATCGTGTACACGATGGTCTCATCTTCTTCGGACGATCGTGGGAAGATGAACAACCATCGTGGCACGATCGTGTGTGAATGAAATACACTAACCGGCTCATTGACGAATTGCTCTTGAGATGGAGTGCCACTAGCGGAACTTCCGGCGTCTTGATTCATTGTGGTAGTCGGAGGTCGACATTTTACGGCCGCGAAGGGTTTCTGACGGGAGACTTTTTTGCGAGAGAGGAGGAGAGTTTTTGCAATATTGAGTTGTGGGACCTTTTTTATTGTTGTTTAGTTTTAATAATCTTCCTTTTTCTTTTTTAGTTTTTTTTTTCTCTTATTGGTAGACTTTAAGGGTAATAAAGTCTTTTAACACATTTTGGTATCAAAAACTTATAGTTTTATGAATGGGGATATATAACTTGTTACTTTTATGGTTTGGTACTAAAAAAGAGAGATCCCTTAAAAAATTGATTCCTACATAATCAAATGCACATTAGGTTCATAAATATAAGAAAATAAATATATAGAATTATTATAAGCACGTAGTATACTATGAACGATCGTAGCAAGTTCTCAATGAGTCTCAGTTATGAGGTATTGCTCGGCTAAATATTTGGGATCAGAGGTATATAATTGAGTAATAATTTTCTTATAAGGAATATCATCATCATGCAATTTAAAAGTAGAATTCCAACTTCTATGTATGTCAATGCTCTTTTTTTTTTTGTTTTAAACTATATGTTCTTTGCATAGTTGTTTATAATATCTCCTAATATGTTGACTCATTACTAATCATTTAATTATTTTTCTAATCGGATTTAAAAACGGTGAAATAATATCAATCCTTTTTTTAGTTGACAAATTCACGATGTGAGCACAACATTTAGTACACATAAAATTACCATTTGAAATAAAAACAATTCGTCCAATAAATCTTTCATATATTTATTATTCACAATCATATTATCGAAAGAAATAGAAAGCAATGTATCAAATATATTAGGTTGTAAATTGATAAGCCTAGATTTCACAAAGTTTTTATCTTTGTGTAAAAGTTAAAGTAGAATCAGAATAAAAAATCTAAAGTATTCGCCACCTGCTTTTATATGCCGACTAACTTGAGAAAAGATGGAACTAAAATTGACATCTATCATTTGTTGGGAATAAATACCGACTAACGTCACGTCACAACGAATAAAGCGGAACCTCGTTTGACAAATTCCCACTCTTCAATCGTAACTTTGTGGTTACCGACGAGTAGAGTACCAATTACAACTCGATAAAATAATACAAATGATATTCGAAAGCAATAAACAACGAGACACAATTTTAGCGTGGAAAACCCCTCAAGATGAGAGTAAAAACCACGGGACCGAAGCCGCTTAAAATCCACTATCACCGATACACATAAATACACAATCGTCCCTAATACAAACTAGGGGTATACACCAATCGTCAAATACTTGGTAATAAATGTTCTTCAAGTATTTGGAATCAATAACAACAACAAGATCGATAAAGAAAACAACCGTAAATGGCTTACACAAAGAGCTAACGAAATACCCGTACTTCCGGACTCAAAAACTCGATCTACACCGGTGAAAAGAATTGCCCAATAGCTACCAAACTCTTGTCAAAAGATCACGACGATCCGACCGATAAATTTCCGAGAAAATGAAAAATTGTATATCTCTCTCTTGTTTCTCTCTCTCTATATATCTCTCTCTCTTGTTCTTGAAGTGTGTAGGATGATGAATTATAAATGTCCCGATCCAAATCTGCATAAAAAGGTGCCAATTTGCAGGTTTTGACCCGTGTGCCGCGGCCCGGGCCAAGTGTGCCGCGGCACACTAGGCAAAAATGCGCCAGGGCTCGACAGGGGCCGCGGCCCAGAGTACAGGCGTGCCATGCGAAATGAAGGGGCCGCGGCCCGGTAGGGATGTGCCGCGGCCCATGGTGATCGGCAGGACTCGGCAGGGCATGCTCGGCAGGGGCCGCGGCCCAGAGTACAGTGCTCGGCCAGAAGCTGAGTTATCCGGTGGGGTCGCGGCTCGTCAGCTGTGTGCCGCGGCCCAGCAGTGCAGGTGAGGAAAAACGTCTTTTCAAGCGTAGAACCGCGGCCCGGAGGGTTTGTGTCGTGGCCCGGAGTCCGGTCGACTCCGAAAATGCCTATATTTCGGAAATTACTCCTACAAATCTCCCCCTTTCTGGAATATAGGAAGAGTTCGCCATCCCGACGATCGAACAACACACTTTTACCTTATCTCTACTTAACGCCTTTGTTAACATATCGGAACCATTATCATCGGTATGAACTTTATCAAGTTCAAACAAACCATCCTCCAAAGCATCTCGGATCCAATGATACCTCACATCGATATGTTTCATTCTCTTGTGAAAAGTCGCATTCTTAGCCAAATGAATCGCACTTTGACTATCACAAAGAACTACGTAATGTCGTTGTTGGAAGCCTAGCTCCCGTAAAAACATTTTCAAGCATAAGAGCTCTTTGCTCGCTTCCACCGCCGCAATATACTCGGCCTCCGTTGTAGACAAGGCAACGCACTTTTGCAATCTTGATTGCCATGACACGGCCCCCCTGCAAACGTCATCAAATAACCGGAGGTGGATTTTCGGTTATCTTCATTACCGGCCATATCCGAATCGAAATATCCAACTAGCATTGCTTTCCCGTTTCCAAACGTAATACCCAATTTGAAAGTACCCCGTAAATATCTAAATATCCATTTTACGGCTTCCCAATGCTTCTTACCCGGATTCGATAGAAACCGGCTTACCACTCCCACGGCATGAGAAATGTCGGGCCTAGTACAAACCATAGCATACATTAAGCTCCCGACCACCGAGGCATATGGAATTTTATCCATATCCTCAATCTCCTCCTTCGTCTTAGGGCAATCTTGGCTCGTCAATTTAAAATTGTTAGTAAGAGGCGAACTAACAACTTTAGCTTTGTCCATGTTGAAACGTTTAAGCACCTTCTCGATGTATTGCTCTTGCGACATGTGCAATTTCCGGGCTGCTCTATCCCGAGTGATTCTTATTCCAAGAATTTATTTAGCTGCACCCAAGTCCTTCATGGCAAAGGACTTACTCAATTCTTTCTTCAAGTCGGCAATCCTCTCGGCATTCTTGTCAACGATCAACATGTCGTCCACATAGAGCAATAAGATGATAAAGTCATCATCTCCGAATTTCTTGAAAAATACGCAATGGTCGAGAGTCGTCTTCCGGTAGCCTTGCTCCCCCATAACCGACTCAAACTTCTTGTACCATTACCTTGGTGCTTGTTTCAACCCGTATAAACTCTTCCGAAGTTTACACACATAATCCTCTTTTCCTTCGACTTCAAATACTTCCGGTTGCTTCATATAAATTTCTTTGTCAAGGTCTCCGTGAAGAAAAGTCGTCTTGACATCCATTTGCTCAACCTCAAGATCAAGGCTAGCCGCAATACCAAGGACCAATCGAATCGATCCTATCTTCACAACTAGAGAAAAAATCTCATCAAAATCAATGCCCTTCTTTTGACTAAATCCTTTCACCACGAGTCTAGCTTTGTATCGGGGCAACAAGGTATGTTCCTCCGACTTCACCCGATACACCTATTTGTTTCTCAAAGCCCTCTTGCCTTTCGGCAACTTCACCAACTCGTAAGTGTTATTCTCATGCAAGGAACTCATCTCGTCTTGCATGGCATCCATCCATTCCTTCTTCTTTTCATCCTCCATGGCCTCCGCAAAATATTCGGGTTCTCCCTCATCGGTGAGTAAGACATACTCATCGGCCGAATAACGAGTGGAGGGATGATGGTCCCTCGTCGACTGCCTATGTGGAACAAAAGATGGCATGTTCGTCACGGGTAGCTCGGGATGAGCTCCATCGGTGTCATCTTGCCTCAATTCATCATTGTCACCGACATCTTGTTGTTCATCACTTTGGATGTTATCTCCAACGGGTGTCTCAACATTTTGTGGAGGAACGGGGTCCAAATCAATAAGATCATAGTCGTGTTGCGGAGCCGACTCTCTATTCTCAACATCTTTCATCGTTTGATCTTCTACAAAAACAACGTCTCTCGACCGAACAAGCCTCTTTGTAACCGGGTCATACAATCTATACCCAAACTCATCAAGCCCGTAGCCAATAAAAATACACGGATTCGTCTTGGAATCAAGCTTTGATCTCTCATCATTCGGAATGTGAACAAAGGCTTAACATCCGAAGACCTTCAAGTGGCGGTACGAGATCTCTTTACCGCTCCACACCTTATCCGGGACATCAAACTCCAAAGGAACACACGACGTCAAATTGATAACATGAACCGCCGTGTTCAAAGCTTCTCCCCAAAACGACTTTGGCAATCCGGCATGTGAGAGCAAACAACGAGCTCTCTCGACCAAAGTCCGGTTCATTCTCTCCGCCAAACCATTGAGTTGCGGAGTCTTCGGGGGCGTCTTTTGATGTCGGATCCCTTGCTCTCGGCAATATTCATCAAAGGGTCCGGTGTACTCTCCACCATTGTCCGTCCGGATACACTTTAGCTTCTTCCCGGTTTCTCTTTCCACCAAGGCATGAAATTGTTTGAAAGTGTCTAACACTTGATCTTTGGACTTCAAGGTGTAATCCCACACCTTCCTACAGTGATCGTCGATGAATGTGACAAAATATCGGCAGCCACCGAGCGTCCTCGTCTTCATAGGACCACAAACATCGGAATGAACAAGATCAAGCACATTTCCCTTCCGTGAAGGAGTATGACTCTTAAAGGTAACTCTTCGTTGTTTCCCGGCAAGACAATGAGAACATCTTTTAAGGTGTACCTTGTGAACCCCGGACAAAACCTCCTTCTTCGACAATAGTGCCATTCCTTTTTCACTCATATGACTGAGCCTCTTATGCCATAGCTCGGCCATGTCATTATTGTCGATTGTGTTCACAAAATTAGTCGTGACCTTCAGAAGTGTCACGTACAATTTTCCTTCCTTTTGTCCTGTCCCGACAATCAAGGAACCTCTAGTGAGTTTCCACAACCCCTTGCCAAAACCGCTATGGTAACCGTCATCATCGAGTAAACCAACGGACATAACATTAAGCCTCATGTCCGTAACATGTTTTACATTCCGTAAAACAAGTTCCATTCCGGTGTCGAATCTCAAATGCACATCTCCCACTCCAACAATCTTGGATAACCCATCGCTACCCATCTTGACTATACCAAAGTCGCCCGGAGTATAGAAAGAGTAAAAATCTCTACATGATGTAACATGACACGTAGCTCCACTATCGACCACCCAACTCGAATCATCTCTCGCAAGGTTGACCATATCATAATCACAACAAACAAAGAATTCTTCGGTAGTAGTATTAACTTCGGCTTTATCATTACTACCGCTTTCCTTCTTTTGTGAATTTTCACGGCCTTAGCGATTCTCCTTCTTCAACTGACGGAAAAATTTCTTAGTATGCCCTTTCTTACCACAATGGTAACATTCGATGTTGGCACACTTCCCCCGAGAACTACTCCTTTGTGGCCCTCTATTACTCGGACCTCTACTTTGACCTCTCCCCCATCTTTCGGTAACTAGAACATCCGACTGTGAAGAAGATCCTTGTGCTTTTCTTCGGACCTCCTCATTCAACATGTTCCCTTTTGCTAGTTCCATCGAAATGATTCCATCGGGTGCGAAGTTATACAACGACATTCGAAACGTCTCCCAAGAATCCGGCAATGTGCCTAACAACCACAAAGCTTGCACCTCCTCTTCGAATTTAATTCCCATTCCGGCAAGTTGATTAATTATGCCTTGGAATGTATTTAAATGATCCGATAGAGGAGTCCCATCTCGAAACTTCAAATTCATCATTTGTTTAATGAGGAATAACTTATTATTCCCCGTCTTCCGAGCATACAATTGCTCGAACTTGTGCCATAATTCTCGAGCATCATTCTCTCCACTAATATGGTTCAAAATGTTGTCATCCACCCATTGTCGAATATATCTGCAAACTTGGCGATGCAAAATAGTCCACTCCGCGTCGGACTTCCCTTCCTGTTTATCTTTGCTAAAAACCGACATATAATAATCCTTCACGTATAGAAGGTCTTCCATCTTCCCCTTCCATACGTGGTAGTTTGAACCGTTCAAGTTAACCATTATACTCGTGTTGGCTTCCATCTTACGATTGAGATACTAAACACCACGAAACAACAAATCACGTGGCTCCGATACCACTTTGTTGGGCAAAAATACCGACTAACGTCACGTCATAACGAATAAAGCGGAACCTCGTTTGACAAATTCCTACTCTTCAATCGTAACTTTGTGGTTACGGACGAATAGAGCACCAATTACAACTCGATAAAATAATACAAATGATATTCGAAAGCAATAAACAACGAGACACAATTTTAGCATGGAAAACCCCTCAAGACGAGAGTAAAAACCACGGGACCGAAGCCGCTTAAAATCCACTATCACCGATACACATAAATACACAATCGTCCCTAATACAAACTAGGGGTATACACCAATCGTCAAATACTTGGTAATAAATGTTCTTCAAGTATTTGGAATCAATAACAACAAGATCGATAAAGAAAACAACCGTAAATGGCTTACACAAAGAGCTAACGAAATACCCGTACTTCCGGACTCAAAATCTCGATCTACACCGGTGAAAAGATTTGCCCAATAGCTACCAAGCTCTTGTCAAAAGATCACGACGATCCGACCGATAAATCTCCGGGAAAATGAAAAATTGTATTTCTCTCTCTCTTGTTTCTCTCTCTATATCTCTCTCTCTTGTTCTTGAAGTGTGTAGGATGATGAATTATAAATGTCCCGATCCAAATCTGCATAAAAAGGTGCCAATTTGCAGGTTTTGACCCGTGTGCCGCGGCCCGGGCCAAGTGTGCCGCGACACACTGCGCAAAAATGCGCCCAGGGCTCGGCAGGGGGCCGCGGCCCAGAGTACAGGCATGCCAGGCGAAATGAAGGGGCCGCGGCCCGGCAGGGATGTGTCGCGGCCCATGGTGATCGGCAGGACTAGGCAGGGCGTGCTCGGAAGGGCGCGGCCGGCCGCGAGGCGCGGCCAGTCTGATGCTCGACCCGGAAGGCGAGTTATCCGGTGGGGCCGCGGCTCGGCGTGTGTCTGCGGCCAGCCCAGTCGAGTGAGGAAAAACGTCTTTTCAGGCGTAGTACCACGGCCCGGAGGGTTTGTGCTGTGGCTCGGAGTCCGGTCGACTCCGAAAATGCCTATATTTCGGAAATTACTCCTACATCATTATTACTCCTTTCGTCTTTTTTATTGGTAGAATTAGGCCCTGTTCTTTTAGACTTATTTTGATTTTGATTCGATTCGATTCGATTCGAGTCCATTCGATTCGATTCGATTCAATTGATTCGATTCAATTGATTTAGGTCCATTCGATTCGATTGATTCGGTTATTTCGATTCTTCTTCTTATTATTATTAATCTTAATTATTATTATTGTTATTATTACTAATAATATTACTATTATCGTTGTTGTTATTAATTACTATTATTATTATTATTATTATTACTATTTACCATTATTATTATTATTATTTACCCTTAATATATATTTGATTCGATTCGATTCGATTGATTAAGTTGATTGAATCCATTCGATTCGATTCGTTTAGATTCATTCAGTCCAAAAGAAATTGTAATATCTAATCTAACAAAATATTTTTCTATAAAATACATTTTATTAATGTTATAAATAATATAGTTACGGGAGTTACTATCCCGGAACAGTAGCATTGTTTTATTATGTAAGTACGATTGTGACATCTGAAGTTTACTATAAATAGTACTTCAGTTATTAATGAAAATCATACCTCAGAATCATTCTCTCTACTCTCTCTCTAAATTCTCTTAGTTTTATAACAATCAATAATATTTTTATCGGCAACTAACAATCACCTAGTTTTCTAATATTAGATCAATTTCTATCACTTCCACATAATCGATATTCTTTCCAGTGCCAATCTTCTTGGCATCTGCAGACTGTTTCACTCCGCAACGAGTGAGAATGTAATTCAGGATGATGCCAAAGGATTTCTTGACAGATTCAGGCTTAGCAGACTCTTCCTGAATTCTCTTCAACACAATCTGACACCAGTTCATTCTTTCTCCGGACAGGATGTCCATCATCATTCTAAAGCGGAGATTGGTGCACATATCAAATGAGTCGGTCCGGTTCTCACCAACCCGGCAACAAAAGTCGTGTAGGTAAACGTACGGTAAGGAAAAGTTTTTTTCTTATGGCAAGAGGGGTGGGCATTCTTAGCCAATTCATACCTAGTGAACAACTTCCAATATGCTGTCAAAAGACTTTCCGACCCGAAGGTCTCCAACTCCTCCATCTTCAGGCCATCAGACGGCAGTAGATATCCTCCAACAACTCTATGTTCAGAGAGATCTCAATCCCTTGAACCGCGACAGTGATGTCAGAAATCTCACCTCTTTAAAAACCTCAAAAATTATATAGTAATAAAAAATTAAGAGGCGACAAACCAATAACATAAATGATAACAACTAAATCCGAATTAAAAATACACACCCGGTGCTGCAAAAAAAATGACAAAATTTTGTTGTTTTGGATGGAAAAGAAAATATAAAATTTTTATCTTAATGTCCAAATATAATTTATCAAACCAATATAATTAGACAAGTGACACATGAAGACGAAAAAAAAAAAGGGTCCAGCGTCCAAAGTCTCCGGGCGCCAAGGTTAGCGAAGGCCCTGTTTGGGGTGGTTTTCTGTTTTCTGTTTTGAAAATTTCAAAAACTAAAATCAATTTATGTTTTAAGTATTAAAAATTTCAGAAATCAAAACCAGATTGAGTTTTGAGTTAAGAAATTTTCAAAAATCAAAATCAGATGGAGTGGTGGTTAGCGATCGCCAGAATGGTGCTTATATAGGTGGTTGGCGATGGTCAGAGAGGTTGTTGGAGCGATGGTCGGCGGTGGTCGGAAGTCGGCCGTCGAAATGGTGGTTCTTGGTCAAAGTGGTAGTTGACGGTAGCTGGAGTGGTGGTTGTCAGTGACCAGAATGGTGGTCAGAGTGCTGATCGGTAGTTAACAGTGGTCGGTAGTGGCCGGAGTGGTGGTCGGTGGTATCCAGGGTGGTGGTTGGCAGTGGCCGGGTGGTGGTCAAAGTGATGGTTGAAATGATGGTCAGTGGTGGTGAAAGTGGTTGTTGAAGGTGGACAGAATGGTGGTCGTCAGTGGCCAGAGTGGTGGTCGGTGGTGTGATACCCGAGATTTTCATACTTGTATCAGTTGTGATCCTCCGGGGCGATATGTTGTTTGGTCTCGTGATGTATGTCGTATTGAAGTTGGGATTGGTTTTAAATGTGTGAATGTCCCGGTTCTGTTGTTGTTAATGTGTTTTATGTTGGTCTAAGCCTGGTAGGTTCTCCAATAAGAATCTACGGTGCTGTAATATCTCCGTAAATCACGGGGGTGTTTCAGAATATGGTATCAGAGCGTAGGTTTATGGATACCTAGACTGTTGGTATTTTGGGTCTGTTAAAGTTGAGCCGGTCTTTTGTTTATGATATCAGTAGTTTGCTGCCACCTCGCGCTGTCTGTGCTGGGAGTCCATTCGGAGGTTAGTTATTCCTTCTTTTCGGGAATAATTGTTGATGTGATTGGATAATATGTTATTGTAATCTTTCATCTCCTCAATCTTCTCTTGTCCTTCAATTTGGGTGAATAACTTGTAATCTGGGACAGCTGTATTCGTATAATGGATGAAGTCGGTCGATAGATACATTTGAGGATATCGTGCATCAGATTGTCTTAATCTTAATATCTGGTATATCATATGAGAGCATTACTGGGATGAGTACACCTATTCAGTATGTTGGGACGATGAGCAGGAGCAGTTATAAGAGGTTATTATGGAAGCCATAACATGCGCTAAGTCGAGGATCTAGTGTATGTTACGACGTTAGGTGTAGCTTGCGCTATACGTCATGCATAACATACGCTATGGGAGATATTGGTCAGGGTTTAGGATATGGCCGACAAGTGGGTCCTGTGGTCGGCAACTTTCAGCATAGGATTGGTCGAGGCAAGTTAATATTGGAGCTAACGTACGCTATGGATTGCATATCACGTACGTTAGATGGGTGGGTTACTGTAGCAAGTCAACGACTATATTACGAACGCTAAGGCATGGGCTTTGCGTACGTAAGAATTGAATGAATTAAAAGCAGTAGTCCCTTGACGGTTGTTGCCTACGCTATCAAGGCCATAACGCGTACGTGAGGCATTGATCGCGAACTCTGGTGCTGCATGTTGTACGTAAGGAAAGCAGACAGTGACCTCTGGATTAGTGTTACGTAGCCTGTCAAGGTTAGATAACGTACGTAAGGAGTGTTACGTGTGCTAGGTTGTTCATGTTGTGTACATAGTGACTAGAATTTATAAATATGTGGGATCTCCATCACCTTGGTATTTTGAGAAGTTCAACCTTGCTTTTTAGTTCTTCAACCCTTCGAGACTGATTTGCCTCTCTTGAATCGATTAAGGACTGGATAGCATGGATTGGATCAGGAGATATGGAGTCAAAGTTGATTCTTGAGATGTTCATTGGTGTTGAACATTTTCTTGAGGTATGTCGAACCATTCTACACTTTAATTTTTTCGAATCCTGATGTTGTTATTGATGATTATATCTTGGATATTTCACGGAAATCTGTGTTGAGGAAATGATGATATATGTATCTTGGATTATGTTGTTTTATTATGAGCATGATTATGGAATTGTGGTATCCTTCATACATATCACCTCAAGAAGGAATATGTTAAAAGATATAAATGGTTTTGGATATAGTCTTGGATTTGATATTTAGAAATCAATATTATATTGATTATAGTGGTGGATTTCGGATATTCTTGATGAAACACAAATCATGATATGGGGTTGAAACTAGAGAGATTGTGGCTAATCTTGGAATATGATTATTCATAATATTTAATTATTCGGATAGTTCGGATTTGTCGAGGGTATCGGTATTAGTGTTTTCCTATGGATTTACGAATATGAACAAGAAGGAACATTATTAATTCGTATTTGAGGTCTAAGTTGGAAGTGAGAATGTTAATAACCTTGTTATTAGTTTGAATTGATTATGAGTACGATTATCAGATTTCAGACTTGTGTTAATATGCGTTCGTGATTGATCGAAGTATTGTTGAACCGTTGGGTTTATTAGTTGGTTATACCGGTTGTTGATTATTATCGAACGTGTTGTTAATCGATTATGACATTAGATTGTGATAGTTGATCGATGACTATAACCGTTATGTTGAAGTTGAGAGTGAAGAACTCGTGGATTGCCTTGGTCGGGACGGAGGGGCTCGTAGAGGAACACAATGGGTTTGGTAACGGATTCGTTGCATCGGTGTTGAGGCAAGTTTATACTCGTTCAGTTCATAATGCTTAATGAATGGTTTCAGTTTCATTTCATTTATGATTCATATAACAGTGATATTGTAAATGTGAAATTGTCGGGATGATGACTTGTATATTGTGCTTTGGTTTGGATTAAATCATAATGTATATGATTTAAATGTGTTTGTTGAAGATGGAGATGTGAGTCATCTTTAGTCGGTGATATAGATTGTCGGATATCGAAGATAGTTATCGTGTCGACATTGATGTCGGGACGATGGTTTGTGGATGTTGATGGACTGTACCTCATTCGAGATTATTCGAGTAAGTTGTATATTCGTTCAGGGATGTTTGTTCGTGGAAAGGATATTGTCTCCGGCTTTGAGGTAATTAGAGTGTTGTTCAGTTATGAGGATAATTGTTCTGTTGAATTGTTGTATGTATTATATGCTGATGGTTCATATAATGAGATTTGTATTGATTGTCCGTGAGAGATGTTGAACCCAGGACCATTGTTTAGTATTAGTGGTTACATTGTTCAACCGTTGAGGGACGTTGATTCCAAGCTATTGTTTGATATTGTCGATCGTGATGATTATTCATTTGAGATGATGATTCCATGACTGTTGTGTGAGATTGTTAATCGTGTTGATCATTCTTTGGGGATAATGATCCTCGGATGGTTGTTTTGGACATGGTTGGTCGTGTCGATCTTTCATTACCCGTGTGTCGTTGTTCACCTTGGTGAGTCTTTAGATCCTTATTGGATGAGTTTTCCTTGAGTTTTATTGTCTTGTTGTATCGTAACCTATCTGGAGTCATATCTGCGTGCCGATTGGTTATTGTGTAAGATTTTTAGTCGGGCACACGATGGTCATGCGTAGATGTTTCTGCATTAGACCGTGTACACGAGACGTTACTTCGTGAGGATAATTAGGTACATGTCCCATGTATATCCAGGATTCCGTATACGGGGTGGACTTGTGCATAGACACATTTCGAGATCGTACATACTGTGACGTCCATCTTTGAGCCATATGGATTAGTCGTTCGTACTCCGTGTATGATTAGGTATGTTCGACATTTGCGATTAGTTGTTCATACGCCCGAGGGGTATGCTTGACAGTTGAGTTGTTCATTTATGATTTTGTATAACGTTTTGAGAATTGTATTCTTTCGTATATCTGTCCAGTGGTTCCTTGTTGATCTTGTTTGAAGTTTACCATGTTGACGGTATTCTCGGTCATTATTGTTCAATTGTTGATCGTGTTGGAGTTCACCTAGTGATAATACTCTCGGTGGTGCTTTGACCTTTGATTGGTCATATTAGAGTTTATCATGTCAATGTAATTCTCGGATGATCATGGTTATTGGCCGTATGCTTGTTCAGACTTTGTGTCGATGTTTCAGGATTTTGTTGTCATTGGTTTATAGATATATCGTGTATATTTGGTTCTTATTGTAATACCCGTACTTAGGGGTGGCCCATGAACCGAACGTTCGCGAACTGTTCGTGAAAAAGCTCGGTCAACGGTCAGTTCGAGCTCGGTTTGACCGAACCAAATATGTTCGTGAACATGTTCGAGTATTTACGAACCGAACATCGAACATTTTATATTTTGATCGGGTGTTCGCGAACTGTTCGCGAACATTAATATATATATATATATATTATATATAATATGGGTGTAATAAGTAATAACTATTAATTAAACCTTAAACCTAACCTAACCTTCAACCATAAAAAATTGTGATACAAGATTTTATTTTATTTTTAAAAAATTTATAATTTACACATTTTTTTTGAACATAAACGAACAAAGCGTACGAACAGAACAATCGAACACAAATGAACCGAACATGAACAATAGAAAATATGTCTAACCGAACTCGAACACTGATTTGTAATGCTCGTCGAACACGAACACGAGCCGAACACTACACGAACCGAACGAACGAACGATCAATAACACCAAAAGCTCGGTTCGTTCGGTTCGTGTCCACCCCATACCCGTACTTTTTATTGACTGTTTGACCTTTCCGTTCTTTCTATTTTGTCGCTCTGTAAACTCTTTGTGATGTTGTCGATGTTGTTATAGAGTTTCGTACCTTGTTTGGATCATGATCGTGTTGTTTAGAACTTTCGAAAGTGTTCTGGTTCAGAGAGATAACGCACGCTAGGCCTAGGCTAACGCGCACTAATTCTACTTGAGTAGCGCACGCTAGCTTTGAGCCTTAGCGCGCGCTAAGGGACCATAGAGGGCAGAGACAGTAGCTAATTCTGCTCTCTGGACTAACAGTTAGCGCACGCTAGGAGTTAGCTAGCGCACGCTATTCGTGGTCAGTAGCATGTGCCAACACGTCCGTAGCGCACGCTAACGAGCTGGGTCGGCAGAGACAGTGAGGTTGTTAGGCTGTCTGCACTATCAGGTAACGTACGGTAGGCTTCGGCTAGCGCACGCTATAAGTGTTGCGTAGCGCACGCTAAGCTATCACAACAGCGCACGCTAAGACTCGAGCAAGGCAGAGGACAGTAGGTTCTGGACTCTAAATTCTGGACACCAACTCTCAGGTAGCGCACGCTAACTATCGGCTAGCGCACGCTAAAGGAAGGCACAATATATATTGGACAGTTGAGGCGTAGCGTGCGCTAGACTGGGCACAATATATATTGGACAGTTGACTTTCACTCGTCATTATTTCCATCTTTTCACTTTTCCGATCAGGAGCAGCGGGATTTGGGCGATTCGGGGAGTTTGGAGGAAATTCCTCTTCAGATATCAACATCTTTGGTTGGAGAACAAAGATTTCACAACATCCAATCCATTCTATCTTCCAAATCAAGGTAAGAATTCTTAGAACCCTAAATTTTGGGAATTTTGGGGTTTTTCTTAGATTCATCTGATTTATCCGTTTTGGAGCTTGAGAACCTTGAGATTATGAAGTATCTACTCCGTATACATGTTTCCCTTATGATTCTACGGATTGGTTTGTGCCGTGTTCGGACTTGTGAGGGTTTGGGTGATTTTTTCAACCTCTAGTTGTTTACCCTTGTAGTTTCGTGAATCGTAGACGGGTTTCGGGAGTTTCTTCGTGAGTTATGAGTATGGATTATTGATTATCTTATCCCTTGCGAATCGTTTAGGTACCGGAAGTGCATTCTTGGACCTACCGAACTTATACTCTTTTTCCGTTCGATTTCTCGATGTCTCAAAGGCAAGTATATATTTATGATTGTACGTTCTCGACTTTGAAAGTAAGATATATGAATGGCATGATTGTTTATATCCACTCTGGGACGGGCCGACGGGTCCTCTGAGGGATTCGTAGCCTCTGGTGCGATTCCACGGATAATATGAATTAACCACTCTGGGACGAACCGACGGGTCCTCTGAGGGTTCCGTAGCCTCTGGTGCGGTTCCATGGTTGATCATGCATGTATTGATGTGATGCTATGAGATTTAGTTATTCCAGAATACTAGTCTTGAAATGTTGAATTGACGGTTACTTTTACTTTATTGTCGAGGAGTATTGTAATTCATATTCGATATACTTGCACTAGCTATTCGACGGCTAACCCCTTTATGAGGGAAATACTTTTTATGTATTTCAGATTCCAGGAGAGCGGACAGGCAGGTATCGGGTCGGCATGAAGATGATGGGCAAACATGATACTGTGTCTTATCTCCGGTTATATTTTGTGTCCCTCCATTCAGTGTTGTTGTACTGGAATGGTTATTGAATACTCGAGTATTGTTTTTCAGTTTCCTTGTTGTTCCGGCCTGTGTTGCCGAGGTATTAATTTTGTGTTGTGATGTTTTCGGATACATTGGATATGGTTTGAATACCCTTTGTGTTGTCCTTCATTTCATTGTATTTGGACCTTCTCGGTCAAGATTTATAGTTCTGCGTATGATTAGCCTTGTGGGTCCCATGGCGGGGCTCACGGCGCTGTAATATACCCTGAATAACTTGGGGGTGTTACACTTATCAAGACTGGTATTTGATTGTGCGACCCGACAGATAGGATTTGGCACGGATGATTATTCTACACTTATAAGTTATGATAATATATTGAGAATTCATGGTATTTTTTAATACAGCACAGACGGTGGTATTTAGGTTCATTCGTCATTTGAGAGTGTGAGATGTGGATTGTGATGAGGATTGAATTGTTATAGGTTTCCACGAGTTGGTAAGATTATGATGGTACTCGGAGATGGAGTTAGTAGCGGTCGTGAAGAGGTGAGCTTTCCAGGTGATACTAATTATGACATGTAATGGGAAAATCGAGTATTGTTGCTGAATGATTATTTTTCGATGCAAATGTATTTTTAACTGCTTGTTATAACTATTACATCGGTATTTGTAAATGGCCCTTTTGATATTTTGCAACTCAAGTTATTACAGAAAATTATTTTTTAAACTTATGTCAATACGTATAACAGTGGTTTAATATATACTCGTGAATTTGTTGGGTTTTGGCATTTTGTTTTTGTACTTCCAAATGATATTTTACGACGGTACTTCATAAATGAATTCAGTAAAGTCTTTCGAACGTTTTTAAAGGATATTACCATCAACTATCTTTTGATGTGTTTTAACGATTTCGAAAACAAATTTTTTTCGCCTTATGGGATCCGGCACGGGGGTCCACGACGCTGTAGTATTCCCTGATAATTTTGGGAGTGATACAGAAACTGGTATGTTGGTATTGTGTTGAGACTTTGTATAAGAGTCGTATGCTAGTATCACGGGAGAACCTCAACTTCACGTACCCGTAAGTATATTGCTTTGGTTAGTCGCTTGTGATAACGATTGATTGTTTTGTGATGAGGTTGGAAATTTTCGGTTGAGATGGTTGAAAAAGGATTGCAAGTTTCGGGACGAAACTTCTTTTTAGTAGGAGAGAGCGTGATACTCGAGATTTTCACACTTGTATAATTGTATAGAGCGACAATCCGACCTGCAATGTTGTATGGCTCCGAATGTTGGGCGATGAAGAAGTCGCTTGAGAGCAAGTTGGAAGTGGCTGAAATGAGAATGTTACGTTGGTCGTGTGGTCGCACAATGTTAGATAGAATTGCGAATGGGGTTTTCAGGAATGCGCTGGAAGTGGCGCCCATTTCAGCGAAAGTTAGGGAAGGGAGATTGAGATGGTTTGGCCACGTCCGCAGGAGGCAGGCATCTGCTCCGGTGAGGAGGGTCGAGAGTTTAATGGTTGTCGGGGAGAGGAGGAGGCGGGGCCAGGGAGGACGTGGGAGGAGCAACTGAGATTAGATTTGAAGGCCTTAAACCTTTCCGAGACCATGACTGTTGATAGGTGCGCTTGGAGGCGCCAGATCAGAGTTGTGGATTATTTTGTAGGGAGCGGTGCTGTAGTTGAGAGCCTCAGGGTTGGGTTGTATCGGTTAGCTTTGATCTAGAGCATTGCATTTTTACTTTTATTGTATATTTTATCTTATTGTCTTTGCGTGTGGTGTATTTTTGACACGGAGCTGTGCGCAGAGCCAACCTCTCTTTTGTTAGAGCAGCGTTCATCGGGAGTGAAGTAGCCAAATTCCGCTTAGGTAAGTCTCATGTGGATCAAGCCATGGGCTCAGGTATGGTCTCGAGCTTTTTCGAATCATATGTTTTCCTTTGTATTTATCACACAAGATTCTGTTGTGCACTAAGCTGGGGGTCTTCACGGAAACAGCCTCCCTACCGTAATTGTAACACCCTCAATCCACTTAGGGATATTACACGCCGTAGACCCTCTCCTCGAAGATCTACCAGGCTGGTAACAACATTTAACATCTCGACAATGCCTTCAAGGCTAAATGACTCAGTAGACCGATTTGGTCTTTCAATAAAAATATACAACTCAATTACAACATATACCCACGCAGGGGGTCAAAATACAATAAACTCCCGTACAACGGGGAAAAGATACTACAGCGGAAAAGAAAATACAACTAGACCAATACGACATCAACGGATCCTCGTGTGATTAGTATCGTTCATCTTTCATCATCCTTCGTGCCGACCCTGTGTTATGCTCCAAAACCTGAATGCAAAAATAGACATCCACCCCCCGAATACTCGGGGGTTAGCAAAACTCCACTGTTTTGCTAGTGCAAGTACAAAGTGCAAATACGAGCCATACAATTCACATTCCACGAATAACAATAACCAGGAATGCTCAAAGATTCAAATACAACAGTATGAACACTTCCCGAGGCATGAGTTTGAGTAAAGACTTCCCAAAATTTCAAGATCAAAATATCGAGGGAAATAATTTGTAAAATGATTTGAAATACTATCGGGAGTTTTAATAGAAAGCGATTTAGGATTATCAAATCCTACCTTTCAAAATCCAAAAGACGAAAGGGGTCACCGCCCCAAAGGTTTACTTTCCATAAAATAACCTTTACCAAACCGTTGGGATTTTAGCCCCAAATCCGTCAAATGACCTTTACAAAACTATTGGGATTTTAGCCCCAAATCCGTCAAATGACCTTTACAAAACTATTGGGATTTTAGCCCCAAATATCATCAACTCACAGTACACAAGAACGACCACAAGGTTCGTCTCCCAACATCAAAATCCACAAATAAAGGATTTAAAACAAACAACAAAATACTCTAGTGCCATCCTAGCCAAGTAAGCCAAACGAACACTTACCTCTTACACACTTAGTCGATGCATGCAATCATGAAAAACCATTCGAAAGCACTCATTTCCGGAAATGCCATAGTCAAATCACATTTGTAAAATGCACCACAATTAACCGTGGATCCACCCCTCCGTGGACCCCTACCGAGACCTCGTCGGATCTAACCCATAGTGGTTAAAAGCAAGCTCGCGGATCCACCCCTCCGTGGTGTAACACCCCCAAATCCGCTCAGGGATATTACACGCCGTAGACCCTCTCCTCGAGGATCTACCAGGCTGATAACTAAAATCAAACATCTAAACCTCGTCTTTAAGGCTAAAATGACTCAGTAGACCGATTTGGTCTTTCAACAAATACATACAACTCAAATACAACTCATGCCTGCAGTCAAAATCTGACCACACCCGTACAACGGGAAAATATACTGCAGCGGAAAAGAAAATACAACTAGACCAATACGACAGCAACGGATCCTCGTGTGATTAGTATCGTTCATCTTTTATCATCCTTCGTGCCGACCCTGTGCTATGCTCCAAAACCTGAATGCAAAAATAGACATCCACCCCCCGAATACTCGGGGGTTAGCAAAACTCCACTGTTTTGCTAGTGCAAGTACAAGTGCAAAAATACGAGCCATACAATACAAGTTCCAAGAACAATAATAATCGGGAATCCTCAAAGATCCAAACGTAAAGAAAAGTACTTCCGAGGCAAGAGTTTGGGTAAACATTTCCAAAACCGAAAGATCGCAAATAAGGAAACAATTTACAAAAGCAGTTTAAAATGCCATCGAGAGTTTTAATAGAAAACAATTTAGGATTATAAAATCCTTCTCTTTCCAAAAATCAATAGGGTCACCCAAATGTTTTGTTTTCGCAAATAGGAAACCACCAACAATTTACGGTCAAAGCTTGACATCACGTGTCCTCAACGGACGTAAAATCAACGAAACATAATCACACACGCATCGCCTAGGGCCGGGGCGCTACCACCGACATCCCACCCGAGGCCTCGAAGGACCCTCCCGGTGGCTAGCGAAACAAATCACACACATCTCACGGTTGGATCAATCGCTTGTTGCATCTGGCCACATGATCACATGCCATGTGCCACCGTAGATTATCTCGAGCTCTCACGGTTGGATCAATCACTTGTTGCATCGACCACATGATCACGTGCCATGTTTCACCGTAGACCTTCAACCATATCCACACATTCACAAATAACATATCACATCAAGGATATTCAAACAATTCGCGAGAGGCATCAAACACTTAGCAAAACACCACGTCAATCCACAACGCACGAAATGAAATAATATACGTCCACACACAATACCAAGTGCAACATGAACACCAAGCATATACATAGAATTCACATAGTTATTCACGAACCACACCAATCACAAAACACACACGGTTTTGAAAGAGGCCTTTAACGAGGCTAACCAAATCTTTTGAAAACTCATTTCAAACAAACAAACAAACCAAGACGATCACCAATCATCATATCCACGAAACAAGAAAAGTATGGACAAGGTACTTGCCTCGAATAAGAACAACGCGGAGAATCGACCAAAGTAGGTTGACACGAACCGATTACGAACCCGCCGACTCCACCGATCGCCAACTCACGTCATAAACTACGAAGGACAATAATAACAATGAAATGAATTCCATAACACGACTCAAAGCCGTTGAATTCAAAGAACGAATGACGAAAGTTCAAGGATTTCCCCCAAAACGGCCAAGAACACGATTCGTTCCGTCAAATCACGAAAACGGAATTCCAAGTTGAAATATGGATATACAATCCATAGAATATGTTTAACAACGTCATTTAACCATAATCGATCCATCGAAAATGGATGAAAAACGAGATCGGGGACAAATCACCCAAAAAGTCAATTCGAAGGAAATCAAGAATTATACTTCGATTCGACGAAGAACAATGGATTAAATGATGTTAAACACAAGAATACTACCAAGATTAATCATACCCATCATAAATTAATCAAAAACACGGAACGAATCGGACAAAAATGCGAAAACCCCCAAATTCACGAAATTAGGGTTCTAAGGAAGATTACCTTGATTCGCTGGATCAAAGGATGATAACGGATGATTGATTGATGTTATGAACTCAAGAACTTCATGGATTTGTTGTTAAACAACATGGCTTCGTCACCCATGAATCGCCAGCCGCGGATGGAGAAGGAAGGAAATGAAAAACGAAGGGAAAAGTGGCTGGTCTGTCATATATATACTGGGCCGGAACTAGCGTGTGCTAGCCTTCCCGGACTAGCGTGCGCTATCGGCCGAGCACTCTCGGACATGGCCCGCATGACCCGGCACCACCGACCAATTCTGCCGACCATGACTCGTCCGCCCGACTCCCGCTAGCGTGCGCTACGGCCGGAAGCCTGCGCTTGTAGCCGCTATCGGTAGTCACCGGACTAACAAACTACCAGTAACGCACGCTAGTCGGCCGGCGTGCGCTACACTGCCGGTTAGCGTGCGCCACGGCCGATGGCGTGCGCTACACCGATCTGGCCAAGTCGAGAACCTCGAAACCCCAGCTCCGGCTCGATAGCGTGCGTTGGTCGACCAAGCTAGCGTCGCTACACACTGCCGGTTAGCGCGCGACCTTCCCGGCGATGGCGTGCGCTATGCAGTTCTGCCGCTGTCCGGCGGTGCCGCAATCGTCCGGCGATCCCATAATCGTCAGCGATCCATAACCCGTCGGCCCGATCCGCGCCGAGCTCGGCGACCCGATTTCGAAAGCGCCGCAGCGAACACGACGAAAAGTTCGCGGACGACATCAACGACCCGAAATGGAAACATAATACCATAATTAATCATACGCGACCAAGAAACGGGTCGAGACAACAATTACAGATACGGATACCCGTAACTTTCAAGAAATTACAAAATGGCCCAAAACCCCCGCAAATCACGATACGTGATCGAATAACAACACCGAAGTTCACAACACGTCTAACAAAGTTAAACGGACTTGCGGGAAACTCGAAACAGCAGTTTCGGACGAGATTCGCAAGAATCGAACTCAAGTGCGGAAAAGTCGCTAAAAAGCACAGAACTCAACAAAACAACGCCGAAACGAACTCGGATGGCAAAAAGTGTAGAATTAGTCATTCTCATAATGACGAAACGGTCATGAGCGAGTCGTCAAAACGGACTTCCACTGAAAAAAAGAAATTACCGGAAATTGAAAATTGCGGATATTACACGTGGACCCCTACCGAGAACCCGTCGGATCTAACCCATAGTGAGCATACACACACACACGTTACTCATGCAATACTAATATGCTAAGAATGTAAGTTCATCGAGAATACTTACTAGAGATGACCACTAATCCGACACCATTATCAAACTCTTCAAAACACAATAACAAGATTAAACACGAAATACACGATTCCATAACTTTTAGACAACAAGGATATCATCAAAGCCTCCAACGTTCAAAATGATCAAATCATAATCAATTCTCAAAACACAACGTTCACAAAACACACACGCGTTCTGAAAGAGAGCCTTTAACGAGGCCAAACCGAAATCTTTTGAAACTTCAATTCAAATAACCAAACAAACACATCAAGACGAACACCGATCATCACATCCATAAAACGAGAGAAAGTATGGGCAAGGTACTTGCCTCGAATAACTCCTGGCGGAGAATCGGCGAAGTAGGTTGGCACGAACCTCACGAACTCGCCGACTCCACGACGACAATCCACAACAATGAACTACGAACGAAAACAATAACAACGAAAATGAATTCCAAAGTACGACCCAAAGCCGCTGCATTCAAAGAACAAATGACGAAAGTTCAAGGATTTCCCAAGCGGCGAGAACACGATTCGTTCGTCAAACCCAGCGAATTCCAAGTTGAAATATGGATATACAATCCATAGAATGTGTTTAACAACATCATTTAACCACAATTGATCCATCAAAAGCGGATGAAAAGAGATCGAGAACAAATCCCCAAAAAGTCAATTTGAAGGAAATCGAAATATACTTGATTCGACGAAGAACAATGGATTAAATGATGTTAAACACAAGAATACTATCAAGATTAATCATACCCATCATGAATTAATCAACAACACGGGCGTATCGGACAAAAATGCAAAAATCCCCAAATTCACGAAATTAGGGTTCTAAGGAAGATTACCTTGATTATTTGGATCAAAGGATGATAACGACCGAATTGATTGATGTTATGAACTCAAGAACTTCATGGATTTGTTGTTAAACAACATGGCCGTCACCCATGAATCGCCATCCGCGGACGGAGAATGAAGGAAGTGAAAAAGCGAAATGAAATGTATTCTTGAGCCACATTTATCTTGGGCGGACTAGCGCGCGCTAAGGCTGCCCGAGCTAGCGTCTTCTCGGCCCGAGCCGCGATCCGATGTATACGGACTGTTTGCTCGGACGAGTAAGCGCAGCCTTGCCCGGCCGTGGCGTGCGCTACTGCCGGCCGTAAGCGTCTGCGACGTCAAACGATGGCGTGCACTACTGCCGAGCTGGCCGATTCAGAACCCCGGGACTCGGCTGTCGAGCCCGCTAGCGTCGTTAGGCCATCCGGTAGCGTGCGCTACACTGCCGGTTAGCGCGCGACCTTCCGGCCGTGGCGTCGCTCGCCGGTTCTACCGCACCGTCCGGCGGTGCCATAATCGTCACTTGATCCATAGCCGTCGGCGATCCCGCAACCGTCGAGGGCTCGGCGGCCGATTAAGCGCCGCAGGCGAACACGGCGAAAAGTTCGCGGGCGACATCAACGACCGAAATGAAAACATAATACCATATTTAATCATACGCGACCAAGAAAGCGGGTCGAGACAACAATTACAGATACGGATACGTAACTTTGATAAATTACAAAATGGCCCAAAGCGCGGAAATCACGATCGTGATCGAATAACCAAACCGAAGTTCACATCACGTCTAACAAAGTTAAGCGGACTTACGGGAAACTCGAAGCAATGATTTCGAACAAGATTCGCAAGAACCGAACTCAAGCGCGGAAAAGTCGTTAAAAGCACGGAACTCAACAAAAGCGACACGAAGCGAACTTGGATGTCAAAAGTGTAGAATTAATCATTCTCGGAATGACGAAGCGGTCATGAGCGAGTCGTCAAAAGCAGGACTTGGACGAAAAAAGAAATTTACGAAAATCTAAAATTGCGGATATTACATTCTACCCTCCTTAAAAGAAGTTTCGTCCCGAAACTTAAAACAAGTAGAGGAAGAAATATTCCGCGAGAAAACTCAACGAGATACACAAGAATGCGTAACTAACGCCCAACGGCGAAATGTTACAAACAACGCAAAGGAATATACGGCGTGAAAACACGCTCCACGGCGACCAACACAACGTCGCCGTTAGGGATATAATAAAACCAACAAATGACAAGCGTCATCAAATGGATAATATAGCCAAATCAATTATCCGACAATCACAAAACACAACGAACAAAAGTCAATATGATTGACCAACCCAACGGTTCATCAATCAAAGCGAGTCAAAGCCCGAACAAATACGGAATTCCACCGCCTAAGGTTGTAAGATCGTAAACGAGAATTTCGAACTTAAGGGAATTAGGAAGGAGCCCGAATGCTCAACAATCATGAAACGAGAACAAAACCGAACAAACAAACGATCGAGACAACAAAAATCGAACAATCATGTCCGAAACACGAAGGATAATAAAATTCAAACAACAACTCCCAGGATGATCTGGTGAGAACTACAAGACATGCATTCCCATAAGATCCACAGGAAAGGGAATAGCGATTGAAAAGTCACAACGACAAACGAGTTATTCCGAAACGATACCACACTCGTTCGATAAACAAAAACAAGGGGTAGGACAAGCTCAGAAATGTCAATGAACATAATGAGTCGACAGAGTCGAAAACACAAGAGTTCCAAATCCGATCCACTTCGAATAAAAGAACTAATAGAACCAGATGATGTCACTCCCAAACAAGGTTCACAAGAATCGAACCGAACCCGAAAAAGTAACATCGATAACCAGATCGACCCACAACAAGATCACAGCTCGTTCGGACGATGAAACCGAAATACAGAACAAGTTCATAAAGTATCAACAAACATGAGCGAATCGATAGACTGGAGAAAGAGAAAATACAGAAGTCAAAATAGTACGGGCATTACCTCCGACCTCGTCCACGAAATTCACAAAAACGGGAGCAAGGTAACAAGACATTAAACAACCGACACGTAACGGAACCATCACCGACGCACACGGTCATACCAAACCAAGCTCTAACAGCTCGCACATGCGCGACAACGCAGAAATCACCACGAGACGACAACATTTAACACCAACATCCCGCCTCTCACGGGGGCTAACACAACAAATGTGTGGAAAACGACTCAACGCTCACACCGCCAGCTCGCACATGGGCATGTTTGGTTTGGTTTGGTTTATAATTGTAAGTCTTTGCTTCGACGAATAGAACTTGCGAGTCTTATTGACTTGTGACAATTGATATATCGACAAACTCCTCATAATTTTGATTTCCGGCGCATATTGGTTTCCTATTATGATTGTATAATCCTCTATTGATGATTTTTGAGTTCTATCCTTCGTGTTAATGCATAAATTCAGCCGTAGATGCCTAGAGTCTTATGAGTAGACACGGTTTGGTAATTATCGTACAGTTGGTTTGACTTTGTACATTCACCATAAATTTCAGAAAAATCAAAAAATTCTAAAATTTCACAGTATTGTACATAATTGAGTTAGCTTTCCAATAGTTTAAACGGTGAGTCAATCGGAGCCCGGACGAAGGAGTTATGGTCGAAATAGTAGACTCTGGTGCAATGACACGACCGTGTCATTTGACGCGGACTGTGTCGTACTATTTTAGAAAATAAAAAACTTTCTGGATGGGTGACACGACCCATGACCCTACCGTGTCATTTGACACGATCGGAAAGTACTGAAATGTTGAAATTCGACCAAACGGGTATAAATAGCTATCTCACTCGTTTCTGAAGCATTCCAAACCCTTCTTTCGACTCCTCTTCACTCTCCTTGGAAGATTTCGGTTTTTAGCTCCAAAATCATGCCATAAACTTGTTTCTAACATCGTTGAATCCGTACATCAAGGTTGTTCTTGAAGAATCATCCATTTTTCTCGATTAATTAAGGTATGTAATGGAAGTTCTTCAAGTTTCTTGGATTAATTCTTTCTAGTTCTTGTTTTTATAATGATTCTTAAGTGTTCTTGGATTCTTAGATGTTCTTGAGTGGTTTGCATCGATTTTAGCGGGGTATAGATCGAATTCTTCAACCATATCATTTCTTATATACTAATGCCCGCTAAATGTTCGATAAAAATCCCTTTAGAGTATGGATTCGAATTCCACGTGTTATTGTGATTAGAATCGGTAGCCCTGATACGAGTCTTACTATGTTGATCATCTTAGGTTCGGAAATTGGGGATTGACAACTTCTTGTCCAAATTTTTCTGAACTCGGTAACCACCGAAATAATTGAGGCAAGTACTTTGATTGTGTTTAATGTACTTCGTGTGAATATGTGAAAAATAGTGGTTTTTTAAAAAGTGGTAATTTCAGAAAACGTGATTTTGAGAAAACGTGATTTGTGCCAAAGTGGTGTTCTCAAAAGTGCGACGTGTGGTCGTGTGCCAAGTAAAACCAGTGTGGGTCCTAAGGGTTCCGTAGACTAAGGCCTCTGCGGTTCACTTGGCTGGGTTTGTACAACCAGGGAGGCCTGACGAGGACTCACTGGGGAGAGGTATGTATCTCGCGTGAGGTACAGTACCTATACAGCCCCCGTTGATATTTTGTGATGATGATTGTGATGTAGTATTCCGGAATATCTGTGATGGCACAGTGATTTATGTTGATTATTCACTTGTTGTACATATTCTAGAATTATTGTACTTGGACCGTATTATTGCTGACCCCTTCGGGGTGGATATACTTTTGTGTATTCAGGTACAGGTTCAGTGGGAGAGCCAGCACAGGGCGGACACGAGCTTGGTGGGAAGCATTGATACCGTGCACTGTTTTGAGTTGGTGGTCGTATGGTCATGGTCAAAGTCGTGTTTTGATCTTGTACTCGTGCGGGTACTGTCATGTGATGTATATCGCGTTGTTGTTGATTGTTGATGATTTTGTTGTATCAGTTGTGAGCTGTTGTATCAGTTGTGATCCTACGGGACGATGAGTTGTTTGGTCTCGTGATGTATGTTGTATTGAAGTTGGGATTGGTTTTAAATGTGTGAATGTCCCGGTTATGTTGTTGTTAGTGTGTTTTATGTTGGTCTAAGCCTGGTAGGTTCCCCAACAAGAATCTACGGCGCTGTAATATCTCCGTAAATCACGGGGGTGTTACAGGTGGTGGCCGGGGTGGTAGTCGGTGGTAACTGGAGTGGTGGTTGGTGGTGGTGAACGGTGGTCAGTGGTGGTCACTGGTCGAAATGGTGGTCAGTGGTGGTCAAAGTGGTAGTTTACGGTGGTCAGAGTAGTGGTCGGTGGTGGACGGAGGGGTGGTCGTTGGTGGCTGGAGTGGTGGTCGGTGGTAGCAGAATGGTGGTTGGTGGTGACAGGAGTGGTGGTCGGCATCAGTCAGAATGGTGGTTAGTAGTTGTTGAAGTGATGATTTGTGATCACGTGTTAGTGTTAAAACAAAAACTGAAATTACAAAACCTCTTTTTTTGGTTTTGTGTTTGGATGGAAAACTGTTTCGAAAATAATGAAAAAACCAATTCAACACCATTTTACCAAAAAATATTTTGGTTTTGAAATTGCCTTTTAAAAGCAAAAACCAAAAACTCGCAACCACCCAAAACGGGCCCGAAAATTTCAATTTCTTGTCCAACCATGGCGGCCCTTCTCGAGCATTAAGAGTGCACCGATAAATATAGTTTAAATAATTAAAATCAAATCAAATAATTATTTTTTATTTTTTAATCTTAATCAATACTCAATATTCATATCTTTTATCTTTTAATATACACCACACACTATCAATACTTACAAGACTTATATATATATATATATTATATTTAGTTCTAAATACACAAATTTTGCTCAAAATATTAAACTTCGACTAGGACAAAGGTAATATTAATATTATTTACAATTATTATTATCATCTATTATTATTTACATTCTATTCAAGTCATCCCATTAGTTCATTGGGAAATTAAGTTAAACAAATAAATAAAAATGATGGTTTACTACGAAATGGAGTATTTTCGTTAAAATGTCTAAAAATACAAAATTTCACTTGCCTAAAGTAAATTCTTCAACTCGAAGTTGGAGCTTTGGAGGGATAAGTTAGAATCCCAGGGCTTGCGTGTGAGCCGGTCTAAGACCGAGTATCTCTGGTGTAACTTTAGTGGTGAGGCCAACGAGGAAGATGTTGAGGTAATGATTGCGGATCATATCGTACCCCGTACGGATAAGTTCAAGTATTT
The DNA here is from genome assembly GCA_033398695.1 of Orobanche coerulescens. Lineage (NCBI taxonomy): Eukaryota > Viridiplantae > Streptophyta > Magnoliopsida > Lamiales > Orobanchaceae > Orobanche > Orobanche coerulescens. Next base: position 10,415,754 of record CM065802.1, on the reverse strand, counting down.
GGGTTCGATCATTCAGAAGGAAGGTGAGTGTGAGGATGATGTCACGCATCGCATCAAGGCGGGGTGGCTAAGGTGGAGAGCAGCGACAGGGGTCCTGTGCGACAAGAAAGTCCCTCTAAAGTTGAAGGGTAAATTCTATAGAGCGGCAATCCGACCTGCAATGTTGTATGGCTCCGAATGTTGGGCGATGAAGAAGTCGCTTGAGAGCAAGTTGGAAGTGGCTGAAATGAGAATGTTACGTTGGTCGTGTGGTCGCACAATGTTAGATAGAATCGCGAACGGGGTTTCAGAAACGCGCTGGAAGTGGCGCCCACTTCAGCGAAAGTTAGGGAAAGGAGATTGAGATGCTTTGGCCACGTCCGCAGGAGGCAGGCATCTGCTCCGGTGAGGAGGGTCGACAGTTTATTGGTTGTCGGGGAGAGGAGGAGAGGCATACCGAGGAGGACGTGGGAGGAGCAACTCAGATTAGATTTGAAGGCCTTAAACCTTTCCGAGACCATGACTATTGATAGGTGCGCTTGGAGGCGCCAGATCAGAGTTGTGAATTCTTTTATAGGGAGTGGTGCTGTAGTTGAGAGCCTCAGGGTTGGGTTGTCTCGGTTAGCTTTGACATAGAGCATTGCATTTTTACTTTTATTGTATATTTTATCCTATTGTCTTTGCGTGTGGTGTATTTTTGACAGGGAGGCGTCTGTGAGAGCCTCTCTCTTTTGTTAGAGCAGCATTCATCGGGAGTGAAGTAGCCAAATTCTGCTTAGGTAAGTCCCATGTGGATCAAGCCATGGGCTCAGGTATGGTCTCGAGCTTTTTCGAATCATGTGTTTTCCTTTGTATTTATCACAAAAGATTCTGCTGTGCACTAAGCTGGGGGTCTTCACGGAAACAGCCTCCCTACCGTAATAAGTAGGGCATGGTCTGCGTACATCTTACCCTCCCCAGACCCTGCTCTGAGCGGGATATACTGGGTATGTTTGGTTTGGTTTGGTTTTAATCATTACACCGTAATAGGTGTCACGTGTAATGGTCGATGGATGATTATCCTCCGGTCTACTTGTCAAGGTGATGCCATTTATTATTTTTGTTCGATTAAAAGAAGAAACACCATTTATCCACACACACATTTGTGCCTAGAACAAAAGATGCAACAACAATTTGAATTGTAAATGAACATTATGCTATGATAACATCCATGGATTATAGTGTAACATTACCCCCGAGTAGAGGTGGCCAAAAAAACCGGAACCGGGAACCGAACTGTGAAACCGGACCGTATAGGACGGTTCTTTAACCGGAACCGTGTTAGACGGTTCCGAACCGGAATCGAAACCGTGTCCAGACAGTTCGGTTCCGGTTCCAAAATATAACTTGGTTCGGTTGAGCAATCAGCAACCGTGGAACGCGAACTGCTCGGAACGCCGATTCACACGGTTCGGAATCGGGAACCGTTGAAAAAGGGAACCGGAACCGTTGAGAAAGAAAAGGAACCGTTGAGAAAAAACGTGGCCACCTCTCTTGCATGATGCAAAGTTGGTTTTTAAAAATAAAAACAAATGGAGCAGTTGGTTTTTAAAAATAAAAACGTGGCCACTGCATGATGCAAAGTTGGTGTTTGAAGCATTTGACTTCGTATTGTAGAATTTCAAATTATTCAAATTTTTATTTATTCAAATTTCAAATTTGAATTTCAAATTCAATTTTCTCCCAATTTTACATCTAATTTCTCCCTATAAATACCCTCCTTCATGGGTTATCATTAGTAATTTCGAAATTTAATGTATTTTTAAAAGAGTTTAATACTCCTTCATGGGTTTTCTTTTCGGTTCTTTCTCATGACGCCTTTATTGAACCGAGCGGGACTTAGTTATAAATACCACAAACTATTATCTAAGGAATAATAAGAAATAGTTGCCATAATCTCTTCTATTTCTTTTATTTTATATTGATTATTTCATTATAAAAACAATTAAAGTGAATTTAAAAAAAAAAATTGGTTCGACGGTTCAACCAGGAACCGCTTGAATCGAATCGAACCGGAACCGTCGGTTCCCGGTTCGAACCGAAACCGTAACACTAAGTTACCGGTTCGGTTCCGGTTCTCATTTCCGGAACCGTGGAACCGGCGGTTCGGTTCCGGTTCGAACCGGAACCGGAACCGTGGCCACCTCTACCCCCGAGGCCCTCCGCTTATAATTTATAAGATCCTTTTAGCAAGAAATTATTTGACAAAAGTTCTGCTATGACTAAAATCCCACTCGAAAATGTATAAAAAAAATCCACTGAAAAATTTTAGAGGAGCATGAAGAAGGGAAAGATTAAACAAGCTCATTTTTGTATCGTGCTCGAATAGGGTTCCTCATGCCGTGTCGCTCATTTTCGTCCCACGTCCTGCAACGGGAGAAACCTCACCAAGAAGAAAACCACAGGAAATGTAGTGACTTCTCACCGCACGATTGCTAGGAATCCTAGCATCGCCAACCAGACCTAGCCGCCTCAGTCTCGCATAGCTCCGACCACTCCTCCATGTTCAAATCAGGCGAAACCCCATAGCTCGAGCCGCGAATTTTCCGTCAAGTAGAAACCTTTTGGACGATTGACGTTAGCATAGGGATGCTGATCGCAGTTGTTCATGGAGGAAACAATGACATTTCAAACAGTTTGATTGTTAATAGGCTTTTTTTTTGGCACATTTTATCATCGTCCTCACCACACAATAGTTGTGATTTCATTTAGTTTATGAGGCAAATGCATTGTGTTTGTGTGGTTTTGAAGGGAGGGGATTCAAGGAGCTCAAATGATGTAAAACCCGTAAAAGTGTTGAAATTCAGGGTGTATTGCAGTACAAGTCTAAGGGGTGTTTACTTGTAGCTTAATAAGCTTAACGACAAAAAGTGCTTATTCGCGCAGACGTTTGGAGGTATTTACTTGTGGCTTAATGTTTTATTCGCTAAAAAAATCGCTTATTCATAAAGTAGGAAATGGGTGTTGTCCCCATTAAGACCAAAAAATGACTCCTCTACCCCTAATTGAAAACCACACATCCTTCATCATTAAAAAACCACGCCCAACTACCCGAGTACTTTTAAAATTTTTAAATTTTTTTCGGGCCGGGTTCCCGACCCAAAAAAAAAAGTCATATAATCGGGTCGGGTCACGGGCCGACTTGTTGCGTAAATTCGGGTACCCGAAAACCCGATTAATCTTTTAATAGTTATTTGTTTTATAAATTTAATTATTTAATTTGTAAGTTATGAACTTTATCTTTCAAATAATATGAATTATATTTAATATGAGAATTCATGTTAATGTATTTTCAATAATGATATTTATTCTCACTAGTTTGTAAATTTACAAGAAGATAAAATCGTTAAATAAGAATAATATATTCTCTCGTATATATATAATTGAATATTGAAAAGTGGATATCCGACTTTTTCGGGTCAGATCACGGGCCGAATTTTCCATTACCCGCATAACCGAGTACCCATAAATTTGGGTACCCGAAAATTTGGGTACCCGGTTATGAACACCCCTAGCTAATAGCACTCAATATATGGTTTCTTTGCGTGATGAAATTGCAAATAGTTTGGTTAATAATATTTAAACTTGGCTACTTTGTGTTTGAATTTGGCTACTTTGTGTTTGAATTTGACTACTTTGTGTTTGAAATTGAATTTTTAAGTACCTTTTGAATTTATGTTTTGATTTTATGGATTATATCATTGAAACAGCTTATAAATCATATTCAGGGGTGAATCAGTCATTTATGTTATTCAGACTGTTTATTCAGATGAAAAGGTAAACAACAACATCAATTTACCCAGACAGACACATTTACCCATACAGGACTTAATGAAAAATTTGGTAAACAGCCCCTAAGTGTACCGAGTGACACTTCCAAACTTACTGTCTCCTTCTAGACTCTGTGCCGCGGCACATTCTAATTATGTTAGTGTTGTATACCCCAAAACATATTTTATGCTTGTATTACCTCATGTCCCTCTAACTACCTATGAGGATATTAATTACATTTTGTCACATATTTTGTATATTAACTCACGTTATGGTTATGCAAATGTATTGTCTATCTCTTTTATATTGTAGATAATGTTGTGTGTTGGTGTAACACAGAAGATCATATTATCTGTGCCTTTTAAAATAATATAATAGTTCACAACCTATATAATTATCACACAATTTATGTGAACGGTTGTAATGTATGCTTGAGATTAGTCGATCTTGCCTATTAGCACACATTAGCCTATTTATATACGTTGAACTGTATCGAGTGAGATAGATCCTTTATGTACTGATTGTAAGAAGAACGTAAATCTCGGGTAATTATTATTTCTTTATTCTAATATTTTAATTATGTATTTATAATAATTATTGCTATGATTTACTATGAGTGAGAGTCATAGTGATTGCCTCAATATGCTTCGTATTTTGGGCAATAATAGTATTTATATGACAATTAATATTATAACCAGGAATCATGTCTCGACTAGTGCGTGTTGATGATGTCCCCTTAAGGAGCTCGAGAATGATTATTATATTAAACCATGCAATTGGGTTTAATTCAGATATACTAATAAGGGTCAAGTGGTACTATTCTGGCATAAATAATTAATTCATTATAGCTGTCAGTAGCTTAAGTTAATTAATGGACATTTGATATCTTAAATACAGAAAATAATATGTTTAAATAAGGAGCTCGATTTCGTTAATTGAGATTTGAGTTGAAAGTGCAATATCAGTTATTTAGTGGGTTGAGTTGATATTAGAAAACTCAACTATATTGGGAAGGGACTTAATATGGAAGGTTGCTATCATACTAGGAGTTTAATCCTAATCTATAATACTATAAGATTCCGTCCCTAAATTTAATGTGGAGTTATGATGATAAAGTTTTTAGAGTTAGAACCAAGTTGGAGTCTTAGTAGTTGCATAGAGTACAAGATAACTAATGCTCGGAATTCAATGCAGCCTCATAATAACTATACAATCATGAAAGGAGATGAAGTGCAGGGGTTGCCCGAATTGATCACATGACATTTAGTATAGAATTAAAAGTCGGTTGGATGAAGTGCAAGGGTTGTGAAAGGCTGCAAGAAAAATTAATGATTTAACCTAAGTCATGCCTATATAAACCGGCCAAAATCACATTTAGTATGTACATTTGAAGATGATTCACACATCTTTTAGATCTTTGATTGTTAGTAGCGGTATGTAAATTCTCTTTTGCAACATTTTGGAGATGATTCACACATCTTTTAGATCTTTGTAATTAACTTGGTCTTCTTCTTTTTCTTAATTTAGTTATCATACGCAGTTACCATGAAAATCACACAAGATCATGCATGCTCACATAAATGGAACCAAAGATTGGGATACCAACTATTTTCTTTGTTTCTTATATATATATATGTATTATGTTAATGCATTTACATATACAAGTAATTTATATGCGTTTTCTATTGATGTAACTCACATGTGCGAATCGATTCAAGAAAATGTGCACGAGCATGTATGTAAAGCAATATTTAAATGGTTAAATGATACTTTTTAGAATGATTAGTTTATGTAAGTAGTTGCTTTCGAATGCTCTTTGAGAAATATTAGAATGAATTTATCGTGTGCAATTGAATTATTACTGAAAAGAAGAAGGTCCACGCATCGCAAAGTATTTTCTTTTTCTATATGTAGAATCATTAGTGAGAAACCAATATTTACGTCCATTAAATGAGTTTGCCATAATAACAAAATATGACATATTAAAAATATCACATTGAGTAATGAATAAAAAGGAAAAAATACATAATTTTGACTTAAATCCGTTTGTAAATTATAATATCAAATAACAAAGTTGAGTTTTAGACATAAGCAAAAGTTCAAACTTTTATCGATAAACAAAATCGGTGCATTTAATTATGTGAAGTATATACAACATCGAGATGGAAGTGCAAGGCTTGCCGGAATTTATCAAATGATATTTAGTAATTAGTATAGAATTAAAAGTCGGTTATGGAATGAGATGAAGTTGAAAAGGTTGCAAGAATAATTGATGATTTAACCTAATGCAATATATATAGATATATCTATTATGTTAATGCATTTTCATATACAAGTAATTTATGTGTGTTTTCTATTGATGTAACTCACATATGCGAATTGATTAAAGAAAATGTGCACGAGCATGTATGTAAAGCAACATTTAAATGGTTAAATTATATTTTTTAGCATGATTAGTTTATGTAAGCATGCAACTTGAATAATGAATATAAAAGAAAAAGTACATAATTTTTGCTCAAACCCATTTTTAAATTAAAAAAAATTAAGTGTAAGACATAATAGTAGAGTCCAAAGGTTTTAGGAATTATTAATAGTGTGTTAATTAATATTCATTTACTTGGCTATTTAGAATTGAATTTATTGATAAATTTATTAATATTAGTTAGACTTCAATGTTAATTTCCAATGAAATTAGTAGTACAATAAAATGAGATGAAGCTAAAAAGGTTTGTAACGATTTTTATACCGTTTATGTGGCATTATTATATATACATTATTACACAAACTTTAACTTACAAACTTAATAAAGAAAATATTTAACGCATATTAAACTATAACCAATTAGATAGACCTCGTGTGCTTCATATTACCATGCAAAAACCATTTAATGGACAAGTATTGTAGGGCTAAGTAATAGACCAAAAGAAATAAATCCATTTTTTTTATCGTGCAAATAAGTAATAGACCAAAAGAAACAAAGCCATCACAACTTAATAACCAAAAGCCCATATATAAAATACAACACCACAAGATCAAAACAACATCAAACACTTTTAAATTTTTATACAAGAAAGTTAAAACATTTCATATAACATACTAAACAATAATTAAGTATACACTCGCCAATATACAGAAGGAATACACGATTAATAATTAGATTCTTAGCCCGTGCGTATAGACCTGGCAAACGGGCGGGTCCGGCCCAAATGGGCCGGGCATAAAACGGGCGGGCCTTTTTTGGGCCGGGCCAAAAAGGCCCGTTTTTTTCTGGGCCAAAATTATTAGGCCCGTGGCTCCCAAGCGGGCTCGGCCCTACCATGGTCTCGACTTTTTTTTTTTTTGAAATATTAATTCTGAAATAAATATACAAATATTTTTCGATCCTTAATTATTATATTATTCACTATACTATCACAATCAGATAAATAAATATACAATTATTTTTATTTGATAATTACATTATTTACTACACTACCATAATCAAAAGACAAATATACAAATATTTTTATTTGATCATCATATCATTTATCACTACTAATTTCTTATAAAATCATAAAATAATATTATTATTGATATGAGATACTACAAAGTAATCACAAAGTCCCAAAAAAATAAAATTACATCAATAATTAACATATAGATGTATTATAATCTAACAAACAAGGAAAAAAAATTAAATATTAAAATTACACATAACATAAATTACAAAAAAAAAAAAAAAAAAAAACTGGGCGGCCGGGCACTCCATGGCAGCCTCTACGGGCGGCCAAATCTGCCTCGCCAAAAAGCGGGTTTTTTAATTTAATAATATGCGGCCACGCCCGCCTAAAAGTGGCCTGCCATGGGCTGGCGCCTGCCTGCCAGGTCACGTGCGTATGCGAGTTCACGTCTCGTACTCCTTAAGATCTTAAAGTAGCCCAAAACTCATAAATAAGACATTTACTAACGGGTTCCGCCGATTACACATATTCAAATTTGAAAATTTGATTTTTTTTTCAAAAGTGATCCGTGCAATGTTGCTCGTTACTCGGGCCCTATTTGAAGGTTCACTTTGGTGAGTGTACAACCTTTGGTTTTCTAGTCATTCCAAAGAATGTACCAACTCTTTCTAAACCATTAATTTTCACTTTTCTTTTTTCTTTTTTGATTTTTTTGTCCAACAAACAAGCTGATATTCTTTATTATTTATTGAGCGATCCAATCACATAACCAAATCAAGAAGAGACTTATCAGTTGAGTATGATTGTAATAATATTTGGATATCAAAGCAATTGGGGATCACCAAATTGTGGATAAGGGTTTAGTCCATGAGGTACCGCCCCATGTAAAAATACAACACGTGACACACTTATATATATACAACACATGTAAAAATCTGACACGTGTTAGATTTTTTTTTTTTTGTATTTTTTAGTGCGACCTCGTGTAAAAATTCGACATGTGTATGAAAGTAGGGTTTAATTAAAGTGGGAGTGTACAGTTCAATTTTAAAAATTAAACTGAAAGTATGGGTTTTCTGAAAGTAGGAGTTTTCAAACATAACTCCTTCTAAATAGTTTCGACCCCAACAAAACTGAAAGTATGAGTTTTCAAACATAACCCCTTCTAAATAGTTTCACCCCCAACAAAACTGAAAGTATGAGTTTTCAATCATAATCCCCATCTAAATAGTTTCGACCCTACAAACTGAAAGTTTTTTGAAAGTAGGAGTTTCAAACATAAGCCCTTCTAAATTGTTTCTGCCCCTACTAGCTGTAATAAGGGTTTCAAAACGGAAACCTTAGAAATTGGAAAGCGTAGAATTTGAAAGATTCACCAATTCAAATTATTATATTCATTAATTATATACTTAAATTTTTAGATAAATTAAAAATGTTTAATTTTTTATATATCTATACTTAATATTAGAAGAGAGTCGCAAAAAAATCTAAAGATACATGTGTCATTTCCATATTATTTATCTTTTTAAAAATCTTAAAAAATGGAAGTTTAAAATTTTTCTCTCATTTTGAGAGGGGTTAGTGGGTTATTCCATTATATCTATCTACCAATTAAATTTTTTTTCTCATTTTATTCCTTTTACTTTTAACCTAATAGTTTAAACAATTATAACTTTTTTCGTATCAAATTTATTTTTGATAAAATATATATCAAATTAATTCTTACTTCATGCTCTTTAATCTGACATCTATATAGTTTATATATAAAATAATTTAAATATAATTATGATATATATAGATGATTAAATTTTTTTTCATATAAAAATATAAGAATATTGAAGAAAAATATATTTTAGTTTATTTTCATAGTTTTGTACTTAACAATTATTTGATTTTCCATAATTATTTTGTTCTAATTATAAAATAGTAAAATAATTATATTAATGCCAAATTATATAAAAAAATTATATTAGTAAGAGTATGGATTGTATATTGAAAGTTGATAATAATAAATATAATATAATTTATTATTTATAAAATTAGATATAAGACTCATATTGTCCTACATGAAAAAATAAATGCATATGCTTAGTTAAATTACGGTTTTTCTATCATATGCCCTTAGATCACATGATAAGAGTTTATAAATGGAACTAAATCAAATATTATTGTATGTGTACGCGTGTGTTTATTGGCTCATGTATATTTTATAATATTTTTTTACAATATTATTGAAATTTAATCACATATTATTAATATAATAATATATTTAATATTTTACGTCGTGTATCGCATGGGAGGACATCTACTATATATATATATATATATATATATATATATATAAAACCTATCCCCCTTAATTTAATGTGGAAGGGGGATTTATATCACTTATTTAAATATATAATATAAAAGAATCTAACAAAATACATAAAAAGATTTAAAAATTATAATTATACCTAACTTCAAAAGATGGGCGGGCCGTATTTGGAGGTTCTTTAAGACGAAACAGATGTCTCATTTATTATTTTTTATTATCATAATTTCATATTTTCATTTATTAATTTTTGGTTTTAGCAAAGAGATTGCAGAAGGGTATTTTGGGGAGAGAAACATCAGTTTGTAAACAGTAATTATTGGGGTGGAATTACATATGAAGAGACTATTTTAATTGTAACTTTAATGTAAATAAACTAATTTAAATACAAAAGTCATGATAAATATCACAATGCAAATGCACCTTCTAATACACAAGGTGATTAAAATGAACTTTTAAATGATAGTATAAATTACAAGATGGTTAAATTTTAGCTATGAAATCTTAGATACAATCGGTGCATCGCACGGGTTGAATAAACCAAAAACAATCCCGGAGCAACATACGGGTTAGTAAAGCCTCATTTCATATAACTAATTACATAGAGTAAAATAAAAGGACAATAACAATAAAAAAACATATAAACTTCTCTAAAAGGCATTTAAATTCTGCCATCTGCTCATTCAACCGTCTGCCCCAATATTTCGTACAAAATATATAAATATTCAACCAAAAACGTGCGTCGCACGGGTTGGATAATGACTCTTATATATAAAATTGTGCCATGTGTTGTATTTTTACACGGGGGTCGCAGTACAGGTCAGGCGGTACCCCCATGTAGATGAGCTCACACAATGTGTTGCACACCTACACGCAGAAACACCATGCGCGCACAGATGCCCACCACCCCCAACAACCCCTGCCCCTGGCCGCCAGAGCCTTCTCAACTCTCTGCCAAAAATTTCTTCTCACGTCAGAGCACAAACTACACAGCCATGTCCGCCCGCTATAAACTCCATAAAGAAAACTAATCATTAGAAACGAGAATTCACTCCATTTCTTCTCCCGATAAATGGAGACCGAGCTCAAATCCCAACATCGGCCTAGAACCGCCCTTGCGCAACCCGAATCCGCCACCCGTTCGCTCCTCAAGCCCGACCCGGAAACTTCCCAACCCCAAATCATTGTACCAAACCGAACAATCGAGGAGATGGATAAAGAATACGCTCCTTTCGTCCGGTACGATGTTTACGGGCCACTGGGGCGAGGGGAGTTGCCGTGCGTGGAGAAATTTTTGCTCGGCGTGGCACTAATGTTTCTTGTTCCGATAAGAGTAATGGCGGGGATAACTGTATTGGTTGTTTATTACGTGATTTGTAGGGTTTGCACTGCGTTTCTAGCTCCGAACAGGGAGGAGGGTGAGCAGGAGGATTATGCTCACATGGGGGGCTGGCGGAGGGCCGTGATTGTGGCAAGCGGAAGGTTTCTGTCGAGGGTTATGCTGTTTGTTTTTGGGTTTTATTGGATTTGTGAAACTAGCAAGTGTACTGAGGTTGAATCGCAGTTGAGCCGTGAGGTACTGTTTTTTAACTTGCTTGATTTTGTTTAGTATTTCTATATCTTTATACATTGTTATTTGCATGTTACTGAAATAAACAGGGTCAAGTTTAATCTAATGGTATATATATGTGTGAATAGTCAGTTCATGAACTTAATAGAAAGATGTATAGCTATGATTGCAGTGTGATCAATTGTACCTGTAAAGGGCTGTAAACGAGCCGGACTCTACCGAACCCTCACTGGGTTCGGCTCGGCTCGAATTTATTCGAACCTTAGGTTCGATTCGGCTCGAAAGTTTCGAACTGTAACACCCCCAATCCGCTCAGGGATATTACACGCCGTAGAACCTTTCCTCAAGGATCTACCAGGCTAGTAACAACATGAAACATCTCGACAATGCCTTTAAGGCTAAAATAACTCAGTAGACCGATTTGGCATTTCAATAAAAACATACAACTCGATTACAACTCATGCCCACGCAGGGGTCAAAATACAACCACACCCGTACAACGGGAAAAATATAGCAGCGGAAAATAAAGTACAACTGAACCAATACACGATGTACGGTTATGCTCCAAAACCTGAATGCAAAAACAGACATCCACCCCCCGAATACTCGGGGGTTAGCAAAACTACACTGTTTTGCTAGTGCAAGAACAAAGTGCAAATACGAGCCATACAATTCACATTCCACGAATAACAATAACCAAGGATCCTCAAAAATCCAAACGAAACGAAAAGCACTTCCCGAGGCAAGAATTTGAGAAAATGTTCCAAAATCGAAAGATCACAAATCAATGGAAAAATTTATAAAAACAGTTTAGAATGCCATCGAGAGTTTTAATAGAAAACAATTTTGGATTATCAAATCCTACTTTTCAAAACCCAAAAGATGAAAGGGGTCACCGCCCCAAAGGTTTACTTTCCGAAAAATGACCTTTACCAAACCGTTGGGATTTTAGCCCCAAATCCGTAAAATGACTTTTACAAAACCATTGGGATTTTAGCCCCAAATCTCATCAACTCACAATACACAAGAACGACCACAAGGTTCGTCCCCCAACATCAAAATCCGCAAATAAAGGATTTAACATAAACGACAAAATACTCTAGAGCCATCCTAGCCAAGTAGGCCAAACGAACAACTTACCTCTTACACACTTAGTCAATGCATGCAATCATGAAAACCGTTCGAAAGCACTCATTTCCGGAAATGCCAATATCAAATCACATTTGCAAAAATGCACCACAATTAACCGCGGACCCACAACTTCGTGGATCCCTACCGAGACCCCGTCGGATCTAACCCGTAGTGGTTAAAAGCAAGCTCGCGGTCCCACAGCTTCGTGGAGCCCTACCGAGACCCCGTCGGATCTAACCCGTAGTGAGCATACACACACACACGTTACTCATGCAATACTAATATGCTAAGAATGTAAGTTCATCAAGAATACTTACTAGAGATGGCCACTTATCCGACAACATTATCAAACTCTTCAAAACACAATAACAAGATTAAACACGGAATACACGATTCCATAACTTTTAAACAACAAGGATATCATCAAAGCCTCCAACGTTCAAAATAATCAAATCATAATCAATTCCAAAAACACAACGTTCACAAAACACACGCGTTTTGAAAGAGAGCCTTTAACGAGGCCAAACCGAAATCTTTTGAAACTTCATTTCAGATAACCAAACAAACACATCAAGACGACCACCGATCATCATATCCATAAAACGAGAAAAGTATGGGCAATGTACTTGCCTCGAATAACCACGACGCGGAGAATCGGCCGAAGTAGGTTGGCATGAACCGACTACGAACTCGCCGACTCCACCGAACGACAATCCGCAATAATGAACTATGAACGAAAACAATAACAACGAAAATGAATTCCATAATACGACTCAAAGCCGTTGAATTTAAAGAACGAATGACGAAAGTTCAAGGATTTCCCCCAAAACGGCCAAGAACACGATTCGTTCTGTCAAAACCCGAAAACGGAATTCCAAGTTGAAATATGGATATACAATCCATAGAATGTGTTTAACAACATCATTTAACCACAATCGATCCATCAAAAACGGATGAAAAATGAGATCGAGAACAAATCCCCCAAAAAGTCAATTTGAAGGAAATCGAGAAATATACTTCGATTCGACGAAGAACAATGGATTAAATGATGTTAAACACAAGAATACTACCAAGATTAATCATACCCATCATGAATTAATCAACAACACGGAACGAATCGGACAAAAATGCAAAAACCCCCAAATTCACGAAATTAGGGTTCTAAGGAAGATTACCTTGATTCGTTGGATCAAAGGATGATAACGGATGATTGATTGATGATATGAACTCAAGAACTTCATGGATTTGTTGTTAAACAACATGGCTCCATGGTAAGATCACCCTCAGCCGCGGAAGAGAAGGAGAAGAAGGAGAAAATGGCGAAAACCCGTCTGCGGGACCTTAAATAAGCCGCGGTGTGCAGGCCGCCCAGGAGTGTCTGCGACAGCCCAAAAATGGCTCAGTGGTGGCGGTGTGCGGCCGCCGGAGTGTGCGGCACCTGCAGATGCACGGTTTGGTAGAAAAATGCACGAGTTTGCAGCGGCCTGCCGCATGTGCCGCGGCCCACAGTACGGCTGCTCGGCGAGCCGCCGAGCACTACGGCCAGAGCTTCGGCGATCGGCACTGGCCCAGATTGCCGGCCATGACTCGGCCGGGCTAACTCCGACGCCCGAACGACCGAAACACGAACACGAATACGAATCGATGATACGGTTACGACGTACTCGCAAAGATGAATCTAAGAGCTAAGAGAACACACACCTGACCACCCAAGGCCTGAATTCGACAACGAAAGTAATTACCCAAAACTTTGGGAAATTACGAAAATGGCCCAAAACGTCCGAAAATCACGATACGCGATCGAAACACCAAACCAAAGCTCGCAACATGAATAATAACATCAAATGAACTTACGAGAAACTCGAAACAACAGTTTCGGACGAGATTCGAAAGAATCGAACTCAAGTGCGGAAAAGTCGCTAAAAAGCTCGGAACTCAACAAAACGATACCGAAACGAACTCGGATGACAAAAAGTGCAGAATTAATCATTCTCGAAATGACGAAACGGTCATGAGCGAGTTGTCAAAACGGACTCCAGCCGAAAAAAGAAATTTACCGAAAATCGAAAATTGCGGATATTACATTCTACCCTCCTTAAAAGAAGTTTCGTCCCGAAACTTAAAACAAGTAGGGAGAAGCAACATCCCGCCAGGAAAACTCAACGAGATACGCAAGGAAACGCGTAACTTATGCCCATCGGCGAAACGTTACAAGCAATGCAAGGAATATACGGCGTGAAAACACGCTCCACGACGACCAACACAACGCCGCCGTTAGGGATATAATAAAACCAACAAGTGACAAGCGTTATCAAATGGATAATACAATCAAGTCAATTATCCGAACAATCACAAAACACAACGAACGAAAATCAATATGATTGACCAACCCAACGGTGCATCAATCAAAACGCGAGCCAAACGCTGAACAAATACGGAATTCCATTGCCCAAGGGTTGGAAGATCGAAAACGAGACTAATTTCCCGAACTTAAGGGAATTAGGAAGGAGCCTGAACGCTCAACAATCACAAAACGAGAACAAAAACCGAACAAACAAACGATCGAGACAACAAAAATCGAACAATCATGTCCGAAACACGAAGGATAATAAAACTCAAACAACAACTCCCAGGATGATCTGGTGAGAACTACAAGACATGCATTCCCATAAGATCCACCGGAAAGGGAATAGCGATTGAAAAGTCACAACAACCAACGAGTTATTCCGAAACAATACCACCCTCGTTCGATCAACAAAAGCAAGGGATAGGGAAAGTTCAAAAAATGTTAACGAGCATAAACGAGTCGACAGAGTCGAAAACACAGGAGTTCCAAATCCGATCCACTTCGAATAAAAGAACTAATAGAACCAGATGATGTCACTCCCGTACAAGGTTCACAAGAATCGAACCGAACTCGAAAAAGTCACAGCGATAACCAGATCGACCCACAACAAGATCACAGTTCGTTCGGACGATGAAACCGAAATACAGAACAAGTTCATATAGTATCAACGAACATGAGCGAATCGATAGACTGGAGAGAGAAAATACAGAAGTCAAAATAGTACGTGTTTTACCTCCGACCTCGTCCACGAAATTCACAAAAACGGGAGCAAAGTAACAAGTCATTAAACAACCGACACATAACGGAACAATCACCGATGCACACGGTCATACCAAACCAAGCTCTAATAGCTCGCACATGCGCGACAACGTAGAAATCACTACGAGGCGGCAACATTCGACACCAACATCCACCTCTCACAACAAATGCCTGGCGACGCCTCGACGTTCATGCCACCAATCTGATCATACTCGGGAGCAAACATCATAACGACAACGCGAACATCATACATACATACCCAGCCCTCAAACGGGAATGAATAGGTTTTAAAAACGAAAACCTCATTTTGAAAATAATTTAGAAGAACACCGGTTGATCTTGAGTATCACCTTTCAAAAAGTACAAACGTGAAACATCGTTATCGAGACTTTGGAGAGCCATTTCGCATTTGATAAAAATGAGGACACTTTCTCTTAGTGAAAACTTTCAGAATATTCGACCCTCGGGTCTAAATAAAAGTGTTTCTAAAACATTGAAAATATCTCAAGTCATTTTGGTCCTCGAAGTAGAAATTTTTTGAAATATATTGTGGCACCTAGGATGTACCACAAGAAAATAACTCATTATCAAATACGAGAGTCGACTAAATACATATCGTGAAATCAAAATTCACATAAGGATTCCATCACTTAACAAATAATCATAAAAATAGCTCGTGTCACACGAGGCACAACACAAAGAAGGGAGACTTACTTCCACAGGTCGCACGAAGATGATGATCGCCCCACGATACTAATCACGACCAACAAACTCAAACGACGCGTCGCGACACGACGCAGTCAGATAAAATCCGACGAAACAAGACTCAAACAACACAACTTGACCCGACAGCCTAGGTTTCCTCAATCTAAGCTCCGATACCATTTATGTAACACCCCCAATCCGCTCAGGGATATTACACGCCGTAGAACCTTTCCTCAAGGATCTACCAGGCTAGTAACAACATGAAACATCTCGACAATGCCTTTAAGGCTAAAATAACTCCGTAGACCGATTTGGCCTTTCAATAAAAACATACAACTCGATTACAACTCATGCCCACGCAGGGGTCAAAACACAACCACACCCGTACAACGGGAAAAATATAGCAGCGGAAAATAAAGTACAACTGAATCAATACACGATGTACGGTTCCTCATGTGATTAGTATCGATCATCTTTCATCATCCTTCGTGCCGACCCTGTGTTATGCTCCAAAACCTGAATGCAAAAACAGACATCCACCCCCCGAATACTCGGGGGTTAGCAAAACTCCACTGTTTTGCTAGTGCAAGAACAAAGTGCAAATACGAGCCATACAATTCACATTCCACGAATAACAATAACCAAGGATCCTCAAAGATCCAAACGAAACGAAAAGCACTTCCCGAGACAAGAATTTGAGAAAACGTTCCAAAATCGAAAGATCACAAATCAATGGAAAAATTTATAAAAACCGTTTAGAATGCCATCGAGAGTTTTAATAGAAAACAATTTTGGATTATCAAATCCTACTTTTCAAAACCCAAAAGATGAAAGGGGTCACCGCCCCAAAGGTTTACTTTCCGAAAAATGACCTTTACCAAACCGTTGGGATTTTAGCCCCAAATCCGTAAAATGACTTTTACAAAACCATTGGGATTTTAGCCCCAAATCTCATCAACTCACAGTACACAAGAACGACCACAAGGTTCGTCCCCCAACATCAAAATCCGCAAATAAAGGATTTAACATAAACGACAAAATACTCTAGAGCCATCCTAGCCAAGTAGGCCAAACGAACAACTTACCTCTTACACACTTAGTCAATGCATGCAATCATGAAAACCGTTCGAAAGCACTCATTTCCGGAAATGCCAATATCAAATCACATTTGCAAAAATGCACCACAATTAACCGCGGACCCACAGCTTCGTGGATCCCTACCGAGACCCCGTCGGATCTAACCCGTAGTGGTTAAAAGCAAGCTCGCGGTCCCACAGCTTCGTGGAGCCCTACCGAGACCCCGTCGGATCTAACCCGTAGTGAGCATACACACACACACACGTTACTCATGCAATACTAATATGCTAAGAATGTAAGTTCATCAAGAATACTTACTAGAGATGGCCAGTTATCCGACAACATTATCAAACTCTTCAAAAGACAATAACAAGATTAAACACGGAATACACGATTCCATAACTTTTAAACAACAAGGATATCATCAAAGCCTCCAACGTTCAAAATAATCAAATCATAATCAATTCCAAAAACACAACGTTCACAAAACACACGCGTTTTGAAAGAGAGCCTTTAACGAGGCCAAACCGAAATCTTTTGAAACTTCATTTCAGATAACCAAACAAACACATCAAGACGACCACCGATCATCATATCCATAAAACGAGAAAAGTATGGGCAAGGTACTTGCCTCGAATAACCACGACGCGGAGAATCGGCCGAAGTAGGTTGGCATGAACCGACTACGAACTCGCCGACTCCACCGAACGACAATCCGCAATAATGAACTATGAACGAAAACAATAACAACGAAAATGAATTCCATAATACGACTCAAAGCCGTTGAATTTAAAGAACGAATGACGAAAGTTCAAGGATTTCCCCCAAAACGGCCAAGAACACGATTCGTTCCGTCAAAACCCGAAAACGGAATTCCAAGTTGAAATATGGATATACAATCCATAGAATGTGTTTAACAACATCATTTAACCACAATCGATCCATCAAAAACGGATGAAAAATGAGATCGAGAACAAATCCCCCAAAAAGTCAATTTGAAGGAAATCGAGAAATATACTTCGATTCGACGAAGAACAATGGATTAAATGATGTTAAACACAAGAATACTACCAAGATTAATCATACCCATCATGAATTAATCAACAACACGGAACGAATCGGACAAAAATGCAAAACCCCCCAAATTCACGAAATTAGGGTTCTAAGGAAGATTACCTTGATTCGCTGGATCAAAGGATGATAACGGATGATTGATTGATGATATGAACTCAAGAACTTCATGGATTTGTTGTTAAACAACATGGCTCCATGGTAAGATCACCCTCAGCCGCGGAAGAGAAGGAGAAGAAGGAGAAAAATGGCCAAAAACCCGTCTGCAGGACCTTAAATAGCCGCACGGTGCCGCGGCCCGGAGTGTCTGCCGACAGTGCCCAAAAATGGCTCCGGTGGTGCCGCGGCCCGGCCGGAGTGTGCCGCGGCACCAGATGCAGTTTGGCCGAAAAAATGCACGAATGTGCCGCGCCCGCCGGCATGTGCGGCGGCCCACAGACGGCTGCTCGGCCGAGCCGCCGAGCACTACCGGCCGTAGCTCGGCGAGCCGCTGAGCACTACCGGCCGTAGCTCGGCGAGAAGCCGCCGAGCACTACCGGCCGTAGCTCGGCGGCTTGGCCTCTGGGCCCAGATTGCCCGGCCATGACTCGTCTGGGGCCAACTCCGACGGCCCGAACGACCGAAACCCGAACTCGAATACGAATCGATGATACTGATTCTGACGTACTCGCAAAGATGAATCTAAGAGCTAAGAGAACACACAATTCCGACCACCCGAAGGCTCGGAATTCGACAACGAAAGTAATTACCCAAAACTTTGGGAAATTACGAAAATGGCCCAAAACGTCCGAAAATCACGATACGCGATCGAAACACCAAACCAAAGCTCGCAACATGAATAATAACATCAAATGAACTTACGAGAAACTCGAAACAACAGTTTCGGACGAGATTCGCAAGAATCGAACTCAAGTGCGGAAAAGTCGCTAAAAAGCTCGGAACTCAACAAAACGATACCAAAACGAACTCGGATGACAAAAAATGCAGAATTAATCATTCTCGAAATGACGAAACGGTCATGAGCGAGTCGTCAAAACGGACTCCGGCCGAAAAAAGAAATTTACCGAAAATCGAAAATTGCGGATATTACACGAACCTCAGAATTTGAGCTTCGTTCGGTTCGAAGGCTAATTTTCTTTTTCCTTATAGTTCGGTTTGATTCGGCTCGAGTTTTCAAACCCTTCGAGTATAGTTCGATACGGCTCTAGTTAAAGTCCAGTATAACTCCATAAGTCCATAATCCAAAATATATCAAGCCGAGCGGTTCGGTCTGATTCGCCGAAGCCGAATGGTTCGGCCTGGGATGGGAGGGGTTTATGTCTTGGGCCAAAGCCCCTTCGAGCCGAGCAGAATGGTTCGGTCCGATTCGCGGAATCATATTTTATAGGGTGCGGCTCTACGTTTGGTACCCTGAATCGAGCCATGAACCTAGCTTTTTCGAGCCAAATTCTTCAAACTGAATCGAAGTTTCAGGTTTGTTCACAGTCCTACCTGTAATGGTGATATTAATCTTTATGTATCATCTGGAGGTAGTATATTATTTATTTACCGATTGAGTTATTTCTGGCTTGATAATTTTTTTTTTATTTTTTGAAGATTCAGGGAGTCGGTGTTAACTAATGGTGAGTTATTTTTTGTCCTACCTTTATTTTTTGTAATGGTGAGTTATTTTTTTATTTTTTATGGTGTTAACTAATTTTAGACAATTAAACGACACTATAATCTTCATGCCACCGACCCCAACATAGTTGGGATTAAGGTGCTGTTGATGATGAGGGAGTCGGTCTATTACATTTAAGGTTGTATTACATTGGCCTATGCTTTTCTCATTGCAGGGTCAATCTGAAGAGGTGGGAAGACCTGGAGTTATTATATCCAATCATGTATCTTATATAGATATATTATATCACATGTCCTCTTCTTTCCCAAGCTTTGTTGCCAAGGTTAGTTGAGTATGTGGTTGTTGTTTATATGTGCTGTTAAGAGAGATTTGTTTACTCAATGCAATGTTACTAACACCTTTTTCCTCCCCTCTATTTATGTTAAATGTAATTTGAATTTTTGGTGCCAAGATGTCCGTGGCCAAACTTCCTCTGGTTGGTCTTATAAGGTTGGTTACTCTACCTTGTTTATGAAATGCATTGAAATGTATATTTATGTTGAATGTAATTTTTCATCTGTTTTTTTTCCTTGTGTTATGTATTTATTAGGTAAGTAGCATAGTTGTTAAAGGCGAAAGGCGCACCAAGGCGATTCGGGCTCCCATCGCCTGAGGCGCAAGGCGCAAGGCGAAGCGCGCGCCTGAGAGATGTGAGGCGCATAAAAACTAAAAAATAAATTAAATTGAATTATAAAATTAATAAGAACATAGTTACAAGAAAATATAACTATCCATAAAAAACTTGATAATTAATAAAATTGAAGTGTCAATAAAACCAAATAACTTAAAATATTCTGAAAAATAAAGAAAAAAAATAAAAAAGAAGTCCTACTGCCGAGGCGCGCCTGAGACGCACCGAGGCGCACCAAGGCGCAGCAAAAAGGCGCACCGAGGCGCACCGAGGCGCGCGCCTGGCTGAGGTCGCCCGCCTGGAGGCTTAAAAGGCGACCAGCCTTTTTTTCTGTGCGCCTTGCGCCTGAGGCGCGCCTGAGGCGTGCCTTTAACAACTATGGTAAGTAGCAATGAAAATCCAACAACAAAAGATCTTCCCATCTACTATTTGTTTTACCTTTATGGGTTTGGTTTTGTGAATGTCACACTGATTAGAAAAATGGAAGTACATGATTACTGTTCTTTGGTTTGTCCTTTGAATATGCTTATAGTCTTTTCTTTTTACTGCGATAAAATTAGTTTCCTCACTGTGAGAAACTCTCATTATCATTTCTGGCTGTTTGACTCCTTTCTGGGCTTGTCTTTATTCTTATTTCTTATTTGGTTAATATTTGTTGTTGTCCTTTGGAATATAATTTACTACTCTCCTTCCAATTTAAGTGGGAGGTTTGCATTTCTTTCAATTCCCACAATAAGCTTCCCCCTTTTGGATATTATCCATCTTTATACCCATTGTACCTCACAAAAAACACTTTGTACCTCACAAAAAACATCACATTACTGCTATTTTCGACCCGTTCCGCCAACAGAGTGTTTTTTGACCCGTTCTGCCCCGGAACGTCATTTTTGACCTTTTTTCGCCTGGGACTTTATTTTCGACTCATTTAGCCGAGGACATTATTCTCGACTGTTTTGCCCTGGGACATTAATATTTGGTGGCTGTCTAATCCTTTCTTTTTTCTGAAAGTTTTTTATTTCAAAATGATGTATCAGGCACCAGTCTAAGACCATGGAAAAATGAAAATAGAAAAATGGCATCGTTGGAAAAACAATCTGAAGTCCAATAGGACTGCCCTGACTCAGAACTGGACTACATTTCAGCATGCAGCTAAATGAATTCAATCAAGAAATATAGCCATGACTCATATAATAATAATAATAATAATAAATAATAATGATAATAATAATAAACAAATAAATAGATAACCAAATAATATAACTAATAATAATAAGTGGAGAAAAACAAAAGAAACTCAATCTCACTGAAATATAACTCATTCTTGTTTTCATTTATTATGTGTTTTCTCGGTAAAATTGGAAAATCACGTTCTAAATTTGCAATCGTTAATAATTGGGAAAAGTGAAAGCTCCCATTTAAATTGGGAAGGAGTGAGTATATGATAACAATGGAAGATAATTACATAAAATATTAGGAGTAGCATATTGGTGTAAATCTATGTCTTGCTTACTCGCTTTCTCTTTTTTTTTTCCCCTACGATCCATATTCACGCTTACAAGGAAATTCCTCCCAACACTTGACTGTTGTTATCTTTTATATTACAGCAAGTGTCTTGGTTGCGTTTATGTTCAGCGTGAACTGAAATCATCAGACTCCAAGGGGGTCTCAGGTATGTTTTCCTTTTAAATTTCAAAAACATTTTATTATTCATGGCACACCGTTAATAATATGGGTAAATGGTTTGGAAATCAAAGTTGCCTCCAAAGGTGGTCATGCATCTTTCGACAGCCGAGTATTAGAGAGAAAATATCAACCTGATATGTGGGGATGCTGTTTTCTCGTCCGTACATTTTTTCCATTTGGCACCAGATGAATAGCTTATCTTTCACAGTTATTTGCAGAACATACGTGAAAAAAATTCTTTCAATGAATCAGAGGATGTCCCCCTCTATCAAGTAACGGTGGGTCTTGCACGGTTACCGGTCTTTTTAACTATTACCGTTTATGTTCTCATCTTTGTTTGGTAGAGAAGATGACCAACGCTCCCCACCTAAGTGCTCGGTATCCCGATGATTCAGTAACTTACTTTGTCGGTTGGTTGGGGTTGGTATTGTACTTGTACCAAAGTGAGTTAGGCCCAAAAAAATAGATAAAAGCTTGCAAATTGGAGGAACTCAAACAAGTTCACACCTTTTTAAAAAACCCACTTTCCACCTCACTCTCCCGTTCAATTCTGGGTTTACAGTCATAAAGAGCCCTTCTTTCTCCCACATGTTCAACCATACTCGAATACAAAACAACAGTCACAAGCATGAGAAAGCAAAGCAAGATATCTACCAACACCTACTTCTTTGAGTCTAAGTAGGAACAGAAACATGATATAAAAAACGAATTCAGTTCCATAGGACTAAGTATGCGGCCGTTGAACTACCAATCCATTACAACTCCATAAGAGGCTAAGAATAAAGCTCTACAACACCACAAGTTCTCATAATATCATGACGCATCCAACTACTTTTTGATTTTTTTGGCATTGAGCAAATATTTGGTCTTAACTTTCTAGTAATTAATCTGATAAATAAAAATTTATATTAATATAATTATATTATTGATGGTACAGTACAGTATCCCGTATAGCCTTAAAAAGCAATACTATTACCATTCCATATAGTAGAAGCTGGTACAGTACAATCATACCAAAAGTTCGATTTCCAATCATCCGGTTAACAAATATGGTTAGTTCAGGATGGTTACGATTGGTAAGCTTAGTTTGGGAGAACCATGCCATTCCTACCATTAAACAAATCCGTCTTTATTTCCTAGTAGTGAATGTTGCCTCAGAAACCAAAAATCAGCTATTATTCCATTTGATCCTTAATGTAAGAGGATTTTTGAAATATTTATTGGTTCCAACTATAATATAAAGGTGCATTTTTTAATGTCTATTTGTTGAATAAATATCATTTTTACCCTTGGTAATATCAGTTTTCTTTGGGTTTGTGTGTTCCATGGTATTGATGTCATGGAGGATATATTTGGAACTTCATTTAAAAAATTACATGAATAAATGTGCTTCTTAGTACTAATGTTTTTCCTCATAGGAAGGCATATTGTCATCCAACCCTCTTTTATTTTCCAGCCCTTATCAGATATTATCAAAAGAATTACAATTCTAAACAGATTTTGTACCCAAATCCCGTGAAGCGGAGAGAAAGAGAAAAGGCCTATTAGACATGCAAAAATTTACCTATTCATAGCTAAATTGCGGAAGAAGATCGAATTTAGCCAAAGAGAAAGCTCTTAATTTTCATTCTTCACTGTCGAAGATGCGTTCAAAATCTGTTAGTAGTACTCCTTCGTGTCACTCAATTAGATTTTTATTCCCCTTTTCTTTAAGTTAATTCTCGAAACTTACTTGTAATAAAAATTGTTATAATAGTATTTCTAGATAACTTGACTTGTCAACTGAACTATGATTATGATACATTTGGATATTATAAAATTCAAGTGAGAAACAATGACAATTTTTAGTTTTGATTTTCTTTCTTATTTGTCAAACTAACAAATAGTATTATCAATGCATTCGCCATGTCATCTAGAGTTTCTATCACCATTTCTACATGTAGAAATGATTATGTAAATTACCAACACGAAACACCCTTGGAGTAGATTTTTCCTATTTGACTTTTCTATCATAAAAACTTCTGTGGATAGAAATGACTATTGAAGATGGTTATGAACAATTATTGAAGATGGCCTGTTAGCAGTTCAGTTGACAGGTCAAGTTATCTAATAAAAAAACATTACAATAATTAACTAAAGAAAAATGACTAAAAATCTAATTTTATGCCATGAATATTACTACTTAGATGTGAAAAAGGGGGAACTACTTTTGTGTGGTTTCGGACGCATCTGCGACATTGAATGAAGAATGAAAATTAAGGATTTTTTCTTTGGTCAAATTCGATCTTCTTCCGCAATTAGCTATGAATCAGGTAAATCCCTTTCCTTGTCTAATAGCCCTTTTTTTTCCGCGGTTTGGGTACAAAGTCTGTTTCAAATTGTAATTCTTTTGATATTATAAAGTTTGGGCTGGAAAATAAAAGATGTCTGGATGACACATTGTCTTCCTATGTGAGTATGTTAATATGATCACAGAAAAACGTGCTCAGTATGAAAAGATCTGTTCCTTGTAATTCTAGGCACCTAGTTATAATTTTGTTGGTTTGACCTCTCTTGTTTGCAGCTGTCATCACTGAAAGAATTCGAGAAGCTCATCAAAATAAGTCTGCTCCAAAGATGATGCTTTTCCCAGGTGGTGTTTGTAGTGCATTGTTCTCATACTAGTCTCTTTTCTGTCTGCTTAGGTTAAAAATTAGCTTTTACCCATGCCTTCAAATTGCAAGCAAATCATAAGAGAGAAAATTGGAAAATGAAAAATATTTGCCTCGTGATTCATTATTTTTGGGTGTAAAACCATGTATAATAACATTAATAAGTCTTTTGTGTTATACACAAGATAGAAAACTGTCTAGCTGCAATATTTCCCTCTTGGAAGCTTCTATTTTGCACGTTTGCTCATCTCCTTCACTAGATGGTTCTCTTTGTTTCTTTAATGTACTTTACTATGTTTATAATATTGTCTAACCAATAGTACTTCTTTTTGGTCCTTTGATAGAAGGCACAACCACAAATGGAGACTACCTCCTCCCATTTAAGAGGGGTGCATTTTTGGCAAATACTCCAGTGCTTCCTATCATTTTAAGATATCCATTCCAGAGACTTAGTCCTGCATGGGACTCTATTTCTGGGGTGAGTTGTTACAACATATTTGCAATGCTAGTCTTCGTTGGCTTGTTCTAACCGTAAATATCATGAGTGTACTCGACCTTGCGCAGAAGTGCTCTCTATTCTTTTTGGATTGTTTTGGCCAATTTTTTTTGGTCTTTCTTGCATAGAGACTAGAGTAGGTCTCCTATGTCACGTTGGACTCACCGTGAGACCGGTAATCTAAAACAAAATTTCATAAAATAAATGAAAAAGCACCAAAAAGTGCAGCTCTTTAAAAAAACGAAAATAACTAAAATACTAAAAAATGAACCCTAAGAAACTGAAACGAACCTTATAAACACCGGAAAAGCTGATGAAATACTAAAAAAACCCTAATATCAAATAACCCTAAAAAACTGAAGACTTTAAGAAAAATAAAAAGAACCAAAAAAGGGGAAGGACCCCCCCCCCCCCCCCCAAAAAAATAAAAAAATAAAAATAAAAATTATAAATAAATAAATAATAAACTCAAATCAACAACCGAAAAACTAAAGTCTAGGTTCCGTCTCACGGAATACATTGCACCGTCTCATTTGAGTTTTTGCCAATTTGGCTATGAGATTTAAACTGGTATTTGTGCCTGATTGAACTGCTCTTTATGCAGCTACTTGGATATCATCTTTGTGCACTGTTGATAGCTGGTCTTTAATTAACAATGGCATGATTTTACATTATATCATGCATTCGAGTTTATGATGCAACATGGATCCATAAGCAGTAGACAAGGCATGGGTGACTGGATTAAGGCCCTGTTCTTTTGGACTTATTTTGATTTTGATTCGATTCAGTCCATCTGATTCAGTCAGTCGAGTCCATTCAGTTAAGTTGAGTTGAGTTGAGTTCAGTTCAGCCCAGTTCTTCTTCTTATTATTATTAATCTTAATTATTATTATTGTTATTATTATTAATAATATTACTATTATCGTTGTTGTTGTTAATTACTATTATTATTATTATTATTTACCATTATTATTATTATTATTATTATTATTATTATTTACCCTTAATATATATTTCGATTCGATTCGCCCATCTGAATTCGATTCGATTCGATTGATTGATTCATTCGATCAGTCGATTGATCGATTCGATTGATTCGATCAGATTCATTCGATCGATTCGATCAGTCGATTGATTCGATCGATCCAGATCCATTCGATTCGATTCGATTCAGATTCATTCAGTCCAAAAGAACAGGGCCTAACTGGGGTATTTTAGTCATTTACTCATTTATCTCTTATATATTCATCACGAATCCATGTTGCATCATGGACACGGGTCCATGATAAATTTTGATTCTTGTTGAAACATTTCATAGCTGTTGCTATTTATTGTTGAGATATCTTCGTATTCATTTGCAGTCAGCTTTTTACGTGCTGATTGAGTATTAAATCTACCGTGCAGGTGCGCCATGTGATTCTCCTTCTCTGTCAATTTGTAAACTACATTGAAGTGGCAAAATTACCAGTTTACGACCCATCGGAACAAGAAAAGGAAGATCCCAAGATTTATGCTGAGAATGTCAGACAGCTGATGGCTCATGAGGTACTTCTTTTTTCCCCTTGAGACTCTTTGAGTTGGTGCAAATAATATTGAGTCAAAATTATTCATCGATTGCTTTTGTGTGTGGAATCTCACCAGTTTCATCCTTTCCGGCTGCAATCTGTTATGTATCTCATGTCGATCAAATATCAATATTGCAATTTCAACTAGGATTTATGTCCAGTTGGCAAATACAAAAACTGAAAATGATCATAAAGTTGGGATTTATTACATTTATCTAGTTATTGTTCATTCGTTCCCCTGCTGGGAAAGCCATGACACCTGTTACTTTTATGATGCAGGGAAATTTGATTCTTTCAGACATTGGATTGGCAGAAAAACGAGTTTATCTTTCTGTGCTCGATGGTAATATTAGTAGTATGCCTAGTGTTTTGCATCAGAAAGATGATTGATCAATAATTCCACCGTACATCTGGCTCTGAAAGTTCGCTACCATTTTGGAAATTTAAAAGTTAAAAATATAGGAAGCAATGTGGGAAGGTCTGTAAAAAAAAAAAAAAAAGAGGCTCCGATGTCTTGTTTCTCGAATTCCATATCAAGAGCTCTACATGAACAAACCGTTCTTTCGATAGAAACACGGTTAATCTGAATGATCTCTTTGCTGTACATGCAGGTTTATTGAGTGAAAGATAGTCAGGGTTCGCCATGTGTGCAAATTATGAATAAGTGTACTTTTTGACCTCTGTAAAAAGTTACCGCAGGAAGAAATTGTTGGTTGTTGATATCTAAGTATTGTTGTCCGGGCATCTTTAGCTACTGTTTGCAGCATTAAGAACTTTCATAAATTCGTATTTTTTTGGTTTCTTAATGAAGCAAAGGAGACGGCTGAAATCTAGACCTTCAAACTAGAGGTGGTATTCGGGCCGGGCCCGGGCCGGTTCGGGCCGGGCTGCTAAAGCCCGCTCCATTTAAGGGCTGGGTCGGGCCGGTCCTTCTTTTTTGGCGGGCCGGGCCGGTCCTTCTTTTTTGGCGGGCCGGGCCGGTCTTTTTTACAAAGGCCCTTAAATTTTTGGCCGGGCCGGGCCATTATGTACATGGACCGGGTTGAACATTTTTTTCTTCATTGCAAGACAGAAATTTTATTACAAATACCAACAAAATGAACTTGAACTTTATTATAAAGAAAGAACAACTCTCTCCCCCCTCTCTCTCTCTCATTTTACTCCTCTTCAAGTTAATTAAGAAGTGCTCCTATAGTGCATCGGACTATTATCGGGTGTGAAATGTTAGTGGACATAGAATGTTGAAATGTACTCTTACTACTGCATGCCTCTTGGACATAATAAGATGTGATTTACTAAATGAAAACTGAATTTTGTACTTTTTTCAGGCTATAAATTGAGGAAAGAAATAAAAAATCCTATTGGGCATTCCCAGTTCACGGTCTTTAGATGGGCTAAACGGATCGGGCCTTCCCGGTTCACGGGCTAACACGGGCCCGGGTCGGTCCGGGCCGGGCCAGCGGTTTTAGGCGGGCTCGGGTCGGTCCGGGCCGGGCCTCTAAAACAAAGGCCCCTAAGGCCCACATAACCTAAATGTACACGGGCCGGGCCGGGCCAAATGGTAAACGGGCCGGTCCGGGGCGGTTTTTAAGCGTGCCGAGCCGTGCCGGGCTGTTCTGCGACCGGCCCACATACCACCTCTACTTCAAACCATGGAGCTAAATATCGAAGACAAGGGCGGGTTTATTTTTTCTTTTGCCTCCGACGGCCAATATGTTTTTTCTAGCAATTTTAATCCGATTCTGACATTGCCATTGTGCCATTGGCGTGTCAGCCACTATTGTCTTCATTATATCACCCCCAAGGCTCAGTTGATTCTATTAAACAAAATGATAGGTTGTGTAACCAAGTAGACGATAACTATACGAGGATGATATATCACATACTGCAGAGGTGAGGAGGATACATTTCAGAAGGTTTTGTAGCAAAAATATAATTTACATATCAAGATTCAGATGCCAAAGGACACAGAAATCTCTTGATATCATCAATATGATATAGCATGGAAATAATTAAATCCGTGTTAATTTAGAGCTTATAAGGTGATGAGCTTATAATCAAATCCGTGTTAGTAAAAAATAATCGTTTACCTTTTAGAATCTTTCTTAGAATATAATATGTGAAAATATTAAATTTAAGGTGCAGTAACATTGAAAAAAAAAATCAAATAATAGAAATTTATTAAGTTAATTTTTTTTAATATTAAATAATCTCAAATTAATATATTGCCGGGACAACAAGAGACAAAAGTCTAATCAAATAACATGTCCGTCTGTATAGCAGTTAACTAGAGAATGACATGTGTTCAAGCATGATTTTCTATACAATTCTAACCATTTTGCTACGGGATGTCATTTTTTACCTTTTCAACAAGGGACGTTATATTCGACTATTTTCACCCAGGGCGTCACATTCGACACATTTTGCTGCAGTATGTCAATATCGGCTAGTTTCACTCCGGACCTCAAATGGGTGGATAATAACATCATGTAATGAAACTGGTTGAAAAAGGCGCCCCATGACGAAACAGGTCGGAGAATGACGTATTATGGCAAAAATAGTTGAAAATGACATCTCAAAGCGAAATAGGTCGAAAATGACGTTTCACACCGAAAACGGTCAAAAGTGTCGCCCCAGAGCGAAATGAATTGAAAATAAGTACAAGTGCGAAATAGGTCGAAAATGTCATCCTAGAGCGAAATGGGTCGAAAATAACGTCCTTGGACAATACGGGTCGAAAATAATGTCCCGAGGCGAAACAGGTAGAAAATGACGTCAAGAGACGAAACCAGTCGAAAATGTCTTCCTGCGGCAAAACGGTCGAAAATGATGCCCCAAGATTGAACTAGCCGAAAATAACGTCATATGGTGTAACACCCCCAAAACCGATCGGGAATATTACAGCGCCGTGGGCCCCACATTGGAACCCACAAGGCAAAAATCATTTTCACAAACGTTTAAAAATGCCAAAAGGCCAATGACGGTAATGTTTTAAATTCTCAAATATTTTTCAAAATGTTGTTCTCACTTACCGTCAGAAAATACCATTTGAAAGTACAAGGCAAAGACGCCGAAAGGGCATTTAGAAAGTAAACACGAGTTGGAAAAATACTGAAAGCCATTATAAAATTTCACCCGCAGCGAATAGAGATACAATTTAATACATTTGCAGCGGAATTACAAAAACCAGAAAGAACACTCGAATCCCAATAACCACGCCATAGCCAGTATCACCGGAAGGCTCATCCCTTCACGACCGCTACTAGCTCGAACTCCGAGTACCTAAAAGATAAAACCCACGACGGGGTCAGTCATAATACTCAACAATGATAACGATCACATCACAAAAAC
The DNA here is from genome assembly GCA_033398695.1 of Orobanche coerulescens. Lineage (NCBI taxonomy): Eukaryota > Viridiplantae > Streptophyta > Magnoliopsida > Lamiales > Orobanchaceae > Orobanche > Orobanche coerulescens. The sequence continues at coordinate 10,385,514 of CM065802.1, read as the reverse complement.
AATAATATCAATGTAATTACGAGGTAGGAATATTTCCAATGTAATATTACCGACATAACCTTACCAACCCATCACAATCCATATCAAATCAATCCTTACCATAATCCACATCTCACGTCCTTAAGTGACGAATGAATTCAAAAGTAACCCTTTGTACTGTATCCGAAACAATACCAAGCTCTTCAAACATAAACATATCTTCCAATACGGAATAATCTGACCAAGTCCGATTCTGTCCGCTGGATTGCACAATCGGATCCCAATCCTGATAAAACCGATATCACACGGCACATCTGTAAACCAACTGTCCCGAGACAATGGCAAGTCCCGAATATCAATACAAGCATGAATGCTCACACAATCAATAATGATAAACAATCAATGCATCAAAACGGGAATATCAATGACATGATGACTCCACACAAGATCGACAAAGGATCAACCACGGACGAGAATACCATGATGTGGTAACTCCAACAAGATCAGTGAAGGATCAACAACCGAGAATACCAACAATACGGTAAACTCCAATAAGATCAATAAAGGATCAACAACCGAGTCCTTGGACAATACGGGTCGAAAATAATGTCCCAAGGCGAAACAGGTAGAAAATGACGTCAAGAGACGAAACCAGTCCAAAATGTCTTCCTGCGGCAAAACGGTCGAAAATGATGTCCCAAGATTGAACTAGCCGAAAATAACGTCATATGGTGTAACACCCCCAAAACCGATCGGGAATATTACAGCGCCGTGGGCCCCACATTGGAACCCACAAGGCAAAAATCATTTTCGCAAATGTTTAAAAATGCCAAAATGTCAATGACGGTAATGTTTTAAATACTCAAATATTTTTCAAAATGTTGTTCTCACTTACCGTCAGAAAATACCATTTGAAAGTACAAGGCAAAGACGCCGAAAGGGCATTTAGAAAGTAAACACGAGTTGGAAAAATACTGAAAGCCATTATAAAATTTCACCCGCAGCGAATAGAGATACAATTTAATACATTTGCAGCGGAATTACAAAAACCAGAAAGAACACTCGAATCCCAATAACCACGCCATAGCCAGTATCACGGGAAGGCTCATCCCTTCACGACCGCTACTAGCTCGAACTCCGAGTACCTAAAAGATAAAACCCACGACGGGGTCAGTCATAATACTCAACAATGATAACGATCACATCACAAAAACAATAATATCAATGTAATTACGAGGTAGGAATATTTCCAATGTAATCTTACCGACATAACCTTACCAACCCATCACAATCCATATCAAATCAATCCTTACCATAATCCACATCTCACGTCCTTAAGTGACGAATGAATTCAAAAGTAACCCTTTGTACTGTATCCGAAACAATACCAAGCTCCTCAAACATAAACATATCTTCCAATACGGAATAATCTGACCAAGTCCGATTCTGTCCGCTGGATCGCACAATCGGATCCCAATCCTGATAAAACCGATATCACACGGCACATCTGTAAACCAACTGTCCCGAGACAATGGCAAGTCCCGAATATCAATACAAGCATGAATGCTCACACAATCAATAATGATAAACAATCAATGCATCAAAATGGGAATATCAATGACATGATGACTCCACACAAGATCGACAAAGGATCAACCACGAACGAGAATACCATGATGTGGTAACTCCAACAAGATCAGTGAAGGATCAACAACCGAGAATACCAACAATACGGTAAACTCCAATAAGATCAATAAAGGATCAACAACCGAGAATACCAAGACACGGTAAACTCCAATAAGATCAATAGAGTGACAATAACCGACAATACCGACGACATGGTAAACTCCAATAAGATCAATATAAAGGATCAACAACCGAGAATACCAAAGATACGGTAAACTCCAATAAGATCAATAGAGAGACAATAACCGACAATACCGACGACACGGTAAACTCCAATAAGATCAATAAAGGATCAACAACCGAGAATACTAAAGATACGGTAAACTCCAATAAGATCAATAGAGAGACAATAACCGATAATACCGACGACACGATAAACTCTAATAAGATCAATAAAGGATCAACAACCGAGAATACCAAAGATACGGTAAACTCCAATAAGATCAATAGAGAGACAATAACCGACAATACCGATGACACAGTAAACTCCAATAAGATTAATAAAGGAACAATAGCCGAGAATACCGGCGACACGGTAAACCCCAACAAGAGCAATAAGGATTCAACAACCAATGGTACCGACGACACGGTAAACTCCAACAGGAATCAATCAAGGACCACAACCGAGAATACCAACGGCAAGGCAACTCCCAACGGAATCAAATAAGAATCAATAACGAACGAGATTACCAATGATAGGGGGAACTCCAAACGAGATTAATAAAGGGTCGATGACAAACGAGTTGACCATTGGTATGGTAACTCCAAACGAGGTCAGAAAAGGGTCAACGGGGACAAATATATGAGAGAATAAAATCTTCAACCATATACAAATCATATATACGGAATTTCAAGACAACCCGACTATCTAATAGATCCGATTACACATGGACTGTGAACGACCAATCAACAAAACTCAAGATGGACGTCACGATACGCCCGATCCGGACATGTGTCCGTGTACAAGCCAGCCACGGGTATTGATCAAATACACGTCTGGTCTCGTACCTAATCAGCCTCACGAAGTACGTCTCGTGTGAACGGTTCAATATGAGGTCGAAGCCAACATATGCTACATGTACCCGTCCCAAAAATCCTACACATGAACGATCAGAACGTATCTGACTCCAGATATGCCATGATACAACATGACAACAAATCCCGAAGAACGCACATCCAACAAGGATCAGAAGACTTCCAAGAGAACAACAATAACTCGATCATGAAGACCGACACGACCACAATGTCGTATTCCGTTAGACAACAGTTCACATCATGCTCAACAATGCATATGATAATAGCACATACTTATTTATATCGAGTAGACCTTGTGTTGTTGTCGGTTCTTATGAACTAATTTTTTTACATTAGCATCTACTCAGGAACACTCCGGACAATATCACATAAACTCCCAAGGCAGCAGCCAAGGGTCACGGAAGTATCTACTCAAAAATACTCCGGACATAGGTGCCATTTAGGTCATATCCCCTAACACATTTCCATACGGGTACCATACATGTTTTATCGCCAACACATCGGCCCCACAGATTACAACTCAAAGAAAGAGCACATCACAAAACGTAACAAACAATGGTGCACACTCACCACATGAAATATCAACACACACATGCAATAATGCAACATGATGATTATCATAATCTAACAATATTAATTTACCTCAAGCTGGAGACGCTAACCTTTCCACGACCAACATCCCTGAACGAATAAGCGGTTATCCGAATAATCCAAAAATGAAGTACAGTCCATAAATAATACCAAACCACCACCGCGAGTTCAATGTCGGCATGATAACTAACCTTGATATCTAATCTCTCACATAATAGACCAAATATAATTCACGTCTCCGTTTCCACTAGACATCTTTAAAATCATATACGTTATGATTTACCTTAATCCAAGCATAACATGCATACCATCATCCCGATAATTCATATTCTATGATACCATTTCTATATGAATCATAAATGAAATGAAAACGAAATCATTTATTAAACATTACGAACTGAGCAAAGCATAACTTGCCTCGATACCGATACGATGAAGTTGTGACTAATCCCGTCGTGTTCATCTACAAGCTCCGCAGCCCCGACCAAGGTGATTCATGCATCCTCCAATTCCAATCGTATCACAACGGTTAATCATCAACGATCACTTAACGCAACCTAGTGCAATGATCAATCAACAATATGTTCGATAACAATCAACAACCGATATAACCAACTAATCAAACTCAACGGTTCAACGACATTTCGATCATACGAAACCAATCCATATCAACTCTTAACAATGCGAATACAAGCCGAAATACGATAATCAATAATTCTAACAATGTCTTCAACATTCTTGGTTCCGACTTCAATTTTAATTACGGATTAACACGGCTCATCTTTGTAAATTCATTGGAATAAAATTACCGATTATCATCACGATAGTCATAGGCCAAAATTAACCGTAATTCTTCCCAATTTCATAAAATCACGACATATATAATTCAAGTGTTCTTCAAGGATACGAATCAATCCATAATCATGATTGTGGCCAACAAAACGACGTGATTCGGTGGGTTCCATCATCTAACCCATCATTTAATTCTTAATCCAAGGTATTTATCATCATGTTCCTTAACATACGATTCATACAACCTCAAGAATCATAACAACAACACCGTAACCATCATCATACGAAGAAGAACGTCAAGAACAATATCAAAATCCGAATCAAGGAGAGGATTATCCGACATACCTCTTAGAAGATGAAATTCACAAGTGACCACCTCAAGAATCAATGATATATCCATATCTCAAGCTCCAATCCCATGTTTCCAAGCTCATAATCGACTTTGAAGGGCTGAAAACTCCATCTTTGAGTGGTTGAAGGCGAAAACGAAGTGAAATTCTGAAGAGAAATGAAATGACGGGCGTCCACTTATATAAACCTCTAACGTGTTACGTACGTAACACACCAAGGTTAACGTACGTAACTCACTCTTACGTACGCTATCTGACCTTGGTAGCGTACGTAATGATTGTCCAGGTGCCACTGACTCATTTCGTTCATATCCTTACGTACGTAACACCTTTTCCATAACGTACGTAATGCGTACGTTGATTTGCTACAGTAACACACCTTCTTAACGTACGTAATGATACATCCTTAACGTACGTAAGGCTCGAAGTTGACTCGCTCGCGTCGAAAGCTACCGACACCGGGCCCACCTGCCGACCACGACTCGATCCTGTCCGATTCCCTTCTTAACGTACGTTATGTATCCAACTTAACGTACGTTAAGCTTGCTTATTTACGTACGTAAGCTTCATCACCTAACGTACGTAATGGATTTCATACTTAGCCATTTTGCTCCTGTCTGTCATCTCAATATACTGAATATGTACACGCGACATACTGAATACATACGCTCGTTCCGATAACATTCTCATACGATACATCTGATGCACGATATCCTTAAACACAACTGTGGACCAAGTACGGCAATTTGTACAAATACTCATACAGTATATCCGACATCGAAAAACATATCAAGCATGTAATATCCTAGAATTAAAATAACCTCGATAGACATATCGGCACGACTGTCACAGTTCCCAAAATTTATCCATCCATAATGTATCGGTCCCACCCTGTACAGTACAACTCAGATAAAATAATGCGAAAAATCGTAGTGAAATTCTAGGATATTACATATGGCGAGAATGTCGTTTCGCGAAAAAAATGGTCGAAAATAAAGTTCTCAAACGAAGCAAGGCGAAAATAAATTCCCATGATGAGAGGGAAAAAATATCGCTCTGGGGCAAAACATGTCAAAAATATTATTCGTGGCAAATGGCCCGAAAATAATGTGACGGGTGAAATAGGTGAAAATAATCTTTTATGATGAGATAGGTCGCAAATGTCATCCGAGGACGAAATGGATCGAAAATGACATCCCATGGCGAAACGGGTCACAAATGACGTTCCAAGGTGAAACAGGCCAAAAATGATGTCCTCGGGCGAATCGGGGTCGAAAATGAGGTCTTGAGGTGGAACGAGTTGAAAACGCTTTACGTAATGAAACAGGTCGATAACGATGTCCCGAGGCAAAATGGGTCGAAAACTACGTCCCAGACGAAAACAATAAAAGAATGACATTACGTCGGGGGACAAAATGAGTAGAAAATTATTTCCTATAACAAAATGGGACGAAAATATCGCTCTGGAGCGAAACGAGTTAAAAATGACGTCCTAAGGTGAAACATGTCGAATATAACATGCGAAACGAGTCGAAAATAACGTCCCGTGATGAAGTAGTCGAAAGTAACATCCCGATGCAAAAGGACCAGAATGATGTTCCTGACAAAAATGGTTGAAAATGCCGTCCTGAGACAAAATGAGTAGAAAATGACGCATCGGAGCGAAACACGTCGAAAATAACACTTGCTGGTGAAACAAGTCGAAAATGACGTCAAACAGCGTAACGGGACAGAAATGGCATTTGGGGTGGAACGAGTCAAAAATAATATCCCGACGCAGAAAAAAGTCGAAAATAATGTTCAATCGCGACACGGGTCGAAAATAACATTCCAGAAAAAACAGGTCAAAATGACGTCCCTGAGAGGAATAGGTCAAAAACAACATCTCGTGGCGAAACAAGTTGAAATGTCGTCTAGAGACAAAACAGGTCGAAAATAATGTCTTGTGAAAACAATCGAAAATGACGTAACGATGTGAAACGAGTCGGAAATAACGTCCCTGTGTGAAACGGGCCAAAAATGACGCCCGTGAGCGAAAAAGGTCGAAATTGACGTCTCGAGTCCGAAATACACTGTAAACAAACAGGTCGAAAATAGCAGTAATGTGATATTTTTTGTGAGATATAATAATTTATTGAACTATGTGTAATTTGAGTATAAAGATAAATAATATCTAACAAAAAACTTATTTTAGGAATACAAAAAAAAAGTGAAACTTCTCACTTTAAGTGGGAACGAGTGTAATATATTAAGAATAAAATTAGAAATCAGATTCTACATTTGCAATTTTTAATAATTGAAGAAAATAAAAAACTTCAACCTAAATTGGAAAGAATCGAGTATTACTTTTGCCACCATTAAGAAGTTCCTGCCGTTCGAAGGCATCAACTCTCACTCAAAGGGTGCATCTGCATGTACTGGCATAAGCGTATCCTAGATCCAAAAGCTAGTGGTACACCGACATACGACAAGAAAAAGTAACGGACAACAAGAAAATGTTATGTAATAGAACATGTACTATCACTAAACAATTTATCCTCATCAAAGCTGCAAATGACGATGAAGGATTCAAACATGCAACACAATGTAAAAGTTTAGTGTTCTCCACATCAAATCTGGCATTAAGCTCTATAAATGCAAATCTAAAACACTAAACAAACAATCATTCTTGTAATGATGCATATTAGAAATACTTGAAGCTCGTCGCCTATATTTCTTTTCTTGGTCATATGGTGCATCCATATCAGGCACCATATTAATGCTTATTGCAAATTGCCACAACCTTAGACAATAGTGTTTCCCACCCGTCGTCCCTCATTTCCTGAAGGCGTTGCTGGGCAATATTAACAAGGTGGGTCGACTCGTCTACGGGGGTCGAGCGGCGAAATTGTTGTGTGACAAACAGTGTGTGTGTAGGCCTGTGAGTAAACCCATAAATTCAATTCGGTTGGAGAGATTTGGCTTGAAAAAGCTCGATTTGGGTTCGATTCTTCCCATCAAATATAGGGCCGAACACTAATTTTGAATTAGACCCAAATCGGATCAAATATTGGGCTCAGCCCGAATATTTTTTTGATTATCATTCGGTAACAAACATCAATATTTTTTGATGATCTTCATAGTTTTCACCATTTTAAAATAGTTTTTTACAAAATCGGATCGAAATATTTGTGAACGTTCGATCCGAAATATCGAACCGAATCGAATAATGAACCCAAAAAAATGGGTTTCAAACACGAATCAAACCTTCATTTTTGATATTCGGCCGAATCAAGCCGAATCAAATATGTTAAAAAAAAATCTAGCCGAACTTAGCTAATATTCGGTAGGGTTCGGCTCGGTAACAGCCCTATGTGTGTGTATTAGTCTATTGAGACTGATTATCTGTTCTCACAGGTCGCGGGACTCTTTTGTTCTCACATGTGGCGAGAAATTATTTTTAAATATAAACTACATAAAACTATGTCATTTTGACCAAAAAGCCATCGTTTCGTACGTCGAACAAAACGATATCATTTTTAATTAAAACGACGTCGTTTTGGTTTTGATCGCTAAATTCTGGTGGTGCAAAGATTCATGTAGGTCCTCCCCTGTATCGCTGTCCTAACACCCGGTTTTTCGTTTTTAATTAAAACGGCGTCGTTTTGGTTTTGATCGCTAAATTCTGGTGGTGCAAAGATTCATGTAGGTCCTCCCATGTACCGATGTCCTAACACCCAGTTTTTCCATCATCGGAGAAGTCCTACGGCTACGGGCATCAACTCTCTCTCAAAGGGTGCATCTGCACATACCGCTGTCCTAACACTCGGGTAGCTGTTTGCACGCACTCACCATCTTTATTAACATAGTTTTTTTTCCTCCCTCGTGTATGTACACTAATTATTTTACTTGTTATTTTTCCATGAAGGAATTTATTAGGAGAGCTGTCAATTAAGTCGGGAGAAGTTCGAATTCGAAACTCCATTGTGTGGCCAATTATTATTAGGGAAAACACACACAATCTTGTAATTTATATTTTTTTTCTTTTTTCTTTTTGGTTAAATTATTATAGTTTCAATTTCTCTTTCGCGCGTTTTGCAAAGAAGCTCTATCACTCGGATGGTTTATCATACTTTGTCCGAATTCGATATCAACATCCGACACTTCGAGATATGAAGAAATCCCATTATCAAGCACAGAGTCACTATCCTTGCCAACTCGTTGAAAACGAAAATATTTCACCATACACTCATTCGGGTATAGTCCTAGAGTCCTATAGTAACCCGTTAAAGTGATGATAAAAAAACTTGCAAACACACGGCATTAGCCAAATCACTCTCGATCCTTGGTTATTTCAGATTGGTCTAGTTCAGAATCGTCATGAGAATCCCCATCCTCTTCGGCGCTCTCATCTTCATACAAATTATTTCTGAAACTCCTCAGTTCCCTTTCTGCATCATCTTCATCAAACAAACTACTTCCGAGTTTTATGTCACGGTGTTTGACCAAAAGCCAGCGCAGCAATCGGTCTTCCTTGTTCAGGTAATAGAGCTCACTGTTGAAACTGGGCGGTGCCATCATCGTCAGCTGCGTCAGTTTGCCCTAAGAATGTATATAATCTTGTTAATATTAGTATCATTCTTTTACAAATTAACGTAAAAAAAAAGCCATGTAGCCACAAGTTCAATAGGGCGGTGCGGAAAAGAACATATAAGTCGAGCATGGAATTATTAGGAAGGGCTGTTCCAGAAGGAAAAAAAACTACTAATCAAGAGAATCAAGGGTCAATTACAAAAAAGTATACTTGGGGTTTGACCTCATACAGAAAAAAAAAAAAAAAAAAAAAAATTTAAAATTATACCCAAAATACCCCTGAGATTCTATTTTGTCTTAACATTTACCTCCATCATATAAGCAAAGAACATTTCAAATAAAACCCTTCATATATATAATATAATATAAAAGTGTTACTGTTGGCCCTCTCAATTACACTGAATCAAATCTTGGGGATAATTTTTATATTTTCGAAAGTAAGTCCGATTGTTTTGTAGCTAGTTCGAACCTCAAAGTTACTTTTTGTAATTATCCCAAGAAACAACAAGTCTGGAACTCAGAATGTTGGTGCCAGTGCTACAAGTCCATGTAAGGTGTTCTAAACCAACCAACCAAAATGCTGGCATTATTATTGGTCTCAAAAAATAAAACCGAACTGTTGAATTATCATTATTCTTATCTGGAAAGATATGGTGGTCATGAATATGAATTCCATTATGTCGAGTACTAAAAAAGTCAATGTGAATTAAGTTTGATGATCACGAAGAATTGAACTTATCAACCGACGACTATTAGCACATTTTCATTTCATTTACAACTTATCGAGAAGAACGTAAATGGATATGATTTTTAGTTGGTTGCTAGCATGCAGTAGCCGTTAGACGCCAATCACGCGGTAGCATGGTAACAGTTCTATTGTTTTATCTTAATACATGTTATTACTGTCTAGACCGTGCAGGCTCAATTTTTCGGCTGAGGCGTTTTTTCCACAGATTTCGGCCACAATCACCTCAGCCAAGGGACACCTACGCCTAGGCAGTAGTAGATTACTAGCCCGGTTGTCATAACACTGGTTACTTTAGCTTAAGCTTGATTACTAGAACAGTATAATCTTGATATTGTGATTTATAAATCTTCAATACATGAAATTAAACATAAATATTATATTCTGCAACTTAGTATATGATGGCTCATCAAATAGGAAATAGAAAAGTGAGTTCGACCTAAAAGGAGCTTCAGCTTTACAAAACAGAAAAAGCAACCAACTATGCAACAGCGAATATCAATTCATACAAATTACACAAGTTAAACCATAACAATTAAGAACCTCACAAATAAGAAACCAGAAAAGGCAATGCAAATGCAACTAGCGAAGCAGACTCGTAGATAAATGAAACAAAAGTTGGTTGCAAGGAAAGAAGAACTTACTTGATAGTATCGTCCATCAAGTTTCTTTATGCCATAACCCAACTGAACATCTCCAAATGACTTCATATCGGTCACTACTCCATTTCTTCTAAAGATATGCTTTCCAACCCGTGCAACCAAATCCATCACGGCCTCCTTCGCCACATTCGGTTTAAATAGAAGCATGCAATCATAAAGAGGCATTTTCCACTCCCCCTGCCTTGCCGCACCCCCTTTGAACTGGCAAAATGATCATTTTAAGCCAAAAACAAGTGGCGTACTATTCAGTAAGTTAATATATTGAAAGAATACAACTTGATGCATGCTATTGCGACTCCTTCAGAAATTTGCTGAAGGAGATGTGAAGAACCACGAAGCATTCATTCAATGATCAAAATCAACCTATGTTACATTTCATGATATATATCATCCAGTTATAACATTCCATCTTCCCACATCATATTAACCAACTGCAAGTTAGATGCACAATTAATCATCTGCTATTGCCATCATTTCTACCGGCTAGAGCGGAGCTGGCCTTCCGATACATTGACGCAAGAGCACAGTTCAACATAATTCCACTGTGAAAATATTCGCACAACAATAATCTGGGGAACTTGCGAATATGATTAACCAATCAAGATAGCCCAAATGCAAGTGTCCATCGCAACTTCAAAAGAAACATTAAAACTCCCGATGCAAATGCCCCAGTTTCCCAGATCGATAAGCAAACACAAAGTGAAAAATATACCCATCACCAAAATACAAAACGGGAGTCATGATAGATAAAGTTACCGGGAGAATATTGGCCGCTAAATTCCGCTAAAAGGCCATAACGGCACTATAACCCACTTAGCAATGATGGACCGCTGCGCGCAGCTAAACGCTATAGCGTCGCTACACGCCGCTATTGACTACTATGCTCGTATTTCCCTTCAGAATTCTTAAACCCTACTAGTACTAGTGGTAGAGACAGTGTCATTTTCTCTCTGATTTTTCTATTAAATAAAATCTGAGTCTCCAATTTTTTATTTTCCCAAAATAAATCTTGAACTAAACCGATGTTTTATGGGACATGCTCAAACTTTCCATCTACCAAGGTTTGTGCTGCACTGATATTGTTGCAGTATCAACAGTTCATAAATATTGTTTTCCAATACATTTCAAACCATAGTTGGTAATCGCGCATAGCACCCCATAGCGAGAAGATCCCAATGGCTATAGGGATCACTAAAGCGACTACCAAGGGCTATTTGAAATTAAAGCGCCACAGGTATATAAATGTATAATATATAGCATATACTAAATCATATTCAAGAGTTCACGCATAAACTGAAAGTAACACAGACATGTGTTCAAATAACACAAACATCAGTTCTAATACGAGAAAAAACATAATTAAAATTTATCTTACCTAAAAGCATGTTTAATATTTTGGGTTTTTGTATTTTTTTTTATCTTACCAAAAACACGTTTCTTGTGGTAATTGGAACCGGCAACCTACAAGAACGTTACAGAAAACCAATAAAACAAATAAAACCTGGAACAGGGAGAATGGAATAGCATTGCTATTCGACGCTATCGCAATTGGCGCTATCGTGAGAATAGCAATAGTGCTCGCTATCTAGGACAGCGCAACTCTTAGCACCCACTAGCTATGAAGCCTTTCTACGCTCCGCAACTCGTTGTAGCGAGCGCCACGGGCGCTATCAACAGCTATGGTTCAATAATAAACAACTACAAATAAACAGTTCACCTTACACACATGGTTTTATTGGACTTAAAACAAACTCAAATTCTATATCGGAGTGTCTATTATTAGGGAGAGGAAACAGCAAAAACAATGAATAAATATGTAAACAGCAACAGGTCTTTCATTTGCAAAAACCACTGCAACTTGACAAGCTACGTTCTTTCTCCAAATAGAGAGAATCATTCGAAGTCCATTGTACAGTTTGATCAATTATATCAATCCGTAGCAAATGTAACGGGTATTGAAGCTACAATTGGTTCATGTGTACGGTACAACTTCATATGGAAACAGCTCAAAATTTTTACTCTAGAATGTATTTTCCATGGTGTCGAGGTAATCCATGACATTTTTTGCGTACTTCTCATTATAAATCATGCATCAAAAGATACCCGTTGTAAAACTATTTTAAAGGAACAATATTATATGCTATATGCTAAGCTAAGCTGTCTTTTTAACCACCTATTTGTTTCCACACTAACAACAACATAGCAGAACATAATCGTCGATGCCCGAAAAGAAGATCACATAATCCAGTAACTTCAAACAAGTGCAAGAGCATGAGTACTTCATTAAAGGTAAGTATTTAGTTTGTCAAATAAATGGCATGTAATTCAGTTTAACAAAAAAAAATATATAATTCTGTTTTAACTCTTATGGACAGTAGCGTTCATGGTGGTGCTTCAGGATGCCAATGTACTGCGTCCAATATCAGAACAGCTGGAATCAGAATTGCACGTCTTACTGTGCGCCATAGCAAAAGAGAGCAAATCCTATTGCGCCAGTTCTATTCTAGTTTAGTATTTACTTGTTCATATTAGAATTGTATAGAATTTCTACTGTTTAGGCCTTAGGAATAAGTCATTTAATTCTGAACCTGACAATGAACCCCGGTGCTTCAAACGAATCGCCAGTAATTTTATTTTTTCTCGCCAGTAAAAACAGACGAAACATCTAACCGTCGAAGCTACAAGAAGCTCATAAGAAACTACTGTTGAAGCACATAATGAATAGCATGAATGTGAGCGAATTTAACGTCGTCTCCAATCACTGTAAAACAAAGGATAGTTCACCTAACATTTTCTCTGTTTTTTTTAATCAAGATTTAATTTGAAAAGTATACAAACTCACTTACCTGAGTAGCAATCTGTGTGGAATCCCAATAACTTAGTTCCCTTTGATTGAAGTGTAACACACAAAGGAAAACAAATTTACCTAGAGTATTGAAGATGAAAATACATATAACAAAGCAACAGTGAAGTTTCAAAACAATCAGATAAATTCACAAACAACTTGTTTAAAAAAAAATCAGCAACTTACCTTAATAGTTACAGAAATGTTCAAAAGCCAGATATTAATAGGTGCGCCGCCGTCGATTCTTCACCGTGCTGCTACCAACAAATCCAACGGGCTTAATATCTCTCTCTCTCTCTCTGTGTGCGTGTGTGTGGGAGAAGGGCAATGGGGAGGAGAGATGAACCGAGTGCGACTTTGTGTGCGTGGGCGTGGCGAGAACTAAAGTAGGAGATGCAGAGAGAAACCGAGAAAGAGAGAAGGTCGAAAGTGGCGGATTCAGGTCAGGGGTTTGAGAGAAATAAGATCTCAATTACAAAAAAAGTCCTCAAACATTTGAACAACAACAGATTTATCTATTTTAATAATAAATTGATTTATTTTCTAGACTGTTCTGCAATTATATTTTGCATTCTTTTTATACTTTTATAGATTATTATACATTAGAAACCTCTATACATTAATACAGTTAGGATCAGAAAAAATATTAATTTTAGAGAGGTATTAATTAATTGATAAATTAATGATTTATTAATTTAAAGAGGTATTTTATATTCAACCAATTTAAATTTAATTACATCAAAATTCTATAAATTTAAATTTAATTACATAGAGATATTAATGAGTATTCAATGTTGGGAACTTGAATCTAGTTAGCAATGTTAGGAACTTGAATCTAATTATTCAATGTTTTAAAACTAGATTCGTACGTATGTTCAATGTTTTAAAACTAGATTCATACGTACAATATGTTCAATGTTAAATACTTATGGAAGAATTACTATATATATAACAACAGATTTGTAAAAACAAACCAACAAATACAATGACTTCTCACTTAAAATGTGTTGAAAAAAAACATGACCGATCAAATACGCAAGTCACTATGTGAGTACAAGAGAGATCGTCCCACCATTACCCAAAAAGACTTGCAAAAGTGGCTCGGTCAGGATTTTCATTTGAAAGTTAGTCAAGGTACTATTTCAAACACTCTCAAGAGGTTATCTGAGTATCTTGATGCTAACTTAGAAAAAGGAGGAGAAACGAAGAGGCACGAACCAACAAAGTTTCCAGATATGAAAAAAGTTGTTTATGAGTGGTTCCTGCAATACCAATCGTGTGAACATATCGGGAGAGATCATTTTGGAGAAGGCGAGAGAGACAATGAAGATATTATATCCTCAACAACCTGCTGGGTCGAACAAATTTTCTCAAGGTTGGCTTGAAAAATTTAAGATGAGACATGGTATCAAGTCATTTCGTCGTTTCGGAGAATTGGTCCTGTTGACACACAAGAAATGGAGAAACAATTGGAGTTTATAAGGGAGAAAATAAACCGGTTCCCTATGAAAAATGTGTTTAATATGGATGAAAGCGGTTTGTTTTATGGGTTACAAGTCGATCATTCTCTTGCAACAAAACAACTGGAAGGAAAAAACAGGATAAAAAAGGCTTACCGTTGTTATCTGTTGCAATGAAGATGGATCAGAAAAAAAATTCCTTTATGGATCATTGGTAAGTATGCTAAATCATGTTGCTTCAAGAATGAGAATATCAGTTGCTTAAATTGTGAATATCGTGCTAACAAGAGAGCATGGATGACTAGTGTGCTTTTTGATGAATATGTTCGTTATATTGATCGAAAAATGCATGGTGGAAAATTTTTGTTGATGGTAGATAATTGTCCTGCCCATCCCAAAATTATTGAAGGACTAGATTGAGTTGTTCTTTCTACCACCTAACATGACATCAGAGATTCAACCTTGTGATGCTGGGATAATAAGAGCTTTCAAGATGAACTATCGTACGAGGCTCTATCGTATGATACTAGAAGGCTATGAGTTGGGACAATCCGATCCAGAAAAGCTTAATGTTCTAGACGCCATTAATCTTGCAGTCTCAGTCTGGACTATAAATCTGCAGTAAGAGACAATTGCCAATTGTTTCAGACATTGTAAAATTCGTTAAATGAATGAAGAAGATTCAACAAATTTACATACAGATACTGAAGCATGTACTCATGAACTCGCTACATTGATTAAAAATTTTCATCATCACAATCAAATGGGTGTCAATCATCTATTGGATTATCGTGGTGAAAATGAATGTTGTTCACAAATCCAAAGCTTAGAAGAAATTGTTGATACTATAATTGAAAATCCAATTGAGGATGGAGCTCAAGATGATACAGTATCATTAGAGCCGGTTACGCGAAAAGAAGCAATAGAAGCGTCGAAAATCCTTCATATTTTTTCATACAGTCAGAGTATACCACACCAAAGCTTTTAAGTGTCGTGGAAAAAGTGAGAGATGAGATTCATTTTGATTTGAATTTCAATAGAAAACAATCAACACTAGAGTCATATTTTACTAAGTTGTCTTAGTTATCTTTGTAATTTTCTGAGATTATTAATTTATGATGTTGATGGGACCCTTGATTTACAAAGGGGTCTAAAAAAATTATTATCTTATCAATTTATCGAAATTATTAATTTATGCTTGGGGTCAAGTCGAGACTGAAAAAAATATTAATTTTATAGAGTTTATTAATTTATCGAGTATTAATTTAAAAATGTTACATTGTATTAAAGTTGAAATGATATGAACTTTTTATAGTTATGAGTGTTTTGGAGAGGGAGTAGATTTAATTTTCCCTTTTTTACTTAAAATTTGTTTGATTTTTTTACTTAATGGATAATTTACACATTCTAATATATATTATATAAAAAAATTATAAAAATCTCACAAAATTATATCCACAAAATTGTGCTCATTTTGACCATTAATAATTTCAATTATATATGAACAAAAATTATAAAAAAATAATATTTGGAAAATACACATTAAGACAAATCAAATAATTACATTACTATAGTTTTTTTATATACTGGTTGTAATTCATGGTCAAAGTTTATGAATGTGACCAATAGAAGTCAAAATGAGCACAAATTTGTGGGACGGAGGGAGTAATAATTACAAAAAAAATGATTTGTATTGTTATCCAAATATAATATTCAGGAAATTAACTATTTTTTAAAGTATCCAACTATAATTTTACGTCATTGGATGATGGGCTTTGGAGACCCAAATGACTGGTATTCAAATATATTATTTTATGTAAACAAATTACCAATTATAAGTATTCAATGTGTCAGTTTTGTAATTATGTTCTTTATGTTAGATTTATTTAATTAATTTATAAATATTGTATAAATATGTAAATAATCCATATTAATAAATTGGACTTTGTAGTTTTCCAAACCTAGACAAGTTAAGTGGAAGTTATATTTATGGTAATATATTTCATTAAGAGTAATGCTATTTTTACACATCATTTACAACCTCTTTTACACCAAGCATTAAACAGTATTATACCACGTGCATTAAATGTGTAACTTTAGTAAATACTTTTAATATTTTGATACCGTATTATCTGTAAAGCACAAGGTACAACACTATTTAATGCAGTGTGTAAATTTTTAGTGTAAATGATGCGTAAGAGTATCATTACTCTTTTATTAAAATATTATTGTAATAATATAAGGATAAAATAATTTTGCTAGTAACATTTTTTAGTAATATCTATACTATATAATACTTATCCCCCTTAATTTAATGTGGAAGGGGGATTTAATTGTAACTTTTAATTGTAAATATATGAAGAGACTATTTTAATTATAACTTTTAATGTAAATAAACTAATTTAAATACAAAAGTTATGATAAACATCACAATGCAAATGCACCTTCTAATACACAAGGTGATTAAAATGAATTTTTAAATGATAGTATAAATTACAAGATGGTTAAATTTTAGCTATGAAATCTTAGATACAATCGGTGCATCGCACGGGTTGGATAAACCAAAAACAACCCCGGAGCAACATACGGGTTAGTAAAGTCTCATTTCATATAACTAATTACATAGACTAAAATAAAAGGACAATAACAATAAAAAAACATATAAACTTCTCTAAAAGGCATTTAAATTCTGCCATCTGCTCATTCAACCATCTGCCCCAACATTACGTACAAAACACGTGCACCTTATAATACACAAGGTGATTAAAATGAACTTCTAAATGATAGTATAAATTACAAGATGGTTAAATTTTAGCTATGAAATCTTAGATACAATCGGTGCATCGCACGGGTTGAATAAACCAAAAACAACTCCGGAGCAACATACGGGTTAGTAAAGCCTCATTTCATATAACTAATTACATAGACTAAAATAAAAGGACAATAACAATAAAAAAACATATAAACTTCTCTAAAAGGCATTTAAATTCTGCCATCTGCTCATTCAACCGCCTGCCCCAACATTACGTACAAAACATGTAGATATTCAACCAAAGACCGTGCATCGCACGAGTTGGATAATGCCTCGTATTATATAAACTAGATGTTCTCCGGTGCGATGCACCGCATAAGATATTTTCTTATTAAGAAATAATTTCTCGATCTCTAAATTTATTTTTGATGATTTTCGATATGAGTATCATATTAGCGTAATATTAATAAAAGACTTACTGAGTGTATTATGAGGTGTAATATAATTCAAGAAAGAATACCATATTAGCGGAGTGTTAAGTCAATTAGTGTCCATTACATGAACAAATTTCCTGGACATACCAAAAAAACAGTAGGAACAAATTTTGGGGACGAAAGTAATATGTGATTAAGTCTTAATATATGTGCGTGTGCAGTGTATGTTTTATTATTTTTAGTTATTATAATTAAATAAATATCATAATTTATTTTTTATGTAAGCAATAAATGAGTTAATATATTTTTATTTTGCATCAATTAATTTTAATGAAAATAAATATTCATATTTTTTCTAATATAATTTTTTTTGTGCATCGGTCATTATTGTAAATCCATCAAATTTATTATATTTATATGGATGTTTAGTTGAAAATTATGAAATAAAAATTATTTTGATATATTTTTCATTAAAAATAAACTTGATTTAAAAATTATAAACATTTAAAATTTTAAGCTAAAAAAATAAAGAAATGATTTTTTTTATTGGTAGATGAGTGTAAGTTGTGGAATAAAACTCGCACAATACATATCTATATTTTTTTTTTCAAAATTTAAGAATACATCTCTATACATAAACTTTATTTTAAAATAAAAAATCAAAAAGCTTACAAAGTGACATGTGTCACGACTCTCTTTTAATAGAAGTATAGATATAGATCTCATCAATTGCTTAAACGGTCGGAGCAGTTATTTAATGGGAACAGAATATCATAATTGATATTAGTAATATACTTATATAAATATAGATCTCATCAACTGCTTAAACGGTCGGAGAGCAGTTATTTAATGGGAACAAAATCTCATAATTAATATGATTTTCCATTTATTTTCATCGTTTCTTTTTCTTTTTCTTCTTCATGCAAATACTACATTTTTATTCCGTAGCATATATCTTCTCTTTATAAAAAATTAGAGAAACATCATATACACGCACATCCATAACGAGGCGATGATCGGCAGGGCGGACATCGCATGCGATTCCTAATTCAACTTGTTGGTGAAGGACGGTGGTGGGCGCACGATTAAGGGTGACTCGCGTTGTTCTCAATTTCAAGTCGTTGGTACGCCAACACTGCAGTATGTTCTCACAATCGTTCTTCTCATTTAATTCCCTACCAAAATTGACAACAACAATAAGAACATAGTCGTCTAAACAGCAACGATGGTCGTAGATGGCGTAGTGACGTACTGACGTGAGTAGTAGCATGGAAGTTGAATTAAGATTTTAATTTTTTATTTTCTTGAAAATCAAGAGAATTTGATTTATTAAATATATGCAAATATGTATATTAATGTAGCAAATATATGGCATTACGCGTATTAAGATCTATTGCTGAATCTTTTTTTATGGTATCCAAATATATTTTTTTGATTTTTTCTTTAGAAAAGTCAATGAACAATAGTTATGTGTTTAGTGAGTTTATGTAATTTATTCTAATTGAATTTGGATTTTTTTTGGAATAGTGCATAAACATAATTAGTGAACATTAGTTATGTGTTTACTGAGTTTATGTATTTTATTCTAATTGAATTTGGATTGGTACTGAGTTTGCAATGTGTCTCGTCATATAATCGATCGGATACTAAATGATACATGATTAGTTACTTGATTCGAATGTTTAATGAATAGTGAATATTCACCTAAATTAATTCTTATTTTGAATAAGCATGAATAAATATGGTCATCCAGTTCTATAATGATGAATACTACTATTTTATGTTTAAATAATCAAACAAATACATGGAATATCTCAAGATGTGTTCATCCAGTTTTAGTTGTTAGATATGCATAACTATTATCGAAGTATAATAGTAACATAATTAAAACAACTACTTTGCAAGTATTCATATGCTTATAATAAAAATTATAAATTTAAACAATTCAATATTCCACGATAAATGATATTCTTAACTACATTTAGGTAAGGGTTAATGACGCCAAAATTCACAACCTTTCATCCGACTTTCATTTTTTCCACAACTCTTTTAAAAATCCTGTAAATCCACAACCTTTGGCACTTGTTCGATTTTTTCATAATTTTGATTTAGCCCCAAATTCGGTCCTACGTGGACGCCGGGAGTGTGTCGCCGCCGAAAATTCAAACTGCGTCGTTTTAAGCTTAGGGTTAATAACGCCAAAATACACAACCTTTGATGCCCCTTTCATTTTTTCCACAAAGTTTGGCACTTGTTCGATTTTTTCCATTAACAGCATTTAAAAAGTTAGAAAAATATTTTCAATTTCTAGTTTTTTTGCACAATTTTAAGGACGGCTTTATAATGTAGGTCTTTTTTTTTCCAAAAAAAATCCGTTTGTAGAGTTTCTCTTTTTAGATTTTGACTAGTTAGTTTTCCAATTAGTATATCATGATCTTAAAACAATATACTTCCTAAAAACTGAAAGCTAAGAAAAAACCAAAAAAAGAAAACAGTTGAAATATGGGGAAAAAACAGATTATATTACATAAGTGGAAATAATTAAGGAAAACATTCTTGCCTATTTATTGCCATGAAACCAAATCACCTTACAAACAAACAATTGACATCCGAAAACACACACACACAAGAAAAAAACACTAATTATGTTAAGATACAAACAAACAAATGGGTGTTTTAATATTATCTGAAACTCTTGAAAATTAACTAGTCAAAATCTAAAAAGAGGAACTCTAGAAACTGATTTTTTTTTTGGAAAACCAAAAAAAAAAAAATAGAACTACATTATAAAGCCGTCCTTAAAATTGTGCAAAAAAATTAAAAATTGAAAATATTTTTCAACTTTTGAGATGCTGCTAATGGAAAAATCGAACAAGTGCCAAAGGTTGTGGAAAAAATGAAAGGGACATCAAATGTTGTTTATTTTGGCGTTATTAACCCTAAGCTGAAAACGACGCAGTTTGAATTTTCGGCGGCGACAACGTCCACGCAGGATCCACGTAGGACCGAATTTGGGGCTAAATCAAAATTATGGAAAAAACGGACAAGTGCCAAAGGTTGTGAATTTACAGGATTTTTAAAAAGGTTGTGGAAAAAATGAAAGTCGGATGAAAGATTGTGGATTTTGACGTCATTAACCCTTTAGGTAACCAAGCACACTTAATAAACTAGGGGTGTGCATGGTACGGTATGGTACGGTTTTAGGGTAAAACTGATACCGTACCAAATATGTTCGGTTTATTATGATTTAATACCATACACATACGGTTTTTTTCGGTTTGGTAGTTCGGTATTTCGGTTTGGTTTACATCGGTACGGTATTTTTTCGGTTTTTCTACTTGATACTTGATAGCATTAATAATACAAAAATACTCGAATAAATTAATTCAATAAGGTACCATAAATAGCTGATCCAAATTAATAGTTAAACCAAAAAAATCACATCAACCTTAAGATAGTAACTAATTTAATGTTCAAGTTTTTATCCAACTATTTTGGAGGATAAAAATAAAAAAATAAAATAAAAGACAAACAGGTGTCTTGAACTTCAATAAATTTGTTATACTTCTATATTCATATGAGTTTGTAACTACTATATATATATGATATATTATCATAAAAATATTTAATATAAATAACGGTACGGTACGATTTTTTTTCCTGGTATTTAAGTCAAATACCGTAACGTTACCGAAATTTCGGTTTTATAAAAAATAAAAACCATGTATGTCGGTTTAAGCAGTTTATCGATTTTTTCGGTACGGTTTTTACGGTGTGGTGCGATTTTTCGGTTTAATCGGTTTTTTGCACACCCCTATAATAAACAATGAATTTGGTATCCATTTGCCACGTACAAATAAACTGAACTGTTTCTTTTGTTGAAACATACAACACTCAAGCCTTATAAAATCACGAACAGTAATATAATCTTGATTCAATGTATACTTGACTAAATGAGCAATTATAATAAACATACAATTCGAGCCACGAATTGATATCTAATTTATATTAAGACGTGAAAAAATAAATTAAATATGTATTTCACACTTTATGCAAACTTTATATTCCCACATGTAACCATATTTTTGGTATCCATTATTGAAAATTTTCGAAATGTAATTTACTATGTAACAACAGGTATCTATTATATATTTCAATAAATAAAACTACTAAAATAAATATATGGAAAATTAGTATCTTAATATCTGAAATCAAATATAATAAGTATCTAAAATTACATTTCCTGGTAATCAAGTCCTAAGACGAAAATATCCTAACATCTGCAATTATTTTTCTTACTAAAATACTCCTCATATTTATTTAGATTAAATGCATTCTTTTCTTATCCTTAATAGTGGGAGAGTAGTTGTTGACTTAACCTCATTTCTTTTGATCGAATGAACTGAATCAACCGAATCGAATCGAATCGAATTGACCGAATCAACTAAATCGAACTTAATCGAATCGACGCAATCGAAATATATATTAAGGGTAAATAATAATAATAATAATAATAATGGTAAATAATAATAATAGTAATCAACAACAACAACGATAATAGTAATATTATTAGTAATGATAACAATAATAATAATTAAGATTAATAATAATAATAATAATAATAATAAGAAGAAGAAGAAGAAGAAGAAGAAATGAACTGACCTGAACTGAAAAACTGAAAAACTGAAAAATAAGTCCAAAAGAACAGTGACTTATTCATATATGGTTCTCTATCCCTTCCACACAACCTCTCTCTGTTCCTTTTTTCTTCTTCTCTTTTACACATTATAATATTTCTCTCGCGCCTTAGATCCAAGCCCATCACATCCACAACCCGTGAAAACCCTAACTCTTAATGGCAACCGCGAGATGCAGTGCTGTACTTGATTGCCGTGGCGAATAGACGATGGGTTGGACGAGTATTACAGCGGCAAATCGATGATGGTGCTCGGTTTTTGCTTTGGCTCTTGCATCTAAATTGTGTTATACTCACACATGGGTCTACGACTACTGCTGATAATACTACTACTGCTGCTATTAATAATAATAATAATAAAGTGTTTGAGGAGGAGGAGTTCCCCTAGGGCGGCCGTGGCCTGCGGTTTGCTGATGAACTCGATCCATAAAAATTCTCTCCTTCCTAACAGCATTGTCCTCAATGTTAAAATCCAAAAATTGTGCAAGCAACTTTGATTCATCTACTATGTTGAATCATCCACCTCCTTGTGGCGTTACTCTAGCAACAATTAGCGTAGTCGTCATCACCTGGCCACACCATACGATCACGTAAAACACAACAATAGAATCGAGATCGGACAACATAGAGTTAGGAACCTCGTGCAGGCAAACTACTTAATAGACGAACACGAAATCCACTTTCCAAGCTATAAACAGGTGATGTAGGCCCAACAAGTGTTCGTACTTCTATAAATGATCCACCACGACCAAGATACAATCAAAGACCCAAGAACGCAGGAGGCCCTCAATAAAATTCATGCTAGTATTTTCCCATATCCGATTCAAAATAGGCAATGGCTCTAGGAGACCGGCTAGCGATCGAGTGTCATATTTGTTGTGTTGACCAGTGTTTTCACTTGCGGCCGATTGCGCGCTATATTGCGCGCTATTGCGCAAAAAATATAGAAAACGCGACCAAGCGCATGGCCAGTTACTCTCGTTCTAGGTTTGCGCACGCAATTTGATGACGTGGCAACGCAATCGCTTAATTGCCTGCGCTATTTGCGCAATCGACCCTCTTGCGTGCGCTATTAGGGTTAATTTTTGAAAACCCTAATTAATTAAAACCTTCCACCTTAAGACAGCGGCAGGCAACCTGGAACAGAATTTACGGGCGAAAAATATTTCTCTGAACTCTTAAGCAGGGCTTTCTTCATCGACCGATCTCTCTCTCTCTCTCTCTCTCTCTCTCTCTCTCTCTCTCTCTCTCTCTCTCTCTCTCTCTCTCTCTCTCTCTTGGATGAACCGAACAGGCATAAGAGGTTTTTCCTTGCGACTTTCTTCTCTGTTCGAGTGTTTAGAATTTTTATGTGTTTGTAGGATTGAATATTTTCATAATTTGACTTATCTGGGTTTATTGTTCTTTATTATTATAAGAATTCTAGATTTTTTTGTTTATTTGATTTTATTTTGTGGCTATTTGCTTTGGTTATTTACCTATTTATATAGAAATATTATTTTATTTTTTACTTTTTTCATGTTCAAATTGCCTACGCTACGCGCTACGCTATTTTGCGCAACGCAATTCCTTACAAAAACGCTACGTGTCTGCGTAACGCAACTGAAAACACTGGTGTTGACAGACTAAGCACTCAGTAACGAATTGGCTCACGTCAACCATATTCGACCAATAAATTCGCCGTTAAACGTCTGTAGGTGCGCAAGCTCCGGCATGCCGCCACCCCCATACCCCCACCCCCGGCGGAGATGCATGAAACTCGCTCAATAGACGGGCAATGAAAGATGATTGAGGAGTAAGCACCGATCGACCACGGTAATAAAGAACTCCCTGCACCAAGGAAAAAACAAACTTCTTGTCCCGCATAGGGTCCGTTAATAATAATAGTCTAGCTATACCCACAAAGAGGCCCAATAATAATAATAATAATAATAATATCATAACAAGAACAATTCCGCCTAGCCCCCACCACTGATAAACTCAGTCCATAACAGAAGCTCAAAAGGAACTATTGTTGAAGCACATAATGAATAGCATGAATGTGAGAGAATCTAATGTCATCTCCAATCAAAGAATAGTTCACCTAACAATTTTTCTGTTTTTGTTTATCATGAATTAATTTGAAAAGTATACAAACTCAAGTTACCCGATTAGCAATGTATGTGCAAAATTGCAAATCCACTTAACTTTCTGTTAACATACAAAGGTAAACAAATTTACATAAGAGTATTAAAAACTAAAATACATATAACAAAATTCCAATGAAGTTTCAAAACAAGCAGAAAAAATCATGAACTACTTTTTGGTCTTCATCAACGGAATAATATAAATAACCCACTCTTGTATCCATACGCCTAACCTGGACCTGACTCAGTCTCGCGGAGCAGTTAATCCATCCAATTTCATCATACAAAAATATCTCGACGGGACCAATGCACCAGCCTTGCTGCACAGATCCACCACAACAGGCGCACGCCCATAATACCCCCGTCCCTTATCAACAAGTATTGGAGGATCTTGACGCCTTCTGATCCAAGCTGTTTTTGGAGGAACCAAATCATCCACTCTCGCCTTCTCCCAAAAATGGCCCCCACGAAAAGTGTCGTACTTAAACACCCCACACGTTCGGGCTTTGTGGCCCGATGGGCCCACATGCACTTCATTACAGTGTTTGCAAACCCTAGCCGGATAAACCAACAATAATTTGTGAATTCCAGATCGGACGGTCTCCCATGCATGCAGGGTTCTTGTAGCCGCTAATCTCAAATCATGTTCCGATAATTTCTCGAGATTAATCGTATTGGGTACAAGACTGTTTGGTGTAGTGACATTTCGATCATCCAAATTTGCCCCTGCTTGCATACAGAGCTCCAGGATTGCTGGGATTCTATCATAGTCGAATCTTTCGTGGTGTTTGACCACATTTTGGAACATTTTCTGAAGATGAAAAGTTTCTACGGGGACGAGTACGTCATTTAAACTTCCTTTAACCCAATTATGGACCTTGTTCTTTGCGTGACGGTGGTAACCATGGCAAGTTTTAATCAAGTGGCCACCTTCGCCTATAAAAACTTCGGGGCAGTATCTGTAACAAGAAAAAAAAAAGGAAAATTGTAAAAAAGAAAAAAAGAATAACTTACAGAAAATCTTGAAGATTGATGCTAAGCGGTACACATGAGAAGTAGATATGAGCTCAATCAATTGTACCATAATGTGTGCATCCAATCCAAAGCAAATTTAGTGATAATATAGATATATACTAGCCGGAGGAAGCTTGTCTTGGTTGGCACCATCTGAATAGGAAAGTAAAAACTTCGACATGTGTTAGATTTTGCAACTACATTTTAACAAATAAAAAGACATCATATATCCCGAGTCATTGACATCCAAAAGAATTATCATAGTACTTTATATGATAAATGTAAATAAATATTGCTGACTTCTCACTTCAGATTCTGGCCACAAGCACTCGGTGCCATTTATGGGCAGTGATGGCTATAAGGGGGCAGAGGGGAGGGCATCGCCCCCCCAACATTTCATCTAAATAAAATCAGCAATTTCATTTATCAAATTCCCAATTCACTAACCATCGGCACTATGCATCACAATTTCCCCATCAGTAAACCTAAAATATAAATTAAAAAAAATGACAATAAATTTTATAAACTCTACTTTCATTCAAACAATATTCCAACCACTAGTAACACCTATTAGCACGAGCAAAAGAGGTATAAATCCATTCATGTACCAAAAGATAGGGAGAATTTTTGCAATTACTTGCAAGACCAGACGGGAACGTGCTGGATGAGGGCTGATACGCCGTCGTATAGGGCGGCTCGAGCTTGGAGAACTTCATTGGCTATAGAGAGCATACATTTGACGGGATATTCCTTGGACCGTTCTTCAATCCGCTTCAAAATCATAGGCCTCAACTTCTTCAAATCCAATGGTTTTGTGTTGTAGAATCTATTACCACTAAACATTAGTTCCAGATTTAAGGAACTCTTTTGCCACCGTTTAAGCGCTCTCAGATTCATCTTCAATGCAGTCATGCTGCAAATACAGAAGTGAAAGAGGGCTCTTGAGGTTCTGCAAAGAGATGAAAACACTTTTCTATTTCTGAGAAAGTGTCGCCAGTGACCCTTTATAGTTTAACCAAAGGTAATGTCACTCATCGGGTAGTTGTTTTGTTTTTAGCCCCTTTATAATTATTAAATAACAAATGTCCCTCTATAAAAACTGAGGCTAAAATGGTCAACTGAAAAAAATAACAAACAACGCACAACCTCAATCTATCTATGTAACTATATTACTAGGGTTGAAAACGTGTGGCGCACATTTGCACTTTATATTTTAATCTTGTATAAATTAGCATTGGGTGAACGGAAAAACTATGATGAGGGTATAAGTTTAACGTTGAAGTTTGGTTAATGTTGTAAATAAGAAAAATTGTAAACCCTTGAGTCGCTCGGCTACGTTTAGTTGGAAAAGGTGGAAGTCAAGTAATTATAGAGTAAGATTATAACGGGTTAGAAACAACATAAGTTACACACTAAAGAATATAGTTCCAACGGGCCTCTTCTTTAGAGGAAAGCTAGAATGGATATCTTAATATTGATCATTGATATACAAATTTTCACTTGCTACAAATTTTCAACAATGAAACAGTTTCTGCAGACCGGTAAAGAAGCAGTAAATTTATGATT
Organism: Orobanche coerulescens; assembly: GCA_033398695.1. NCBI lineage: Eukaryota > Viridiplantae > Streptophyta > Magnoliopsida > Lamiales > Orobanchaceae > Orobanche > Orobanche coerulescens. The sequence goes on along the minus strand of CM065802.1, from coordinate 10,358,209 downwards.
GGAGTACATATAATAAGAAAAAATAGGAATGAAAAAGCAAAATAATGACTGAGAGCGCCATTTATATACTCCCTCCATCCCATTTCATTATACCCATTATAACGAAATGGGACGGAGGGAGTAACATATATGGCCCAGTGGCTTCCTAAATAAAGCATGTGATTTGTGAATGCGTTAAAAAAGCAATACAATTCGTGAATGTCACATAACAGAGCCAACCATTGAGAACAAGGTAAAAAGGAGGAACGAGAAGTGTCAGGCTCAGAGCCAGTCCTGACAAACCCAAGACCATGGACAAGTAAACAAAATGTGCTGAGGGACGACCACGATGAGTAAGCCGGTCTAATTGCAAGTATCATCATTAAGTAGTAAAACATTATATGTTAACAATTTTTTTTTTAACAAAATCACTAATTATGTTAAATAATAAAATAAAATCATGAGACAGAATAACTACCAAAATCAGGTTTCGAGTTCTGTTGTCTCATCTGTAATGATCCCTTCTAACACTTTTCGATATTCAAAAGTGGTCGATTGTGCACTCAACATCAACAACTTTCCATATATTTTTTTCAATACTCATTTTTAAACTTTTATCTTGATTCATTGTTATTAGCAAATAAGATTTAATTAACTTTAGCTTTGATGACTATTCAATTTATTTTTGAGAAATTTATAATTTCTTCTTGTTGTCTGTTTATTTTTCCTTTTTTACTATCTTGTTTATCCATAAGGGATAATAGCAATACAACCTAGAAAAAAAGTTCAATAATGAAGATTGTAATTATGATATTATTCAATATTTCATAACTGCTGTAGAAAAAATTAAAGAAACGGGAGAGAAAGATACAAACCTTAAAAATAAATCAGATGTTCAGATCTTTCCTTTCGGCATTCGGAATCTTGGCGATGTGTTGCTTTTGCCTCCTCTCTCAATCTCTGTGTTTCTCAATCTCTCATGTTTCGCTTTGTTGCGCAGCTGCTAATACAAAGAGAATAGAAGACGACGACGTTCTATTCTGCTGGGCCTGCCTTTTTAGGTTCGAAGACGACGACGTTCTATTCTGCTGGGCCTGCCTTTTTAGGTTTTTCTTTTGTTTGTCTATTTTTTTTTTTTTTTTTTTTTTTTGATAACTCGGTGATCAGAACATGTGACTAATCCTCCCTCAACGAACCCACTCTAACCCATTGAGAGAAGTAAATCGCGAGTCGCTCGAGCAATTCCAGGGTTCCCAATGCCTTTCGTACAGACACTGCGCGCGAGAAGCCCTTAAGCGGTGCAGCGCCAGTTCCCAAAGATTCTCGGGAGAACGATCGATTAGTCAAGACCTCCGGGTTCCAGCAAGGAAATACTCCCTGCGCCACAGCGCAAGATTAAACATTGATTAGCGGTTCTTGAAATTTAGGAGGCTAGAGGATCATAAAGAGAAAAACTTCCTCTTTCACCTCCTTTGGTGGGGTTAGAACCCAAGACCTCTCCAAAGGAGTGTCTTGGGAGTAGGCGTCCTACCACTGGACCACCAACCCTTTCCCCCTTGTCTATTTTTAGGATTTCCCTTTCCGGTCTTTCTTCTTGGTAGCTACTTATATTTATTACATCAAGCTAAAATTTATTATGATCGTTCATCATTAATACTATAATTCATATAATATATTATATTTTTATTTATAAATTTAGAAAAAACAAATGAAATTTCCATAATATCTTTAAAAATTACAAGTTTGATATTATTTTTTGAGAGAAGACATAATCTAGTCATATTGCTTACTAAATTGTAATATTTGTCATGCAACTTAGTTTGTACAAATTGTAACCAAAAAGAATACATTCGGACCAATTTACCCCTGACCTCCCTTATTTCTCCCCTGCCTCTCTCTCACTCATTCCCCCCCACCCACGCCTCTCTCCCTCTCTCTCTCTCTCTCTCTCTCTCTCTCTCTCTCTCTCTCTCATTTTTACATTTTCTCTCTTTTCCCCCGAGAAGTGGCGGAAGTTGTTGTCGCCGGTGGAGGAGAAGGTGGCGAAGCCGGCAGTTTGGTAAGGGAAACACGGCGGAAGAAGAAGGTATCTCCGGTGGAGGTTGCGGGTTCTCGTCGGAGGTCGCTGCGGCCGAGAAGTAGAAGCCATGGAAGGAGGAAGAATCAACCGGACAAGGAAGGAGGCAGGCTTCCGGCGAAGTCAGCGCCGGAAAAAAGTAGGGTTTCGGCGAAGTTGGCGCCTGAGTTTTGAAGGCGCCTGCAACCAGAGTGTGGTGGTGTGGTGACTTGCCAGAGGATATTGTCGAGCAGATCAAGCAGATCTGTGCATCATCGGGTTCCGACGCGCCACCCAAAAGCTCTGCGATTCGGAACTCGCCGGAGCGGGCGTGGGGCTTACTGGTGGAGAGTTTCTCGGCAACGGCGACGACGAGAAGGCACTGCAGCGACTGGCGACTGCGACGGCGCAGCGGAAGGCGACAACGATGGTGCCGCTGAGCGAGACTGCGCCGCGAGGGTGAGGAATGCCAGCGCGGCCATCATCAAGAGAGAGGAGATCTTGGAGACTGCCATTGTTAGGAAATAGCTTGAAATAATCGATTTTATTTCTCTTTCTCCAACTTTCTCTCTCTAAAAAAAATCATAGATCTAGTTTGAAATAAAGTTATTTTCGTATTTGTTTTTGATGATTTACAAGTTTTCATATGATTTCTGGTGATTCGTGGTATATTTGGGGTGATTTCCGATCGATTTGTATGTATTGGTGTTTTATATCTAGTTTTTCGCATGTTTGCATACGTGGTTACGAATTTACAGTTGTTACGATTTATTCATTTCGTACTGGGTTACCATGTTACAATATTGTCATTTCGTATCACTATGCCTTGATTTTCTATTAAGATTCTATCATTTCGTATCAGTATGAAGTTACGAAATTCGAATTTCATAACACATTTGTGCCGATTTGAAATTTTCATATTGGAGTTTGGTATACATGTTACGAATTCGTAACTGTTACGCTTGGAGAAATTGTAACTTCTTACCAAGTGTAACTAGTACGAAGTTACGAATTAATGACTTCGTATTAATGTAACCGTAATTATTTCCAGCTACGAATTAGTAAGGGTGTCACTGTTTACACTCTGGTATATTGATAATAAATTGTAACTTCTTACCAAGTGTAACAAGTACGAAGTTGCGAATTAATGACTTCGTATTAGTATAACCGTAACTATTTCTAGCTACGAATTAGTATCTATTTTAATGGGGTTCCAGCTATGTATTCGTCGTCCGTATATGTTTATGATTGTTAGTCAGGGTTGTGGGCGTATTCCGTTCGATTATTGTTATCATGTATGACTGAGTTGTGTTAATCCTTCATTTAGGAACAGTCGTGTTGTAACACCCCCGTGATTTACAGAGATATTACAGCGCCGTATATTCTTTTTGGGAGAACCTACCAGGCTTAGACCAACATAAAAGACAATGATCATCAATAGAAATGAGACATTCACACGCTTAAAATCAACGTCAACTTTCAAGACGACATACATCACCAAAACATACCAATACATGGTCCTGTTGGATCACAACAAAAAAACAACAGCTCATAATTGATCCAACACATCAACCATAACCAACATCAACACATTAAACCACATGTGACAGTACCCGCGCGAGTAAAAAACCAAACACGACTCTGACCATGCCAAAACAACCACCAAATCACAATGACACGTGATATCAGTGTTGCTCGTCACCCTCGTGCCTTTCCTGCGCCAGCTTGCCACTAAGACATGTACCTGAATGCACAACAAGTATATCCACCCCGAAAGGGATCAGCAAACAGCCGGTGCAAGTACAACGATCCCAAAATATGTACAACAGGTGAATAACATAAATCACAGTGCCATCACGGGTAATCCGGAGTACCATATCACAATCATCATCACAAAAGATCAATGGGGGCTGTACAGGTATTGTACCCCACGCGGAATACATACCCCTTCCCAGTGAGTCCTCATCAGGGCTCCCTGGTTGTACAAATCCAGCCAAGTGAACCGCAGAGGCCTCAGTCTACGGAACCCAGGGGACCCTCACTGGTTTTACTTGGCACACGACCACATGTCGCACATTCAAAAATCATCACTTTTTCACTAAATGGCACAAATCACATTTTTTGAAATTACCACTTTTCATAAAATCACATTTTCCACATATTCACACGAAGTACATCAAACACAATCAAAGTACTTGCATGAATACCACATATTCACACGGAGTACATCAAACACAATCAAAGTCCTTGCCTCAATTACAATGGTACAGGGAATGGTGAACAAAAGGACCTCCTGCCCGAACTTTCCTCAACGATTAGGTCCTAGCACAACACAGCACTATATCAAACACAGTACGACGGAAACGGAAAGGTTTACCCTAAGTTCTACTCTTAGGGACATTTATTCGGACACTATAGGGTCAGCATAGATCATTCATAACCATGGAAGAAACTCGAAACCTAATCCGTAAACTTCAACGAAAAACAAATGATTATAATTATAATGTCATAATGCAGCACAATCACGGCTAGATCTGGACTTTAGAGGTTAGAACCTCAAGAAAACCCTAAGATATGAAGAACTCGGGTTTCGCATGATTTACCTTGATCTGGATGATAAAAACTGATAAGATCTTGCTAATTTTGTTCCAGGAACTCAAAAACGTTGTTGGGTAGTGAAGTCTGGCCAAAACCTGCCTTTTCGTAAGTCCGGGACACTCAGCCGCGGGAGGAGGAAAGAAGGGAGAAAAATGTCAAGAACTGGACTACGCTGTCTTATTTATTCTGGACGCGATTAGCGCGCGCTACGGGCAAAGTGTAGCGTGCGCTATCGGGCTATAAGACAATCCACCACCGTTGAAATGCGGTGCAGAACTCTCTAGACTGGCCGCGTTAGCATGCGCTACCCGTAAGGGTTAGCGTGCGCTACCTGTTATTTTGTCCAGATTCCAGAACCCTCTGCATGCATAGACCGGCCATAATGGCGTGCGCTACCATGGCCAACTAACGTGCGCTACCAGTATATAATTAGCGTGCGCTAGCAACACAGTCTAGCGTGCGCTAATTGCTATTTCTCAATATCACCACTATGGAGTTGGTCAGAACGAACACCTCCTGACAAGCACATAACTCGACAATCATTAACAACCAACATACCAGTTCCAACTCCAATATACACACAGTTCCAGGCACCAAATAGTATGATATGGAACTTTCCCAAACCAACTCTCAACAGAATACGATCATTAATAAAATATATTATTAATAAAGTACGCAGACGTTACACCCTTACCCTCTTAAAAGAAGTTTCGTCCTTGAAACTTGAAACAGGAAATGGGGTCATCGAAATATATGTCTGAGTCATCAATTGTATTCATACACAACTTATTCTCAAACCGTAAACATTATACCAGTACACAACTATAAAAACATCGATACACAACATGCCCCCATTGAGCACAGCTCATGGGTTAACGACAACAGAGTTATCTTCGACCTCTTCTTTCGGGTCCTCTTTGGGATCTTCCTCGGGATCCTTTTCGTCTTCTGCGACTTCTTGTCCCACTACCAGAATTGGGGCCGCTTGGAGGATAGCAAGGATCTCCTCAGCGTTGGCCCGTATCACTGCTCTCTCTTGCTGCACCTGATCCTGGAGGGCCTCTCTTGTCTGAGTGTATTGGGCCTCCCTCTCTCGAAGAGTACGTTGTGCTGCAGCTAGCTGAGCTTCTAGCTGTGCAGCATGCTCGCGTTCTCGGGTAGCTATTTTCTGCGCAGTCTGATTTGCGTCTCGATGAAATTGTGCTACGGCCTCTAGATAATTGATATGTTCTAAGCAACGAGTGTGCTTAGTAGGATCCATACTCACAAGGTTATTCAAGTATTTTTCTTCGATCAACGTCTTGAGTCTACTATGGAAATACCTCTCAGAGCCTTATATACATCAAACCGATCTTAAGTCGGCGGTCCTGGAGGTGCTGCAGTTGTTTCTAGTAGCCGCTATTATGGCGGCGCCGTCATTTAGTGTCAATTATCCCTCGCCGCCCAAAATAATAATAATAGTGATGAAAATCTTGATGATAAATTCATAAAGGCTTCCGATAAGGATCGAGTCAATCGATGGTACGAATACAAGCAAAATATTGGTCAACTAAAAGATACAGTCACGGACTCTCGGTATTCCCACTTGATGTCAAGGCATGATGACCATCTCCCAGATGTCGCTCGTCGAGACTAGCGAACCGAAAAAAAAACAGAAAACTGAATCAGAAAGAAAATGAACTAATGGGGAAATAAAATTATTACCCGTACTTCTTTCGAAATAAGTTTCGTCCCAAAAGCTTAGATTATGAAACAATCAAGGCAAGGCACTTTAGATAACACACGTTATCTCCTACCAACAGCGGATACGAAACTCCGTGTCTTATGAAGCCGCTGCGGTCTGATTCAATACGCAGGAACGTTTATGAAGTGCAATGATCATGAACCACTATGGTTAATAATCCGAATAGTATAACAATTAAAATGCGGGTTTAACGCTAAACATATATATATATATAATTCCGACAACTTCAAAGGTTTGGAAAAAATCACATATTGGAACAGATACCTGAACCTTAAAGAAATGAGATGCTCGAGAATCACGATGCAAGATCGAGCAACAACAATCGAACCACAACGATTGAACAACATTGATCGAACAACAACGACTGGACGACAATAATCAAACAATTCCGAAGTTCACACCCCAATCCGAGACATCAAATGAATTTGTAAGGATTACAAAACGTTCATTTGACATAGGACTCACAAGAATTTAACCGAACTTGAGAAAAGGCACAATTGTGGACGGATTCATTTGAAACAATGTCACAACTCGTTCAAACGACAAAAACTGAAGCACGAAACAAATTCAGAAGGTACCGTCGAACATAAGCGAGTTAGGGTGGAAAAAGAAGTCAAAACTCGGGTGTCACAATCCACTTTAAATAAAAAGTTTGTTCTCCAAATTTAGAACAATTAAAGCAAGGTAATAAGGTAACAAGCAATTTCATAAGGTCGAAAGACCAAATCTTTGGGCATCCTGACGCATGCGGAATGACTACCAACATCGCGAGGATTTCTCGGTAGTGACGCGATCCAGTTAATGGCATAAGTTGAAATCAAAGTAAAGCACAATACAATAGATATGGTTTGCTCGGATAGGATCATGAGTTACCAAAGGAAATATGGCCTAATATTCAACAGCAATGGGGCTATATTACAAAATCTTGGAACCAGCACATGACGGAAACCACAATTGTCAGGAGCATCCACAATTTGGACGTATTAAGAAAGCATCACTTGCCATCATCTGGCGTACGAAATGTCCATTGATCACTTGTTTTGCTCACCCAGAGTTTACGGACATTTGATCAACGTTAATTGTTCACGGTTTCTCAAAATCTTTAGAATTGTCAATCGAACTAAAAGGGTCGGAATTAGGGATATGCAATTCATAAGGCATGACCAACAATAATATTTAACATCAATCGATTCATCAGAATCGGGTTGGGACTGAGATCAAGGACAAAATTCACAAAATGTCAACTCAAGGGAAAATCAAGGAATTGCCTCAATCCGACAAAGGACATTGGGTTAGAAAATGTTATACCCCAAAACATCTTTGAAAGAAACAAAATCGGTCAAGATCACGAACCATCGTCACCTTCGATTCACATCCTGATGTCACCCACGGAGAAAAAGAAAAGAGCGGAAATGAGGAATCACGATTGCTGCCCAGTTTATATGCCGGACAGATTAGCGTGCGCTAACTACAAGCGTTAGTGTGTGCTATCGTGACCTTCAGTCTCAATCCAATAGCCCTTGCACCGCCCTCGAACTACTAGTTAGCACGCGTTACTCTCTCTGTGGCGTGCGCTCGTTGCTGCACCTTAGCGTGCACTACATAATCGCATAGCGTGCGCTACTGAATTCTCAGCTGAATGCGGTAGTTTCTGCATCTCGCGTTAGCATGCGCTACCCACAAGGTAGCGTGCGCTAACTGTCTTGATTCAGCAACACAGTCATGAACACTGAACACCTCTCAAATAGCACCAGAGCCGAAGGTTACTACCAGCGGCAGCGTGCAAATCCGAATATCATCGGTTTGTAAGTATATAACGTCATGCAAGGAATCATCAAAAGGCCATTAACACGAATGTTCACACCATCACCTCCAACATAATTCTGAGCACTATTGCCAGAATCTTCTAGATGTCTTCTGTCTGCTTACCCCGCTTGTCGACTCAGTTGCTGAGGAGGCTTCGTAGGGCATCGACCGACCTTAGTACTCCTCCATCGCAGCATAAATCGTTATCGTTTGGATCACATCAATGCCCCCCACAATCGCCAACATACTCACTTCCATCAAGATTCGATATACCCAGACTTGTAACACAATCAACATCTCCGAGTACCCAGAGTAGGCAACACTAGAACATCAGATTTTGGGAGGCACGTATACTATATACAAGGGTGAGAATATATATATATATATATATACATGCGTATTCTGCTTAAAATCAACTTTTGGTCACCTGACCGGAATAATAATACCATGTCCGAAACATAATCTTTTGCAAATAAGGGCGAGTCACATTTCGCCCAAAACTCGTGAATACCTTAGAAGATAAAGTTTTATTTTACATATCGATTTTGAAATCATTTTTAAATAATGCACAAAACAATTTATACTTTTAGAATTTTCAGAAACGTCTATAATCCGAAATTATTTCAAAAATCTACCTCGGATTTGGATAAAATGAAAATTCTTCCCCTTCTACTAGTTGTTTGATTGAAAAGAAAGATTTTCTACCGAATATATACTCATTTGGTATAGCGATATTAAATCGCAGATTTGTTACCATTCGAAAAAGTTTCAAAAGTCATTATAGATGTTTCACCATAATCTGCAACATCCCCAAAACCGTCCGGAATATTACAGCGCCTTGGGCTCCGTACTGGAACCCACCGGGCTAAAAACTATTTTCCAAAAACATTCAAAACGCCCAAAAGGCCGATTACGATAATATTTTTCAAACACTCACAAGGTTATTTATAGGACACCGAATACCGTCATACAAATATCGTCAAAGCGTTCAAGGCCAAAGTACCAAAACTCGCTTTAGGGAATTGGTTTTACAAAACCCAGTTTGCAAAATACCAAAATCCATTTCAAGATACTCACGCAGCAGATAAAATTGATACTTAAAAATCTCATGGAATGTAGGAATCAATAACATTCCCGGTTTTTCGATATACTTTATGCAACTATTTTCACCCGAACCGTATAGTATACTCACGCACATCCCAACAATCCCAATACCATCAACAAATTCCAGCCCCTCAACCTAGGGCTAATCAAGTTCACACAACACAACCATCACACAGGTAGGAGGGAGCTTACAATCGAAAGACTTACCCTCTCCCTACATGCACCAGTTCCTTAGACGTATAAGGAAAGGAAAACAATAGACAACTCCAATGGAACATAATTCACATGAGGAACTCAAAATCCAAGCATGATCGAAAAGAGACCAAAACAATCTGGACAGAAAGAAATAGAGTTCAGACAAACTTACAGCGCAGGTCGCACGAGATGACTGTAATACCCGAGAATTTTGTTCCAGGTTCGTTAAGTTTTCGGGACTTTATCGGATCGTTATTGCCCTCATCGTTGGAATTTTGTGCCATGTTTGGGTGTGCCTTGTTGGGACATGTGTTTGGAGACGTTTTGGATCACTTTGTGAGTTTTTGGGTTTTTGTGGTGTAGCGCACGCTAATGCTTGTGGCATAGCGCACGCTACGGCGTTGTGGTTAGCGCACGCTACCGAATGTGTAGCGCACGCTAACTGGCAGTCCAAGGGCAGTCCAGGAACTACTGGACTGGGACTGGGGCTTTGTTAGCGCACGTTAAGGTTTGTTTCTAGCGCACGCTATCGACTTCTTAGCGCACGCCATTTCTTCTTTCCAGCGCACGCTACCGGGTAGGTGCAGGTCTGTCCAGGAGCTACTGGGCTGTATCCGTGGCTCGTTAGCGCGCGCTACTTGTGTGTGTCTAGCGCACGCCAACCTTGTTATTTGCGGTAGTTCTGAGAGTTGACCTCGTTAGCGCGCGCTAATGCTGTCTAGTTAGCGCACGCTAATAACAGTCCAGTATAAATACTGGACAGCAGCGTTTAATCATCATTTCTCACCCTTTCTTCGTTTTTGTGGCGGCTGGCGACGGGAGAAGTCGGGGAGCGACGTCTTTGGCCTACTCTACTCTTTTCCAAGGTGGTTTGGAAGATCCTTGTCAATTATATCATCATCCAATCCTTGTTCTTCATCGGATCGAGGTAATTCTTCCGTGGAACCCTAGTTATGTAATTTTGGGGGTTTCTTCGTGATTCTTCAATTTAATCCGTGGTGGATGAATTGATTATGGTATTCTTGTTGTCTTGGCCATGATCTTCGGATTTTGTAACTCATATATCGATTTTTATCACCCGGGACTTGATTTCCGATTTCTTCGAAGGAACTCTCGGATCCTTGTTGTTTTTCCGGTTGATTCGGATTCCGTTTAACGTTATTTATCCGTGGTGATGTTATTTTCGTAGCGATCGTGAGGTTGTCGATTTCTGGGTCGTTTTTGGAAGTTCGAAGGCTAACCGACCGTATCCGTTCGTTGTTTCCCGTTGCTCGTGGCATCGAGGCAAGTATCTTGCCCATACTTTTCATGTTTCGTAGACGGAATCATTGATAAATGATTTTATGTGCAATCCGAATGTTTTAATGAACTTTTAAAAGGATCGGTATGCTTTTGATAAAGGTTTTCCTTCGAAGATAACTCGTAGGCTTTGTGAATAAATGTGTTTTCTGATTATGTGTATCATTGTTGTGTGATAGAAGATATTGAACATATTTTAGTGAATTTAGTAGACCGTAAATATTTGCCGAGGATTGTGTATTGAGATGTGTAATTGTACGGTGAATATGTGACGGTGTGTGATATTAGTTGTTACTCCTTCGTAAGGAGGTTTGGACACTTGGTGTTGTTTGGCATTGGTATTTGCTTGTCGTTGTGTGACATTGATTGTGAGTATATGTCGGTTAAAGTGGCCATTCTAGCAAAGTACCTAGTATTTGTATGCATATTCTAGTATTCGAATTATGGCTTCTCGTGGCGTGGTGGATGATATGTGTATGTTCACCTAGGGACGGTCTGACGAGGCCTCTAGGGATACATATTGCCATGTGTGTGCGTATCGCGAACTAGGGTTAACCACCCAGGGATGTCCGACGGGGCTCTGCGGGGTACGTGGCCGTGAGTCTCGTACCAACGGTTAACTTTGAAATGTTAGGTTGGAGAACTGTGATTTTTGGCGCATATTTCGTCTGATTAGAATGGCAGTCCAAATGGTATCGTACTTGGCTGGAATGGCACCAGTAAATGTGTTGTGTGTGATTTGTCCCTTGACTGTGATAATTTGGTAAGGGTACGTGAGTCCTGTGGTTGCTCTATGTATTGTAGCTCTGTGGTGTGTTGAGTTTGGCTGTATGGTCAAGTTGCAAAGTTGTACTATCTGTTGTCGTTCTGTGAGACTGTTGTCATGGTAATGTTTGACACGGTGTAGTTTATGTCGGATTATTCTTGTGAGCATGTGATGGGAATAAGTTGATTCACGGACCCCCGTGCTTGTGGTTGGAATGTTATGATTGGGTCGTAGACCCCGTATTTTGTTATCGGAATCGTATTTTGAAATAAATTATTTTTGGGCTGTGTCCCTAAGTGTTTCGAAAGGCTTGAAAATTCTTAAACCCCAAATGCTTTCAAAATTCCCGAGATTGTAAAATGCTTTGTAAGATGTAAAATGGTTTTATTCCTATCTTTCATAATTCAAACTATTTTGATCAAGCGAATTATCTCGGGAAGTAAATTCAAGATTTCTTTGTTCTTGGAGTATGATATGTATGGCTCGTCTTTGTATTTATACTTGCACTAGCAAAAACAGTGGAGTTTTGCTAACCCCCGAGTATTCGGGGGGTGGATGTCTGTTTTGCATCCAGGTACTTGCAGGTTGCTAGGGAGCAATTCACAGGATCGTTACGAATGATGATGGAAGACGGCGATACTAATCACATGAAGACCGGTGTCGGGTATTCGGTGATGTCTTGTTTTGTCCCTCCGCTGTGTTTATTTTCCCCTATGTGGGAATGTTGATTTATGTTAACCCCCGCGTGGGTATGAGTTACGAGAAAGAGTAATGTATGGTTGATGTGTAGGTTGTGGTAAAAGACCAAATCGGTCTAATGGTCTGTTAATTACCCATGTCGGTATGTATTGTGTTGTTGTGTTTTCTGTATTTAGCCTGGTAGATCCTCACGGAGAGGGTCTGCGGCGCTTTAATATTCCCGAACGGTTTGGGGGTGTTACAGAATTTGGTATCAGGGCCCAGGTTGCGGAAACCTAGGCTGTCGGGTCGAGTTGTGTGTTGTCGGGCCTTGTCTTGTCTTGTCAGATTTTGTCTGACTGAGTCGTGTCGCGACGCGTCGTCTGAGGTGTCGGTCGTTGATCGCTTGGATTCGCGTAGTAAGGTTTTCAAATCCGATCAATTTTAAAATTTGTAAAACCTCGGAGTATTTCCAAGGTGTCGAACCCAAGGGAATTGATGTGTCGAAAATAAAGGAAGTAACTCTACTCAAAATTTGACTGCTATTTAGGAATCCGAAAGTTTGTTTTGATTCTAATTATCTAACTTTAAAAATCGAAAAATAAAAATTAAATAAAAGATGAATTAACTAAATCAAGCAATAAACAAATTAGCAAGATAAAATCACAAGTCTAAAGGTAATTGATCCTAGGGTAGTATCATCTAATTGAGCTCACACAATCCATTCACTTGATTCCTTTTCCCCAAATTTTAATTCAATCCTAGAAATAATCACTCAGCCAATCTAGAATTCCGATCAAGGCAACCTAGAAAGATAGTTAATTTAAACCTTTTTCCCCGCCAGGGCTCAAAGAATTTAAATCACTTAAAAGCGCCAACTTATTTATCTATAATTTATCTTTCTCCGCTAGGTCTTAAGATAAAATCATATTGTGCATCAAGTATTTCCACTAATTAATTACTCCTTCCGGACAAAATCAATTAGCTAACATGCATCGATTAAGGGCCCTTTAATCTAACATGAGATTTAACACAACTTGAACACAAGCCTAGGATGAAAGGTCAAAAGGTAATCAAAGGAATATCATGTGATCATCAATTAAAATTACTAACCCTAGAATCAATCAATGAATTTAGCCAGACATAATTGAAATTAAACAAGAAATAGATGAAGAATGCATATTATTAATATGAAAAGAGAGATTACAACCCTTACGAATGAACTCCGAGTCTTCAATCTCCGAAAAACAATAATAATTCTCCTCCAAAAAGTTCTTGCATCAAAGGAATAAATCTTGCTAAAAAGATGTAAAAATCTGCTAAAGATAATAATAGATGAAAAGGGCTGATGGAAGATTGATCCCAGATGATAAAGAATGATAAAACTAGGTCTAAAAGGAGGTTTATATAGCCTAAGGGGGTTAAACTCCCGATTAGCCCTAATCTAGGAAACAAAAACTATCCAAAAGAGTCAAAATCCGTCAAAATACGAGAGTCTGCTGGGCAGCCTATCGGACTGGCCTATCGGCCGATAGGCTGGACGATAGTTGGTTCGTCGATCTCTTCACTCGATAGGGCAGGAACTCCTTTCGGACGGGCCTATCGGCCGATAGGCTGGCCGATAGGTTCGTCTGTCTTTCGCAAAAAATCCGTTTCTTCCGTCCGCGACTCGACTCTCGGTCCTTTGTCTCGTTTTGGGTCCTTTTGGCTCTAAAAACCTGCAAACACACTAAAACCAACCCAAACGCGTAATACGGCTCGACTAATCATAAATAAGCTAAATACGAGCACATTAATCACGACACGAGATAAAAACCTAGTATAAAATCCTAGAAAAATGTGGTAAAATTACCACTTATCAAACCCCCCCAAACTTAAGCCTTGTTCGTCCCGAACAATAAAAAGAAAAGAAAAAGAATGTCGTGAATCATTGTGCAACTCATAGTGTTCAACCTAATCAATACTATCCTGTAATTCTCTCTAAATAATCCGAGTGTCGTAAAAGCGAGCTGCACTCAGAATAATGATTCCGCAAAGTAATCAAGTTCAGTCCTAATCATTCGTTCATGAAGAAAATCCAGCTCAATGATTAACAAAACGTGAGTCAAATCGACCGTCAATATGAAAGGCTAAAATAAACAAGCTAGTTCGTCCCGTTACACAGTCTAGTGGCACAATTTTCACGAGTTTCATAAGAAATAAACCTCGATTCCCTTATATATATGTTCAAGAATTTGATTCGAGTTGACCACTAGGTTAGGATCTCGGGATGTTTCATCGGGGTAATCCTAGGGTGGAACTTCCATTCTCATGTATTAGGAAACCGTTTGACGTAAAAGACACTCATGGGGCACATGGATGCTTCTAGTTACTAAGTTCCCGTCTACAATGGAGAAACAACTCGAATATATAATTTCCATGTCCGAATCAAGGTCGCCATTTTACGCGAGTAAGCAGTAGGGTCACGCGAATACCCCCGGTTACTAGGTTCCCTATCCTTGGCACATGTGAAATATCTAAATCACTAGTCTAATCAGAGTCGTCGTTTTACGCGAGGGTAAACAACGGGTCACGCGAATACCCCCGGTTACTAGACTTCCCTTCATAGAACAACATTATCTCAACTTTTTGGGAAAAACTGACCGACTCTAAACTCAATCTAAGTGCCAACACGATCGCCAAACAAGATCGACTCACTATCCGGAAGATGTAACCAAATGTATTGACGGTGATTTTAAAACAAGTATGTATCGTCTCTTATCTGCCAAGACCTCTACAATCACGAAAAATTTTGGACCTAAATGAATACTATGCAAAACAGAAATAACTGACTACAACTCGACTAAACTCGACCGTTTCTTCAGAGAGAAAAACAGTGTCGTAACATCGGTATCACACAAATAGAAGCACGAAAAATTCACGAATAAAGAAAAACTAAGACAAGCAAGGCTATCTAAAACAAACAACGAAAAGCAAATAAAAGCAAACACAAAATCTAAAAAAAAAAACTACTACGACCTAAAAAAAAATAGAAACTAGCAAACACACCAAACGAAAATGAACATAAAAATCTAAAAAAAACTAAGCAACAAAAAGCTAAATCCACGCAACACCAATATGATAAGCACAAATAAAAACAACGGGCACCAACACAAGCAAATAATGATACAAGGCAAACAAGGTACTCACACGTAAATAAATTAACAAAGCCGCACTTCTTCCCCCCCCCCCCAAACTTATTTCGCATCCCAAAGGAGGAATAAGTTTGAAAAGAGAAAGGAGTGGCTTTGTTAATGGAGTACCTGATCACTGTGGCGGAAATGGCGGGTTTGTCGGCGAGCTCGGATCATAGCGGGCATGTGTATCGGGGAAAGGAGCAAAGTGGTACATCTCGTGTAGCATTCGGTGGTAGTGGTCCTCCTGGGCCCACCTATCTTCCTGCCTCTTCCTCTCTTGCTCCCTCCAAGCAATCTCCTCTTGTCGCCACACTCTGTCCTCCTCGGCTCGTTTCTCCACGAGCTCGTACAACTCATTGACCCGAGTGGCAACAGCACCCACCCGAGTCTCAACCTCGCCCAACCGAGTTCCCAAAGAACCAAACTCGGTTGTCAAAGAACGCATACTCGCCAAATGATAGTTGTCTTGCGCCTGCATACTCTCTTCGTGCATTTCTCTCTCTCTCTCAAAAAATCTCGTCTCAAAAGCCTCAAAATCCAGAGCTCTCATCTGAAAACTACTACCTCCACCGGTGGGAATCTCGTCACGGCTACCCCCCTCGGGTATATCATCAATCTCCTCCTCGGCTCCCTCCAAGAACGGCTCATCAATGGTCACCTCCCGGCGTTGCCTCTTACGAGACGCATCCAACGGTCGGATAAGTGCCACATGAGCCGTGGAGCTCATACTCCACCTCGCATATACATCGGGCGCGTCGCCCATCACAGAGGTCAAGGTCGGAGAGGGGAGTCGGAAGAGGGACACGGTTTTGTTCCGACCGTGCAATTTCCAGTCGAACCCCTCGGTGAAGGCAAGCATCTCTTGCCTCTGCAGTGTCGGTTTATCCAAATAAATGTCTCGGGACACCGGCTCTCCGCTAATGCGCACCCCGAGATGCTCCGCGATAGGGGTCACGAACGCCCCAATTCCAATCCTCTGCTTTGGCCACCGGCTTGTTTCTCCATGTGCTCAATCGAAAACATCCGGCATGCTTCCGTACCGTTCAAGGCCGACCATAAAAGGTGAAGATCGGTGGACAAGCACGTCCCCAGTCGGTACGGCTCAAGATCGTCGAGGTGAGCAGACGGTGGATATAACGGAGAACTGGGTTCCTGATCGAGGAGGCCTTGGCATATGTCGGATTATAGATGAGAAGTGTCTCCTCCCTGCGGTAAATCATCTTGGACCACAGCTCTAAGTTTTCTTTGGCATGATCGCCCTGCTGGAATGACCCATCCTCGGCCCCGTTGATAATGGCATTAACTTCGTCGGCCGAGAGCTCCCTTTCTATGTTGTCGAGGTTGAAGCGAATAGATGCCGGAGTCCCGTTCTCCATAAAAACCTCAAGTGTGGACAGAAACTCCACGGTGAGCACGTGGTATGCGAGATAGTTTGCCCGAAAAATTTGCTCAAACCCGCACTGCCTCGCTAGTAGCACAATATCATCGTATACACCCATACCCCGAGCCGTCTCCTCATGTAAAAATCGGCAATGCTTGTGTGACATTCCGATAAGGTGCGACCACCTTCTTTTAGACTCTGGCCCGATCAATCTTAGCTTGAATTTCTTCGGGTCGAGCGCAGCCGGGATCGGAATAGCCGGCACTACCTTCGTCGGAGCCTTTTCCTTCTCTGTGGTTGCCTTAGATTTTCCGGCGGTACTCGGATTCGACTTCTTGCTTTGCTTTCCCATTTCAAAGTTCCTACAAAACAACCATCCAATCAATATCCAATAAGCAACTCATAGTACAAACATTCAACGAGCATCGACATAATCCAATAATCTCACAATATCAACTAAGGGCCCTACAATGCCCAATAAACATCAAAATCATAGACCCGACAACCATATACTACGATCAACGAATCACACAACCTCCCCCAAACTTAGACTCCCCCATTTCATATTCTAAGGATCAAAATCACCACCCACAATAACAAAACAACACACTACGATCATATTAGGGCAAATTCTCTCCAATCCAATCTAATTCATCAACAATTCAACTCATATCAATCCCAATTAACAATTCAATTCAACAAATTCACCCAATTTCAACAAAATGCGAAATTAGGGTTCTTCCAATTTGGGGGTTTTTTCAAAATTCGTTCAATTTCATCAATTAATCCCCCAATTCGAAGTACCCATGAACAATCAAGCATAGATAACATGTTTCCCTCAAGATTCTATCAACAATCGGGCATAAAATTCAAAGAATATCAAAGTCTAACAAAAGCCCCAAAAAGTGGATCCCCAATTCGATTTTCATCAAAACTCCAAAAGGAATCCGTCAAAGTGCTTTAAAACATGTATAGAATTGAAAAACAAGAGGATTAAGCGTCGAAATTACGTATCTTGATCGAGTTTGAAGGAAGAAAAGTAGAAAAAATTCGCTCCTTTCGTTCTATCGGCCGATAAGTGTGTAAGTGTGTGAGAAAATCGGGTGTGGGGGTGTTTAAAAGGGGTATTAATCAACCGGGTCGAAGTGGATACTGGGCCGGGTATGTCCTATCGGCCAGGCCTATCGGCCGATAGGCTGGACCGATAGGAACTTCTGTCTCTTACGTACCTCATATCGGGTGGGACTATCGGTCGTTAGGCAGACCCTATCGACCACTGCTTTCAACATGTAGTTTTTTTTTATTTTCCTCAGCCTATCGGCCGGGCCTATCGTCCGATAGGCTCGCCCGATAGGATCTTCTGTCTCAAAAAAATTTTCAGCCTTTTCTCTTTCACATAATTGGTCCCGTTTTTGCTTGGATATGGCGATTAAAGACCTGCAAGTATCCAAAACTCGGCGTGCATGGATTAGAACTTAACAAAACTAACAAAGCTACTACGAAACTAGAAACTACAAAAATCACGCAAACGAAAAATCGAAAATAAAAGAATAAAACGAACTAATATACATACGTTGGGTTACCTCCCAACAAGTGCTACGTTTAACGTCTTTAGCTAGACGATACCTCATTCATTCCGGGTCTTCGAGGTAAGTGACATACTTCTCTTCGTGGTGCAAGGGCTTAAAATAGTGCTTCATCCGATGTCCGTTCACAATAAACTTGTTCCCATCTTCTTTCATCACGACACATGATCCGTTTTGATTTACTTGAAAGACGGTGTATGGACCAGTCCATTTTGACATCAGCTTCCCCGGAAATAGACGAAGCCGTGAATTGAAAATGAGCACTTCGTCTCCCAGGACGAAGTCCTTCTTCCGAATGCGATCATCGTGAAACTTTTTCGCTCTTTCCTTGTAAATCCTTGCATTTTCGAAAGCCTCGTTTCTCCATTCGTCGATTTCAGTGACTTCTCTCTTCTTGATCCACTAGCTTCAAGAAATTGAAATTAATCCGTCTAGTGGCCCAATACGCTTTAACTTCCACCCACCGGTAAATGACAGGATTTCCCAAAGACGAGCTGGTATGGAGACATTCCAATTGGAGTCTTAAACGCGGTCCGATAAGCCCAAAGTGCATCATCTAGATATTTAGCTTGATCCTTCTTGTTCGTGACCGTCTTCTCTAAAATTTGTTTGATCTCCCGATTGGCGAGCTCGGCTTGTCCATTAGCTTGTGGATGATAGGCGGACGTAATCTTATGTTTAACTCCATATTTTGCAAGAAGGGTTCCTAACCACCTATTATTAAAGTGGCTCCCCGTCACTCAACAAAGCTCGTGGAGTCCCAAACGAGTCAAAATGTTCTTATTAAGGAATTTAATCACTACCTTCGAATCGTTCGTAATCGTCGGCATCGCCTCAACCCATCTCGATACGTAGTCGCAAGTAAAATATACGAATAGCCTCGTGATTTTGCAAACGGACCCATAAAATCGATACCCCATACGTCAAACAACTCTACTTCCATAATAGTGTCTTTGCGGCATCTCGTCTCTTTTTGCTATGTTCCCCAATCGTTGGCATCTATCGCAATGTTTCACAAAAGCTTGGCAATCTTTATGAATAGAAGGCCAATAGAAACCACATTGGTACACCTTCATGGCCGTTTGATTTGCTGCAAAATGACCCCCACTCGGTGCACTATGGCATTCTTCAATTATCCTTTGCCATTCGCTTTGTCGAACACACATGCGAATAATCCCGTCTGCGCACCTCCGATAAAGAATAGGGTCTTCCCAATAGTAGAATTTAACGTCATGGAAGAATTTCTTTCTTTGATGAGAAGAAAGACCCGTTGGAACATGCTTGATAGCAAGGAAATTAACATAGTCCGCGTACCATGGTGTATCATCGGCCAAGGCTAGGATATGCTCGTCTGGAAAGTTCTCCTTTATTTCGACCCTCGAATCTTCTCCCTCAACCGGCTTCTCGAGACGGGGAAAGGTGATCGGCAACAACATTCTCGCACCCCTTCCTATCCGGATCTCCATGTCGAACTCTTGTAGAAGGAGTATCCATCTCACTAATCTCGGCTTTGAATCCTTCTTGGCAAATAGATAGCGAATCATTGCGTGATCGGTATGAACAATAGTGTGAGTGCCCACTAGGTAAGGTCGGAATTTGTCGAATGCATAGACCACAGTGAGGCTCTTTTCCGTCGTGGTGTAGTTCATTTGGGCCGAATCCATCGTCTTACTCGCATAATAAATTACCGGAAAAGCTTATCCGTTTCGACCCAAAACGGCCCTAACGGCCCAATCGCTCGCGTCGCACATCAACTCGAATGGTGCACCCCAATCCGGAGTGATCAAGACCGCGTCGAAATTAAGGCTTGTTTCAATGTCTCAAACGCCTTTAAGCAATCATCATTAAACTCAAATTTCGTGTCTTTCTCGAGCAAGGAACATAACGGCTTCGTGATTTTTGAGAAATCCTTAATGAACCGTCTATAGAACCCCGCATGGCCTAGGAAGCTTCATACTGATTTAACATTGGTTGGAGGCGGTAATTTCTCGATAGCAACCACCTTCGCTCGATCAACCTCCAATCCTTCCGAAGATACTTTATGCCCCAGCACTACTCCCTCTTGCACCATGAAGTGACATTTCTCCCAATTTAGCACAAGGTTCGTCTCCTCACACCGGGCAAGTACCAAAGATAAATTTTTCAAGCAATGGTCGAAAGATGAACCAAAAACTGAAAAATCATCCATAAATACCTCCATTATGTTCTCGACTAATCCGTGAAATATGGCCATCATGCACCTTTGAAAAGTTGCGGGTGCGTTGCACAAGCCAAACGGCATCCTCCGGTAAGCGAATACCCCATAAGGGCACGTGAAAGCGGTCTTGTGCTGGTCTTCCGGAGCGATAGCAATTTGATTGTACCCCGAATAACCGTCCAGAAAGCAATAATACTCGTATCCGGCCAAACGATCTAGCATTTGATCAATAAATGGAAGTGGAAAATGATCCTTCCTCGTCGCCGCATTAAGTAGCCGGTAGTCGATACAAACTCTCCATCCCGTGACTAGCCTTGTCGCGATTAATTCATCTTTCTCGTCCTTGATCACGGTCATACCCCCTTTCTTAGAGACGACTTGAGTAGGACTCACCCACTCACTATCGGAAATCGCACATATCATCCCGGCATCTAATAATTTGAGCACCTCTTTTCTCACAACCTCTTGCATTGCTGGATTTAATCTTCTTTGCGGTTGCACCCTCGGCTTATGATCGTCTTCTAGCAAAATCCGGTGCATACAAATAGAAGGGCTTATTCCCTTAATGTCCGAAATCGTCCATCCAATCGCCCCTTTGTGTTTTCGCAGCACCCGTAATAGCTTCTCCAAGTTAGTAGGCCCGAGAGAAGAAGAAACTATCACGAGATAAGACTCGTTCTCGCCCAAGAAGCAATATTGTAAGTGATCCGGCAAAGGCTTAAGTTCTAACTTTGGCACCTCGATCGATCGGTCCTCAGCGACAACTCCCCCTTGAACGGGTTTGTTGACATCAAGATAGCATACATCCCTCTCATTAGATCGGAACTCGTTCGCCTCCAACATTCGAACATACTCTGGCAATTCCTCATAAATTTCTTCAACATCAGAATGTGAGTAAATGGAGTGTGAAATGCAATGCTCCAACAAGTCGGTTGGGGGCGGCATAATAGACTCAATTGTATAACATTCCTCGGGCGCATCCTCGGGCTTCTTCATCGCGTCATAGATGGAAATTTTCAGATTTTGATCATTAACCCGAAAAGTAAGATCACCCTCTTGGACGTCGATAAATGCTCTCCCCGTTGCTCGAAACGGTCTCCCAAAGATCATTGGTTGATTCTCGTCCTCGGGCATATCAAGAACTACGAAATCGGCTGGGAAGATTAAGTGTTGGACTCTAACGAACACATCCTCCACAACTCCCCTCGGATAAGCGATCGACCGGTCCGCCATGAGTAGAGAAATGGTAGTCGGCTTCATCTCCCCAATCTTCAACCTCTTAAAGATGGATAGAGGCATAAGATTGATGCTTGCCCCGAGATCACACAACACATTACGGAACGTTTGGTCGCCAATCATGCATGTAAAAGTAAAACGTCCCGGATCCTTCTGCTTGAGCGGGAGCTTGTTTTGAATGATAGCGCTGCAATCCTCTGTCAAATTTATTGTTTCAAACTTCCCCAACTTCCTCTTGCTTGCCACAGCGTATTTCAAGAATTTGACGTACCCCGGCATGTCTCTCAAAGCGTCTAGAAGTGGAATGTTGATATTCACCTTTTGAAACATGTCGATAAATCGTTGAAGCTTTTCATCATGTCTCGACTTGGCCAATCGCTGTGGAAATGGATCTTTTACCTCAAAATCCTTCACATTCGAACTTCCAGGAGCCTTTCGGCCGATAGGGGGGTCGATAGGATCCACTGCCGGCATTCTGTCTGGGTATCGGGTGGGCCTATCGGCCGATAGTCTTAGCCGATGGGCCTGCTGCATTTCATCTTCTTTCTCGTTCTCGGTTCCCGTTTCTAATACATCCTCGTTTCCAGATTCCTTAACTCTAGCCCCATGATTACTGTACCTTGTCCCACTCCGAAGATCGATTGCGTTGCATTGTTGCGTCTTCGGGTTGGTCTCGGTGCTGCTCGGAAAATGGCCTGGCTTATGAAATCCGGCTTGGGCGTTCGCCATTTGACTCATTTGGGTCTCCACCATCGACATCTGCTTTGTCAAGGCTATCACTGAGTTTCCAATAGATGTCACACTATGCTCGAGAGCCCCGAACCTCTTATGCGCTTTATAGATAAAATCTTTTTGACTTGCCTCCAACCGTTCCAACATCTCTTCCATCGGTGTCTTAGCAATCAGCTCTTGAATAACCCCGTTCTTCACGTTAAATCCCGGTGGTGGCTGGAGAGCATTGTTCGGATTGGCATAGGAGAAATTAGGGTGGTTTCGATTGTTCGGGTAATAGTTCCCCCTATTTCCCCCTTGCCGGAAGTTTCCTCCTTGCACGTAATTCACATCCTCCTCAATTCCAATAGGCTCGTTTAGCTCTTCAAAAACTGCATTGACTCCCATAGTCTTCTTTTTTAGCATCTCAAGCTCTTTTTGTTGTCTTTCAAATTTTGCCTTCAAATCACCGTAGGCGTCCTCGTCACCGGATGGGACCTTTCTTCTCGTCATCTTCCTATCGGTCACCTCCTCGTAATCATTGTTGACTGCTAGCTCAATGAGATTCTTGGCCTCTTCATAATCGTTAGCAAGAAATCCCCCTTTCGATGAATAGTCCAACTCTCTTCTAGCCTTCCTCGTTAAACCCCGATAAAACCGAATGTAGATCTCCTCCTTATCAATTCCATGCTGTGGGCATTTGCGAAGTAGCTTCTTAAATCGGATCCATGCCTCGTATAAGTATTCATCCTCATATTGCTCGAATTGCAAGATATCGTTGATTTGTTTTTGCACCTTCGAGGGAGGATAGAACTGTGCTAAGAACAACCGAGTCATATCTCTCCAAGTACCAATTTCCTTCCGATCGAGGCTCTTGTACCAATCTAGCGCATCGTCTTCTAAGGAGAACCGGAATAGGCGGAGCTTAATGACATCCGGAGGCACTCCGTTTTGCTTGATGGTGGCACATATGTCCAAAAACGACTCAAGGTGAGCGTTTGGATCTTCATTAACTCCTCCTCCGTATGTCTGAGACTTCACCGTAGCGATGAGGGACGGCTTCAGCTCGAAGTTGTTGCCATCAATCTTTCCCCAACCTCCTTCTTGATAATCGTCCAGCTTAGGTCGGAAGCGGGCATTCAATGGGATCTTCTCGGGACGAGCGAGTTCTCGTGGTGGGTCAACAATGCCGGCCATGGTATCAACGAAAGGTATAGAAATAGTCTCGGTTCTCGCTTCTTGCTTCTTCCTCCTCAAAGACTTCTCGATTTCCGGATCCAAAGGAAATAAGTCCTTTCCTTGGGATCTTGTGATCATGCACCGCCTACAAGGAAGAGAAAACAAGATGTGAGGAAACGAGATCGAATATTAATAATAATAGTAAACAACCTAAAGTAACAATCTCTTCTTTTTCGAATTATCCCCTTAAGTTTTCTATCAACTCCCCGGCAACGGCGCCAAAAATTGATCGCTTGGATTCACGTAGTAAGGTTTTCAAATCCGATCAATTTTAAAATTTGTAAAACCTCGGAGTATTTCCAAGGTGTCGAACCCAAGGGAATTGATGTGTCGAAAATAAAGGAAGTAACTCTACTCAAAATTTGACTGCTATTTAGGAATCCGAAAGTTTGTTTTGATTCTAATTATCTAACTTTAAAAATCGAAAAATAAAAATTAAATAAAAGATGAATTAACTAAATCAAGCAATAAACAAATTAGCAAGATAAAATCACAAGTCTAAAGGTAATTGATCCTAGGGTAGTATCATCTAATTGAGCTCACACAATCCATTCACTTGATTCCTTTTCCCCAAATTTTAATTCAATCCTAGAAATAATCACTCAGCCAATCTAGAATTCCGATCAAGGCAACCTAGAAAGATAGTTAATTTAAACCCTTTTCCCCGCTAGGGCTCAAAGAATTTAAATCACTTAAAAGCGCCAACTTATTTATCTATGATTTATCTTTCTCCGCTAGGTCTTAAGATAAAATCATATTGTGCATCAAGTATTTCCACTAATTAATTACTCCTTCCGGACAAAATCAATTAGCTAACATGCATCGATTAAGGGCCCTTTAATCTAACATGAGATTTAACACAACTTGAACACAAGCCTAGGATGAAAGGTCAAAAGGTAATCAAAGGAATATCATGTGATCATCAATTAAAATTACTAACCCTAGAATCAATCAATGAATTTAGCCAGACATAATTGAAATTAAACAAGAAATAGATGAAGAATGCATATTATTAATATGAAAAGAGAGATTACAACCCTTACGAATGAACTCCGAGTATTCAATCTCCGAAAAACAATAATAATTCTCCTCCAAAAAGTTCTTGCATCAAAGGAATAAATCTTGCTAAAAAGATGTAAAAATCTGCTAAAGATAATAATAGATGAAAAGGGCTGATGGAAGATTGATCCCATATGATAAAGAATGATAAAACTAGGTCTAAAAGGAGGTTTATATAGCCTAAGGGGGTTAAACTCCCGATTAACCCTAATCTAGGAAACAAAAACTATCCAAAAGAGTCAAAATCCGTCAAAATACGAGAGTCATTGGGTGACTATCGGACTGGCCTATCGGCCGATAGGCTGGCCGATAGTTGGTTCGTCGATCTCTTCACTCGATAGGGCAGGAACTCCTTTCGGACGGGCCTATCGGCCGATAGGTTCGTCTGTCTTTCGCAAAAAATCCGTTTCTTCCGTCCGCGACTCGACTCTCAGTCCTTTGTCTCGTTTTGGGTCCTTTTGGCTCTAAAAACCTGCAAACACACTAAAACCAACCCAAACGCGTAATACGGCTCGACTAATCATAAATAAGCCAAATACGAGCACATTAATCACGACACGAGATAAAAACCTAGTATAAAATCCTAGAAAAATGTGGTAAAATTACCACTTATCAGTCGTGATTAGTATCGAGGTGCAGCCATCATCTTCGTGCGATCTGTGGATGTAAGTCTCCCTACTTTGTTGCGTCTCGTGTTATACGATCTTGTGTGATTATGTGTTATTATGTGGAGTTCAAATGTGAATTGTGAATACGTAATCCATGTTTGTTGATTCTTATGTTGTACTGGAATGAAAAGTGATATCGGTGTATAAATGTGTATATATATTGTGTGAATCGTTTACTGGAGTAACGGCTTGGTGTGATCCCGCAAGGAAAGTTTGTCAATGTGATATTTCAAAGTTTAGTTATTTTTGAAGAGTCACGTTAATTTTGTTTTAAAACATCCTTCAAGAAAAGAAAAAAATTGATTTTGTATGATGACCTCGAGACCGGACTTTTTTTTAGAACTTAACTACTTATATTTTATTTTCATCTTGCATTGCAAGTTTTCAAAACTTGATTTTAAAGACTCAAATGAGGTCTACCAAAAATTTACTCAAAATGTGGCTCTTGCTTTCGACTTTTTGATTTCATGATCGTCGGTTCGGGGGTATGTAGTGATGTTAGCATTATTATTTGGTCAATAATGCTAAAAATTGTGATTAAGTTAGTGGTGTGAACATTAAGTCGTCCTAGATGCACTTGTTGTGAGAGTCCTCATTACTGAGAGGTAGGATTTCAGTTTTAGATGTTAATTATCTTTTGACGGTTGCTTGTGTGATACTGTAATTATGTGGACAGATGATGTTGGCGTGTGATTGGATTTGATGGTAATGGATCGTATTTTGATAAAATGGTAAATTATGTCTGTTGTGTGTGTATTCGAAAATGCTTTTCTGAAAATTTTATAAACTTGAGCAAGTTGTGGAAAATTAAATTTCATAAAGTTTTGACGGTTCGCTTAATCGGTGGCTTCGTGTGGACTTTGAAAATCCTTTAAAATTGGCGAGCCGGCCTTGAATTTCCTAAAGGAACCCCGACGGTATTGAAAGAGTCGTTTTAAAGTATCTTTGAACATTTTGTAAAATGTTACCGTCGTTGATTATTGTGTAGTGTTGAGAAGATTTTCAAAAATGATTTTTGATGTATTATTGTATTTTCAAATAATTCGAGTACATGATTTCAGAAATCTTTCACACCATAAAAATTTCTATTTTCAAAAACCAACACAATTTTTATTTTCAAAAATATATTGTGAAAGATAAAGAATCTTACTCGATTTAAACTTCAAACTCGGATTTAGAAAAGTTTTTTGTACTGAGTCAGTTATTGTGCGTGACCTTGAATCACTCCAAAATGATGACGTGTGGTGGCATAGTGATTTTTATAGTGCCGGTTGTAAGGAAATATTGTTTTGCAAATAATTTCAAATGAGACAGTTAAAGTCCGTTGTTTAAAAAAATTTTGACAAAAAGCCCGAGGTACCATAAACACTTTCGAAGTTTTATTTTAAATAAACATGCAAATCCAAGGATTTTCAAATGATATCATTTAAAAGGATACCTCGTGGGTCTTCTTATCGAGTTGCTATTAGTTGTCTTATGTGATATGTCAAGTCGAGTTGGCAATTTGATATATTATTTTGCGATGTCGTGCCGTGGTATTGAGTGAGTATCTGTTTAGTATGCCGAGGGGCAAAGGATGCGGTCGTGACCGTGGTACAGATAGTCATGGAGATCAGATGAGGGACCGAGAGAAGATTTCCGGGAAGGTTGCTATTCTAGCACTTCGTTTTCGTTGTTTAGGTTTCGGGGACGAAACCTCTTTTAAAGGTGATATGGTGTAATACCCATATTTTCGTTTTCGTTTTGTTTGACTCTATCGACTCGTTGTGTTCGTCGATATTTTCTGGACTTGTTCTACTCTTCACTTTTTGTTGTTCGAACAAGTTGCGGTATTGTTTTGGGTTAATCCAATTGTCGTTGTGACCTTTTTTTTTCGAATTCGGTTCCGCTCCTGTGAATCTTATGTGAATGCACATCTTGTTGTTTTTACCGGATCGTATATTATCTCGAGTCGAGCTTTGAACTATGGTGATGCTATTCGATTTTCGTTATTCGTTATGATTCGTATATGATTGTTCGACCGTTGTTGTCTCGGTCATTGTTGTTCGATCATTTGTTGTCCAGTATTCGTTGATCTCGTATCATGATTTTCGAGCGTTTAGATCACTTCGTAATTTCCTTAAGTTCGGGAAATTAACTTCGTTTTCGATCTTCCAATCCTCGTGTTGTGGAATTTCGTATTTGTTCAGTGATTAACTGACGTTTTGATTATTGTACTGTTTGGGTTGTTCAACCATACTGATTTTTGTCCGTGCGTTTTGTTATCATTCTGAAATGGCGATGTGGATGGTAGCAGCCACATGCTGCATGTGATTCTTTGCAGGTCGCCCGCGGTGGATAGCGTATGTTATTTGAGACTGTTTTGCATTGATCGTTTTATATTTTAAGTTTCGGGGACGAAACTTCTTTTAAGAGGGGTAGAATGTAATACCCGAGAATTTTGTTTCAGGTTCGTTGAGTTTTCGGGACTTTATCGGATTGTTATTGCCCTCATCGTTGGAATTTTGTGCCATGTTTGGGTGTGCCTTGTTGGGACATGTGTTTGGAGACGTTTTGGATCACTTTGTGAGTTTTTGGGTTTTTGTGGTGTAGCGCACGCTAATGCTTGTAGCATAGCGCACGCTACGGCGTTGTGGTTAGCGCACGCTACCGAATGTGTAGCGCACGCTAACTGGCAGTCCAAGGGCAGTCCAGGAACTACTGGATTGGGACTGGGGCTTTGTTAGCGCACGCTAAGGTTCGTTTCTAGCGCACGCTATCGACTTCTTAGCGCACGCCATTTCTTCTTTCCAGCGCACGCTACCGGGTAGGTGCAGGTCTGTCCAGGAGTTACTGGGCTGTATCCGTGGCTCGTTAGCGCACGCTACTTGTGTGTGTCTAGCGCACGCTAACCTTGTTATTTGCGGTAGTTCTGAGAGTTGACCTCGTTAGCGCGCGCTAATGCTGTCTAGTTAGCGCACGCTAATAAGCATCGATATAAATCTTTGGGCCAGACGTTAATCATCATTTCTCACCCTTTCTTCGTTTTTGTGGCGGCTGGCGACGGGAGAAGTCGGGGAGAGACGTCTTTGGCCTACTCTACTCTTTTCCAAGGTGGTTTGGAAGATCCTTGTCAATTATATCATCATCCAATCCTTGTTCTTCGTCGGATCGAGGTAATTCTTCCGTGGAACCCTAGTTATGTAATTTTGGGGGTTTATTCGTGATTCTTCAATTTAATCCGTGATGGATGAATTGATTATGGTATTCTTGTTGTCTTGGCCATGATCTTCGGATTTTGTAACTCATATATCGATTTTTATCACCCGGGACTTGATTTCCGATTTCTTCGAAGGAACTCTCGGATCCTTGTTGTTTTTCCGGTTGATTTGGATTCCGTTTAACGTTATTTATCCGTGGTGATGTTATTTTCGTAGCGATCGTGAGGTTGTCGATTTCTGGGTCGTTTTTGGAAGTTTGAAGGCTAACCGACCGTATCCGTTCGTTGTTTCCCGTTGCTCGTGGCATCGAGGCAAGTATCTTGCCCATACTTTTCATGTTTCGTAGACGGAATCATTGATAAATGATTTTATGTGCAATCCGAATGTTTTAATGAACTTTTAAAAGGATCAGTATGCTTTTGATAAAGGTTTTCCTTCGAAGATAACTCGTAGGCTTTGTGAATAAATGTGTTTTCTGATTATGTGTATCATTGTTGTGTGATAGAAGATATTGAACATATTTTAGTGAATTTAGTAGACCGTAAATATTTGCCGAGGATTGTGTATTGAGATGTGTAATTGTACGGTGAATATGTGACGTTGTGTGATATTAGTTGTTACTCCTTCGTAAGGAGGTTTGGACACTTGGTGTTGTTTGGCATTGGTATTTGCTTGTCGTTGTGTGACATTGATTGTGAGTATATGCCGGTTAAAGTGGCCATTCTAGCAAAGTACCTAGTATTTGTATGCATATTCTAGTATTCGAATTATGGCTTCTCGTGGCGTGGTGGATGATATGTGTATGTTCACCTAGGGACGGTCTGACGAGGCCTCTAGGGATACATATTGCCGTGTGTGTGCGTATCGCGAACTAGGGTTAACCACCCAAGGATGTCCGACGGGGCTCTGCGGGGTACGGTGGCCGTGAGTCTCGTACCAACGGTTAACTTTGAAATGTTAGGTTGGAGAACTGTGATTTTTGGCGCATATTTCGTCTGATTAGAATGGCAGTCCAAATGGTATCGTACTTGGCTGGAATGGCACCAGTAAATGTGTTGTGTGTGATTTGTCCCTTGACTGTGATAATTTGGTAAGGGTACGTGAGTCCTGTGGTTGCTCTGTGTATTGTAGCTCTGTGGTGTGTTGAGTTTGGCTGTATGGTCAAGTTGCAAAGTTGTGCTATCTGTTGCCGTTCTGTGAGACTGTTGTCATGGTAATGTTTGACACGGTGTAGTTTATGTCGGGTTATTCTTGTGAGTATGTGATGGGAATAAGTTGATTCACGGACCCCCGTGCTTGTGGTTGGAATGTTATGATTGGGTCGTAGACCCCGTATTTTGTTATCGGAATCGTATTTTGAAATAAATGATTTTTGGGCTGTGTCCCTAAGTGTTTTGAAAGGCTTGAAAATTCTTAAACCCCAAATGCTTTCAAAATTCCCGAGATTGTAAAATGTTTTGTAAGATGTAAAATGGTTTTATTCCTATCTTTCATAATTCAAACTGTTTTGATCAAGCGAATTATCTCGGGAAGTATATTCACGATTTCTTTGTTCTTGGAGTATGATATGTATGGCTCGTCTTTGTATTTATACTTGCACTAGCAAAACAGTGGAGTTTTGCTAACCCCCGAGTATTCGGGGGGTGGATGTCTGTTTTGCATCCAGGTACTTGCAGGTTGCTGGAGAGCAATTCACAGGATCGTTACGAATGATGATGGAAGACGGCGATACTAATCACATGAAGACCGGTGTTGGGTATTCGGTGATGTCTTGTTTTGTCCCTCCGTTGTGTTTATTTTCCCCTATGTGGGAATGTTGATTTATGTTAACCCCCGCGTGGGTATGAGTTACGAGAAAGAGTAATGTATGGTTGATGTGTAGGTTGTGGTATAATACCAAATCGGTCTAATGGTCTGTTAATTACCCATGTCGGTATGTATTGTGTTGTTGTGTTTTCTGTATTTAGCCTGGTAGATCCTCACGAAGAGGGTCTGCGGCGCTGTAATATTCCCGAACGGTTTGGGGGTGTTACAATGACAGCAACCCAGTGATATCAAAAACAAACGACCAACTCAACTTTAAGAGACCCAAAACACCAACAGCCTAGGTATCCATAAACATAGGCCCCGATACCAAATTGTCACATCCCAAGACCGCTCCGCCATAACATGATATTGTCCGCTCTGGGCACTCTCCTCTGAGCTGGCCCTCACGATTTTGTCCGCTCTGTGCACTCTCCTGTCGTGGTTCATGATCATTGCACTTCGTAAACGTTCTTGCGTATTGAATCAGACCGCAGCGGCTTCATGAGACACGTAATTTCATATCCGCTGTTGGCAGGAGATAACGTGTGTTATCTAAAGTGCCTTGCCTTGATTGTTTCATAATCTAATTTTTTGGGACGAAACTTATTTCGAAAGAAGTACGGGAAATAATTTTATTTACCCGTTAGTTTCTTTTCTTTCTGATTTAGTTTTTCATTTTTATTGGTTCGCTAGTCTCGACGACCGACATATGAGAGATGGTCATCATGCCTTGACATCAAGTGGGAATACCGAGAGTCCGTGACTGTATCTTTTAGTTGACCAATATTTTGGTTGTATTCGTACAATCGATTGACTCGATCCTTATCGGAAGCCTTTATGAATTTATCATCAATATTTTCATCACTATTATTATTGTTTTGGGCGGCGAGGGATAATTGACACTAAATGACGGTGCCACCATAATAGCGGCTACTAGAAACAACTGTAGCACCGCCAGGACTGTCGACTTAAGATCGGTTTGATGTATATAAGGCCTTGAGAGGTATTTCCATAGTAGACTCAAGACGTTGATCGAAGGGAAATAGTTGAATAACCTTGTGAGTATGGATCCTACTAATCACACTCGTTGCTTAGAACATATCAATTATCTAGAGGCCGTAGCACAATTTCATCGAGACGCAAGTCAGACTGCGCAGGAAACAGCTACCCGAGAACGCGAGCATGCTGCCCATCTAGAAGCTCAACTAGCTGCAGCACAACATACTCTTCGAGAGAGGGAGGCCCAATACACTCAGGCAAGAGAGGCCCTCCAGGATCAGGTGCAGCAAGAGAGAGCAATGATACGGGCCGACGCTGAGGAGATCCTTGCTATCCTCTCAGCGGCCCCAATTCCGGTAGTGGGACAAGAAGTCGCAGAAGACGAAGAGGATCCCGAGAAAGATCCTGAAGAGGACCCGGAAGAAGAGATCGAATATAACTCTGTTGTTGTTAACCCATGAGCTGTGCTCAATGGGGGCATGCTGTGTATCGATGTTCTTATAGTTGTGTACTGGTATAATATTTACGGTTTGAGAATAAGTTTGTGTATGAATACAATTGATGACTCAGACATATATTTCGACGACCCTCTTTCTTGTTTCAAGTTTCGAGGACGAAACTTCTTTTAAGAGGGTAAGGGTGTAACATCTCCGTACTTTATTAATAATATATTTTATTAATGATCGTATTCTGTTGAGAGTTGGTTTGGGAAAGTTCCATATCATACTGTTTGGTGCCTGGAACTATGTGTATATTGGAGTTGGAACTGGTATGTTGGTTGTTAATGATTGTCGAGTTATGTGCTTGTCAGGAGGTGTTCGTTCTGACCAACTCCATAGTGGTGATATTGAGAAATAGCAATTAGCGCACGCTAGACTGTGTTGCTAGCGCGCGCTAATTATATACTAGTAGCGCACGCTATGCGATTATGTAGCGCACGCTAAAGTGGCCGACTAACGTGCGCTACCAGTATTTAATTAGCACGCGCTAGCAACACAGTCTAGCGTGCGCTAATGGCTATTTCTCAATATCACCACTATGGAGTTGGTCAGAACGAACAAATCCTGACAAGCACATAACTCGACAATCATTAACAACCAACATACCAGTTCCAACTCCAATATACACACAGTTCCAGGCACCAAACAGTATGATATGGAACTTTCCCAAACCAACTCTCAACAGAATATGATCATTAATAAAATATATTATTAATAAAGTACGCACATGTTACACATGTTCCCTCTGGGTCATTCCTAGTCGCTGTTCGTTCCCGTTTCATCGAAGATGTCTCAAAGGCAAGTACTTTACATTTGTTTGCAAATTCTAGTATTTGGATTATGGCTTTCTGTATATGTTGTGGATGTGTATGTGTATGTTCACCCAGGGACGGTCTGACGGGGCCTTTGGGGATACGTAGTGCCGTATGTATGCGTATTGCGAACTGGGGTTAACCACCCATAGATGGTCCGACGGGGCCTCTGCGGGGTGCGGTGGCCGTGAGTCTCGTACCAACGATTAATCTTTGAAATGTTTTGTTGGATAAATGTATTTTGTGCTCGGGCACCGTAATATTTCGGAATATAAATGTCTTCTAAATTATTTTTGGCGCATATTTCATCTGATTAGAATGGTAGTTCAAATGGATTGTACTTGCACTAGCAGTTGTCGCTAACCCCTTAAATAGGGGAAATACTTTTGTATTTCAGGTACAGGTCTTGGAGGCGAACGAGCATGCGGGCAGTACGAGGATGATGGGCAAGAGTGATTCTGTTCAATGGTCATTCGTTGATGTCATGTCTTTTACATTTTATTAATCACGTTGTTGCTTCATTACTCGAGTACTTCTTTCCCTTGAACATTGTAATTGTTGTGTACCCGATTTGGGGTTTGATTTGATGATTGAATTGCACTGTCGAGTTTGGTCTATTTATTTTGTATATCTTGGATTGAGAAGTCGTTTGTATGTTGATGATGTCTATCACCGTTGTCATGTCGAGTTTGTTAGTTAGCCTGCTGGATTCCAACGGTGGGGTCCACGGCGCTGTAATATGCCCTGAACGTCTTGGGGGTGTTACAAAATATGGTATCGGAACTTAGGTTTATGGATACCTAGGCTGTCGGTTATTTGAGTCTAGTTGAGTGTCGTTTTTGAACAGTATCACTACTACACCATCATCTCAGTATGCCGGTGCTCGTAAGTTTTTCCTAACTTGACTCGTTGCGTTATCCTGTTCTGTTCCTTTCTTAATATCGTGATGTGTTTTGCGTTTGAATTGTACTCACTAGCTACTTCTTCAGAATGCCTGCTGGTAGAGGACGCGGACGCGGTAGAGGACGTGGCGCAGCAGGTGGGGCGGCTATGTCCGATAGTTCTGGGGCCGGTTCGGAAATGCCTTCTTCGTCGAACAGTGTCCAGCCCGGTGCCGAGGGCCAGCAAGATCAGTATGCTAGCTTCGGTAATGCTCATGATAATGTTGGAGTGGCAAACATTCTACAGCAAGTAGCGAATCAGATGACGCTACTGACTCAGGCAGTTTTGGTCAACCAAGTTAATGCTAACCCGATTCCGCCTACTGGTTCCGGCACCGACAAGCTACTTCAGGACGTGATTCGTATGCGTCCTCCATAGTCCGATGGTACTTCTGACCCTTCCGGTTGGGAGAGTTGGTTATTCGAGATGGATAAAGTGTTTGAGGCGGCTAACTGCTCCTAGGAGAGGAAAGTACCAATCGCTCAGTACTTCCTCGCCAAGAAGGCGGCAACGTGGTGGCAAGCAGTGAAACCGAGTGATCGGGCAGCTTCGTGGGACGAGTTCCGAGAATTGATGGAGGACGAATATTGTCCGTGACTGGTAAAAGAGGGAAGGATTTGAGCCTTCTTTGAGGCAAAACCCCAGGATGTTCCCATTTTACAGGAGATCAAGGACTACAATTGTAACACCCCCAAACCACTCGGGAATATTACAGCGCCGCAGACCCTCTCCACGAGGATCTACCAGGCTAAATACAGAAAACACAACATATCAATACATGCCAACATGGCCACTAACGAACCACTAGACCGATTTGGTCTTTTACCACAACATACACATCAAGCATACATAACTCTTTCTCACAACTCATACCCACGCAGGGTTAACATACATCAATATTCCCCTAAGATGGGAGAATAACACAACGGAGAGACAAACAACAAAACTCTACCAAAATACTCAACGACTGGTCTTCATGTGATTAGTATCGTCGTCTTCCATCATCCTTCGTACCGATCCTGTGATTCGCTCCCCAGCAACCTGCAAGTACCTGGACGCAATACAGACATCCACCCACCGAATACTCGGGGGTTAGCAAAAATCCACTATTTTGCTAGTGAAAGTATAAAATACGAACACAAGCCATACACAACATACTCGAAGGACATAATAATCGTGAACATGCTTCCCGAGATAAATCACTTGATCAAACAGTTCAAATCGTGAAAGGTAGTAAATAAACCCAATGTACATCTTACAAAACATTTTACGATCTCGGGAGTTTTTGAAAACATTAGGAATTGAATAATTCTCAACTTATCGAAAACCACTTAGGGTCACAAACCAAAGTTTATTTTCCAAAATACAAATCCGGTCACAGAACACGGGGTCTACTAACCAATTATCCACATTACGTACTCGAAAGAATAACCCGACGGAAAGTACACAGTGTCAAATATTACCATGACAACAGTCTCACATAACGACATCAGAGAGCACAACTCTGCAACTTAATCATGTGTTCGAACTCGACACATCACAAAGCCACAATGTGTGGAGCAACCACAGGACTCACGTGCCCATACCAAAATATCGCAACCAAGAGACGAATCACACACAACACATTTTCTGGTGCCATTCCAGCCAAGTACAATACCATTTGAACTGCCCTTTTAATCAGATGAAATATGCGCCAAAATCAAAGTTCTCCAACAAAACATTTCAAAGTTAACCGTTGGTACGAGACTCACGGCCACCGTACCCCACAGAGGCCCCATCGGACCATCCCTGGGTGGTTAACCCTAATTCGGGATACGCGCACACACGGCAATACGTACCCCCAAAGGCCCCATCGGACCATCCCTGGGTGAACATACACACTCACATCCACAACAACCACGGGAAGCCATAATTCAAATACTAGAATATACAAGCAAATGTAAAGTACTTGCTAGAATGGCCACTTCATCCGACATATACACACAACTAATGTCACACAACATCACATATTCACTGAATGAGTACACGTATCAATACACAATCCTCGACCAGTGGAAAAGAGTCTACTATAATCATGTAATTCAATCACAACACCTTCCATCATGCAACACGGATACACATATTCAGAAAATATATTTATTCACCAAGCATACGAGTTATCTTCGAAAGAAAACCTTTATCGAGAATATACCGATCCTTTTTTAAAGTTCATTAAAACATTAAAATTCCACATATATTCAATTGCCAACTATCACGTCTACGAAACACAAAATGTATGGGCAAGATACTTGCCTCGATACCACGAGCAACGGAACAATGAACAGACACGGTCGGGTAGCCCTCGAACTTCTAAGAACGATCAAGAACTCGACAACTCTACGAAAACTACGAAAATAATATCACCACGAATCAATAGCGTTAAACGGAATCCGAAACAACCCGAAAAACAACAAGAAACTGAGGGTTTCTTCAAGGAAATCGGGAATCAAGCCCCGGGTGATAAAACTCGATAAACGAGTTACAAAATCCTAAGATCATGACCAATACAACGAGATTACCATGAACAATTCATCAATATCGGATAAAATCAACGAATCACGAAGAAAACCCCCAAAAATTACACAACTAAGGTTCTACAGAAGAATTACCTCGATCCGGCGAAGAACAAGGATTCGGTGATGATATAATCGACGAGAGTCTTCCAAAACGCCTTGGAATTGATTAGAATCAACCAAAAACTCCACTTCCCGAATACTCCCGTCCGCAGCCGCCACAAGACGAAAAAAATGAAGTGAAATGGAGTCTGGCCGAGCCCAGGCCTATATATGGCCGACAGTGTTACGGTCGTAACTCGGTCAATGCCTATAACATACATAGTGGACAATGCCTTGCGTACATAACGAACACCACTTACGGTCGTACTCGGCATGGCCTTACGACCGTAACCGAAATCCCAGGGCCACTGCCCGAAATCTGTCGACGCATTACGGCCGTAACCGGCCAATGCCTTGCGGCCGTAACGAAGCCTTACAGCCGTAACAGGATGACCTTTATAGCCGTAATCGAGTCCTCCCAGGCCAGGGCGTGCGGTTGTCTTACGGCCGTAACTCGGTCCAGCAGCCCTCCGACTGCCCGACTAGAAACTCGACGACGTCTCGATCACGCAAACGCACCGACTAAGATCCAAAACGATAACGAGCAGGCTACGAAACTCAATGTGCCACCGTATAAGCATACGATTCCAAAGATGTGAACGGTAACAAACCGTTTGACCAAAGAAAATTCAACAAAACCGGAATGAAGATCTCGGGTATTACATTCTACCCCCTTAAAAGAAGTTTTGTCCCCGAAACTTAAAACATAGAACGAACAACGCAAAACAAACTCAGATAACATACGGTATCCATTGCTGACGACTTGCAACGAATCACATGTAGCACGTAGCTACTACCATACATATCGCTACACCAGAACGATAACAAAACACAACCACCAAAATCAATATGGTTGACCAGCCCGAACAGTACATCAATCAAAAGCGATTTAATCGCTGGACAAATACGAAATTCCACAGCCCAAGGGTGGGAAGATCGAGAACGAAGTTAATTTCCCAAACTTAAGGGAAATTACGAAGTGACCCGAACGCTCAAAAATCACGATACGAGATCAACAAAAACCGGACAACAACGATCGAATCACAACGATTGAGACAACGGTCGAATAATCATATTCGAATCATAGCGAACAACAAAAATCAAATAACAATATGAGTTCTTGTAAGAACGACAAGATACTCCACTACATAAGATTCACAGGAACGGAACCGGATCGGAAGAGTCGCAACGACAACAGATTATTCAGGAACAATACCACAACTCATTCGAACAACAAAAGTGAAGAATAGAACGAGTTCAGAAGATATCAACGAATGAGTCGATAGAGTTGCAAATACAGAAGTTCAAAATCCGACCCACTTATACTAAAAAGAAGTTTATCTCCGATGTTCGAAACAACAACGCAAGGGAATAACATAACATATAATCGGTAGACTACACCCCACATGGACTCCTCAAAGTCGATCCTAATATCAGTGCTCAAGTCCGTGCCTCAGAAGGCTCGGTGACCAACTCGCAAAACTGAACTCGGTGTCCCTCGAGTCCACACTTGTAACACGTTACTAGCGGAGAAGAACAATGCGCACGAACATGCCCCGACACATTGCAGTTAAAACACCTCCTAGCCTTACCAGGAGTCAAAGCAGACGACTTGGAACTCTCAGTATCATGCATCGAGCGATGGAGCTTCGCAGCGGAAAGACTACGATGTTGCAATCCAGAAACACCAACTCCAGTGCTAACCACAATATCATCCAACTTCCTCAGCTTCCTAGTCGGTTCCAGAGAAAACCCAGCTTCCAGAAGTTCTCGGAACTCCGCCCACATGACGACACGATTTCGAGGTTTAACAGCTTCCCCCCAAACCAAACCCTCAATCTCTAAAATAACTCCTGACTAAGACTAATAACAAATATATATCTTGAAACTTTATCGATACAAATAATTGTTAGATTTCCATAAAATATTTTTAAAAATGTATCGATAAAGTTTCAAGATATATATTTGTTATTAGTCTTAGTCAGGAGTTATTTTATAGATTGAGGGTTTGGTTTGGGGCCCCACTTAAATTTTTGGTTTTCTTGATTTTGGGGCACCAATGAGCAGCATCATCGCTAAGAAGGTACTGACTTCCGATCTTCGGGACAATCAATGGCCTTAAATATCTTTTGCGACTGAAGGAGCCAACCATCCCAACCTAATACATCCGACATACCAATAAATCGAGGAGGATTCATACTAACTACCTCTCGGAGCCATAGGTTTGCCCCGATCTTCTGAATCGCATCAGTGTTGCGTTGAACCGCCTGGGTCAACTGAGTCATCCGTGCTGCTACTTGTCGCAACATAGTAGCAACATCCATACCAATATGTTTATTATCTACAATAAATGTTGCTTTTGCACGACTCTTGTCCTAAATCATTAAACTCCGAGCACATTTTCCTGAATATCCTATAAAAAATATAAGAATGGACAATGCCGGAGAATTCACATCAAAAAGTTTCGATGAATATTGTGCAGCACTAGGAATAAATGTTGAACACCCAGTAGCACATGTTCACACCCAGAATGGATTGGCTGAATCCTTGATCAAACGAGTTCAAATTATTGCTCGTACATTATTAATGAGATCAAAGCTCACTAGTTCAGTGTGGCGTCATGCAGTATTACATGCATCATCACTCATCAGATTACGCCCCACTGCTTATCATATGCACTCCCCGATGCAATTAACTTTAGGCTTTGAACCAAATATTTTGCACCTTCGCATATTCGAATGTGCTGTTTAAGTGCCAATTCCACCTCCTCAAAGGACAAAAATGGGTCTTCAACGCCGGCTTGGCATGTACGTTGGATTTGATTCCTCATCAATAATTCGGTATTTAGAACCAAGAACGGGTGATTTATTTATCGCTCGTTTTGCCGATTGTCATTTTGATGAGACGGTGTTTCCATCAATTGGCAGGGATAAGACTGTTCTTAACAAAGATGAACAAAAACCAGTTGAGGATATCTCCTGGAATGTACAAAGCTTATCCCACCTAGATCCACGTATTACAAAATGTGAAAATGAGGTGAAAAGAATCATCCATTTATAAAATATTGCTAATAGACTTCCTGATGCATTTAATGATGCAAGTAAAGTAACAAAGTCTTACATTCCAGCTGTGAATGCTCCAGCCAGGTTCGTTGTTCCTAATGAACACACAAAAATGGATGATGATTCCCCACGACAAAATCATGGTAGACCTGTTGGTTCGAAGGACACTGTTCCTCGAAAAAGAAAGGGGAGAAGTAATGGGATCACAAACCAAGATCATCCTAGTGAGCATGCTGCAGATGAATCTGTAGAGTGTAATTAGACCTGGCAAACGGGTGGGCCCGGCCCAAACGGGCCGGGCATAAAACGGGCGGGCCTTTTTTGGGCCGGGCCAAAAAGGCCCGGTTTTTCCTGGGCCAAAATTATTAGGCCCGTGGCCCGCCCGGCAGCTCGGCCCGCATGGCCTCGACTATTTTTTTTTTTTTTTTGAAATATTAATTCTGAAATAAATATACAAATATTTTTTGATCCTTAATTATTATATTATTCACTATACTATCACAATCAGATAAATAAATATACAATTATTTTTATTTGATAATTACATTATTTACTACACTACCATAATCAAAAAACAAATATACAAATATTTTTATTTGATCATCATATCATTTATCACTACTAATTTCTTATAAAATCATAAAATAATATTATTATTGATATGAGATACTACAAATAATCACAAAGTCCCAAAAAAATAAAATTACATCAACAATTAACATATAGATGTATTATAATCTAACAAACAAGGAAAAAAAATTAAATATTATAATTACACATAACATAAATTAAAAAACAAAAAAAAATACTGGGCCGGCAGGCCACCATGGCCGGGCCTCTATGGCGGGCCAAATGGTAGGGCCAAAAGGCCGGTTTTTGGGCTAATAATATGTGCCAATGCCCGCCCAAAACGGCGGTGGCACCATGCTGGCACAGGGCCTATTTTGCCGGGTCTAAGTGTAATACTACAAATAATGAAGGGATCATGGATTCTGAAAACACCGAGAATGCCATAAATCATTACAATGAGATGAGATCGGAAAAACATGAACCACATTCAATAATTGAATGCCGTAAAAGGTTGGATTGGCCTAAATGGGAGGAAGCAATAGAATCTGAATTAGCTTCCCTAGAAAAATGGATGGTATTTGGGCAAATTACTCGAATACTGAATAATATAAAACTAATTGGTTACAAATGGGTGTTTGTTCGAAAAAGAAATGAGAAAAATGAGATTGCGAGATATAAAGCCCGACTCGTAGTCCAAGGATTCTCCCAACAGCCTGGGATTGATTATGACGAAACGTATTCACCAGTGATGGATATAATCACTTTCCGTTTTCTTATTAGTATGGTTGTCCATGAGTGTTTGGACATGCGATAAATGGATGTAGTTACGACATATCTATATGGTTCATTAGATTCTGATATCTATATGAAAATTCCTGATGGATATAAAATGCCAAAATCTGCTACTCCTCGTGAGCTATACTCGATCAAACTACAGAAATCACTGTATGGATTAAAGCAATCCGACCGCATGTGGTATCATAGATTGAATGAATACCTTTCTAAGGAAGGTTATAAAAATGATCTTAAATGCCCATGTGTTTTTATTAAAAGATCTAATACTGGATTTGCTATAATTGCAGTCTATGTGGATGACATAAATTTAATCGGAACTCCTAAAGAGTTATCCGATGCTGCTGAATATCTTTTTTCCACACACGCACACGAGGGGGATCGTCCCCTGTCCTGAGTACCCCCCAAAGAGGCTCGAGCTCACCCCCGATCTAGAGGTAAGTTTGCCAGCATGACCTGATCGCCTCATTGTCCCACACTTGGGTTACAGGCCCGCACTTACTGGGCCCGGGCAGGGTTAATGGAGAAAGAATTTGAAGTTAAAGACCTTGGAATAACAAAACTCTGTCTTGGTCTTGAGCTCGAGCATAAAGATAATGGAATACTTGTCCACCAATCTGCTTATACCAAGAGATTGCTCAAACGATTTAATATGGACAAGGTTCATCCTCTGAGTACTCCTATGGTCGTACGGAATTTAGATCATAAGAAAGATCCTTCTGACCTAAGAAACCAAATGAGGAAATTTTGGGTCCTGAAGTGTCTTATCTCAATGCTATTGGAGCACTGATGTATTTAGCACAATGCACCAGACCCGATATTTCTTTTGTAGTAAATTTACTTGCAAGATACAGTTCTGAACCAACTCAAAGACATTGGAATGGTATCAAACACATTTTTCGTTATCTCAATGGTACCATTGACCTGGGTTTATCCTATTCAAAAAAGGCTACTAACTCTGGATTAGTTGGTTATGCTGATGCGGGATACAAATCCGATCCACATAAGGCTCGCTCACAGACCGATTATTTATTCTGCTATAATGGTACGGCTATATCATGGAGATCGACCAAACAAACATTAGTAGCTACATCTTCCAATCATTCTGAGATAATTTCTCTCTCTGAAGCTGACAGAGAAAGTGTTTGGCTAAGATAAGTTATAGCTCATATACTAAACAAATGTCGATTGAAGCTTGTGACAGACACTCCCACAATCATTTATGAAGACAATGCAGCATGCATAGCACAAGTCAATGGTGGATATATAAAAGGTGATCGGACCAAGCATATTTCACCGAAGTTTTTCTATATAGATGAACTAATAGAAGAACGGAAAAATAAATGTTCAACAAATTCGCTCCTGTCATAATCTCACTGATTTATTTACAAAATCATTGTCGAGATCTACATTCGAGAAGATGGTATACGGTATAGACGTGAGAAGAGCTAATCTTAACCAAGATTGATAAATCAGTTTGACGGCATATATTCTTTATTTCAGGGGGA
The DNA here is from genome assembly GCA_033398695.1 of Orobanche coerulescens. NCBI lineage: Eukaryota > Viridiplantae > Streptophyta > Magnoliopsida > Lamiales > Orobanchaceae > Orobanche > Orobanche coerulescens. The sequence continues at coordinate 10,315,886 of CM065802.1, read as the reverse complement.
GTGAATCAATGTACGCTGTACTCTTTTTCCCTTATGACTGTTTTTTATCCCATTGAGTTTTTCCAGCTTAAGATTTTTAACGAGGCAGCTTATGCACAAAGATTGGATTTAAGTTGTGTACTCTTTTTTCCTTCTGACCGCTTTTATTCCCATTGGATTTTTTCGGCTTAAGGTTTTTAACGAGGCACACTTATCCAACTCACATTGCTACGTCCAAGGGGGAGTGTTATGAATTGTGGACTTTAGCACAATTAATTGTCAAAGAAGAAAAATATTGCCCACAACTTTTGACAAACCAAGAGGAAAGTTGATTCAAACTTTGAAGAAGTTGGACAAATTGGAATTGTAGTGCACCATTATTGACAATTGATGTACACATTTGTTGAAATGGTAGTATAACTTTGCCTATAAATAGCTTGTTCCAAGATGTAATGTTACACCATTGAGAAAAGAAGAAATATACTACTACTACGTAAAAATATTTTACAGATTATCAATCTCCATATTTTATTTACTGTTATTTATTTTGTGTATCTTATAATAATATAAATTATAAACTATTTCACAACATGGATGTCATTTATTTGAAGTTTATTTGAAGTTGTTATACAAGATATCAATCTAACATGTATAGATGAATATTTAGATACTCCATTGCCGATCAATGGTTATCTTTTATTTTATCCTTAATGGGTGTTTGGTAATTATAGTTTGTTACTAAAATTGTGATGATTTTACTGAATCGGAAAATTCGAATAGTAAAGGATATCTGGCGAGTTACTCAATTACAAGATTCTCGATACTCTACTCCTTTCAATTTTATATCAAATTATTAAAATCAAATTTTATTTTATAATGTCATGTATACATACTAAACCATTTATATCGAAGTTTCCCACGTTTATACACATTTTTAATTTTTATTCTTGCGAGTATCTTTTTTTTATCTTGTCATGTTGTATTGGTAAATCGAAGATTTTATCCAAGTCACTGTTAAATTTTACTTAGCCAAATACTAATACAAAACTAACCAAATAAATATAATTAGGTATCGTGAAATTAGATTGTATTGTGTTTAAAATGTATGTCATTATGTAGTCAGTACTACTATATGGTTGGTTACTAGATTGGAAGATGATGAATACTCCAATGACTCATACTTTTTTAATCATTAAATAATACTACCAGAGATTCATGGTAAAATATTTTCGATTCTTCGGATACTAAATAAATCATGAATGCTACCTAAATTAATGTATATAATTACTTTTATTTTGGGTTTACAAGAATGAATATCGGGTCACCCATTTGTAAATCAATGGGTACGATTATTTTACTATTAAGTAACCAATAAATTTTTAGAAATATCCAAAAAAGTGTTAATTATTTTTCATCTATATATATATATATAAAAATTGAGTTCCATGTATTAATGTGAGCATTTATGTCAATTTATATATATATATATATATATTAATGTGAGCACTTATGTCATAAGGTAGAGTCATTCATATCAATTGAAATATTGCTACTCTCTAAAGCTTTTTTTTAAATATTTAAAGAGCTTTTACAAACCACAATTAAAAAAAATGCACGAATAAAAAACATATGCATACATGTTCATTGTGAGAAGTTAAATTAATTCAACCAATTAAAACATGTCAAAGTCTAAAGTCTCATTATTAAATTTTAAGAATTTCTATAGACATACCACACAAAGCATGTTTATTGTTTAACTCTTTCAACTTCTTCTTTGAGGTATTATACTCCCTTATAAACAAACAAAAAAGTCACACAACTCACCCACAAAACAGGTCACACCCATCACCTCCAAAGAAAGGCATTCTTCTGCCACACGCCCACCGGAACCGCTGCCAACATCAACTTCTTCCGCCGCCGACACCACCGAATATTAATTCAATAGGTGGTATTTCGAGCTTGAGTGGTTTCGTTGTTGTTTTAGTGGTTCCGCTGCCGACATAGCAAACTTGAAAATTAAACAACTAAAACGTTTCTATTCAAAATAGCCTACAGATACCTACAAACCATGAGATATCCAAAACATTATAAAATCAAATTGTCAATTCCCACCAAATCTTTAAAAAATAAAGATGACATCGAGTTCTTTATAGCCAAAATAATGGATCGATTGCCAATATGGGTTTTCAATATTGATGTGTATCAAAGGAATTGAGCTAAGGGTGTCCACATCGTTGGTTCTACCTTCTCGACCACCGAAACCCCACCACCATCGCCATAACCGCCGTTGGCCACTGAAATATCCAGATCTGAACACAAAACCAAAACCCGAGTTTGTAACTTACTTATAAACTCGAAACACAATCTAGAGGAGACCCGAGATTCCAGCGATGGAGGTTTGTTGGTGGTGGTTTGGCGACAAGGGTGTGGTTACGTGGTAGTTTTGGCCGGTGTTTGGTTGTTGATGAATGATGGTTTAGTGAGAGAAATGAAAGGGTCGTATATGTTTTGTGATGAGAAAAAACAAAGTGTGTTTTTGGGTGGAGGATACAATTTACAAGTAGTTAATTTTGATAGATAAAATAAAATTAAAGAAAATATTATGAAAGGACAAAAATACCCTCTTATTTAACAGTCAAACTAATGGAGTTAGGAAATTCGGATCAAATTCGAAACGAATATTTCACTTTTTGGGGCAATTCTATATATACTCAACTTAAACATAATAATTTCATATTTCCTTAACAAATTCTTTAAAGGCATTGTACTTATGCACTAAAAATCTCTGTTTGGGGGAAATATGGTATTTTGATTTTCAGATTGGGTAAATATGGAATTATCCTTTCACTTTTAGACCAAACCTAAAACTTTTTCAAAATTTGGGTTGAAAATAAAATACCCCGCAAACCATAAGGACTAAAAATGTAGTTAACTCTAATTTTAAAGGATAATAAATTCAAGTCTGTCAATTCAAAATGGAAGGCAATGCAAAGATGATAGACATTAAAAAAATTTGATTATATTACAGGAAATAAAGATGGTTTTAACTAATTTTGAAAATTTACAAATTTAAAAATTTGAGGCGTCATAAGTGTTTGATTAAATGGCAACAAATCATTCATTTTAGATGATCGTACATGTTTGGTAACTTGACTATATAGATGTCAATTCGATATCTTAATATGTTATATATGAACTCATTGTTTGAAATCAACCTCATATAGTACTCCACATATTGACGCTAGGATGCACCACCGAATAAGCTATATATGATAGTTTGATGCTACTAATTAAAAAGTAGTTCGTATTGATTTCTGTAAACACGAACAAATATTTTGCTTCAGTGATAAATAATTCATCTTAAGAAATGCACATGTAGTATTTTTTATGGTGTTAGTATTATGTATAAATATATTGCACATTTTGAGTATAAGTCATTTTAATCTGTCAATTATCCAGCTTAGGCCATACTTGATATTAAATACGTTAGATAAAAATACGATATTTTAACTTAGAATAATTTCACTCGAAAAATAAAAATTGTGAATGTTCGGGCCTTGAAATAATATGTAATATAAATATGATATTCGATATTATCGAAAATAAAATACCCGTGCTTTAGAGTGAATAAAGCCCGTGCATCGCACGGGCCATGATGTCTCGTTAAGTAAATTTACGAGTATGATTAAGAGTAGTGAATGCAATAGTTCCATAAGTCAACTAATACTTGCAAATACTCATATTTAACTGTAAAAATATATCAATATAACCATAAATATACATCAAATGGACAAACAAATAACAAAGCTAGACCATTATTATCACACATCAGACTAAATACGTAGCTAAAAAAATAATATAGATGCTGTTTCAGGAGAAAGTAAAAAACTGTAAATACGAGTCAATCAAGTGCATTCATAACACTGATAGAGGGGCCTTTATATAGGCATTACAATGAGAGTCCTTCCATACATAAGATTCCTAGATAAGGTAAGACATCTAATAGGATCCTACTACCTCTATAAGGATCTAGAACCTTCCATTTATGTATCTACAACCAGTATTAGGTAAGACACATCACGGGAATAATAATTCCCGAAACACTCCCCCTGTGTCGAGCACTAATACAACAATGGTGCAAAAGATGTTGCCTTCGTAAAAACCTATTCCAAGCCAAAACAAAACCCCATGGGAAAAATAAAGGCTTGATGAGGAAAAGATTGCAACGCACCAAGATAACATGTCATGTATACTCCCCCTGATGTATACATAACGACTCCCCTTGATGAGTACCTCAAATCATAGGAGTTGGATGCCAAGTTGCCCTCACAACTATACCAAGGAAAAACCCAGTGGGAAAAATACCTCTTGGTCTAAGTTGAACAGAAGTACAACGCATCATTGTATGGATGTTCTCATAGGTCGCCTCGTTAAAAACCTTACCAAGTGAAAACCCAATGGGGAAAAACAAATCTTGGTCTAAGGACAAAAAGAGCGCGACACATCCAAAGTGCAGAGTCACTAAAGACTTATCCGAAAATCAAGTTTTCTAAAGTCTTGACCTTCATGCACTAAATCAGTCATAACTTCTTCGATTCAATAGGTATCAACGAAATTGTAAGAACTTATGAAAACTAGACACCCATAGCTTTTCATTCACATACAGTACGTAACCTAGATCGACCTGAGCAGATCACAAAGCTCTATCGAAGTTGACTTAGCAAATTACCGGACATATCCTGTCCTACTTTGCAACAATAGTCATATGTCACTCAACATGATGGATGTGATCAAATGGTTGCTTTCCTTGGAAAGTAGACACAAACCTTTCCAATGGCATCAATTTCACCATTTTCCATCAAGTGAGCTGCCCTGTAGGTCATATGAGAGATAGACCAACACATTCTGGGCAGATTTGGGTATCAGTTTTCAAGTGTCCTTTTTATCGAGATAGAGCGAGCTTCAAGCTTCTTGTCAATCACAGACATTGTGTGAACGCATCCTAGTCCATCATCACAGTGGCTTTACTGGATTATTACGAATGAGTACATCGAGTCAAACATGAGTACATAATACCGTACTTTTCTCTTAAGACTGCATCATCACTTAAGTGAGCCAAGTCTTATGATGACTTCGACTAATCATTGGGAATCATATAGGCATTACTTTATCGTCTCTTAGGGAAACCGTCACTTAGATTGCCTTAAACCGATTGATGAATACGCATCATCAAGTGTCCCCAAGATCCTTTCATTCTTAACATTGGATTTAGCGGAATCTCTTAGTCTCATAAGAGTACATCACTATAAACCCTTAGTTTTACACGCAAAAGCTTCATATCTCTTCCAAATCAAGTATGTACTTAGTATGTGTTCCCGACAATCACTTGTCGACGCGCTCCGTGGTCAGGAGCCACTTGATTTGAGTCTGATCCATCACGAGATCCTTTTTATCACTTAACTTAGTTCCCCACTAAGATAAGATTTAACCACAAGCTGCACGTCAGTTTTTGGGAAACTATCTAACTGAAAAGATAGTGGATGTTATAACATCCATTACGATAGCACAACTAAGTTTCGTGTCATCGTAGTCGATTCCAGTGCGTTCATGAGAAACCTCGCGCCATGAGGTGAGTTTAACTCCTTCTCTCACTCGCTTTGACAAAGTATACGGATAGATCTTATCTTTGGAGTGTCTGCACCATTTCAACAAAGGGCCATCACTTTGTTTATACTGAAATCGCATATGTTTCCATTTTAGGCCAAGGCTACAACGTTGTAGATTTTCAACGAAGTATGGTTCGATTAAACTCACATTCCACGTCCTCATGTACCGGCTTTATTCACAGAGTACTCTTTATGGATTGGCATTCATTGAGGCGTCCCCCAATAATGACTATAATCCAGAATCACATGAGACGGATGAGTTCATTTGATCATATGATCAAGTTTCATGTACCAAGCTCGCATACATTCTTAGCGAGAGTATTTATCGAATCAAGTGGCATCCCAATACTCTATGAGATCCACGGCCTAGTAACACCATCTACCACAATTTGTGATGTTACCATATCACCATTTATAGGTGACGAACATCCATGACCGGACACAATCCTTGCAGACATGTTTGCAGCATGTATTTAATCTCGTCACTTTAGGGAACTTGGTGAGGCACAGTAGGGACAAACTACGAAAATTCCAAGTCGTTCTACTCGAACATGATCGTTCGCATCTCCCCTAACGACGGGAAGACTGGCTCATCAAAGTGACTTACGAGATCGTCTGCCAAGGTACATTTTAAGCGGACTATGAGTGAAATCGCATGTCATATTCATCATTTATAACCCGTCATAATGCGTTGTGGTGACGCACTTTTGGCACATGAACATGTGGACGATAAAGGTTTTCAGTGTTAACACAATCCAGTTAACAAAATGCATACTGTTACACTTGTAACTAAGCATTTGAATGATGATAGGTATAGGTGAATATGACATGTTGACCTATGCTACATAGCCGTAGCTACTGGTCTTGAGAATTCAACAAAACCGCCACCATGCACCACCGGGATCAAACATAAAGAAACGATTGAATCGATGATAGGCCGTTGGTTTTATCGAACCTATAGTGCTTTCTTGAAGAGTTCACTCCCTTCACCAGCCCCAAACACCTCAAAATTTCGTGAGCATGTATAAACAGGTGTTTAGGATTCCAAAACCATCAACCTTGTGGTCAAAAACCGATCGAAATGACATCGAACTGGTTGTTGGGACGGCTGGTGGTATGTGAAAACTTCATTTAAGTGGTTCACCTCCTTCCAAGTCTCCAAATGGCACCGAAATTTGTGAGAAGGTAGCCTTGGATGTTAGGAAGTACTCGTTAAAATTTCACTTTAAGAGTTGGTCTAAAAGTGGGTGAACCGACCTTTACAATGACTGGTCCGCAAGTTGGACAACCATAACTCAGGTTTCATCAACTTATCAATCATTGTCAAAGGAACAACATAACATATAAATGTTATCACTTGAGTACGACCATTTGTGAACACCATCATAGCATCATAAGCCACCCAGGCTAATACTTATGATCATGTATGTATAAGGACTCGGTGAAAAGGGAGGACTCAGCACCATGCTTATGCGAGTCGCTACATTATTCTCTTTAGCATAGGAGGGTGTCATCTCCTATTCGTGCCAAAGAATAGGCTTTAATCAATGAACATGGCTAAGAAGGATCATTGGGTGGGGGGCTTTGGCGTCACACATGTTTATGAAAACAAGACGCAGATGACATAAATATCATCATCGGTCATGAGCCCTGCTCACGACTCCACCAACGTACTTTGGTGTCTTTGATCCAACTAGTTTCTTTGTTCAAAGAAAATGATGTCCATGACAATACCGTTGTATATGGATCATCAAACTGTCCAAACTCCGGACTATTAAAGCCTAAATGTGTCAATGTCCCAATACATCTTCTGGTTACACAAATCGATGCAAGCCGGACCATATTGACTCATGAATATTTTTCCTTTTTCACATATCCAATACAAGTGATGCATAAGATTTTATTTCTCACAAATCACAATGAGATGCTATGAGTGATACACTTTGGCATATATATCATCGAGTCATAACATGGTTCAATTGTTATGGAACATATGTGACTAGAAAACGCCATTCGGCATTCAACAACTTGAGTATTATACCACTCATTGATTGTGATGACTTAGTCATCATAGTCATAATGGATTTATACACCGAAATCCAAAAATATCGTGTTCCTTGAAAATAGCTTAATACGCACTCAATTTCGCTTGCAAAATTTTACAAATATGAGCATAGCGAACACTCTAACAACATAGAGATTTTATACCAGATACGATCAAAATGATCTATCATATTGAGTGCATAACATGGCAAGGTTATATGCCTAAGGGGCAAAATTACGACACAACTATGGTGTAAAACTACCATGCATACGCTCGACCTTCTTATAAGGGTGCATATTTTGGGCTTCCCCAAAGAAACTATTTTTCAACATTTGAAAGATGATAGTTTAGCGTACAACGCATACCAAAAACTGCATCATCTATGGCAAATTCGGCCAAAAAGAGGTTGAAAAATATGTGTCATAAGACCACTTGCAAATTCAAGATGGGAACCAAGTTGGTTGGGACAAAAGTTAGCACAATCGCTGGAAATAAAATTCCGCACAGCTTGACCTTTGTTCACTAAAACAGCGATAACTCCCTTGTTAGGAAGGCTATGGATGAACGGTCAGATGTTCTGGAAACTAGACTTCCGCATCTTTCTATCCATATATTGTGCACCACACAGATCATTAAACTCAGATCACATTGCATGTTTTAAGTGGCTGCTTTAGTATTTCCCAAGTTTAGTGAGAAAACAAGGTTGAGACCATATCAAATGGCATAAGTGTTTATGCAAAAACATGGCAATGACAGCCATATGCGCGTTTAAACGCAACAGGGTGTTCGATTTCTTATCTCGACTAATGGTCCTTTCGGTAACTCCAACTTGGTAGACTTGCAGAGAAAGTAGGAATGTCGGTACAGCTAAGGCTGTTTAAAAACCATTGATTCCGTTTGAACTTTCAAAGCATAAACAAATACCAAGGAGGATGCGCCTAGTCATGATCAAAAGTGTAGACAAAATCCACCAAAGTACATCGATCAACCAAGTATGTTAATTCTCAATTTGCAAGCATACGTCATAATAGCCATGTTATATGGATGCAACACGGTGCATCATAATTAAGCATTTTGAACCATGAGACATAATGAATATACCATAACCAACTCGTCTTGACCATCCAATGAGATCGACTAAACATAGTCAAATGTATAAAGCACATGCCTTTACAAATACTCGGAAAAGTATTCGAACCTCTCTCTCTCTCTCTATAATCGAGGTCAACGAATTCATGTATTTACCGCAATATGCCATTGCTTTACATGTTAAAATTCATGAGAATTACTTATACATTCTTTCATATATCATATTGCAAGGAGACGGTGCATGACTACACCCACATGCAATATTTTATTTTAATAAGATGAAAGATGGAGTTTTCCAAGTATGGGATTGGGTCAAGACCAACGTGGTGGTCGCTCAATTCATCGTGACAAATCCGTCACAAATCGATTTTAACCACGACATATCCGTCGCAATCGATGTTTGTCCCATTTGTACGTCACAATTCCGTGATTAATCATGAACAAGTCATAACATTACCGTTACCGATAATATTCATTTTATTCAATTGTTGGTTTAAAATCGACAAAATGGTGACGTCGAATCGCACCCAAAACGTGGTGTATGCAACAACCACAAATATCGACTTTCAACAATTATCCGTGACTCCCCCAGGACCGTCACACAGTTTACTTCGACATCCGAGAGTGATACCACCTCTCATAGTCTCATCCACCGCAAAGTAGCGTGGGAGATAAAGAACCCAAATACCCAATTCCCCAAAAAAAATTCCCAAAAGAGAAGAATTGAAAAACGGGAACTTTAATAAAGTCTTACGGGTACTTGGTTCCATATTTGCTTTGATCCTTGAACGGGAGCTTCTCTCCATATGAGCAACATATTTTCGTGGTACTCGGTTCCATATTTACTTTGATCCTTGAACGGGATAATAAATATGGTTTCTCTCCATATTTTGCACATCATCATGAGCAATATATTTTCCTATATGCCACGTAAAGCATAAACAGAGTTAGATTCATAAACATACAAGTTAATGATAAATGAATCATGAATTAGGAAAATAGAGAGTTGAGAAACGCCCGAAAAGGGCTACTGGGCTCGATAATCGGCCGAAAAAGGACTCGGGCGCGGCGGTGCAATAGCTCGGTATTGGATGAGGTCGGATCTCCAAATTTCCTTATAAAATCGTACATTCGGGCAAAGAAATTCAAGACGCAATACTACTACTTGGAATCTGATCTCCACCGTTGAATATACAGATATTTGTGTTGGGAAGTTGCCGTGTCTCATATTTTTCTGTAATGCCTTTTGCCGCACCCGTACCCGTACAATTACTCGTATAGGTGGTTCTTTGTCTTTTTTCCTTTTTCTGCTAAAATCTATCAGAAGATCAAGAACAAGGGGCGCCTCTAACTTGGCCCACCAAACAAGACGACGATCCATAAATCAAGCAAATCAAGAGAAACAAGAACACAGTGCTGTCAAAGCTCATCATCATATCCAAGCCCACTCCATCTCTAGGACTAAAAGCCCTCTCTACTGAAGTTGGGATTCTGATCGGGGGTGCTCTGGTCGGGGTCGCCAGTGGTGATTGGAAAGCTTCCAAAGACACCGCCGCCGGAAAAGTTGTCAGACGCTGCGGCCGACCATTGTTATACCTTCTCATGGGATATCTATCATTGCCGCGGATCATCGTGGGGAAGATGATGGATGATGACGGCGGCTGCGACCGAAAATTAGGGTTTGGCAGGGAAAAAAATCCGATTTTCCACTTTCTTTTTTCCGGATTTTCTGAAAAAAAAAAAACGGGAGAGGAAAAAATTTCTTGCTCAGTTAGGGAGTACGTGCTGATAACGTGTTTCAGGAGAAAGTAAAAGACTGTAAATACGAGTCAATCAATTGCATTCATAACACTGATAGAGGGGCCTTTATATAGGCATTACAATGAGAGTCCTTCCATACACATGATTCCTAGATAAGGTAAGACATCTAATAGGATCCTACTACCTCTAGAAGGATCTAGAACCTTTCATCTATGTATCTACAACCAGTATTAGGTAAGATACATCACGGGAATAATAATTCCCGAAACAGATGCATTTTTTTTCTTCTAAATAGACTTGGTGCCATAGGCGGACCTACTCCTAATATGGTGTTATACGTTCACCACCATTTTTCGGAAAAAAGACTCGCCTCTTCTATTATTTTTCATCTATTCCGTCATTTTTATTTGACAGTACTAGATGTTCTCCCGTGCAATGCACCAGACAAAATATTTTATTATTAAAACATATATTTTTTCGATCTTCAAATTATTCTTTAGGATCTTCGACATGAATATTAATAAAAAAACTTGTTGAGCATATTATAGAATTTAATAAAACATATAATAGCATAGTGTTAATCAGTTAATATCCATTACCTGAACAAATTTTGGAGACATACCGAGAAAAGGTAGGAATAAATTTTGGGGACAAAAATAGTATATAATTAAGTCTCAATATATGTGTTTGTGCAGTGTATATTTTACTATTTTTAATTATTATTATTATATAAATGCCATAATTTGTTTTTTATGTAAGCAATAAAGTCTTAAATCTAATTTCATAAAAGTGAGTTAATTTACTTTTATTTTACATCATTTAATTTTATTAAAAATTAATACTCATGTTTTTTTTAATATAGACGTCTTTTGTGCAATCGGTCATTAATGTAAATCCATCAGATTTACTATAGAAACAAATTAAAAACTCAATTTAAGGATGTCCGATTCAATTTATAGGTGTCTAATTGAAGATCGCAAAATATGAATTGATTTGATATATTTTTTATTAAAAATAAACTTGATAGAAAGGAAATTATAAACATTAGAATTTTAAGTTAACAAAAACGAAGAAAGAATTTTTCTATTGGTAGATGAGTGTAAGTTGTGGAATAAAACTCTAACAACACATATTCAGAATATTTTTTTTTCTTTAATTTTTCTAAAAATCCAGAATACATCTATCTATATATACTATACTATTTAAAAAAATAAAAAAATCTTAGAAAATGACACTTGTTATCACTCTCTTTTTATAGAAGTATAGATTTGTATTAATTTGTGAGATTAATTGTTTCTACTGTTTTTTATCACATTACTTTCGATATTTACATCATGTCCTATCTGTACAAAATCTTAAATATGGTCCTATAAAAACTCTCGAATACATTTATATATATAAATATATCAAAATTTTAATATTAACTAAATACATAAATAAAGCATATAGCAATTAACCAAGCTTCAAATAGAAAGTTGACTATTGGATTGAAAAATTCTAATTAAAAAGTTAAAATTTATTGTTTTATTTTTATTAAAATAAAGCTCAATAAAATAAACATAATATTTAAATACGGAGCAAACTATAATATAAGATTTTAATATAATATTTTTATATTATTTTTGTAAAATATTATTATTAGGTTCTAATAAATCGAAGGTCCCGTGTGAGGCACAAACTACACGTCCTCATGACCGATCCTGTTCTTCGAACGCACCAATGGAAATTTAGAGCTAGATCCGTCTACGGTGGGAGTTAAAAGTTGTGAGAGCACGAAAAGAACTTAAATAAGAGGATACGTATCCAACTGACTTGGCGCAGTTGGCCATCTGACATTCAATTTAGTTGGAGGTCAGGGGTTCAATTCCTAGTGGCAACACTTTGGCCTTGAATTTTCTCAAGGCCCAATGATCCCTTAGTCCTTGACTAAGGGTTAGGTCCTAGCCTTCTGATGTACGCTGGTGGAACAATTAAATATTGAGGATTTCAAGCGACAGTGTGGGAGGCCAGATCCCGGTGGGAACCTGCGGTTGAGGGAGGGTCCAGCATGGAGCAATCACTTGGGGACGACTCCCTGTGCGCGGTAGTTGGAGATATTTAGGAACTTGGGAGCCAGATACACATCTCGCAATTTAACTGATAGCAATACTGTGGAGCCGAGATTATTTTCTCGAGAACTAATTAAGTGTAAATTTGAAAGTTCGGTTAAAAAAAAAATAAGAGGATACGTTGCGCGAACAAAAGTGAAGGAAAATAGAGAAAAAAAATCAAAAAAGCAAAGGGAAAAAAAAAATCCGACATATATGAGTTTCATCTTCCAGGTTTTGGACCAGATCTACAATATGCGTGGACCGTGGTCCACGATATATACTTTTGACCATTAAATAAGCTCTATTTTCCAAAATAAGTCCATGTTCGTTTGGACTGAATGAATTTAAATTGAATTGAATTAAATTGAATGGACTTGAACTGAACTGAATAATATTAGTAAATAATAATAGTAATCAACAACAACGATAATAGTAATATTATTAGTAATAATAACAATAATAATAATTAAGATTAATAATAATAATAATAATAATAATAAGCCGAATCGAATCAATCAATAGATCGAATCAATCAATCGAATCAATCAACGAATCGAATCAATCAATCGAATCGAATTGACCGAATCGAATCGAATCAAATAAGTCAAAAAAGAATGGCTAGTCGTATAATTTGGGAAGGGCAACAGCCATTTGGATTTGGTGCTAATTAGCCCTCTCTCTCTCTCTCTCTCTCTCTCTCTCTCTCTCATGCGTATGAGCTGAGCAATGTTCTGAAGAAGATGAAAACTGGAATCTTCAGGCTATAACCACTAATGTCATTCACGTACCTATCATTCAGTAAGTGCTTCTACCTTTGCAAAAACTTTTCACGAGCTTCTCTTTTTTTTTTTTTGTTGGGCAGAAAAATATTGTTATCTTATGTAACCGGGAGCAGTGTTTTCTGTTTCTTTTCATTTTCTTTTGTATATTTATTTGGTTGGACAAAGAGCTGGAATTGAATTCTATGTGAACTTGTACTCGTTTGAGGTCCTGATCTGTCTTTGAATATTCTTGTTATTTCCTTATGTATTTTGCTGTTAATGGTTAGTACTTGATAACAAGATCTGGCAGAGTTATGGCCCAATTCTCAATTCTGAAGCAAAATCCCTGTTCTATGGTCTGTGTTTTTGGTATTTACAGTCGCTGTTTTTGTTAATTTATTGTGCTTTTGGTGATCCAAGTATCTTTGCATTATCAATGGAATTGGTTTAAAAGCTTTTTAGGCTGATATAACCAATGTCATGGAATTGGTGATGAATATTCTCCGAATTAGGTTTTAATAAACCATCTGAGTTGTACGCACTCCGTCACACATAGAGCTGTAGACGAACCGATCTGCTCGATAAGAAACTCGAACTCAATAAGCTCGACTCGAGTCCGATAAGAAAACAAGCTCGAGTTCGAATTCTATTTTTTTTGTCGGATAACCTTATTGAGCTCGACTTGATTCAACAAGAAAAAGCTCGAGCTCAAGTTTGATAAGCCAAAAATCGACGCGATTCAGCTCCAAGCCGTAAAATAATTGAGCTCGTGTTCGAACAAATTTTTTTGCCCGATAAGCTGATCGACCTCGATAAGAAAAAGCTCGAACTCGAATTCGATAAGTCAAAACTCGACTCGATTCAGTTCGTCTACTGCCCTAGTCTCACTCCCACATGATGGGTCTACTTTTAAAACAAGAGTTTGTCTCAATAGACGAGTCTTTTTTTTTTTTGTTTTAATACATCTAATGCTTTCTTGTGAATACTTGTGGCCCTAAATTAGTTTCAATTATTAAGTAAGAAATTAAGATTATAATTGAAAAAAAAAGGTAATGAAAAGCTTATTTTGTGTATTGTACCTTGCAATCAATAAAAGGTATACATCCACTAATGCAGACTCTTCAAGTGTGACAGAGGGAGTATAATTTCTGATGAATAGTAGTTTTTCATTTGTTTAAGTGAAACTGTTAAACTTGGGGGACTTAATATGGCCCAGCGCACAAAATCTGGAGGGAGACCTACTACCCCACCTAAGTTAAGTGTGGTTTCGTTCTAAAACCAATTGGTGATATGAGTAGTAGCTCACAGATTTATAAACTGGGTTCTCTCCTTCTAATTAACCAATGTGTGGAACAACTCACAAGTGACGTATTTCCAACAAAAACCAAGCAAGGGAATCATGTTCTCATTGCACCTTGTGCATCTGCATTATGTTCATCTACTAAAACTTGTGTGTTTATTGTAGCTTATCTGGTTTGAAAGAAAGCCGTTTTATTTTAGTGACTTTTTTGTATATTTTCTGGTCAGCTACATAGAAGACCATATTGTTTCGACTATTCCTCGGAAACTTAATTAAAATATCACCGGACCAATCAATTGAGATAGACTTATGGGCCGTTTATCAAAAGTGACAGCCTGCGTAGATATCCATTTGGTAATAGTCGACATAGATTTCCCCACCGCACACAATCTTTCAATTTTCAGTCATAAGTATCGTTATCGTTTTGTGAAGCAAATAGGATATATCTCAAAGGATCGTTACAACACATCAGATGCCACAGAAGAATCGGGAGGTTATAACGAGATGGAATGATACTATGAGTTCGATAAGTGAGGTTTCTTGTTAATTTAACTCTTAAATGCTCGCCTTCTGAAGATTTCTATCTCGAGTAATGAGTTTGCTCTACGAATTGGAAGAAAACAGTAGAATGATTTTATTTCCTTTCCTCGGTAATTATGCTGTAAAATCCATGTGAAATACCCCGTATACATTTACCATCCGGGGTTTATATGTTGTTTATCAGGCAATATATGTTAGTACATTGACTACTATTTTATGTGACAATTGTTTTTTTTATTTAGTAGGATGTATCATTAATGCTGTAGGGTAAACTGTCGGCTTTTACTTGAAAAAAGTTTTTTTTTTTTTTTTTGGTGTATGTGTTTCGGATTCCAACTTCCGCTTTTGATTATGCATAATGTAATCAATTTATTTTTATTTTTTTTCTTTATATTGCTTCTGAACCTAGTGTTCTTGCATTTTCTTTCCAAAGTTTTATTGACGGTTTCAAAGTTTGATTCATGTTAGCCGACCCCAAATCATTTTGGGACTAAGGCTTAGATGTTGTTGTTGTTGTTGTTGTATTGCTTCTGAACCTAGTGTTCTTGCATTTTCTTTCCAGGCGCACCAAATGCTAGTAATAGGTCTTAACAGATGTTCGGATGTACTTAGAAGCAAGGCAACATGACATTAAGATCCAAGAAAGGGTGGAAGTCCGTTGTACCCTTTCGTTTGACCATAAAATCGGGTCCAAGGTTCTGTTTATTCTCAAAAGGAAAGTCAGATAGTTATGGTGCCAAAACCACTCCAGTTTATCTCAATGTGTATGACTTGACACCCATGAATGGTTATGTTTATTGGGCTGGCCTTGGTATATTTCACTCGGGGGTTGAAGGTAGGCCTCCCCCCCCCCCCCCCCCTCCTTCTGTTTTATTTCTTAATTTCTAATCAACCTTGTGGCATTTCACAGTTCATGGTGTAGAATATGCGTTTGGAGCTCATGACTTTCCAACTAGTGGTGTTTTCGAAGTCGAACCTCGGCAATGCCCTGGATTTCAGTTCAGAAAGTCTATATTTGTGGGGACCACGTCTTTGAACGCTGGTCAGGTTAGGGAGTTCATGGAACGGCAAGCAGCTAGGTACAATGGCGATACGTACCACTTGATTGTAAAAAACTGCAACCATTTCTGCAAGGACATATGTTACAAGTTGACCGGGAAAAGAATTCCGAAGTGGGTTAATCGTCTCGCCAAATTAGGTAAATTTTCTCATGTGATGATTACAAGAACTACCCTTGAGGTTTGACCCATCTACAGAAAAAACTCTTCAAAATTACCCAATGACCCCATAAGATATCAAGTTTTTTAAATAAATACAACCCTATTGGGGTGCATTTTCTAAAGTAGAAAAAAAATGATTGAGGGGTATTTATATTTTTGAATGATAGTCATAGACTCACGTTAGTGAAGCGGCTCGATGCATAAGGGAAGCACAAGGGATACTTGCAAAAAGTGCCATTGAGTTTTGACAAGACTACAACAACATCTAAGCCTTAGTCCCAAAATGATTTGGGGTGACAGTCTTGACAAGACTACCAAAAAAAAATTAACGTATAACAATTAGCAAATACTCCTAAGATTTTATTTTGTTTTATATTTGCTCGTTCATAAGCAACAACATTTCTTTTAAAAATATTGCAATTATCCCCTTCATTTTAACACCGAATCAAACTTCAGGTGTATTTTTTGTAATTTTGAAAGTTAATTGTATTTTTTCGTAATTTGGTCAATCTTCGAGGCTACTTTGTGGAACTATATTTCTTTTTATACTTAAACTCTCATTCTCATGTATCACTCCCCAGAAAGTTGTCCATCATCATCATCATCATCATCATCATCGTTCGCAGCTTATAGTATCTCTGTCATTTGTTGCCGCCTAGGTTCGGTTTTCAGTTTTGTCCTACCGGAAGCCCTTAAAATCACTGCCGTGCAACACGACCCTACTAAATACCAAGGATACGATGATAGTGAGAAGAGAAGGCTAAGAAGCAGTTTCAGTTGTCTATCATCAATTTCTTCGCGGCAAAAGCAGCTGTCGACTTCTTCGTTGTTGCTTCAATCTCCTTTGAAGGGGTTCTTGCCCCCCATGGGAATTAAAAAAGTCTGCTAGTAATTCACTCAAGGAAAAGGAAGACAGACACAATACCATCATGGTTGTTAGTTCTTGGGCTTGTTAATGCGGTTCCTACATTATGATCAAGAAAAAAGAAAAAAATTGCTTTTGGAGAAACTAATGTGTGATTCATGGTATTAAGTCTAGTCCAATTTTTTCCCAATAAATACGATTAAAAAAATATTTCAATCTCTCTCTCTCTCTCTCTCTCTCTCTCTCTCTCAAATTTGATTGTAGATTTAGAATAGTCCATTAGCTCGTTTCTCCTTTTTCTGCAATATGAAGAAATTGTGTTTCAGAATTCTGTTTCCCAAATTGTGTTATGCTAAATTGCTACTACCTCAAGATTAATTGTTGTTTGATTTTTTCAATGTCCATGAAAAATACTAAGATTATATCATTATATTTATGGTAAAAAATATGCCTCGAAAAATGATAAAGACCGTCGCTAAAAAACACAGAAGTAATAGAATTTTAAGCAAGAATGAGGGTTTTTGAATGTTGATGGTTCATGGATTTTACTTCGGTAATTAAATGCAAGGACCCGCAAGCTTAAAAACTTGTCATGCTATATACATATACATTTGTCATATTTATACTACACTTGTCATGCTTATATTATATTCAAAATCTGATATATACTACTCTTTCGGTTCGAGAATCAAATTCTCGAAGTGACACTGACACAGTGATTAAGAAAAGTGAGTAGGATAAAAATTAGAGAGTAGAAGTATTATTAAACTTTTGTTTATTTTTACTAATCCTCTTAAACTTTTACCCTCTCTCCTCCCATTTTCGGTGTCTGCTTCATTTCTCTTTCCTTAGCAGCTTTCGTCGTCTCTTTCCCTGCCTCACTTCCTCTCCATCTTCCCCAAATTCAGAAACTCAAACTCAAATTCAACCACAATTTCTTCTATCCCCTAATTTCCCTTCGCACCATATCCAATTTCGGCGATGGAGTTCGGGCAACGGTGTAAGTTTCGCGGCTACTCATCATCATGCCTCTCATACCGGTTCAACTCGGCAACATATCGCCGGAGATCGGCGAGCTCTACATAAAAGACAGAGGCTTCTCAGCTCCACAGAGAATCCACAAACACAACAAAATTACGACGACGACGACAAAGCGATTTCATTGCATAATCTTCCACTCATTCATCACCAACATCAATAGAATAATGAAGAACACACCATCACTCCCCTCGAGCCGAAGACGATTTCAATTTCTGCTCCCCCGAAGAAGAATCCGAGGAGGATCGCAGCTTGAAAAGCCGGTGTTCCGATAAAAACAGGGTGAGGAGTGAGAAGAAGAAAGGGAAATCGTTGGATATTGTTAATAGATGCAGGTGGTCGGTAGAGAGAGAAAGTAGAAGGGGGTTGTTTGGGTTGGGTAAGTTTTTAAATTTACTTGGAAAAATAGTTGGGTAGTAAACATTGAAACATAAGGTGCAAGCTCTAACCCACCACTTGCTTTTTATTTTTTTTCCCATTATTTTTTTTGCAAGTTAAAATGTTGTATCCCATCTTATAATATGTTCCAAAATGCTCACACCATAATTATTGATGGTGTATGAAAGTAGATTTACTGTATCGGCTATTGCCGCCCCCATTTCTTATCACACACCTTATTCCATGAAGGTTCATTTCAATTAGTTATACTGACAACTCGCTACCAACTAGCAAAAAATTATATCATCTTTCCATGGTTACGAGCTTGTTTGCACATATATACATTTGCGCATGAATAAATGACAATTTTGGATTTCGCCGGTGGAAAGTACTTTTAAAGACAATAATGGGAAATATAAAATTAGAAACTATTATGAGGTTGTTGTTTGAGGAGAAAGTAAAAGACAGCAAATCAATTCATTCATACTTATTGATAGAGGCTTTATATAGGCATTCTGATGAGAGTCTTCCATACATAGGATTCCAGATAAGGTAAGGCATCTAATAGGATCCTACTACCTCTAGATGGATCTAAAACCTTCCATGTATCTACAATCGGTATTAGGTAAGACACATCACGGGAATAATAATTAGAAACACTCCCCGTGTCGAGCACTAATACAACAATGGTGCGAAGATGTTGCCTTCGTAAAAACCTATTCCAAGCCAAAGCAAAACCCCATGGGAAAAATAAAGGCGATGAGGAAAAGATTGCAACGCACCAACATAACATGTCATGTACTCCCACGATGTATACATAATGACTCGCCCGATGAGTACCTCAAATCATAGGAGTCGATGCCAAGTTGCCCTCACAACTATACCAAGGAAAAACCAGTGGGAAAAATACCTCTTGGTCTAAGTTGAGCAATGTAAGTACAACGCATCATTGTCTGGATGTTCTCATAGGTCGCCTCGTTAAAAACCTTACCAAGTGAAAACCCAATGGGAAAAAACAAACCTTGGTTTAAGGACAAAAAGAGCGCGACACATCCAAAGTGCAGAGTCACTAAAGACTTATCAAGTTTTCCAAAGTCTTGACCTCTATGCACCAAATCACCATAACTTCTTCGATTCAATAGGTATCAACGAAACAGTAAGAACTTATGAAAACTAGACACCCATAGCTTTTCATTCACATACGAGACGTAACCTAGATCGACACGAGCAGATCACAAAGCTCTATCGAAGTTGACTCGGCAAATTACCTGACATATCCCGTCCTACTTTGCAATAGTCATATGTCACTCAACATGATGGATGTGATCAAATGGTTGGTTTCCTTGGAAAGTAGACACAAACCTTTCCAATGGCACCAATTTCACCATTTTCCATCAAGTGAGCCGCCTGTAGGTCATATGGGAGATAGACCAACACATTCCGGCGATTCGGGTATCGATTTTCAAGTGTCCTTTTATCGAGATAGAGCGAGCTTCAAGCTTCTTGTCAATCACGGACATTGCGTGAGCGCATCTGAGCCATCATCACGGTGGCTTTACCGGATTATTACGAATGAGTACATCGAGTCAAACATGAGTACATAATACCGTACTTTTCTCTTAAGCGCATCATCACTTAAGTGATCCAAGTCTTATGATGACTTCGACTAGTCATTGGGAATCATATAGGCATTACTTTATCGTCTCTTAGGGAAACCGTCCTTTAGATTGCCTTAAACCGATTGATGAATACGCATCATCAAGTGTCCCAAGATCCTTTCATTCTTAACTTTGGATTTAGCGGAATCTCTTAGTCTCACAAGAGTACATCACTATAAACCCTTAGTTTTACACGCAAAGCTTCATATCTCTTCCAAATCAAGTATATACTTAGTATGCGTTCCCGACAATCACTTGTCGACGCGCTCCGTGGTCAGGAGCCACTTGATTTGAGTCTGATCCACCACGAGATCCTTTTTATCACTTAACTTAGTTCCCCACTAAGATAAGATTTAACCACAAGCTGCACGTCAGTTTTTGGGAAACTATCTAACTGAAAAGATAGTGGATGCTATAACATCCATTACGATAGCACAACTAAGTTTCGTGTCATCGTAGTCGATTCCAGTGCGTTCATGAGAAACCTCGCGCCATGAGATGAGTTTAACTCTTTCTCTCACTCGCTTTAACAAAGTATACGGATAGGTCATATCTTTGGAGTGTCGGTACCACTTCAACAAAGGGCTATCACTTTGTCCATACTGGAGTCGCATATGTTTCCATTTTAGGCCAAGGCTACAACGTTGTAGATTTTCAACGAAGTATGGTTCGATTAAACTCACATTCCACGTCCTCATGAACCGGCTTTATTCATAGAGTACTCTTTATGGATTGGCATTCATTGAGGCGTCCCCCAATGATGACTATAATCCAGAATCACATGAGACGGATGAGTTCATTTGATCATATGATCAAGTTTTCATGTACCAAACTCGCATACATTCTTAGCGAGAGTATTTATCGAACCAAGTGGCATCCCAATACTCGATGAGATCCACGGCCTAGTAACACCATCTACCACAATTTGTGGTGTTACCATATCACCATTTATAGGTGACGAACGTCCATAACCGGACACAATCCTTGCAGACATGTTTGCAGCATGTATTTAATCTCGTCACTTTAGGGAACTTGGTGAGGCACAGTAGGGACAAACTACGACAATTCCAAGTCGTTCTACTCGAACATGATCGTTCGCATCTCCCCCTAACGACGGGAAGACTGGCTCATCAAAGTGACTTACGAGATCGTCTGCCAAGGTACATTTTAAGCGGACTATGAGTGAAAGCGCATGTCATATTCATCATTTATAACCCGTCATAATGCGTTGTGGTGACGCACTTTTGGCACATGAACATGTGGACGATAAAGGTTTTCAGTTGTTAACACAATCCAGTTAACAAAATGCATATGGTTACACTTGTAACTAAGCATTTGAATGATGATAGGTATAGGTGAATATGACATGTTGACCTATGCTACATAGCCGTAGCTACTGGTCTTGAGAATTCAACAAAACCGCCACCATGCACCACCGGGATCGAACATAAAGAAACGATTGAACCGATGATAGGCCGTTGGTTTTATCGAACCTCTAATGCTTTCTTGAAGAGTTCACTCCCTTCACCAGCCCCAAACACCTCAAAATTTCGTGAGCATGTATAAACGGGTGTTTAGGATTCCAAAACCATCAACCTTGTGGTCAGAAATCGGTCAAAATGACATCGAACTAGTTGATAGGACGACTGGTGGTATGTGAAAACTTCATTTAAGTGGTTCACCTCCTTCCAAGTCTCCAAATGGCACCAAAATTTGTGAGAAGGTAGCCTTGGCTGTTAGGAAGTATTTGTTAAAATTTCACTTTAAGACTTGGTCTAAAAAGTGGGTG
This sequence comes from Orobanche coerulescens, assembly GCA_033398695.1. Taxonomy (NCBI): domain Eukaryota; kingdom Viridiplantae; phylum Streptophyta; class Magnoliopsida; order Lamiales; family Orobanchaceae; genus Orobanche; species Orobanche coerulescens. Next base: position 10,293,708 of record CM065802.1, on the reverse strand, counting down.
AACCGACCTTTACAATGACTGGTCCGCAAGTTGGACAACCATAACTCAGGTTTCATCAACTTATCAATCATTGTCAAAGGAACAACATAACATATAAATGTTATCACTTGAGTACGACCATTTGTGAACACCATCATAGCATCATAAGCCACTCAGGCTAATACTTATGATCATGTATGTATAAGGACTCGGTGAAAGGGGAGGACTCAGCACCATGCTTATGCGAGTCGCTACATTATTCTCTTTAGCATAGGAGGGTGTCATCTCCTAATCGTGCCAAAGAATAGGCTTAAATCAATGAACATGGCTAAGGAGGATCATTGAGGGGGTCTTTGGCGTCACACATGCTTATGAAAGCAAGACGCGGATGACATAAATATCATCATTGGTCATGAGCCCTGCTCACGACTCCACCAACGTACTTTGGTGTCTTTGATCCAACTAGTTTCTTTGTTCAAAGAAAATGATGTCCATGACAATACCGTGGTATATGGATCATCAAATTGTCCAAATTCGGACTATTAAAGCCTAAATGTGTCAATGTCCCAATACATCTTCCGGTTACACAAACCGATGCAAGCCGGACCATATTGACTCATGAATATTTTTCCTTTCACATATCCAATACAAGTGATGCATAAGATTTTATTCTCACAAATCATAATGAGATGCTATGAGTGATACACTTTGGCATATGTATCATCGAGTCATAACATGGTTCAATTGTTACGGAACATATGTGACTAGAAAACGCCATTCGGCATTCAACAACTTGAGAATTTACCACTCATTTATTGTGATGACCTAGTCATCATAGTCACAATGGATTTATAAACCGAAATCCAAAATATCGTGTTCCTTGAAAATAGCTTAATACGCACTCAATTTCGCTTGCAAAATTTTACAAACATGAGCATAGCGAACACTCTAACAACATAGAGATTTTATACTTGATATGATCAAAATGATCTATCATATTGAGTGCATAACATAGCAAGGTTATATGCCTAAGGGGCAAAATTATGACGCAAGCATGGTGTAACACTACCATGCACACGCTCGACCTTCTTATAAGGGTGCGTATTTTGGGCTCCCCAAGGAAACTGTTTTTCAACATTTGAAAGATGATAGTTTAGCGTACAACGCATACCAAAAACTACATCATCTATGGCAAATTCAGCCAAAAAGAGGTTGAAAAATATGTGTCATAATACCACTTGCAAATTCAAGATGGGAACCAAGTTGGTTGAGACAAAAGTTAGCACAATCGCTAGGAATAAAATTTCGCGCAGCTTGACCTTTGTTCACTAAAACAGCGATAACTCCCTTGTTAGGAAGGCTATGGATGAACGGTCAGATGTTCTGAAAACTAGACTTCCGTATCTTTCTATCCATATATTGTGCACCACACGGATCATTAAAATCAGATCACAGTGCATGTTTTAATTGGTTGTTTAGTATTTCCCAAGTTTAGTGAGAAAACAAGGTTGAGACCATATCCAATGGCATAAGTGTTGATGCAAAACCATGACAATGACAGCCATAGGTGCATTTAAACGCATCAGGGTGTTCGATTTCTTATCTCGACTAATGATCCTTTCGGTAACTCCAACTTGGTAGACTTGCAGAGAAAGTAGGAATGTCGGTACAGCTAAGGCTGTTTAAAAACCACTGATTCCATTTGAACTTTCAAAGCATAAACAAATACCAAGAAGGATGCGCCTAGTCATGATCAAACGTGTAGACAAAATCCACCAAAGTGCATCAATCAACCAAGTATTTTAATTCTCAATTTGCAAGCATACGTCATAATAGTCATGTTATATGGATGCAACGGTGCATCATAATTAAGCATTTTGAACCATGAGACATAATGAATATACCATAACCAACTCGTCTTGATCATCCAATGAATCGACTAAACATAGTCAAATGTATAAGGCACATGCCTTTACAAATACTCGGAAAAGTATTCGGACCTATAGTCATACGAACTATAATCGAGGTCAACGAATTCATGTATTTACCGCAATATGCCATTGCTTTACATGTTAAAATTCATAAGAATTACTCGTACATTCTTTCATATATCATGTTGCAAGGAGACGGTGCATGTCTATACCCACATGCAATATTTTATTTTAATAAGATGAAAGATGGAGTTTTCCAAGTATGGGATTGGGTCAAGACCAAGTGGTGGTCGCTCAATTCAACGTGACAATTCCGTCACAAATCGATTTAACCACGACATATCCGTCGCAATCGATGTTTGTCCCATTTGTATGTCACAAATCCGTGACTAATCATGAACGAGTCATAACTTTACCGTTACCGACAATGTTCATTTTTTTTTTCAATTGTTGGTTTAAAATCGACAAAACGGCGACATCAAATCGCACCCAAAACGTGGTGTATGCAACAACCACAAATATCGACTTTCAACAATTATCCGAGACTCCCCGGGACCGTCATTACGGTTACTTCGACATCCGAGAGTGATACCACCTCTCATTGTCTCATCCACCGCATAGTAGCGTGGGAGATAAAGAACCCAAATACCCAATTCCCCAAAAAAAAATTCCCAAAAAGAGAGGAATTGAAAAACGGGAACTTAATAAAATCTTACGGGTACTTGGTTCCATATATGCTTTGATCCTTGAACGAGAGATTCTCTCCATATGAGCAACATATTTCCGTGGGTACTCCGTTCTATATTTACTTTGATCCTTGAACGGGATAAATATGGCTTTTTCTCCATAGCGTGCACATCATCATGAGCGACGTATTTTCCTATATACACGTAAAACATAAACATGTAAGATTCATAAGTGTACAAATTAATGAACAAATGAATCATTGAGTAGGAAAAAAATGGAGAGTTGAGAAACGCCCGGATAGGGCTACTGGGCTCAATAATTCGGCCGAAAAAGGACTCGAGCGCGGCGATGCAGCAGCTCGGTATTGGATGAGGTCGGATCTCTAAATTTCTTCGTAAAAATCTTCTTCTGTTCGGCAGTAGATTCAGTAACCAATATTACACATAATCCGATCTCCACCGTTGAATATACAGATATTTGTGTTGGGAAGTTGCTGCCAAAATTTCACACCGATCCGACGGTTAAAGAAACGGGAAACGTGATTTTAAATCGACTGCGCTGTCAGAAAATTCACGCCGGAAATTCTCGCCTCTCGCTTTTTTTTCGATTTTGATAGGTTTTGTCTCGATTGCACTAGGTTTTCAAGCATTAAATATCGAGTGCATAAAACCGTTGGAAGATCCGGCGGTGCTTCGATCAGATCGGGTCGGCAACCGGTCGTACAAACGGACGATCGCCAAACACGGACTTGGTTGCGATCGGACTGGAAGATAAGGTGGCGGGATCTGGGAAGGCAGCCGGTGTAGATTTGGATTGGATCGTGTCTGCGGCGGATCGCGGTTGGAATTTAGGCCGATCGGGTGGATGATAGACGAAGCTCACAGGAAGATCGAAAAAAAAGCGAGGCGACGATCTGCGCTTGAGCGGCGGGCGAAAACCGAGCAGGGGGCGGGGCGAGTTGCGCAGGGGAAGAACGACGGGAGCCGGAGGAGTAGGATCTGGTGGTGCAGACGGTTGCGGGCGATGACGTCTGGTTCGGATCTGGTGTAGGTGGGCGGCGATGGTGTCCACTGCGGCGGAGATGGGAATTAGGGTTTCCGATTTTTTTTTTTTTTTCGGAATTTCGGACGAATTTTTTTCTACTCAGTTGAGATACTACGTGCTGATAACGTGTTTGAGGAGAAAGTAAAAGACAGCAAATCAATTCATTCATAACACTGATAGATGGGCCTTTATATAGACATTACAATGAGAGTCCTTCCATACATAGGATTCCTAGATAAGGTAAGACATCTAATAGGATCCTACTACCTCTAGAAGGATCTAGAACCTTCCATCTATGTATCTACAATCAGTATTAGGTAAGACACATCACGGGAATAATAATTCCCGGAACAGTTGTTAGTCTCTGACTCTCTATAGTAATCCATATCCATACTTAATATTAAAAGAGAGTCCTAAAAAAAATTAAAGAGACACGTGTCATCTCCACATTATTTCTCTTTTTAAAAATTTTAAAAATATAGATTTAGTTTGGGAGGGAATAGAGGGTTATTTCATATATAATGTCTACCAATTAAAATTTTTCTCTCATTTATTTTTATTTTTAACTCAATAGTTTAAACAATTATAATTTTTTCGTATCAATATTATTTTTGATAAAAAGAATATATCAAATTAATTCTTACTTCGTACTTTTTAATTTGACATCCATATAATATATATATATAAAGTAATATAAATATAATAATGATATATTAGATGATTAAAATATTTCCATATAAAAATATTAGAATATTGAAGAAAATATATATTTTTAATTTATTTTCATAGTTTGTATTTTAACAATTATTTGATTTTTCAGAATTATTTTGTTCTGGTTTTAAAATAATAAAATAATTACATTAATGCCAAATCATATAAAAAATTATATTAGTAAGAATATGGGTTGAATACTTTTAATGAAAGTTGATAATAATAAATATAATTTAATTTATTATTTATAAAATTAGATATAAGACTCATATTGTCCTACATGAAAAATAAATACATATGCTTAATTAAATTATGGTTTTCCTATCATGTGCCCTTAGATCACATGATAAGATTTTATAAATAAAAACAAATCAAATAATAGTGTATGTATATGTGTGTGTATTGACTCATGTATATTTTACAAAAATTTTACAATATTATTGAAATTCAATCACATATTACTAATATAATAAAATATGTAATATTACGTCGTGCATCGCACGAGAGAACAGTGTATCGCACGGGAGAACATCTAGTGTTATAATAAGACTAACAAGCCGACACTATATAAACCCGATGAATATTTGTCGCCCTTTTTAAATTTCCAGTTTGATTTCCAGCATACGCTTCATTTGATTATTTTTTGACTTGCCTTTTTGCTTCAAAAATCCTTCCTCAACTTTTCTTAAAAATGTATGAACTGAATAATTTGCTCATGGAAGGTATGTGGTGGTACAAAAAGAGGACGGTGATAGCCAATATACATTATCTTTAAAAAAAAATACATTAAGAAAAGAAAAATCGAAACCCATATATTGTTACGGTTAAACCTTAATGTGGCAATTTTGTAATTTTTAGAGCTTATTTGGTATCAAAATGAGTACGAAAAAAAATTTAAAAGATTTGAGGTTCCATTCCACTCGCATATTTTTCCATTCCTAAGGAAAAAAATTCCTTCAGAAACCCCCTATATGTTGGGAAAACGGCCTCAAAGATCTCCAACAATCCTCCCAAAGAACGAAAATAGAGAAAAATAAATAACACAAGAATATACGTGGAAACTCCAAAACCAGAGAAAAACCACGGGTCTCCAGAGAAAAAACTCCACTATATGACAAATTGTTCCAATCACATAGACTAATCTCTCAAGTCAACCCCCAATTACACCCACACTCTCAAAGATTTAACTCACATCTTTCTACTCTCTAAAACAAGAGACCAAGAAAGAAAAAATAAAATACTTAATGTGTATTTTATGGGGTGCCTTAAAATCAAAGCCTTGGACTCCCTTTTATAGGCTTGAAGTCCCCTTCACCTTCCATTCTCAACCGATATGGGACAAACACTTCAAGTCTTTTCTTTCATTCTAGCCAAAATTCCCATACAGTTATAAAAATTTGCAGTTAACCCTCCATATGGAACTGCATTAAACCTCACGTAGTCATTATAACCTTAGAGCTTCTTTGGTACCTCTGAGGTGGTTCTGTAACTATCTTTTTTATATTACAAATTACAAATACTCATTCCGCATATCATTTTATACTGAGGGGTGTGCGGGATGGTAAATTGTTCGAAATATACAAACTTCAAGGAGGTATTATGTAATTTTAGAAGAGAGTTGGAATTTTCTACAATTACACAAAACATATGGGGTAGCCTCTAAATATATAACTACGAGTTGCTGGTTACCATTTTTCAGATTTAGAATGATGTACCTATATAAACACACACACGCACACAGAGGAATTGTGGCAATGTAACCTCTACCTGGCATCTCTACTTCCTGACACGTTCTTAGTGTAACTATCGCAAGTGCACAATATCGTATTAAGTAGTAAGTGGACTTTTTGAGTCCGGTTTATTGATCCCACGAGGAAGTTTGGTTATAATTTGAATTATACACTATTAGTCTGTTTTTATAGATACTAAAATGAGTGAAACACACAATTAAAGAGTTTGGTTTAATAATTGCAAAGAAAATGCAATAATAGTTCTAATATTTTAAGGAAATAAAAAGATTGCAATAATAATAGATTGATTAACGATAAAATGAAATAGTTGGGATTACAAACTTAGTTCGTCATTAGTTATAGAAGATGTATAGGAGATCATAAGATGAATTTACTTATTATGTTGTGTAGATTCGATTTTCCTTAAAAAAGACGGTTTCTCTTTCGAACTATAAAACGCCTCTTATATATGAAGTCAATCCACTATATTTCTACGTTGATTGGCTTCAATACATAGCATTAGGATTTATGAAAATAACTCAAAGAATCATCTAAGGTCTAGAGGTATATTTCTATCCCCTAGAACAACTTAGAGTGAAGATCATTTGATCTAATTAAACATATTTTATTTCGAAACATATGAAGACCATAAATATCGTCATTTATTGGCCAAATAAATAAAGATTGTTAAAACAATGAAAATCACACACAATAATAAGTAATTCACAATAGATTTTTATACAAACTTAAATAACATGACTAACCTTGTTTATAATCCCAACTAAAGGTAACTTAGCCCATGAAGGGTTTAATATACATAATACAAGCTTTGGTGGTCATTATTAGTTGAATCAAGAGAAAGAATTGATCCTCACTCCCTTAGTAGATAAAGGAGAAAGAAGCAATAAACTCTCTGAACAACATATGCTATACCACACTTACACAAATCACTCAAGAACACAAGTGTGTTCTTCACACAAAAAGAAAAGATTTCAAAAAGTGAAAAATTATAAGATGAATGATGAATGATGAAGGATCTAAGGGGTCTATTTATACACCTAAAATCATCTAATAGCTCCAAAACTCCAGTATTATTACTATAGATCGGATCAATGCCAGCCATCCCCTCAATAATACACAAAAAGTATAAAAAATTAGACAAATTTTAACAATCTGTCAAGAGTTACGGCCGTAACATTAAGGAGTTACTAGTAACTTGATGACTTACTACTGTAACATTCGGTAGTTACGGCCGTAACTTGGCTTCGTCAATTTGCTCACTTTGGTTGCTTTGAGAGTTACATTTTCAAATTTGCACTTCGGACTTTGCGTTTTTGCCCCAAATCTTCTTCGGATGATAACTTTTGATATATAACTCTGATTTTGAATCCGGAAAGACTGCCGAATTCGTCTCGGAAAGCCCTACAACATGAATATATCAAAATTCAACAAAGAGAATATTTAATAAACATGTTATTTCTTGAGTAAATCAGTTATTCGATCCGATTAAGACTAGATTTACATCATCATCCGATAAAAATAAAATTATTAAAAACTCATTAATTAAAAGCAAAAAACGAGTAGACTAGCTCAATTATGGATGATATTTATCGATACGAACCATGGATAAGTGTATAAAACTGACACTTATCACACCCCCAAACTTGAATTCTTGCTAGTCCCGAGCAAGACTCTATATTATTCACGCTCCAAAAATAAAAATAAAAATAAGACAAAAATAAAAAAATTAATACACACATAAATTAAAAATAATTATATATAAAGAGAAAAGGAGATCAAAATGCCATTAATACACAACAACGAGCTTTATACAGTAGATAGAAATGAATCAAGATTCAAAATAAATCTACTAATGATTTTGAAGTTAAAACACGGTTTTTATTTTGTAATTCCAAATTCAAAGTTTTCCCCCCAAAAGATTGATTATTTCTTTCCCACTCGTGATATACACGACTCCCTTTAATGGTTGCTCTCGATCACTCGTTTATTTTTCGACTCAATATGAAGAAGAATTTCATTGGCGTCATCAAATATTGTGATTTTTCACGAAATTGAGTGTATTGAAATTCAGCCGCTAATTAATTCAAATCTGCTCATAAACTACATCCCTTAGTGATAGCTTTCACACCGTTATTTGCTAACGTGTAGCTCTTTTTCACTAACACAATTTCTAACTCATTTTTTTTAAAAAGGTGATAGCTTTCACACCGTTATTTGCTAACGTGTAGCTCTTTTCACCAATTTTTCTGTGAGACGGCAGCTACGCACCAACAATGGTTAGTCCTTTATTTTTCGCAAAATTTAAGACCTCCAAAATTAGGCAGTTGTTGCTGCTCAACACTTCTCATTTTCATCATTTTTTTTAGGTGATAGCTTTCACACCGTTATTTGCTAACGTGTAGCTCTTTTCACCAATGAATCCTTTTTTTTAGGGAATAGAATTTTTGCAGAAAATTATTTCTTAGTTTAAGCATGAAAAATCAAAAACTCCACAAATTAAATAAATTTCAGTTCTATTTTTCATCAACCGACTGATTCTTATTTTCTCAAGGTAACGAATGACTCGATTTTATATGATAACTACAAGGTATGGAAAGAGAGATTATGGCTCAAAAAATTTGGAATATACAATTTTTTTTACCGGTTAAAACGATTTTAGAAGCTTGTATATAGCTAATTTATTGGTGTCATGGCCAGATCTAGAAATCTCATAAATCAAAATACTATATATATATATATATAGCTAATTTATTGGTGTCAAGGCTCAGTCAAGGTACTGATGTCACTGTTTCCAAACGTGTGCTTGTCAATTTTTCCATTGGACTTACTTATAATGATGCTATTTACTGTGACGTGGTTCCCATGGATGCTTGTCACCTTTTGCTTGGTCGCCCATGGCAGTATGATAATAATGTTCTACATGATGGTCGCGCCAATACTTATTCTTTTATGTTTCGTGGGAAGAAAATTATTTTAATTCTACATAAGCCAAAAGGGGTTGCTGCAAGTACTGCTCAAGCACTACCCCCGACCACCTTGTTGTCTCGTGGTCCTTTTAAGGATGCTATGGAAGAATCTGGTGTGGTATTTGTCTTATTTTCTCGTCCAGTTGCTGCTAGTGATACTTCTAGTGTTGTACCTGTTGAGGTTCACCCTTTATTACATGAATTTGCGGATATGTTTCCTGAATCTGTTCCTTCAGAATTACCACCATTACGGGACATTCAACATCAGATTGATTTGGTGCCAGGGTCTGCCTTACCAAATCGACCCCACTATCGCATGAGTCCCAAGGAACACGAAGAGTTACGCCTCCAGGTGGAGGATTTACTCCCTAAGAGTCATATTCGTGAGAGCCTTAGCCCTTGTGCTGTCCCAGCCCACCTTACCCCGAAAAAGGATGGCTCTTGGAGCATGTGCGTGGATAATCGTGCTATCAATAAAATTACGGCACACTATCGTTTTCCCATTCCTCAGTTGGATGATTTGCTAGATCAGTTGGGCAGTGCTTGTGTGTTTAGCAAACTTGATCTGAAAAGTGGGTATCATCAGATTCGTATTCGCATGGGAGATGAATGGAAAACTGCATTTAAGACTCGTGAAGGCTTATATGAGTGGTTGGTTATGCCATTCGGTCTGTCCAATGCCCCTAGTACTTTTATGCGTGTGATGAATTAAGCTCTTCGCCCTTTCATTGGGAAGTTTGTCGTCGTTTATTCACTACGCCATAAATGGCCTTCGGCAACCACATAACTGTGTTACCTTAGACCCAATTTTCTGTTGCCACAGACCCAAAATGGGCAAAGGTAACATTTTAGCTAAGTTGCTCATGGAGCGAGCCTTTGGACTCAAAGGCAACATGTGGATCATTCTAAGCTAACATAGTATTATTTGTTACAAAAGAACTATACAGCAACATCCTAACGACTCTACAGCAACATCATATTCGTGTTGCAATAGACTTTATAATTTTGTAAAATATATAGCCAATTTAGTGGGTTCCACATGTGGGGCCCATTTTGTGGGTCCCACTCGGCCCACGGTGGGACCCACTTAGTGTGGTCACCGGTGGGGCCCATATGTGGGACCCATTTTTCTTGGGCCTATTAGTGGTCTACTTTGTGGGGCCCACGTGTGGGGCCACAAAATGTGCCGCAATTTTTAGTCTATTGTAACACCTATATTATCAATTGCAACACACTAGGTGTTACAGGTGTTACCAGTTAAAGACATTTGCAACATATATATATATATATATATATATATATAGTATCAAAGGTAACAACTTCATTTAACAAAATAAAAATGTATTTTTTAAATTTAACATTTCCCAAAAAAACAAACAAACAAATTCACAAAAACCAACTACATCATCCTATCATAAAAAAACCAACTATATCCAATCACAAAACCAACCAACTACATCACCAACTACATATATACAAGTACTAGAAGAAAATAACTTGGCCATTTTTAACCAACCACATCGCAATATCATAAGACAGATAGAAAAACCAATACTAGTTCAAAAGGTACTGTCATAAAGTAGTGGACGTCTAAGACTAATATACAAAAAGACTATAATAAACTATTTTGTGGAACACTTATTCAATTAGCCAAGGATTAGCCAATGTGCCTGAGTTGGTGTCCATTCACAAACTTCACCTTCTTTAAACGAGAGAGCTGCAGAATGAAACAAGAAAGAAGAGTCAATAATTAGTCAATAATTAAGAGCAACAACTCCAACGTTTAGTCTCTCAAAAACAGTTGCCACATTTTGGTCTCTAATCATAGCTCCTATTGAAATCTAGAAACAAGGGAAGATGAAAGTTCAAATTTCACATTCTGATAGTATTTGGTTCCCTGTTAAGTGTACTCAAATTCTCATCATAAAAATAGTATAAAAAAATCTTAATAGGTATATGGTTCCATTGGGATCCCAGTTTGCAAGAGAAAGTATCAGGTTGTGGTTTAAGTCTTTTACAGATGATTCATAAGAGAAATAGGAATCAACCTATTAAATAAGAAAACAGAATATCAGGATTATAACAATGGATATTTCGCAATCAAAACCTTCACTTTCTTAAGAAGTTCCGAATCAATATCAATGTTATGTTCATCTACAACATAGTCTAGCATCTTCAGAGACATTTCTTCATGACACCTGCAAATGTTATTCAGTAGTTCAGCAAACGTGACATACCTACTCCAAAGAATCTACTACATTACTTCAAATGTTCCTCCGAAATAGCTTCAATAAAAGTAGAACACTCTCCTATTCCTTAAAGATAATATAACGAATTTCTGGACTCAAATATATGAGATGCTTTTAATAACAATTAGAATGGTTTATTAGGCATACTAGTAGTAGTAGATTTAAGACAACAAGACTCCTAGGAGAGCATCTGCTGAAAATATTGACAGTAACTAAGGACCATGTTTGGAATTTGAACTTGGATATAAATGAGGTGCTTGAGATACTCAAAGAAAACCGAACATGAAAATTAGTTTCCGTATCTGTAACTAAGTGGTCATATCCTTATTACAAGTTTATGTAATCAAATATATCCGCAGCTGGTCTAGTAGAATTATGCATTCGAAATAGAAACTGACTTGAAAAAAGAAAATAAATCAAACTTTTAGCTCCAAGACACCCATACTGCACTCGGGTTAACACTCTTTTCCGATTTGTATAAGGCTCTCAGAAATAACCACCTAAATTATCAAATGACTAGCAATTCTTAGTAGCAAAAGATATAGAAGGACAGGGTTTGACCAAATAGAAGGAAAGTTTGAGGTGGCTTCGTAGCTCAATGAAATAGTAAACCATATATCATGTAGAAAAAAATATATACGGAATTACCATTTCAGTTCATGTCGAACCCGTGGAATAAATTCACGCTCAAACATATGGCTGATTGGTCCATGGCCAAGATCATGCAATAGACCTACAAACAATCAAGAAAAGCGAATATTTGGATGCATTCATGACAGAGAATAACAGGAATATAAGTTGAATATTTTGTGTTACCAGCTAGTTTTATAGTTTGTGTGTCAAATTGACCAATATCAAGCTCCAAGCCCTAATAAGATAGCAAGAGTACAACTCTTTTATTTTCAGTTTTAAGATCAAAAACCATAGAGAAAAGACAATAATGACATTACTTGATAGTTTTTCAATCTGTTGATAGCTTCACTAGCCAGCTAGTACACTACAAGTGAATGCTCAAATCGCGAGTGCACGACCCCAGGGTAGACCATATATGACAAACCTGCATATATGTATTACGTCAAGTCAGGAGCTAAAAACCAAATAACTAAAACAGAATTTCTAAAATATTCAAACAAGATGAAACTCACCTAGCTGCTACAAGTCACGAAGTCTGCAACATATTTTTAGAGAATGAAATCAGATAGGAATGAAATAATCAAAAGCAATACAACACTTCATGAACAGAAAAAAATGATAAACAAAGCATGAACTAGTTCGACTTACCTCTGAAATTGCTCTGTGTCGACAAACTTCAATGAAAGCTGCAATCCAGGAGGGAAAGAGATGAGAGTCTGACTCCACCTCTGATGGACAAATACTAGACTCCCTAATTACTTTCTCTTCATCTGGTCGAAAAATTAACAAATGGAACCACTAACCAAAGTAATTGTAAAATAAGAAATATTCTAAAGTAATGTTTAGAAAAAAAAAGTAAAACCAGACAGATAAACATCCATCTCTATGTCTCTAGCTTCACCCTGCTTTCAGATACTCGATTCCTAAACTTTCACAAACCCAACTCATTTTAAAATCCTAATATTTACATTCAACTGGAGCATACAAGATAGAGGTACAATGACAGATGCATATGCAAAGATATCAAATGATAAGAAAAAAAAAGAACGCCTGGACTATGCAAAAAGCTTAAAAAATAGGAAGAAAAAACAAATCACACCGGTTGATGTGAGATTCAAATCTGAGATAAAAAATTCATTATATGTCCTCCTAATCCCCATCGATTCACCATAACACAGATAAAGCGCAGCACTCTCAAATTAAGAGTAAAAATCTCCAATCGTAAATTAAAATTGAAATCATCTCACATTCAAACTCCATTTTTAAACATACAAGAGCCTACACGTGCGATGCACCAATTCGGCGTGCGCCTAGCCTACATTTACATCTGTCAGATTCCTCATAACACCACAAATACGAACCAAATCTCGGCAGTTGTAAACAAAATGAATTAATCTCGGCATATTTCTTCACAATTTAGAAACATGAGAAGAAGCTAAGGACAAGCATAAAAAGGAAGTGCAGGATCCAGATAAATGTTGTCGTGGACGTTATCGTCTATGTGCTTCGTGAACCTCCGATCATCAGTCGACGATAATAAAAAGTCTTGAATATCCAAACTCTAACCCGAATACAAACTCACCTAAATCGGAACCCGCTGCCACCACTGGTCGTGAGATGCCGCCGCATCTCCTGAAGCTGAGGTCACCGCTGCCATATGGCATGGGTCGGAATCCGATGGAAAGCCCTCCTGCTCTGCCACCACTATCCAATTTCAGTCCAGCCGCGATCGATGAGTGTGTGTGTGTGTGTCTATTAGTCCGAGAGTGAGAGTGAGAGTGAGTGTGTGTGCGATTTTCCTGCAGGTTTTACCATCGGCCGAGGAGAGTTTAGAGAGAGAGAGGAGAGGGTCGAGAGGTAGGAGAGAAGTGGGAGAAGTAGATGAGGATAGCGGTCGATCGGTTGGAGGGTTTTTTTAACCTTTAGTTTTAGGTTTATTCAATTAAGCCCTTAATTTTCTATAATCCTTCAATTTCATCCCAGACACTTCTAATTATTCCGATTTGATCCAGGCAACGTATAATACCTTAAAATCCAGTCCTATTTTGACCCAAGGCATTTATAATGTTAACTCTTCAATTAATATTAATAATCCGTTCAATTTTTCGCAATATATTTTCATTTTCAATCATTTATATGTAGTTATTGTAATTATTTTGTAATTATTCATAGTTATTACAAGATTTTATTTTTTAATAATTTTTTTAATTATTTAAATCAAAATTTATTAATTTTCAAGTACTACTTTATTTTAAAAAAAATTCAATTTAAATTTATTAAAAATATTTTATTATTTATATAATATATATATATATATCATTCATTATTTGATAGGACAATTTTTTTTATAAAAATAGATTCAATGTTTTACTAAAATTAATTATTTTTAAAGTTAAAAATTTATTAAATCATTAATTTTATATAAAATTCAAAATTTTGTTTATTAATACTCTAAGGTAACACATATCCTGGTGTTACTGAGAGTTACACCTTTTATAGTTAGAGTAACATATATTTCAGGATTTGGTAACACCATAACCCGAACGTTGTGGTAGGTCCAAAATTTCATAGCTATGGTAACATCCAAGAAGGTAACACCCCTCCCTAAGTGTTGTAGAAAGCCATCTATGGCGTAGTGATTTTGATGACATCTTGATCTATAGTGCAAACCCCGTTGTACACCTTGAACACTTGCGTGAAGTATTATTGGTTCTCCGTCGAGATAAATTCTATGCCGCTACAGCCAAGTGTTCGTTTATGGCTGCTTCCATTCAGTTTCTTGGTTATGTGGTTTCTCGTGAGGGACTCAAGGTCGACCCTGGTAAGGTTCTCGCTGTCGAACAATGGCCTAAACCATCCTCCCTTACTGAAGTTCGCAGCTTTCATGGTTTGGCGTCTTTTTATCGACGTTTCATCCCTCACTTTAGTGGTGTTATGGCTCCTATCACAGATTGCATGAAAGGGAACAAGTTTCATTGGACGGACGAAGCTGATGTTGCGTTTCACGAGATTAAGTGTAGGCTGATTTCTGCACCTATTCTTGTTCTCCCAGATTTTTCACTTCCTTTCGAGCACCATTGCGATGCCTCAAAAACGGGCATTGGTGCTGTTCTTGGCCAATCTGGTCGTCCCGTTGCCTATTTTAGTGAGAAACTTTCTAGTGCTAAACTTTGTTTTAGTACTTATGATGTCGAGTTTTATGCGGTTGTCCAGGCTGTCAAACATTGGCGTCATTACCTCTTTCAGAGGGAGTTTGTTCTCTACACCGACCATGATTCACTAAAACATCTCGGCAGCCAAGATAAGATCTCACATCGTCATGCGTCTTAGCTCTCTTTTCTTCAGCAATTTACTTTTGTGATCAAGCATAAGGCAGGTGTCTCAAATCGTGTGGCTGATGCTTTGAGTCGTCGCCATGGCCTTATGACAGAGATGTGTATACATGTTCCTGACTTTGATTCATTCCTGGATTTATACATGGACGATCCATTCTTTTCTCAAGTGCTTGCAAAACTCCAACAAGGTGAACCTACGGATTTTGTGTTAGAAGGTGGATTTATGTTCCGCGGCCTTCAGTTATGTGTTCCTAATTGTAGTCTGCGGTTGAAGTTCATTCAGGAGCTTCACAATGAGGGTCATGTCGGCCGCGATCATACTTTACAGCTGCTTACAGGATCATACTTCTGGCCTACGATGCGTAAGGAGGTTGGTAGATTTGTGGCTCGTTGTCATGTTTGTCAGTTGGCCAAAGGTTCCTCTACTAATGCTGGTTTATATCTACCCCTTCCCATTCCAACACAGCCATGGTCTGATGTTAGCATGGACTTTGTCCTTGGTCTACCTCGTACTCAGCGAGGTAATGATTATATTTATGTGGTGGTCGATCGTTTCTCCAAAATAGCTTATTTTATTCCATGTAGGCGTACATCTGATGCCGTTTCTGTTCCTTGGTCCCTATTGTTTCAGATATTACAATGGAGGACAAACTTTGCACTGTCTAGAAACTATATTTACAACGGAGGACAAAAGTCAAATTTTCAGATGATGTCACTGGAGAGAGAGTACTGATATTCCAAATTTGCCCTTTTATATTTCCTTTTCTTGTTTAACCATTTATTTTTCGCCTCACGTGGGTGGCACATGCTGGACCTCATTGTAATATATATAACACTTTTGGAGTTCAGTGTAATAAATTTTTCAGCTTTCTAGAAAAAAGTATTTTTCTAAAAAAGAAAGTAATTTCTAAAAAAAATATTATTTTTCGAAAAAATAAAAAAAATATTTTCTGGGAAAAAATTATCTTTTCGAAAAAAATATTATTTTATGGAATTTTTATTTTTTTCGAAAAATTGAAAATTATTTTCTGGAGAAAAAATTATTTTTGGGCAAAATAATATTTTTTTGAAATAAAATTATTTTCTGAAAAAAATATTATTTTTTGGAAAAAATATTATTTTTTGGAAAAAATATTATTTTTTCGTACTGAAGGAGAATATAGAGCAGGGGCGATGGCAGCACAAGAGTGTGCTTGGTTGACTCAACTCATGAAGGATTTGAACCAACCAATAGAAGATGGAGTTGCATTACACTGTGACAATCACGCCATTCGTTTGGCTGAGAATCCAGTATTTCATGCTCGGACCAAACATGTCGAAGTACATTATCATTTCTTACGAGAGAAGGTACTCCAAGGAGATATTGACATGAAACCAGTCAATACAGAAGATCAGGTTGCAGACATATTTACGAAGAGCCTATCCGCAACAAAGATTTATGAGTTTCGAAAATTACTCGGAATGCAAAGTCGGGTTTGAGGGGGAGTGTTAGAATTCAAACCCTTCTAGAATGGAGGCTAAGTAATTAAACATGTGAAGCTATCTACCTTTGAACAATTAGTTGGCAAGTTTGAAAAAAAAAGGATGGGAAACTTCACAACACCCCATCATGGTTGATCCTTTCACACCATGATTTCACACCATGTTTACTACCTATAAATAAGGCATGTTTGTAGCATTTGTAACCATCCCATCTCCAAGAGTGAGTTCAAAGAGTGAATAACAATCCAAGTTGAGATTGAGTGAGTTTGAGAGTTTTTATTTTGTGAGTTTGTAATTCTATTCTTGAGTGATAATAGAATAAATATTTTTCTCTCAAATCATCGATAATTCACTATAATGATCCTTTGATATCTCAACAAAATCTTCAAACCAGTCACTCTACAACATATTGAAATTAGTGCTCATGATCTATAAAATTCAATTTCTGAAGTTCAACAACCAAGATATAATGAACATTTCACTCACTACTAAAAGCCGAGCTTTGGGAATTCTGAAAAATTAACATTCAGCCCTAGATTTAAGTACTAGACCACCATTAAGCAACTCCGGGAGCGATGCATATAATTTGAGTCTTCTAAAAAAAAACTTGATATGTATTTAGCACCCTCAAAAAGAGAGACATCATCATCATGATGCGGTGCAATTTGAGGAGGTGTTTATGCAGAAAATGGCAAATCCGAAGTTGTTGCGGAAGTGTCAGATTTAGTGTTTTTATAAGTTTTGGGCTAAATCGTATTTTTATAAGTTTTGGGCACTTCTTGCAATTTTTAATAATTGTTAGATTTTCCAGCAAGTTAGGTTTTCAGTATTTAAGCACTCTTAGACGTTTTTGTTAGGCACTTTTTTTACTTGATTAATAAAAAACGAGGTTTCCTCATATCTATCAATTTTCGGTATTCTTTTGAATCAACGAGTTTTGATATTAGTTCTTCCTGCTAACCATATACGCTGCATCAGAGTGGTATCATATTCCAGTCGATCCTGAGTTATGCCGCCCCGAAGACAACCTCGCGCTGCCAACAATGGTGATGCTGGTGCTGATAACTCTAATTTGCGATGTGCTAATGCTGATCTTCAGCGACAGGTTGACACATTGACTCAACGGTTGAATGAGTTCGTCAACATGCACCATCCGGATGATGATGTTACTGTTATGGATGAAAACCCGTTTGGTGATTTCCGGAATCATTACCCTGAACATCCCAATAACCGTTGGGAGCATAGTTTCAAGGTGGATATTCCGACTTTTGATGGTAGTCTTAAGCTGGAGGAGTTTGTCGATTGGCTGTCCCAAGTTGACAAAATTCTGGATTTCAAGAAAGTTCCAGATGATCGTCGTGTCTCCCTGGTAGCGATTCGGTTACGCGGTCGTGCACAGGCTTGGTGGCAACAACTCAATCAAACTCGTGTTCGCAGCGGTAAGGCTAAGATTTCGAGTTGGGATAAATTTAAGAAACATGCTAGGGCTACCTTCTTGCCCTACAATTTTGAGCGAGAATTGTACCAGCGCTTTCAGAATCTTCGCCAAGGCACTCGTTCTGTCGATGATTATACAACAACTTTTTATGAGTTACTCCCTCGCACTGATCTCCATGAATCCCCTATTCAGTTGGTTTCTCGCTATATTGGTGGTCTTCGTCTCCAATTACAAAATGTTCTCAACATGTTTGACCCATTGACTGTTGCTGAAGCACATCAACGCGCTTCGTAGGCCGAAAAACAATTGAATCAGCATGTCCTTGGAGGTTTTCGCCAGGTCTCTGATTCGGCAAGTCCCAAGGGATCTTCTACGCAGGCTCCTCGTCCTTCGGCTACCCCACAGATCCCTGCACCTACTCCTGGTCCTTCGAATCCACCTCAAGGGCGTCCCGGTGGAGGTTTGAGGTGTTTTAATTGCGGTGAACTTGGCCATCGACAAGCGGATTGTCGAAACCCAAAATCTGCCAATCGTGGCCTTTTGTTAGAAGCTAATGAATCTGAGTCATATTTGACCCCTGTTTATGATGAGTATTCTGATGATGTCGATGAGGAATATGTTTCAGGTGATGTTGGTCCTCTTTTGATGTTGCGCAGGTCCTTTTTAACCCCTCGTGCTCCTGATAACGAGTGGTTACGCAATAATCTGTTTCATTCGACTTGCACTATTGGCGGCAAGGTCTGCACTTTCATTATTGATGCTGGTAGTTGTGAAAACGTGATTTCTGAGGTCGCCATTTCCAAACTCAGTCTATCTACTGAGCCTCACCCTAAGCCTTATCGCCTCTCTTAGCTCAGTCAAGGTACTGATGTCACTGTTTCCAAACGTGTGCTTGTCAATTTTTCCATTGGCCTTACTTATAATGATGCTATTTAGTGTGATGTAGTTCCCATGGATGCTTGTCACCTTTTGCTTGGTCGCCCATGGCAGTATGATAATACTGTTCTACATGATGGTCGCGCCAATACTTATTCTTTTATGTTTTGTGGGAAGAAAATTGTTTTAATTCCACATAAGCCAAAAGGGGTTGCTGCAAGTACTGCTCAAGCACTACCCCCGACCACCTTGTTGTCTCGTGGTCCTTTTAAGGCTGCTATGGAAGAATCTGGTGTGGTATTTGTCTTATTTTCTCGTCCAGTTGCTGCTAGTGATACTTCTAGTGTTGTACCTGTTGAGGTTCACCCTTTATTACATGAATTTGCGGATATGTTTCCTGAATCTCTTCCTTCAGAATTACCACCATTACGGGACATTCAACATCAGATTGATTTGGTGCCAGGGTCTGCCTTACCTAATCGACCCCACTATCGCATGAGTCCCAAGGAACACGAAGAGTTACGCCTCCAGGTGGAGGATTTACTCGCTAAGGGTCATACTCGTGAGAGCCCTAGCCCTTGAGCTGTCCCAGCCCTCCTTACCCCGAAAAAGGATGGCTCTTGGCGCATGTGCGTGGATAATCGTGCTATCAATAAAATTACAGTACATTATCGTTTTCCCATTCCTCGGTTGGATGATTTGCTAGATCAGTTGGGCAGTGCTTGTGTGTTTAGCAAACTTGATTTGAAAAGTGGGTATCATCAGATTCGTATTCGCATGGGAGATGAATGGAAAACTGCATTTAAGACTCGTGAAGGCTTATATGAGTGGTTGGTCATTCCATTCGGTCTGTCCAATGCCCCTAGTACTTTTATGCGTGTGATGAGTCAAGCTCTTCGCCCTTTCATTGGGAAGTTTGTCGTCGTTTATTTTGATGACATATTGATCTATAGTGCAAACCCCGTTGTACACCTTGAACACTTGCGTGAAGTATTATTGGTTCTCCGTCGAGATAAATTCTATGCCACTACAGCCAAGATAAGATCTCACATCGTCATGCGTCTTAGCTCTCTTTTCTTCAGCAATTTACTTTTGTGATCAAGCATAAGGCAGGTGTTTCAAATCGTGTGGCTGATGCTTTGAGTCGTCGCCATGGCCTTATGATTCATTCCTGGATTTATACATGGACGATCCATTCTTTTCTCAAGTGCTTGCAAAACTCCAACAAGGTGAACCTACGGATTTTGTGTTAGAAAGCGGATTTCTGTTCCGCGGCCTTCAGTTATGTGTTCCTAATTGTAGTCTGCGGTTGAAGTTCATTCAGGAGCTTCACAATGAGGGTCATGTCGGACGCGATCGTACTTTACAGCTGCTTACAGGATCATACTTCTGGCCTACGATGCGTAAGGAGGTTGGTAGATTTGTGGCTCGTTGTCATGTTTGTCAGTTGGCCAAAGGTTCCTCTACTAATGCTGGTTTATATCTACCCCTTCCCATTCCAACACAGCCATGGTCTGATGTTAGCATGGACTTTGTCCTTGGTCTACCTCGTACTCAGCGAGGTAATGATTATATTTATGTGGTGGTCGATCATTTCTCCAAAATGGCTCATTTTATTCCATGTAGGCGTACATCTGATGCCGTTTCTGTTCCTTGGTCCCTATTGTTTCAGATATTACAATGGAGGACAAACTTTGCACGGTCCAGAAACTATATTTACAACGAAGGACAAAAGTCAAATTTTCAGATGATGTCACTGGAGAGAGAGTACTGATATTCCGAATTTGCCCTTTTATTTTTCCTTTTCTTGTTTACCCATTTATTTTTCGCCTCACGTGGGTGGCATATGCTGGACCTCATTGTAATATATATAACACTTTTGGACTTCAGTGTAATACATTTTCAAGCTTTCTAGAAAAAAATATTTTTCTAAAAAAGAAAGTAATTTCTGGAAAAAAATATTATTTTTCGAAAAAATAAAAAAAATATTTTCTGGGAAAAAAATTATCTTTTCGAAAAAAATATTATTTTATGGAATTTTTATTTTTTTCGAAAAATTAAAAATTATTTTCTGGAGAAAAAATTATTTTTGGGCAAAATAATATTTTTTTGAAATAAAATTATTTTCTGGAAAAAATATTATTTTTCGGAAAAAATATTATTTTTTCGTACTGAAGCAGAATATAGAGCAGGGGCGATGGCAGCACAAGAGTGTGCTTGGTTGACTCAACTCATGAAGGATTTGAACCAACCAATAGAAGATGGAGTTGCATTACACTGTGACAATCTGTCAGCAGTTCGTTTGGCTGAGAATCCAGTATTTCATGCTCGGACCAAACATGTCGAAGTACATTATCATTTCTTACGAGAGAAGGTACTCCAAGGAGATATTGACATGAAACCAGTCAATACAGAAGATCAGGTTGCAGACATATTTATGAAGAGCTTATCCGCAACAAAGATTTATGAGTTTTGAAAATTACTCGGAATGCAAAGTCGGGTTTGAGGGGGAGTGTTAGAATTCAAACCCTTCTAGAATGGAGGCTAAGTAATTAAACATGTGAAGCCATCTACCTTTGAACAATTAGTTGGTGTAATATCCGCAATTTTCGATTTTCGGTAAATTTCTTTTTTTCGGTCGGAGTCCGTTTTGACGACTCGCTCATGTCCGTTTCGTCATTCTGAGAATGATTAATTCTACACTTTTTGACATCCGAGTTCGTTTCGGTGTCGTTTCGTTGAGTTCCGTGCTTTTTAGCAACTTTTCCGCGCTTGAGTTCGATTCTTGCGAATCTCGCTCAAACTCATGCTTGAGTTTCTGTAAGTCCGTTTAACTTTGTTAGACGTGTTGTGAACTTCGGTTTGGTTATTCGATCACGTATCGTGATTTCCAGCGCTTTTGGGCCATTTTGTAATTTCTTGAAAGTTACGGGTATCCGTATCTGTAATTGTTGCCTCGACCCGTTTCTTGGTCGCGTATGACTAAATATGGTATTATGTTTTCATTTCGGTCGTTGATGTCGTCCGCGAACTTTTCGCCGTGTTCGCCTGCGTGCGTTTCGGAAATCGGGTCGCCGAGCCTCGACGGCTGGATCGGGCCGGACGATTGCAGGGCACCGGCCGGACGGTTCGGCAGAACCGGCGAGCGCACGCCACTGGCCGGGCTGCGCGCGCTTAACCGACAGTGTAGCGCACGCCGGATGGCCTAACGACGCTAGCGGGCACAGGACAGTGGAGTCCTGGGGTTCGAATCGATCGGGCTCGGCAGTAGCGCACGCCATCGTCGACGCCGTGACGCTACGGCCGGCAGTAGCGCACGCTTCGGCCGGAAGGCTGCGAGACGCTTACTGGCCGAAAGCGGCTAGTCCGTATACTCTTGGATCGCGGCACAGGCCGATAAGACGCTAGCTCGGCGACTTAGCGCGCTAGTCCGGCCAATATAAATGTGGTCGAGCAGTCACATTTCATTTCGCTTTTCACTTCCTTCCTTCTCCGTCCGCGGTGGCGATTCATGGGTCACGAAGCCATGTTGTTTAACAACAAATCCATGAAGTTCTTGAGTTCATAACATCAATCAATCGTCCGTTATCATCCTTTGATCCAAATAATCAAGGTAATCTTCCTTAGAACCCTAATTTCGTGAATTTGGGTATTTTTGCATTTTCGTCCGATTCGTTCCGTGTTGTTGATTAATTCATGATGGGTATGATTAATCTTGGTAGTATTCTTGTGTTTAACATCATTTAATCCATTCTTCTTCGTCGAATCGAAGTATATTTCTTGATTTCCTTGAATTGACTTTTGGGGGATTTGTCCCGATCTCGCTTTTTCATCCGTTTTCGATGGATCGATTATGGTTAAATGATGTTGTTAAACATATTCTATGGATTGTATATCCATATTTCAACTTGGAATTCGCTGGGTTTTGACGGGACGAATCGTGTTCTTGGCCGTTTTGGGGGAAATCCTTGAACCTTCGTCATTTGTTCTTTGAATTCAGCGGCTTTGGGTCGTACTTTGGAATTCATTTTCGTTGTTATTGTTTTCGTTCGTAGTTCATTGTTGTGGATTGTTGTTCGGTGGAGTCGGCGAGTTCGTAGTCGGTTCGTGCCAACCTACTTCGGCCGATTCTCCGCGTTGTGGTTATTCGAGGCAAGTATCTTGCCCATACTATTCTTGTTTTGTGAATATGATAATTGGTGATCGTCTTTATATATTTGTTTGATTGTTTAAAACGAGATTTCAAAAGATTTGGTTAGCCTTGTTAAAGGCCCTCTTTCAAAATCGTGTGTGTTTTGTGATTGGTGTGTTTCTCGAATGAGTATGTGAATCTTATGGACATGTTTGGTGTTGATGATGCACTTGGTATTTGCGTGTGGACGTATATTGTTTCATTTCGGTGCATTGTGGTTGACGTGTTGTTTTACTAAGTGTTTGATGCCTCTGGGTGAATTGTTTGGATATCCTCGGTGTGATATGTTACTCGTGCTTGAGTTTGTTTAGCTAGCCACTCGGGAGGGTCCTTCGAGGCCTCGGGCGGAATCAATGATATGACTGCTTCCCAAGGCGATGCTATGTGTTGTGATTTGTTTAGCTAGCCACTCGGGAGGGTCCTTCGAGGCCTCGGGAATCAATGATATGACTCTGTTCCCAAGGCGATGCTATGTGTTGTGACTTGTTTAGCTAGCCAGCTCGGGAGAGTCCTTCGAGGCCTCGGGCGGGACTCAATGATATGACTCTGTTCCCAAGGCGATGCTATGTGTTGTGACTTGTTTAGCTAGCCACCAGAGGGTCCTTCGAGGCCTCAAGGGAATCAATGATATGACTCTGTTCCCAAGGCGATGCTTGTTGTGATATGTTATTTAGTGAATGCATTTTACTCACCGTGGGTTGGTTCGACGGGGCCACGACGGGAATTCCAATGGGTGAGTCCAGAATCACGAGTAAAAACTTCACGAGTTGGTATTTGATTTTATGTCCGTCGAGGACATGTGACAGGTTTTGGTCTGTGAATTTTGTCGGTTTTCTATTTGCGAAAACAAAACCTTTGGTGTGACCTGTGTATTTTGGAAAGAGAAGGATTCGATAATCCTAAAATTTGTTTTCTATTAAAACTCTCGATGGCAATTCAAACTGTTTTATAAATTGTTTTCCCTTGATTTGCGACCTTTCGGTTTTAGAATGTTTTACCAAACTCTTGCCTCGGGAAGTACTTTTCGTCACGTTTGGAACCTTGAGGATTTTCTGATTATTATTGTTCTTGGAACTTGTATTGTATGGCTCGTATTTTTGCACTTGTACTTGCACTAGCAAAACAGTGGAGTTTTGCTAACCCCCGAGTATTCGGGGGGTGGATGTCTATTTTTGCATTCAGGTTTTGGAGCATAGCACAGGGTCGGCACGAGGGATGATGAAAGATGAACGATACTAATCACACGAGGTTCCGTTGATGTCATATTGGTCCAGTTGTATCTTCTTTTCCGCTGCGGTATCTTTTCCCCGTTGTACGGGAATTTAATGTATTTTGACCCCTGCGTGGGTATGTGTTTGGAATTGAGTTGTATGTTATTATTGAAAGACTAAGTCGGTCTACTGAGTCATTTTAGCCTTAAAGGCGATGTTTAGATGTTTGATTTTAGTTATCAGCCTGGTAGATCCTCGAGGAGAGGGTCTACGGCGTGTAATATCCCTGAGTGGATTGGGGGTGTTACATAAATGGTATCAGAGCTTAGGTTGTGGAAACCTAGGCTGTCGGGTCAGTGGTTTCTGTTGAGTTTTGTCTTGTCGGATTTTGTCTGACTGAGTCGTGTCGCGACGCGTCGTCTGAGTTTGTTGGTCGTGATTAGTATCGTGGGCGATCATCATCTTCGTGCGACCTGTGAATGTAAGTCTCCCTTCTTTGTGTTGTGCCTCGTGTGACACGAGCTATTTGTATGATTATTTGTTAATTGATGGAATCCTCTTATGGATTTTTATTTCTTGATATGTGGTTATTTGACCCTCATATTTCGTTCATATGAGGAGTAGCGTTGCTGGATTGTACATGTTTTACTATATTTCTTTTATCCGCTGCGTGAGTTCTTTTGTAATGGCTTTCGGTATTTTACCGACTGAGTTTTATTCGAAAACCGATTCCTTTAACCGAGTTTTTGGCATTATGGCCTTGATCATTTTGGCGAAATTCTTATGACGGTATTTAGCATTTTGTAAATGGCTTTTGTGAGTTTTTGAAATATTACCGTCATCGGCCTTTTTGGCGTTTTTGTAAATGGTTTTTAGCCTGGTGGGTTCTGGCATGGGACCCACGGCGCTATAATGTTCCGTATAATTACCCGGAATTTTTGGGCATTCTAGCCCATTGAATTATCTTTAAAAACCTTGAGTATCTTAGAAAAATAAATTTCGAGACGTACTTTTAAAATGAATTATTTTCTCGTGGTACATACAAGGTGCCACAACATGTTTCAAAATTCTTCTACCTCGAGGACCAAAATGCTTTGAGATATTTTCAATGTTTTAGAAACACTTTTATTTAGACCCGAGGGTCGAATATTCTGAAAGTTTTTCACTAAGAGGAAGTGTCCTCATTTTTTTTTATCAAATGCGAAATGGTTCTCTAAAGTCTCGATAACAATGTTTCACGTTGGTACTTTTTGAAAGGTGATACTCAAGATCAACCGGTGTTCTTCTAAATTATTTTCAAAAGGATGTTTTCATTTTAAAAACCTATCCATTCCCGTTTGAGGGCTGGATATGTATGTATGATGTTTGCTTTGTCGTTATGATGTTACTCCCGAGTATGATCGAATTGGTGGCATGAATGTCGAGGCGTTGCCACGCATTTGTTGTACTAGCCCTCTATGAGAGGTGTGAACTGGTGTTTACTGTTTATCACCTCGTGGTGATTTGCGTGTTGTCGCACGAGTGTGGGTTGTTAAAGCTTGGATTTTTGTGCGTTTATGCACATGTGTGATTGTTTCATGATGTTTGTAATTATGTGTTGGTTATCGTTCGGGCCGTTGAGGTCGCCGAACGATACCGTCGTTGTTGTAGTGTTTGTGTGTGTATTACTTTACGAGGGTAATCGTTATATATGATATGTGTTATGATTCCTTGTTGTGCTGAGTTGGCATCTCCGATATGTTGTTTTGCGGTGTTATGTTCCATTGTATCTAGCATTTGTATTTTCGGTATGCCGAGCCGAGGCATTTCAACCGTGATGTGCCGGGTGAATGTACGTGCAAATTGTCCTTCTCGTCAGTAACACATTTCGAGTGTGGACTCGAGGGACACCGAATTCAGTTTTGCGAATTGGCTACCGAGGCTTTCGGAGTTCGCGCTTGACACGGATATCGAATCGGCTTTGAGAGGCCTTTGAAGGATGTTTCGCCGATCACTGTTGTGTCGTCTCCTTGATTTCGTTATTGTGAGTAGCGGGGACGACCTTCTTTTAGAAGAGGTCGAATATAATACCCGTATTATTTTTGGCTTCGCATTTTCTCTTTCTCAATTCTATAGACTCGCTCGTGTTCGTTGATACTTTACAACTTGTTCGTATTAGGTTTCATCGTTCGAACGAGCCGTGATCTTGTTTTGGGTCGATCCGGTTATCGCCGTGACTTTTTCGAGTTCGGTTCGATTCTTGTGAACCTTGTTCTAAGTAACACCCTTTGGTTCTACTAGCTCTTCTATTCGACGTGGATCGAATTTTGAATTTCTGTATTTTCGACTCCGTCGACTCGTTTATGTTCGTTGACATTTCTGAACTTTCCCTATCCCTTGCTTTTGTCGATCGAACGAGTGTGGTATTGTTTTGGAATAACTCGTTTGTCGTTGTGACTTTTCAATTTCCATTCCCTCTCATGTGGATCTTATGTGAATGCATATGTTGTTGTTTTCACCGGATCATATATTGTCTCGAGTCGAGATGTGAACCTTGGAGTTGTTGTTTGAATTTTTATTGTTCTTCGTGGTTCGAACATGATCGTTCGATTTTTGTTGTCTCGACCTTTGTGGTTCGATCGTTTGATTGTTCGGTTTTTGTTGATCTCGTTTCGTGATTGTTGAGCGTTCAGACTCCTTCCTAATTCCCTTAAGTTCGGGAAATTAGTCTCGTTTTCGATCTTCCAACCCTTGGGCGGTGGAATTCCGTATTAGTTCAGCGATTGGCTCGCGTTTCGATTGATGTACCGTTGGGTTGGTCAATCATACTGACTTTCGTTCGTTGTGTTTTGTGATTGTCGGATAATTGACTTGACTATATTATCCGTTTGATGACGCTTGTCATTTGTGGTTTTATTGTATCCCTAACGGCGACGTTGTGTTGGTCGCCGTGGAGCGTGTTTTCACGCCGTATATTCCTTTGCGTTGTTTGTAACATTTCGCCGTTGGGCGTTAGTTACGCATTCTTGTGTATCTCGTTGAGTTTTTCCTGGCGGAATATTTCTTCTCCCTACTTGTTTTAAGTTTCGGGACGAAACTTCTTTTAAGGAGGGTAGAATGTAATATCCGCAATTTTCGATTTTCGGTAAATTTCTTTTTTTCGGTCGGAGTTCGTTTTGACGACTCGCTCATGTCCGCTTCGTCATTCTGAGAATGATTAATTCTACACTTTTTGACATCCGAGTTCGTTTCGGTGTCGTTTCGTTGAGTTCGGTGCTTTTTAGCAACTTTTCCGCGCTTGAGTTCGATTCTTGCGAATCTCGTTCAAGCTATTGTTTGAGTTTCTGTAAGTCCGTTTAACTTTGTTAGACGTGTTGTGAACTTCGGTTTGGTTATTCGATCACGTATCGTGATTTCCGGGCGTTTTGGGCCATTTTGTAATTTCTTGAAAGTTACGGGTATCCGTATCTGTAATTGTTGACTCGACCCATTTCTTGGTCGCGTATGATTAATTATGGTATTATGTTTTCATTTCGGGTCGTTGATGTCGTCCGCGAACTTTTAAATCGTGTTCGTTCGTGCATTTTCGGAAATCGGGTCGTCGAGCCACGGCAGTTGCGGATCGGCCGGACGATTGCGGGCACCGGCCGGACGGGTTCGGCGAGAACCGCGTAAGCGCACGCCTTCTGGCCGGAAAGGCTGCGCGCTAACGCAGTGTAGCGCCGCCGGATGGCCTAACGACGCTTAGCGAGTGCAGACAGTGGAGTCACAGGGTTACGGAATCGATTAGGCTCGGCGGTAGCGCACGCTCTTTGGCCGGGCTAACGTGCCTTACGGCCGGCGGTAGCGCCTTCTGGCCGGAAGGCTGCGACGCTACTGGCGGCGGCTAGTCCAGAAGGCTACTAGATCGCGGCCTGGGCCGATAGCGCACGCTAGCTCGGCAGCCTAGCGCGCGCTAGTCCGGCCCAGTATAAATGTGGCTGAGCATTCACATTTCATTTCGTTTTTCACTTCCTTCCTTCTCCGTCTGCGGGTGGCGATTCATGGGTCACGAAGCCATGTTGTTTAACAACAAATCCATGAAGTTCTTGAGTTCATAACATCAATCAATCGTCCGTTATCATCCTTTGATCCAGCGAATCAAGGTAATCTTCCTTAGAACCCTAATTTCGTGAATTTGGGGATTTTTGCATTTTCGTCCGATTCGTTCCGTGTTGTTGATTAATTCATGATGTGTATGATTAATCTTGGTAGTATTCTTGTGTTTAACATCATTTAATCCATTGTTCTTCGTCGAATCGAAGTATATTTCTTGATTTCCTTCGAATTGACTTTTTGGGGGATTTGTCCCCGATCTCGTTTTTCATCCGTTTTCGATGGATCGATTATGGTTAAATGATGTTGTTAAACATATTCTATGGATTGTATATCCATATTTCAACTTGGAATTCCGTTTTCGGGTTTTGACGGGACGAATCGTGTTCTTGGCCGTTTTGGGGGAAATCCTTGAACCTTCGTCATTTGTTCTTTGAATTCAGCGGCTTTGGGTCGTACTTTGGAATTCATTTTCGTTGTTATTGTTTTCGTTCGTAGTTCATTGTTGTGGATTGTCGTTCGGTGGAGTCGGCGAGTTCGTAGTCGGTTCGTGCCAACCTACTTCGGCCGATTCTCCGCGTTGTGGTTATTCGAGGCAAGTATCTTGCCCATACTATTCTTGTTTTGTGAATATGATAATTGGTGATCGTCTTTATATATTTGTTTGATTGTTTAAAACGAGATTTCAAAAGATTTGGTTAGCCTTGTTAAAGGCCCTCTTTCAAAATCGTGTGTGTTTTGTGATTGGTGTGTTTCTCGAATGAGTATGTGAATCTTATGGACATGTTTGGTGTTGATGATGCACTTGGTATTTGCGTGTGGACGTATATTGTTTCATTTCGGTGCATTGTGGTTGACGTGTTGTTTTACTAAGTGTTTGATGCCTCTGGGTGAATTGTTTGGATATCCTCGGTGTGATATGTTACTCGTGCTTGAGTTTGTTTAGCTAGCCAGCTCGGGAGGGTCCTTCGAGGCCTCGGGCGGGAATCAATGATATGACTCTGTTCCCAAGGCGATGCTATGTGTTGTGATTTGTTTAGCTAGCCAGCTCGGGAGGGTCCTTCGAGGCCTCGGGCGGGAATCAATGATATGACTCTGTTCCCAAGGCGATGCTATGTGTTGTGACTTGTTTAGCTAGCCAGCTCGGGAGAGTCCTTCGAGGCCTCGGGCGGGACTCAATGATATGACTCTGTTCCCAAGGCGATGCTATGTGTTGTGACTTGTTTAGCTAGCCAGCTCAGGAGGGTCCTTCGAGGCCTCGGGCGGGAATCAATGATATGACTCTGTTCCCAAGGCGATGCTTGTTGTGATATGTTATTTAGTGAATGCATTTTACTCACCGTGGGTTGGTTCGACGGGGCCACGACGGGAATTCCAATGGGTGAGTCCAGGAATCACGAGTAAAAACTTCACGAGTTGGTATTTGATTTTATGTCCGTCGAGGACATGTGACTTGGGTTTTGGTCCTGTGAACTGTTGTCGGTTTTCTATTTGCGAAAACAAAACCTTTGGGCTGTGACCCTGTGTATTTTTGGAAAGAGAAGGATTCGATAATCCTAAAATTTGTTTTCTATTAAAACTCTCGATGGCAATTCAAACTGTTTTATAAATTGTTTTCCCTTGATTTGCGACCTTTCGGTTTTAGAATGTTTTACCAAACTCTTGCCTCGGGAAGTACTTTTCGTCACGTTTGGAACCTTGAGGATTTTCTGATTATTATTGTTCTTGGAACTTGTATTGTATGGCTCGTATTTTTGCACTTGTACTTGCACTAGCAAAACAGTGGAGTTTTGCTAACCCCCGAGTATTTGGGGGGTGGATGTCTATTTTTGCATTCAGGTTTTGGAGCATAGCACAGGGTCGGCACGAGGGATGATGAAAGATAAACGATACTAATCACACGAGGTTCCGTTGATGTCGTATTGGTCCAGTTGTATCTTCTTTTCCGCTGCGGTATCTTTTCCCCGTTGTACGGGAATTTAATGTATTTTGACCCCTGCATGGGTATGTGTTTGGAATTGAGTTGTATGTTATTATTGAAAGACCAAGTCGGTCCAGTGAGTCATTTTAGCCTTAAAGGCGATGTTTAGATGTTTGATTTTAGTTATCAGCCTGGTAGATTCTCGAGGAGAGAGTCTACGGCGTGTAATATCCCTGAGTGGATTGGGGGTGTTACAGTTGGAAAGTTTGAAAAGAAAATGATGGGAAACTTCACAACACCCCATCATGGTTGATCCTTTCACACCATGGTTTCACACCATGTTTACTACCTATAAATAAGGCATGTTTGTAGCATTTGTAACCATCCCATCTCCAAGAGTGAGTTCAAAGAGTGAATAACAATCCAAGTTGAGATTGAGTGAGTTTGAGAGTTTTTATTTTGTGAGTTTGTAATTCTATTCTTGAGTGATAATAGAATAAATATTTTTCTCTCAAATCATCGATAATTCACTATAATGATCCTTTGATATCTCAACAAAATCTTCAAACCAGTCACTCTACAACATATTGAAATTAGCGCTCATGATCTATAAAATTCAATTTCTGAAGTTCGACAACCAAAGATATAATGAACATTTCACTCACTACTAAAAGCCGAGCTTTGGGAATTCTGAAAAATTAACATTCAGCCCTAGATTTAAGTACTATACCACCATTAAGCAACTCTGGGAGCGGTGCATATAATTTGAGTCTTTTAAAAAAAAAACTTGATATGTATTTAGCACCCTCAAAAAGAGAGACATCATCATCATGATGCGGTGCAATTTGAGGAGGTGTTTATGCAGAAAATGGCAAATCCGAAGTTGTTGCGGACGTGTCAGATTTAGTGTTTTTATAAGTTTTGGGCTAAATCGTATTTTTATAAGTTTTGGGCACTTCTTGCAATTTTTAATAATTGTTAGATTTTCCAGCAAGTTAGGTTTTTAGTATTTAAGCACTCTTAGACGTTTTTGTTAGGCACTTTTTTTACTTGATTAATAAAAAACGAGGTTTCCTCATATCTATCAATTTTCGGTATTCTTTTGAATCAACGAGTTTTGATATTAGTTCTTCCTGCTAACCATATACGCTGCATCAGAGTGGTATCATATTCCAGTCGATCCTGAGTTATGCCGCCCCGAAGACAACCTCGCGCTGCCAACAATGGTGATGCTGGTGCTGATAACTCTAATTTGCGACGTGCTAACGCTGATCTTCAGCGACAGGTTGACACATTGACTCAACGGTTGAATGAGTTCGTCAACATGCACCATCCGGATGATGATGTTACTGTTACGGATGAAAACCCGTTTGGTGATTTCCGGAATCATTACCCTGAACGTCCCAATAACCGTTGGGAGCATAGTTTCAAGGTGGATATTCCGACTTTTGATGGTAGTCTTAAGATGGAGGAGTTTGTCGATTGGCTGTCCCAAGTTGAAGAAATTCTGGATTTCAAGAAAGTTCCAGATGATCGTCGTGTCTCCCTGGTAGCGATTCGGTTACGCGGTCGTGCACAGGCTTGGTGGCAACAACTCAATCAAACTCGTGTTCGCAGCGGTAAGGCTAAGATTTTGAGTTGGGATAAATTTAAGAAACATGCTAGGGCTACCTTCTTGCCCTACAATTTTGAGCGAGAATTGTACCAGCGCTTTCAGAATCTTCGCCAAGGCACTCGTTCTGTCGATGATTATACAACAGCTTTTTATGAGTTACTCTCTCGCACTGATCTCCATGAATCCCCTATTCAGTTGGTTTCTCGCTATATTGGTGGTCTTCGTCTCCAATTACAAAATGTTCTCAACATGTTTGACCCATTGACTATTGCTGAAGCACATCAACGCGCTTCGCAGGCCGAAAAACAATTGAATCAGCGTGTCCTTGGAGGTTTTCGCCAGGTCTCTGATTCGGCAAGTCCCAAGGGATCTTCTACGCAGGCTCCTCGTCCTTCGGCTACCCCACAGATCCCTGCACCTACTCCTGGTCCTTCGAATCCACCTCAAGGGCGTCTCGGTGGAGGTTTGAGGTGTTTTAATTGCGGTGAACTTGGCCATCGACAAGCGGATTGTCGAAACCCAAAATCTGTCAATCGTGGCCTTTTGTCAGAAGCTAATAAATCTGAGTCATATTTGACCCCTGTTTATGATGAGTATTCTGATGATGTCGATAAGGAATATGTTTCAGGTGATGTTGGTCCTTTTTTGATGTTGCGCAGGTCCTTTTTAACCCCTCGTGCTCCTGATAACGAGTGGTTACGCAATAATCTGTTTCATTCGACTTGCATTATTGGCGGCAAGGTCTGCACTTTCATTATTGATGCTGGTAGTTGTGAAAACGTGATTTATGAGGTCGCCATTTCCAAACTCAGTCTGTCTACTGAGCCTCACCCTAAGCCTTATCGTCTCTCTTAGCTCAGTCAAGGTACCGATGTCACTGTTTCCAAACGTGTGCTTGTCAATTTTGTAATATCCGCAATTTCCGATTTTTCGGTAAATTTCTTTTTCAGCCGGAGTCCGTTTTGACGACTCGCTCATGACCGTTTCGTCATTTCGAGAATGATTAATTCTGGACTTTTTGTCATCCGTGTAATACCCGGTTGTAATTCATTCGTTTTCATTCAGTAATTATCAGTCTGTAATTGTCACTCAGTGTATTTTCACTCAATTATAATCATTCATCAATCATGTTCATTCACCGTGTTCACCGTTTGGAAAAACTTCGAGTTGTGTATCATTATTGTTCATTGTTTCAACTTTCCTCTTATGAGTTCGACTTTGTTAGATCACCATTAATTTTTGGTAACTCCAAAAAATTCTAAATCCTTACAATATTATAGAGCATCGAATTAGCTTTCCAATGGTTCAAACGGTGAGTCAATCGGAGTCCGGACGAGAGAGTTATGGTCGTTTTAGCTCACCCGCTCATTTGGCGATCCGCTGCCGGCCGGACTCGGCCGTGTCGCTGCACGGCCGTGCGTACTCGTCCGGATAAGCCGGTAGCGTCTGCGAGGCTCGGCCGTGTTCGGGACACGGTCGAGTCAATGCCGAAGCGCCCCTTGCGACACGGCCGTGTCATGCGGGACACGGTCGAGTCCTCGCCAATTGCGCGCCACGGCCGTGTCATGTCGGACACGGTCAGTCTGTCGACTATTTAAGGCACAGCGGCGTATTTTCCTTGATTTCTCATTCCTTTTCTTCCGTTCGCATTTGTGGGTGTATACATCATGGAGACATGATGTTGTTCTTTCAATCCAAGAAGTTTTTATGCTCATATCATCAATCATCCGTCCTATAACATCCTCCGATCTACTGAATGGTCGATTTCCTAGAAATCTAATTTTGGGGATTTTGGGTATTTTGGTTGTTTTCGTCCGATTAATCCGATTTAACTTGGTATTATGATAGATTGATGATTATTAAGATGTATTACATCTTTTCCCTTAATATTCCATGGTTGGATCGTATCGATTCGTTGTTTTGGTCGAGTTCTTGATCGACGCCTTGAAGGTGTCCGGTAAAATGTCGTAGAGGGGTTTTCGGGCGTTCTACGATTATTCTTCCTCGTATGATCGATGATTTATTGATTATATGTTGTTAGGGTTGAATTCTTGCGAAGAACTCGAGTCGGAACCCTTCCGTTCGTCGTTTTCTTCAAGCTTTTCGATCGTGGGCGTATTCTTTGTCTTCAGGAGAATTGTAGGTGTTCGAGGTGTCCCGACTGAGCCGTGTTCGTAGGAGTGTCCGGTGTCGATTATCGAGGCAAGTATCTTGCCCATACATTACGTGTTTTGTGGATATAATGGTTGTTAATCGTCGATATGTGCTAAATAAATATTCATAACCATCTTTCTCAAAAGTATCGGTATATTTACCAACAAGGTTTTCTTAAAGACGACTTGTGTGTTCCGAGAATTAATATGCTTAATTGAATACGTGTATTAATGTTGAGTATAAGATCGTAATACTTTCGTGTGACGCCATTGTGTGTGATTACGTTGTCGGTAAGTTTTGAGGTTTAGTCCTTTGTTAAAGCTGTACGTGGAGACATGTGGTTATCGATGAATTATGTGAATTTATGTGATATTGGTTGTGCCGTTCGGTCTTTGTTGGAATAGTGTACTTTCTTGTTGATAGTATTAGTTACGGGTTATGAGTATATGTTGGATGGCGGCCATTCTAGTAAGGTACCTCGACTATATATCTTGTGATTGACCTTCGAGGCTTGTGGTTTGCAACTGTGATTTTGGAACGTGTGTGTGTGTTGTTCCTTCCACCGGAGTGTCCGACGGGATGTCCGGGGTCGATACTAAGGGGTACGGCCACGGAAGTGGACTTGGGTGCGTGTGTGGATGAACTTCCACCGGAGTGTCCGACGGATGTCCGGGGGTCGATACTAAGGGTACGGCCGCGGAAGTGGTTTCCCACCGGAGTGTCCGACGGGATGTCCGGGGTCGATACTAAGGGTACGGCCGCGGGTTACGATTGTGGTTTTTCATCTTGAGGATGACGATGTTATCGTTAATTGTGATATTGTTCGGAGTATCACAATGCTTTGTGCTCGGGGTTGAGAGACATTGTATATCGAGTCTTGGTGCTTGGCTAGAATGGCATAGGATTAATGTGTTATGTGTAATGTGTCCTTGTAAGTGATTTGAAGTGGATGATCGGGTCGTGGACCTGTGTTTTGTGGCCAGGAATGGTTGGGTCGTGGACCCCGTGTTTTGTTAAACGGATTTGTATTTTGAAAAAATGAACTTTGGGTGTGACCCTAAATGGCTTCGAGGAACTTTAGAATTTTTCAATTTCTAACGTTTTTAAAACTCGAGATTTGGAAATGTTTTCAAAGTGCTTACTTACTTCGTTTCTACTTTCAAGACTTGAACTATTTTTAACTAAATATACCTCGGGAAGTATTTCGTTGTATTCTCGGAATGTGTTGTGTATGGCTCGTATTTGCACTTTATACTTGCACTAGCGAAACAGTGGAGTTTTGCTAACCCCGAGTAATCGGGGTGGATATCTATTGTGTCCGGTACATGCGGGTTGTCGGGAGCAAGACACGGGATCGGCACGAGGATGATGAAAGACGAATGATACTAATCACACGAAGACCCGGTTTTGACTTGATTAGTGAGTCCATTGTATTGTCTTTTCCATTGTCTTATTGTTAAATCGTTGCAAGTATTTTACCCTTGCATGTGTATGAGTCTGGATGAGTTTATGTATTTTGATTTGTAAGTCGGTGACGGAAGACCAAATCGGTCTATTGATTCGTTATTTTGATTCATCGGTATGTAATGTAATGTGTTGTGTTGATGTCTAGCTGGTGGATCCTCACGGAGAGGGTGCGGCGTGTAATATTCCCGTTTGATGCGGGGTGTTACATTTATGGTATCAGAGCTAAGGTTGCGGAAACCTAGGTGTCGGGTCGATCGTGTATTGTTGGGTCTTGTCTTGTCGAGTTGAGTCGGCGATGTCGTGTCGCGACGCGTCGTTTGGAATGTCGGCCGTGATTAGTATCAGGATGCAGCCATCATCTTCGTGCGATCTGTGGATGTAAGTCTCCCTACTACAGGTTGTACCACGAGCTATACGAGCCTGTGTGATTTTGTGTTATGTAGTTAATATTTGAAGATGCATCGTGAGTGACATATATTTGTTGATTCCCGTCTTGCGCTAAATTGTTGTATGATATTCTTGAATGTATCCTTGTATAAATCATTTTTCTTACAAGAGTATAAACCTTGGAATTTTAAGTTTTCGAATCCTTTCGGGGAGTCACGTAAAATTTTTAAAATGCCCTCCAAGGGAGGAAAAAGTTGATTTTCGTATGTTGACCACAAGGCTGAAAGTTCTGAAAACTCGAATTATTGATAATTCTTTTCCACTGTGTACTATAAGTTTTCAAAACTCGAGTTTTAACTCAAATAAGGTCTTCAAAATATACTCAAGACGTGACTCTCGTTTGTAACTTTTCGGTTTCATGAATGTTGGTCAAAAGATGCGTATTGATGATGCTCTCGTTGTTGAGCAGTGGTGCCAGTTTTAAAATTAAAATAGTAACGTGAATGTTGAGTCCATCGGTATGTATGTGTTGAGATAGTCCTCTATATTGAGAAGTAAAATTTTCATTTTTGTAGGATGATTTTCTTTTGATGGTTGCTTGTGAGTTGTTATAATTATGTGAGTCGATGACATTTAGACTTGTATGTTGTTGCTTACTTGTAACCTTGAGTCTAGTATTACCTCATATATGTTTGCAATCGTGTTGGTGATTAGAGCGGTTAGCACGAGGCTTAGTACGAGCCTAGCGCGCTAACGTGGCGTGTTTAGCGCACGTTAACCTTTGTTGTAACGCGCTAATCAACACAGGCGGAGGCTATGGAACCGCATTATAGCCGTCGAGTCTAACTTTTCTTGCTAATCACTTGTAGTTGTATTCTCTACGTGGTGTCTAGTGATAACAAGCTGTTGTGCGTGAATGCGTGTTAAGACTTTTCGTATTGCTAGGTGATATTTGATTGTGGTTGATGAATTGATAAATTATGTCTGCTGTGTGTTCAAAAACACTTTCTGGAAACTTCACAAAGTTTTGACGGTTCGATTAATCGGCGCTCCGTGTATACTTTGAAAATTATTTGGAAATTGGCAAGCCTTGGATTCTCAAATAAAACCTCGACGGTATTTGAAAGAGTTATTTTAAAGTACCTTGAATATTTTGTAAAGTATTACCGTCGTTGATGTCTGTGAAGTGTTGGGAGGATTTTCGAAAATTATTTTAACGTATTGTTGCATTTTCAAATATTTTGAGTGAATGATTTTCAAAAATCTTTCACACCATAAAAATATTTTATTTCAAAAACCAATGCGATTTTTATTTTCAAAAAAAATATAGTGAAAGATGAAAAATCTCACTCGATGTAAAGTTCAAACTCGGATTTAGAAATGTTAGAGTATGTAAGAATGATTTGATGATCTTGCATGGTTAACTTGTTAGTTATTAACGGTGATGATGATACGTAGAGGCTTGATGACTTCAAATGATTTCAAATGAGACGGTTAAAATATGTTGTTTACAAGTTTTGATGGAACAACCCGAGGTACCAAAAGTATTTTTAAAGTTTATTTTAAATAGCATACAAATCTAAGGATTTTCAAAAGATTTCCTTTAAAAGGATACCTCGTGGATTTTCTTTTCGAGTTGTTATTGGTTACCTTATGTGATATGTCGTCTTTGAGTTGGTACTTTAGCTTAATATTTTGCGAAGTTGTGCAATCGTATTGAGTGGGAATCGCTTAGTATGCCGATGGGCGAGAGGACACGGTCGTGACCACGATACTAATGGCCTTGAAGATCGGATGTGGACCAAGAGGGTATAGTCGGAAGGTTGCTATTCCGGACTTCGTTCTCGTTGTTTAGGTTTCGGGAAACCTCTTTTAAAGGTGATATGATGTAATACCCACATTTTTTTCTTTCTTTCTCTTGTTTCTTCCAACCGTATCGACTCATTGTGTTCGTTAATGCTTCGACACGGTGTTGTTTCCCACCTTTGTCATTCGACGAGTTACGATATTGTCCCAAATTGATCTATATATCGTTGTGACCTTTCCAAGTTAGGAAAATTAGTCTCGTTTTCTATCTTCCAACCCTTTGGCGGTGGAATTCCTTATTTTTTAGGCGATTGGCTTGCGTTTTGATTGATGTACCGTTGGGTTGGTCAATCATATTGATTTTCGTCCGTTGTGTTTTGTGATTGTTCGGATAATTGACTTAATTGTATTATCCATTTGATGACGCTTGTCACTTGTTGGTTTTGTTATATCCCTAACGGCGACGTCGTGTTGGTCGTCGTGGAGCGTGTTTTCACGCCGTATATTCCTTTGCGTTGCTTGTAACGTTTCGCCGA
Organism: Orobanche coerulescens; assembly: GCA_033398695.1. Classification (NCBI taxonomy): domain Eukaryota; kingdom Viridiplantae; phylum Streptophyta; class Magnoliopsida; order Lamiales; family Orobanchaceae; genus Orobanche; species Orobanche coerulescens. The sequence goes on along the minus strand of CM065802.1, from coordinate 10,255,263 downwards.
TGGGCGTAAGTTACGCGTTTCCTTGCGTATCTCGTTGAGTTTTCCTGGCGGGATATTGCTTCTCCCTACTTGTTTTAAGTTTCGGGACGAAACTTCTTTCAAGGAGGGTAGAATGTAATATCCGCAATTTCCGATTTTTCGGTAAATTTCTTTTTCAGAAGGAGACCGTTTTGACGACTCGCTCAAGACCGTTTCGTCATTTAGAGAATGATTAATTCTGGAATTTTTATCATCAGTGTAATACCCGGTTGTAATTCATTCGTTTTCATTCAGTAATTATCAGTCTGTAATTGTCACTCAGTGTATTTTCACTCAATTATAATCATTCATCAATCATGTTCATTCACCGTGTTCACCGTTTGGAAAAACTTCGAGTTGTGTATCATTATTGTTCATTGTTTCAACTTTCCTCTTATGAGTTCGACTTTGTTAGATCACCATTAATTTTTGGTAACTCCAAAAATTCTAAATCCTTACAATATTATAGAGCATCGAATTAGCTTTCCAATGGTTCAAACGGTGAGTCAATCGGAGTCCGGACGAGAGAGTTATGGTCGTTTTAGCTCACCCGCTCATTTGGCGATCATCGCTGCCGGACTCGGCCGTGTCGCTGCACGGCCGTCGTACTCGTCCGGATAAGCCGGTAGCGTCGCCAGAGGCCCGGCCGTGTTCGAGGACACGGTCGAGTCAATGAAGCGCCCGCCGCGACACGACCGTGTCATGCGGGACACGGTCGAGTCCACGACGGCTAATCGCGCCATGGCCGTGTCATGTCGGACACGGTCGAGTCTGTCGGCTATTTAAGGCACAGCGGCGTATTTTCGCCGATTTCTCATTCCTTTTCTTCCCGTTCGCATTTGTGGGTGTATACATCATGGAGACATGATGTTGTTCTTTTAATCCATGAAGTTTTGAGGCTCATATCATCAAACATACGTCCTATAACATCCTCCGATCTACAGAATCAGTTAAGATTTCCTAGAAATCTAATTTTGGGGATTTTGGGTATTTTGGTTGTTTTCGTCCGATTAATCCGATTTAACTTGGTATTATGATAGATTGATGATTATTAAGATGTATTACATCTTTTCCCTTAATATTCCATGGTTGGATCGTATCGATTCGTTGTTTTGGTCGAGTTCTTGATCGACGCCTTGAAGGTGTCAGGTAAAATGTCGTAGAGGGGTTTTCGGGCGTTCTACGATTATTCTTCCTCGTATGATCGATGATTTATTGATTATATGTTGTTAGGGTCGAATTCTTGCGAAGAACTCGAGTCGGAACCCTTCCGTTCGTCGTTTTCTTCAAGCTTTTCGATCGTGGCGTATTCTTTGTCTTCAGGAGAATTGTAGGTGTTCGAGGTGTCCCGACTGAGCCGTGTTCGTAGGAGTGTCCGGTGTCGATTATCGAGGCAAGTATCTTGCCCATACATTACGTGTTTTGTGGATATAATGGTTGTTAATCGTCGATATGTGCTAAATAAATATTCATAACCATCTTTCTCAAAAGTATCGGTATATTTACCAACAAGGTTTTCTTAAAGACGACTTGTGTGTTCCGAGAATTAATATGCTTAATTGAATACGTGTATTAATGTTGAGTATAAGATCGTAATACTTTCGTGTGACGCCATTGTGTGTGATTACGTTGTCGGTAAGTTTTGAAGTTTAGTCCTTTGTTAAAGCCGTACGTGGAGACATGTGGTTATCGATGAATTATGTGAATTTATGTGATATTGGTTGTGCCGTTCGGTCTTTGTTGGAATAGTGTACTTTCTTGTTGATAGTATTAGTTACGGGTTATGAGTATATGTTGGATGAATGGCCATTCTAGTAAGGTACCTCGACTATATATACTGTGATTGACCTTCGAGGCTTGTGGTTTGCAACTGTGATTTTGGAACGTGTGTGTGTGTTGTTCCTTCCACCGGAGTGTCCGACGGGATGTCTGGGGTCGATACTTGGGGTACGGCCACGGAAGTGGACTTGGGTGCGTGTGTGGATGAACTTCCACCGGAGTGTCCGACGGATGTCCGGGGGTCGATCTAAGTGCAGTGCGGAAGTGGTTTCCCACCGGAGTGTCCGACGGGATGTCCGGGGTCGATACTAAGGGGTACGGCCGCGGGTTACGATGTGGTTTTTCATCTTGAGGATGACGATGTTATCGTTAATTGTGATATTGTCAGGAGTATCACAATGCTTTGTGCTCGGGGTTGAGAGACATTGTATATCGAGTCTTGGTGCTTGGCTAGAATGGCATAGGATTAATGTGTTATGTGTAATGTGTCCTTGTAAGTGATTTGAAGTGGATGATCGGGTCGTGGACCTGTGTTTTGTGACCGGAATGGTTGGGTCGTGGACCCGTGTTTTGTTAAACGGATTTGTATTTTGAAAAAATGAACTTTGGGGTCATGACCCTAAATGGCTTCGAGGAACTTTAGAATTTTTCAATTTCTAACGTTTTTAAAACTCCCGAGATTTGGAAATGTTTTCAAAGTGCTTACTTACTTCGTTTCTACTTTCAAGACTTGAACTATTTTTAACTAAATATACCTCGGGAAGTATTTCGTTGTATTCTCGGAATGTGTTGTGTATGGCTCGTATTTGCACTTTATACTTGCACTAGCGAAACAGTGGAGTTTTGCTAACCCCCGAGGAATCGGGGGGTGGATATCTGTATTGTGTCCAGGTACATGCAGGTTGTCGGGAGCAAGACACAGGATCGGCACGAGGGATGATGAAAGACGAATGATACTAATCACACGAAGACCAGTTTTGACTTCAGTTAGTCGGAGTCCATTGTATTGTCTTTTCCGCTGTCTTATTGTTCGTCGTTGCAAGTATTTTACCCTTGCATGTGTATGAGTCTGGATGAGTTTATGTATTTTGATTTGTAAGTCAGTGACGGAAGACCAAATCGGTCTATTGATTCGTTATTTTGATTCATCAGTATGTAATGTAATGTGTTGTGTTGATGTCTAGCCTGGTGGATCCTCACGAAGAGGGTCTGCGGCGTGTAATATTCCCTTTTGATCTGGGGGTGTTACAAATTTTTCCATTGGCCTTACTTATAATGATGCTATTTACTGTGACGTGGTTCCCATGGATGCTTGTCACCTTTTGCTTGGTCGCCCATGGTAGTATGATAATACTTTTCTACATGATGGTCGCGCCAATACTTATTCTTTTATGTTTTGTGGGAAGAAAATTATTTTAATTCCACAAAAGCCAAAAGGGGTTGCTGCAAGTACTGCTCAAGCACTACCCCCGACCACCTTGCTGTCTCGTGGTCCTTTTAAGGCTGCTATGGAAGAATCTGGTGTGGTATTTGTCTTACTTTCTCGTCCAGTTGCTGCTAGTGATACTTCTAGTGTTGTACCTGTTGAGGTTCACCCTTTATTACATGAATTTGCGGATATGTTTCATGAATCTCTTCCTTCAGAATTACCACCATTACGGGACATTCAACATCAGATTGATTTGGTGCCAGAGTCTGCCTTACCTAATCGACCCCACTATCGCACGAGTCCCAAGGAACACGAAGAGTTACGCCGCTAGATAGAGGATTTACTCGCTAAGGGTCATATTCGTGAGAGCCTTAGCCCTTGTGCTGTCCCAGCCCTCCTTACCCCGAAAAAGGATGGCTCTTGGCGCATGTGCGTGGATAATCGTGCTATCAATAAAATTACGGTACATTATCGTTTTCCCATTCCTCGGTTGGATGATTTGCTAGATCAGTTGGGCGGTGCTTGTGTGTTTAGCAAACTTGATTTGAAAAGTGGGTATCATCAGATTCGTATTCGCATGGGAGATGAATGGAAAACTGCATTTAAGACTCGTGAAGGCTTATATGAGTGGTTGGTCATGCCATTCGGTCTGTCCAATGCCCCTAGTACTTTTATGCGTGTGATGAATCAAGCTCTTCGCCCTTTCATTGGGAAGTTTGTCGTCATTTATTTTGATGACATCTTGATCTATAGTGCAAACCCCGTTGTACACCTTGAACACTTGCGTGAAGTATTATTGGTTCTCCGTCAAGATAAATTCTATGCCGCTACAGCCAAGTGTTCATTTATGGCTGCTTCCATTTAGTTTCTTGGTTATGTGGTTTCTCGTGAGGGACTCAAGGTCGACCCTGGTAAGGTTCTCGCTGCCGAACAATGGCCTAAACCATCCTCCCTTACTGAAGTTCGCAGCTTTCATGGTTTGGCGTCTTTTTATCGACGTTTCATCCCTCACTTTAGTGGTGTTATGGCTCCAAAAGGCAGAAAAGTGAAGAAGTGACGTCCTCGGATGGACCTAAACTAGACTCGAGGAAAGAGAAAGCTGTTGACCCCAGATTGCATGAAAGGGAACAAGTTTCATTGAACGGACGAAGCCGATGTTGCGTTTCATGAGATTAAGTGTAGGCTGATTTGTGCACCTATTCTTGTTCTCCCAGATTTTTCACTTCCTTTCGAGCTCCATTGCGATGCCTAAAAAACGGGCATTGGTGCTGTTCTTAGCCAATCTGGTCGTCCCGTTGCCTATTTTAGTGAGAAACTTTCTAGTGCTAAACTTTGTTTTAGTACTTATGATGTCGAGTTTTATGTGGTTGTCCAGGCTGTCAAACATTGGCGTCATTACCTCTTTCAGAGGGAGTTTGTTCTCTACACCGACCATGATTCACTCAAACATCTCGGCAGCCAAGAGAAGATCTCACATCGTCATGCGTCTTAGCTCTCTTATCTTCAGCAATTTACTTTTGTGATCAAGCATAAGGCAGGTGTTTCAAATCGTGTGGCTAATGCTTTGAGTCGTCGCCATGGCCTTATGACAGAGATGCGTATACATGTTCCTGGCTTTGATTCATTCCTGGATTTATACATGGACGATCCATTCTTTTCTCAAGTGCTTGCAAAACTCAAACAAGGTGAACCTACGGATTTTGTGTTAGAAGGCGGATTTCTGTTCCGCGGCCTTCAGTTATGTGTTCCTAATTGTAGTCTGCGGTTGAAGTTCATTCAGGAGCTTCACAATGAGGGTCATGTCGGCCGCGATCGTACTTTACAGCTGCTTACAGGATCATACTTCTGGCCTACGATGCGTAAGGAGGTTGGTAGATTTGTGGCTCGTTGTCATGTTTGTCAGTTGGCCAAAGGTTCCTCTACTAATGCTGGTTTATATCTACCCCTTCCCATTCCAACACAGCCATGGTCTGATGTTAGCATGGACTTTGTCCTTGGTCTACCTCGTACTCAGCGAGGTAATGATTATATTTATGTGGTGGTCGATCGTTTCTCCAAAATGGCTCATTTTATTCCATGTAGGTGTACATCTGATGCCGTTTCTATTGCTCACCTTTACTTTCGTGACATTTATCGCCTTCATGGTCTTCCGACTTCTATTGTTTCTGATCGGGGTACTCGCTTTGTGAGCCATTTTTGGCGAAGTTTGTGGCGTATGGTTAACACTCAGTTGAATTTCAGTAGTGCCTACCACCCTCAGACGGATGGTCAAACTGAGGTTGTTAATCGCTCTTTGGGTAATCTGTTGCGCAGTCTGGTTGGTGATCATCCTAAAGCATGGGATTTGAAGTTGCCGCAAGCTGAGTTCGCCCACAACCATGCTGTAAATCATACTACGGGGTTCAGCCCTTTCCATTTGATTTATGGCTTATCACCACGGGGTCCTCTTGATTTACTAGCACTACCCAACAAAGTGCGCCCCCATGCTACTGCCGAGGATTTTATTTCTCAGTTGCATCAGGTCCATCAACAGACCCATGAGCATTTGGTGGCAAACAATACTAAGTATAAGGCGCAAGCAGACCTCAAACGTCGTGTTGTTGAGTTTGAAGTGGGTGATTTTGTTTGGGCTATTCTCCCCAAGGATCGTTTTCCTGCCCATGAATACAGCAAGTTGGCTGCTAAGAAGATTGGTCCAGTGGAGATTGTTGAGAAAATTAACCCGAATGCCTACCGGTTGCAGTTGCCCAGCCATGTTCGTACCTCTGATATTTTCAATGTGAAACATCTTGTTCCTTTCTTAGGTGATTCTTCTGATGAGGATGATGCGGTTCCAGATTCGAGGTCGAATCTTCTCTATCCAGGGGGATGATGCGGTGCAATTTGAGGAGGTGTTTATGCAGAAGATGGCAAATCCGAAGTTGTTGCGGAAGTGTCAGATTTAATGTTTTTATAAGTTTTGGGCTATTTTTATAAGTTTTGGGCACTTCTTGCAATTTTTAATAGTTGTTAGATTTTCCAGCAAGTTAGGTTTTCAGTATTTAAGCACTCTTAGACGTTTTTGTTAGGCACTTTTTTTGCTTGATTAATAAAAAATGAGGTTTCCTCATATCTATCAATTTTCGGTATTCTTTTGAATCAACGAGTTTTGATATTAGTTCTTCCTGCTAACCACGTCCGCTGCATCACATCAACTACACTTTAATCCCAACTATATTGGGAGGTCGATGTCATGAAGATTATAGTGCCAACTAAATGTCTAAAATTAGTTTAACACTATAATTCATGCAAAAAAAAGGTGGCAAAGCTTTGTCGGATTCCCTTCCCGTCGCAACGTTCACACGAAGGAGAAAGGAGATGAAATTCCAAAACCGTGGACATCATAGATTTAGTACGATAGCAGACCACCTGTTCAGAGTTTTGGAAGCATAGCAACACTTCAGCACTCCTAGACCGCCGGAATCGCTGTCCAACTGGTTGTCGCCTCCGTCAGATACCATCAAAATCAATGTCAATGCATCGATTTTGTCTCAGTTTCCAGCAGCCGGGATTGGTGTCGTAGCTCGGGACGACTTTGATAATGTTGTATCTTGGAGACAACACATATAAGATTACATAATTTCTCCAAGTGTGACGGAAACAATTGCTGTTTATGAAGGTATTGGCTTAGCACTTGAGTTTGGCTGGCAAAGGATCATTATTGAAAGTGATTGTTCGAATGTGATCAAGGATATCAACTCGTCGATGGAGTCTTTAGCAAATGGAGGACATTTCATTGAAGCTATTGAGTTTAGAGTTCCATTTTTTACTTCTGTCACTTTCTCTCATATTTTGCGTTCAGCCAATTCTTTGGCGCATGACATTTCTAGATTAGTTCTTGGAAACTCTGATGGCATTTCTGATGTACCTTGTTAGCCATTTTAGCTACTTTCTAATTGAATGAATCAACATTTCTTCTAAAAAAAAGATATGGTCACGATTTCGATGCGATTTAGGAATACACGTGAAGTTTCATTATCATGATATCTTGTAGGTAGTAGAAATTAGGTATTAATATCTACTAATTATGTAGCATAATTGCATGCAATATCTATAGATGCATGCAAAATATACGTATATTTATAAATATATACACATAATCCTAGTATATATCTATATACACACTATGCACTCAAATAAGTTTCTTATGCCGCAATATATATTAGTTCCCGTGAATTTAATTTAAGTCAAGTTGCTTTAAGCGATTCACTTTGATTTAATTAAGGTTATTAAGGCAGCATGTTTTAATTTGTTCGGGCGATTTACATCTCACTACCTTTTTAGATGGTCTAATTACAGTTTGGTCCCTATTATTTCAGATATTACAATGGAGGACAAATTTTGCACTGTCCAGAAACTATATTTACAACGAAGGACAAAAGTCAAATTTTCAGATGATGTCACTGGAGAGAGAGTACTGATATTCCGAATTTGCCCTTTTATTTTTTCTTCTCTTGTTTACCCATTTATTTTTCGCCTCACGTGGGTGGCACATGCTCGACCTCACTGTAATATATATAACACTTTTGGACTTCAGTGTAATAAATTTTCAAGCTTTCTAGAAAAAAAATATTTTTCCAAAAAAGAAAGTATTTTCTGGAAAAAAAATATTATTTTTTTGAAAAAATAAAAAAAATTATTTTCTGGGAAAAAAATTATCTTTTCGAAAAAAATATTATTTTATGGAATTTTTATTTTTTTCGAAAAATTAAAAATTATTTTTTGGAGAAAAAATTATTTTTGGGCAAAATAATATTTTTTTGAAATAAAAGTATTTTCTGGAAAAAATATTACTCCCTCCATCCCACCCATCTTGAGCATCTGCTTTTCGGCACGGAATTTAAGAAAAGATGAAAAGTAGTGTATAAAGTGATGGTATGAATATATATTATTTAAAGTTGTGAGAGATAAAGGTGTCTTAAAAAGGAAATGACCAAGTATCTTGGGACGGCCCAAAAAAGAATATGAACCAAGATCGGTGGGACGGAGGGAGTATTTTCTGGAAAAAATATTTTTTTTTCAAAAAAATATCATTTTTTCAAAAAAATAAAACTATTTTCTGGAAAAAAAAAATTTCGAAAAAATTAAAAAAATATTTTCTGGAGAAAAATGTATTTTTTGGCAAAATAATATTTTTTCGAAATTAAATTATTTTCTGGAAAAAATATATTTTTTTCGAAAAAAGAAAAATATTTTCTGGAAAAAAATAAAAAAAAAAATATTTTTTCGAAAAAATTAAAAAAATATTTTCTGGAGGAAAAAATATTTTTTGGCAAAATAATATTTTTTCGAAATAAAATTATTTTCTTGAAAAAAAAATTATTTTTTCGAAAAATAAAATTATTTTCTGGAAAAAAAATAAAATAAAATATTTTTCCAAAAAAAAATATATTTTCTGGAAAAAAAATTATATTTCGAAAAAAAAATTATTTTCTGAAAAAAGAATATTTTTTAAAAGAAATGTATTAGCCAAACACTTTAATATCTTATAAGCTATTTGTTTAATATGAAATGTATTTTAAAAGAAATGTTTTATTCAAGTAAATAGAGGGTCATTTTCGTCTTTTTAATAGAAATCAACACCAATTCAGATTTTTGTCATTCGCTGTAATTTATAAAATAATAGGGACTAAAGTGTAAAGAGACCATCTAATATGGTAGTTGACTGTAATTTCCCCTTAGTTTAAATAGACACAGATATAACATATTTATGGAATATAAATATGCAACAAAATGAATTAAAACATGTAAAATTGTGCATGTTGCAAATAGTAGGATTTGTGTTGTGTATCTTACCGAAAAGACCTGATTATTTTCTAGGCATACCGTCAATTTATTTGGATTAAAATATATTCCTCGATACTCTTCATTCCTTTTCATTAAGTTAAGGAGGTTTCTTTCCTTGCAAGACATGTAAAATAAACCTACTCTTCATTCCTTTTCATTAAGTTAAGGAGGTTTCTTTCCTTGCAAGACATGTAAAATAAACCAAGAGGTTAAATTTATAATAAAGGTAAAAATTAATTCATTCAAAATTTAGAAAAAAATAGGGCCCAGAAAGGTAATATCAATAAATCTGGGATGAATCCAAATTAAGGGGGATATATTTAATTAAGATTTTAATGGAATTTGATAGATTTTAGAGTTTGATGGATTTGATAAATTTTAATGGAATTCAACAAACTTTCATAAATTCTCTTTGATTTCAATGGACTTCTATCTGTTAGAATTCTATAGACTTTTATGAATTTTTATGGACTTTTATGAATTTCTAATGACTTTATTTTTTTCTTAAAAGATAGTAACCACATCTATTTGCGTTCTATCTTAATAGATAGTTGTTCTATATGTGATTTTCAATCAATAGTTATGTATAATAGCTTGTTAATTAAAAATAAATATCTATTGCAAATAGAAATTTTACAATAATTTGATATAATTTAACGAGAAAAATACAAAAATATCTAAATGGTTCTCAGTTAGAACCGGAACCGCGCGGTTCCGGTTAACCGAGAACCGCAATTTCGATTATTGGTCCGGTTTTCGATTCCATTGTGTATTATTTGTTCGATTTTCGGTCTAACCGATAACCATTCGGTTCCGAACCGAAAACCGGTTTTATAAAATATATTTATTAAATATTTTTTTTATTTTATAATTATATTATATTATTTTAATTTTTGTAAATTAAATTGGAAATTAGAGTGTTTTTATGAAAATATATTTTGTAATTATATTATATAATTATAAAATAAAAAATAATATTTAATAAATATATTTTATAAACCGAACCGGAAGCAGATTTTATTTATGAAATTATATTTTTATATTTTATAATTATATTATATTATTTCAATTTTTTAAATTGAAACAAAAAAAACGGTTTTTGTGGTTAACCGAACCAGAATCGAAAATAATTGGTCCAGTTCTGGTTAACCGAAAATTTATACAGTCCGGTTTTCAGTTCTTATTTTAGGACATTTATGGTTCCAGTTAACCAAAAAATTCGATCTGGTTAACCGGAACCGAACCGTTCGACAACCCTGTATGGTGGTAGTGGCACCGGGGTGACAGCGGAAATGGTGTTGGTGGTGGGACGGGACAGTGGCAATGGTGGAGGGGAGGCGGTTGCGTCATTGGTGGTGGGTGGTGGTGATGAATAAAAATCCATCAAAATCTTAGGGGTGTAGGAAAGATTTTAAAAGAGAAATTATGTTTGTACTTTGTGTTTAAAGATGAGTACCTAGATGATTCCATTAAAATCCTTAAAATCCAAAATAAATTTGAATACCTCATAATTTTGTAAGATTTATAAAAATTTTCATTTAATACCTCATGACTTTAATGGACTTTTAAGAACTCCATTAAATTCTATATTGAATATCACAAAAATTTAATTGACTTTTAAAAGTCTCAATTAAATACATTCAAACATTTTCAAATCCATCAAATTCTATAAAAGTCTTTAAAAATCATTTGAAGTCTCAATTGAATACGCCCCCCTAAGATTTCGGGTCGAAAATGGAAATTGGCCGGGAGATGCGACATCAGCTCTGGTTTCTACTGGAGGTGCGACAGTAGAGTTGGCTAGGAGCAAGCCGCGGTTGTGTGTACGTCGGCGATGAGGTCTGATTGCAGGCGAGGGCGGAGGAATTAGGGTTAGGGGCCGCAGCGTATGAAAACGAAGGGGGGGTTATTGCGGCCGCGGTGGATCTGTAGCGGACGATGTTTGAATCAGATGTGTGGTGCGACAAGCGGCGGACGGTGCGACAGCGGTCTGGACGAGGGAGGAGGGGTCGCGCGGCGGCTGCTAGCGTGTGGGAAGAAATAGTTGCGTCTGATCTGGTCTGGATCGGCGGCGGGTGGCTTCTGATTTGGAGGTCGGGATCGGTGTGACGAACGTTGCAGCGGCGATCGGAGCGGGCGATCTGGGACTGCTACGGTCTGGCGGCGCTTGCAGATCGGAGTTGTGCTGGGTTGGGGGTTCGGCTTCTGGTGGCGAACGGGAGGGCTGGAAACCGGCGGCCGATTGCAGAAGACGAGCACAGATGAGCGACGGCGGCGGATCTTCTGGGAGAAGATGATGGCTAGGGTTTGGAGAGAAAACAAAATCTGATTTTTTTTTTTTTCGGATTTTCAGAATTTTAGATGATTTTTTCTTGCTCTATTGGTACAGTACTACGTGCTGATAACGTGTTAAAGTAAAAGCATATAAGACAAGAATTAAGGTAGAAGATATATGTATTTGTTGAAGGGAAAATAACACAAGACGAGAAAGTAGGGCAAAAGTGTTGTTGTATTATTCCATCAATGAGATCCCTTAAATAGGGTGAAGTACATACAAACAGGCCTCAGCCAAATCCTATCTAGGAAAGCCCATAAACTAACAGACTTAGGCACACAATGGGTATTATTCCTTTAACACTCCCCCTTGTGCCTAGTCTACAAGCGCATGTCATGTTGCCTCGTTAAAACCTCGTCAAGCAAAAACCCAGTGGGAAAAATGTCTTGATCGTAGGGAAAAGAGTACAGCATCTAGACACATCGAGTTTAGACTTCGTCCTTTGAATCTATCCTCTCATATGATCGTTACATTTGATCATAGCGCTATTAAGGTGACCATTCCATCGATCCCTAAAATCGTACATCTTGTTACCTCGTTAAAAACCTTTCCAAGTGATAAAAACCCTGTGGGAAAAATGATCCTTGGAAGGAAAAGAGTATAACGTACGTTGTGGATGTAAGACTCCCCCTCAAGTCTACATCTCCCCCTGATTTGTACATCAATCAAGTAGTTGTTGCCTCATTCAAAATTTCGCCAAGTAACAAAACCCAATGGGAGAAAATGAACCTTGGTCAAAGAAAAGAGTACAACACATGTGATTAAGTTTCTTTATAAATCACCATTTCCTTGTGATCTTTACATCAATCTCGGAAGTTGGAAAACTCTACAGCTCCCCCCTAATGCTTATATTCATTTATCGTTGCCTCGTTAAAAACCTTGCCAAGTAACAAAATCCAGTGGGAAAAATAAACCTTGGTCTAAGGAAAAGAGTGCAACATATGTAAGTATGTTACGTTATATCTCACATATTTCCCGTTATGATCATTCCATCAATCAAGGGGATTTACAAGTTACATCATGTTCATAAATGTAAGTATGCTCATTAGTGGCAGTACTTAGCCGCTAGTTCCTCACAAGTGTAGAATGATAGTTCTTAATCATGTACACTCACGGATTGATTCATGCAAAGCAATAATCTTGTCGTGATTCGAGGAGGTAGCCAAAAGGGGTTTGCATAGTCGATTTCCAAAACATAAGCAATTCATACCAACACATACTTTATGGTAGTTGCTTGGCTTGACATTTACTTTAGCATTTGCCTTTTCATAAGCAGCTTCCTTTGCCTGCTTGTAGGGAAAGAATAGTCCTAAGTCAATGGTTTCTTTTAAGTATCAGAAGATATTTTTGATACCATTCCATTGATATTGCGTCGATGCTGAATTAAATCTAGTCAGCGAATTAACTGAGGAGTGATGGCAGGTCGTGTACATTGAGCTAGGTACAATAATGCGCTATTGCACTCAAGTAGGGAATTTCAGCTCCCAAAGCTCTTCGTCACTTTCGTTTAGACGAAATAGATCTTTCCTTTGCATCCAAATGTTCGACCTATCATGGGGTGCTAGTTGGGTTTACCTTGTCCATATTAAAGTACTTGAGAAACTTCTGGACATAGGAAGACCGGTGGAATGAATTCCACAAACTCGATGTCTATGTCAATGCCTCGACAGAACCGAGTTTTCCCAAGATTTTTCATCTCAAACTCAGATTTTCAGTATCCGGTGGTTTCTCTTATTTCATCAAGACCGATTATGTTCATGTCATCGACATACATTGCGATGATCGCAAATCCGGAACTTGTTTTCTTTACGAAGACGCAAGGACACAGTTCGTCGTTCTTGTATCCCTTTCCAATCAAGTATTCACTCAGACGGTTATACCACATCCTTCCGGATTATTTCAAACCGTAAAGTGAGCGTTTCAAACGAACTGAATACGCACTCCGTGGTCTGGAGTTACTTGATTTGGGCAATGAAATGTCTTCGGGTACTTTCATGTATATCTCCGTATCTAGATCCCCATAGAGATACGTAGTAACCACATCTATTGGCTGCATTTCCAGTCCCTCGGAAATTACTACGCTAATCAAATAGCGGAACGTATACGTGGGAGTACATTTTCTCGTAATCAATTCCAGGGCGTTGTGAGAAGCATTATTTCGTGAAACCTTGTACATTAGGACTCTACTATTCTCACTACGCTTTACGACAAAGGTTCGTTTATGTCCTATAGGCTTTACACTTGGTTAGGTTAGCACTACCTATACCAAATACCTGTCTCTTTGTCGGAGAATCTAGTTCTACCTGGAATATTTTTCTTATAGGCCAATGTTGATTTCATCCAACTGAGCGAAGTTCGACATCATCGTACTTTATGATTCATGACATGTCATCAAAGTGGGTGGTTGATCAGGCCACACCCTCATAATTTCATCGAGATTCTTGATTTTCTGAATCATATCTTCGGGGCGTCCCCCTCGTCATGATTCATGGACATAATAAAATCAAGCATGATCTCATGAAACGAGTTCATTGATGGTTAACATGTGAAGTTGTGCCATACTCTACCTCTTACTTGGATGAGTATTTAGTCGAACCATGTGGCTTCCACCCCTTCCTTCGCAGGGAGCCATGGCCTCAACCACACCTCCACCAAGTGCGGTTGCATCACCCGGTTCATTGGTGATGTGCCCCTTGGAGGGGACTTCTAACCTTACGGCCACATTTGCGGTGTAATGTGAGATCTTGTCACTTGAACGATATCGATAAATGCATCGGGCATCGAATCGCTACATCCTCGAAGATCGAGTGTTCTTTGTGCTTCACGGTAACATTGTGAAGTTCGGGGATCATAATGAGACAAAGTGGAGACATCATGACAATTCTGTCATTCCCAGAAATTACGTTTTCTCTCCTCCCCCTAACGACGGGAAGGTTGTCTCATTAAAGTGACAATCCGCAAATCGTGCGGTAAAGAGATCACTGTGAAGGTTTCAAATAGCGGATAAACGTCTGGAGATTCTTATCCAACGTGAATACTTAATCGTTTCTAAAGACCGATGCGCTGTGGGGCGCAGAAGGCACATATAATGCGTAACCAAATATGCGCAATTGGCACTCAAGTCCGTCTGGGTCCAAAATATAAAAATCAAGCTATCCAGTTACCAACTGGTACGCATAAACTAATTGGTTAGCAAAAGGTCTAAATGAACGACTTAAGTAAAGTTGCATGCAATATTGCATAATCCCAAGCAAATATATGCAAATTGGTGTGCATAACCAATTACATAATCACCATACATATTCTTTAGACGGTGGTTTATGTGAGACCATTTACATATGCACATGGGACGAGATACTATTCATTGATCTCTATCATGCAATAAACATCAAGTACTTTTTGATGTGAACTCTCCAACATCATCGAGTCCTTTAGATGTGATAAGGGAGGTGAGTCCTTATAAATTATTTTGGAAGTTCTGCAGCAGTTTGAGTGGATAGGAGAGCGACATATGACCAATATGTCGGAGAATCCATCAAAACCATCAATACATAAATGGTCCGCATATTAGGTGGATGGATCCACAAATTTCTCCTTATATTCAGCGTAAGAATGGAATGCTTGCTTTTGTTTCTTTAGCGTAGGAAGGTCTCGCTCTTACTTTGGCTAAAGAGCAGGCTTTGCAACACTAAGTGGTGGGCATTTGATATGCATCGGGTTCTTTGGACGACATAACACGATTAACGTCAACATTGTGCTTTATGTTGAGTTGTTGCCATATTTTCACTCGAAAAGTAATGATGTACGTACAAGTTCTTTAGTATATGGATCATTATACTTCGACCAGGATGACCTAGTCTATCGTGCCAAAGCCTATATGAGTCTATGTCCCAAAGTACATTGTTGGTGACAACATAGGATTTTAAAAACCTAATAATAGTGAAGTACATCCACTAGATCGACTCATCGGTTATTCTAAAATGCGTTTACGTCCACATTCATTAGAATTAATAAAAGAAACTCTATTCCATTCTCACAGTGGATTTCAATCTGGAAACCATTGCTACGTATATTATTGAAGTCAAGTAAGGTTCGAAGAGCTCTGGGTGCATACAGAGTATCGGTAACTTAGAAGACTGCCGTTTAGGCATCAAGAATTGGGCATTACCTCGCCCTTTGATGAGTTGGGGGGACCCAATCATCGTAGTTACCGAGGTTTGTCAGGCAACTTATTCGATGAATAGAAGCCTAATTCTAAGAATATTCAAGCTCTCCTCGATTCATTTATTAGAAAAGAGTGAAATTTCGAACCATAAGCATTCAAGCAATATTCAGTACTTCGAAATAAAGCTAAGAATCTAACGTAAGCAATATTAATATCTTGTTCGTGAAACAACATTGCATCACGCCATTATTGAAAAGAAAACACCAAACAGTCGTCTTGAGGCAACTATACCAAATGTAAACGAGAAAGTAAACATAATACTAAGATTCAGTCTATAGACTGTGGCTCGTATGACTCAATTCGACGATCGGTGACTGTGAAATTGACATAGGGGGACTTGTCTAGATCATATTCCTACATATAGTGAGTTCTCCTTTCTTTGGACTCTCTATATTTCTTGTAGTGAGATGCGACTTGCTTGCTTGCATGGCAGTTCTTGTACCATGTCCAAAGATCTCCACGGTGATAGACATGATTCATTGCTAACTCGAGCCTTAGAGGCGATAAGATGGGTAGGTGTTATTTGGTTCCCTTAGCTAGTATAGCCGGGAGCACCAAGTCTTCGCATTACATTGGAAGAACCCCCACGTTCTTGACCACGAAGCCTATCATGTCCAGTCCCCTATTCATTGGGGTAGTTTCCATCCTTCACTTTGCCATAATTGGCCTTGGGAATTTTCTTTGTCCCAACCGGCTTGACATTACTGCTCACTAACACTTCGTTGTGCCTCTCAGCTACTTGCAGTAGGTTGATTAGCTTACTGAAGGTAGTGATGCTTTTATTATCATACTCCACCTATCTTGGTTCGTTAGTATAAGAGCGGAAGTAGGGAAGGTGGAAAAGCTTTATGGATCATGTCATCTTCTGTGATGTCCTTCCCACAGAAATTTAGGCGTGCCTTGAGGCGGAGAATATCTTTGTTGAAATCGTTGATCCGTTTATAGTCGAGCAAGCAGATTTCATTCCACTTCACAGTCAACTTTGGGAGCAAAGTGTCGTGAATGTTCCCAAATTAGCCCTTACGGGCATCCCACAGTTCTTTAGGGAATTTCAACTGTAGATATTTCATCTCAGGCTGGGTTTGATGTGCCACCTAAGGAATATAAGTGCACTCGCTTTTATCTTATCAGACGGTACTTGGTCTGGGGTATTAAGAAGCGTACCACTATATTCTTTAGTGATAAATGTGGTCTCGACGTAGGAGACTCATCTATGGTACTCAAGCTCTTTTGAGTCCAATATGTCAAATTTGGAACGAGTTGGATCAGCTATCTTAATACAAGAAAAGGGAAAATGATTTTTCACAGTTTACCATGAGTACTTTTCATGATAAAATTTTCAATAATGGGAGCATTATTATTTTTCGGAACCAAGATATGGTCAAAATTACTTTCGATGCTATTGAGGATTACCAATGAAATTACTTTATCATGGTTCGAGTTGAATTTAGGCAGTAGATATAAATCCTCTAAAGTCTACTAAAATGAAGCCTAATTGCATGTCATATCTAACAATGCATGCAAAATATATATATAATTATAGATATAATCACATAGCCCTATGAATATATCTATACACGTATAAATGCAGTCAAAGAGGTATCTTATGCCGCAATAATTATTAATTCAACGTGAATTTAATTTAATTCAAGTTGCTTTAAGCAATTCGCTTTGATTTAATTAAAGTTATTAATGCATTATGCTTTAATTGGTTTAATTAAGCATAAATATAACAAATTTATGAATAAATATGCAACAAAATAAATTAAAGCATGTAAAATTGCACGTTGCAGATAGTAGAGTTCGAATTTGGGTACCTTATGGGAAAGACCTGATTCTTTTCTAGGCATACCGTCAATTTATTTCGTAAATTGCATCTTCGTTCCAATCATCGTTTGGATCGTCTTAATACCTCAATTTATTTTCGTTCAAATACCATAAAAGGTCTGAAGAAACTTCATGTCCGTCATGCTTGGAACAGAAAACCCTCATCGCAATCCAAAAATCTCTTCCGGAGGATCATAAACATGTTGGTCGGGAAATATTTCTTCAAAGTCCTTTTTAATCTTGTTCCTCAATAAGGGATGCGGCAAAAGCCCTTTTAGTAATATCCTAAACGGCAATTGCTCTGGAGGATCAGGGGACTTTTTCATATCTTCCTTTCTCATGTTTTCCCACAACTCCATTACATCATCCATCCTCTTGCGTCTAGCCAATGCAATAATCAAATCCTTGTATAGGTAAACATCAGGGCTGTACCAGTCTTGTTTTTGGATGACCCTAAACACATTAGTCCATCCGATTTGCAGAAGACGGTGTGAACGAACCGAGTCGCGGCGACGGATCCGTGCGAGAGGGCGGATTGCAGTGCGACTTACGAGTAGGTCGTCGGTCGGGGTAGCGGCGGCTAGGGTTGCTGCGAGCCGAGTGGGGCGGTCGATTTGGGGTTCTTTGGTATAGGTTCTGCTCTGAGATTGGCCGATGTTCAGTCGAAGGGAGAGCGAGGTGTAGGCGGCGGGTTTCCTTTTCCGGCGATTATTTGAGGCACCAGATGTCGGCGTAGACATCTGACTTCTGGTTGCTCTAGGTGAAGAAGGCAGCCGCGGGTTTTCAGTCGGAGAAGAAGATAGATTGAGCAACGACGGCTAGGGTTTCTGCCCAAAAAAATTTTTTTTCGGAATTTTTCAGAGAAAAAACGGGAGGAATTTTTTTTTTTTCTTTGCTCAGTTGGGAACTACGTGCTGATAACGTGTTGAAGGGGAAATAACACAAGACGAGAAAGTAGGGCAAAAGTGATCCCTTAAATAGGGTGAAGTACATACAAACAGGCCTCAGCCAAATCCTATCTAGGAAAGCCCATAAACTAACAGACTTAGGCACACAATGAGTATTATTCCTTTAACAGTATTCTCATTGATAGGGTCTTTAAATATGGAGAGATTACATATTATGTAACATTCCAATAGGTCTACTCTTCCACTAATAAAAGCTCGTTAACCTGTAGATTAAAACACACACTGTCTATTTATTTTAATATTTATATTATATTAACTAACTATTTTAGCTAGTACTATTAGAGATGCTATTATAGGTAAAAGAAGAAGTAGTGAAGTATTGTCGGGCCGGGGATGGGGGCCATTTGGGCGAGCGATTTCGCCTTTACTGCGAGAAGTAGTGAAGTTGACCAAAGTAAAATAATGTGAAGACTCACTAACTATTAGTAAACAACAGCATTATCTACATTTTATTACGGTACCTACTTTGAGTAATAGTCAATGGGATTTGGTACCCAGAAAAAAATGCAGTCAACCTCTCAAGCACAAGCCTTTTGTTTGTTGTGGGAGAGACGAGAAATTTCCGTATATCAGAGTTCTTTGATTAGGTGAGTGTTAAATTGAGGAATTTGCACTAATAACATAAGACTTTGATCTACCAATTCTACCCTATTCGCGAGCCAATAGGAACTAGTTGGAATTTTCTGACTCACAATCTTCTGGGTATCATTGTGTACCACTATTAATTTCAATATTTTTAATAATATTTGTTATAAAATAAAATTTTATTATGCTATAATACAACATGATTAATATCTATAATAAAAATTTAAATTTTAAAATATTATAAATCATATTTTTGGAATAATCAAGCAAAATAATTATTTTTTAATCAAAATATTCCAAAAATATGGTATATAATTTTTTTAAAATTTAAATTTTTTGTTATAAATATTCATCATGTTGTGTTATGATATAATAAAATTCTATTTTATAATAAATATTATTAAAAATATTAAAATTAGTAGAGGTACACAGTGATACACCTAAATTGTGGTACAGAGGATTCCACCCGGGAACCGTCTCCACTCAAAATTCTATCGTTATGTGATACACCATAGAACACAGGATCATAACCCCTTCAGCCTTAAACTTACCCCAGAAAACACGACAATGCCACTCCGCTCCCCATTTTAATTTTTTAAGACAGAAAAATACTTCGTACTAGAGCTGGCAATTCGTGCGTGTCGGGTCGTTATTGGGTCGACACGATAGCGACACGATACGATAAGACCAAACACAAACACGACTCATTAATTATATACCCGACACGAACACGAACACGACACGAAAGGTTGAAACACGGACACGACCCGAACAGAATATGACACGATATTTTTGGCGTTGACACGACATGATAACGACACGATACGACACAAATTGATAAATTTAAATAAAAAATTAGAAAATAAACTTAACATATTTAAAATGATAATAAAATTAATGCTAAAAATATATAAATATTATCGGGTTACACGAACACGACACGACATAACACGAACACGAAAGTTATCGTGTTACACGAAAACGACACGAATTCGACACGAACACGACACGAAATTAGCGTGTCCTTATCGTGTCGACACGATAAGGACACGAACACGATAAGGCCAAACACTAACTCATTAATTTCGTGTGTGTTCGTGTCGGGTTATTGTGTAGTGTCGGATTATCGTGTGTATCGAAAATTGTCAGTCTACTCCTACTCAATATATAGAAAGGGGTCTGTTATACAGACCCCCCTATGAAAACCCTCCCTACCCCCCTACACAATATATATATATATAGATATATATATATATATATATATATTTTCTTTTTAGTTTCAAAGACAAAAAAATTGTAACAAAAAAGTATTTTTTAAAAAAATTGTAACAAAAGTTATTTTAAAAAAGTTGTAACAAATAAAAATATTTTTTATTTGGTTCGATTATTTTTGTTATATTTAGTACGGGTGGTCATTGTATGGTTCGATTAATTTTTATAAAAGTTGTAATGTATTTTAGGTGTTCGATTCTCGAAGCAACTAACTGATTGGGTGCAAAATATAGCTCGAGTGATCGATTTTGTTATTAGTGGCCCCCATGTGATTGCCCGTGTGGGGGCGACGATCTGCTCACTACATTTATGTGACTGGATGAAAATTCACCACTCCCAATACTCACCCACAATGGGAGCGTACATACTTCCCAATGACATTGAAAAATATATGCATTGCATGAAGAAAACATAAACTCAGGAATGCTCGGGAGTATTGATTGTATGCATTGGGATTGGAAAAATTGTCCAAAGCGCCTTACAAGCTCAATTCAAAAGGCGTGATCATAAATACCCAACTCTTATGTTGGAAGCGGTTGCGGATCAAAAATTATGGATTTGGCATTTATTTTTGGGGTTCCAGTGAGATAATGTAATGTGTTCTTTTTTATGTAATGTGTTTTTTTAATTAGTGAAGTTTATTTTAGTTTATAATGTGTATATTTTATTTTATGTAAGAGCACAAACATAGTAAATGCACTATATTTGATGGTGTTGTTTTTAAATAATGTGTTAATGTTGTTGGATTTAAGATCATTTGAGGACCAAACTTTTCATACATACCAAGAGACTAATCTCCACCCTCCATCTTCCCTCCATCTTTATTTGATCTAATGGATGAGATTAATCCCAACAATTTAAAAAACCCACTTTCATCATTTTTTTTTCAAATATCAATATCTTTCAAACCGTTAATCGTTAAGTCAAAAAAAATATACTGTTACGACGAGCATTTAATTATCTTTCTATCGATAGGCACTCTGATATATTTTCGACAAATTTTTTTTTTCCACTTTTTTCATGTTTTTTTTCGTGACCGAAAAAATCACATGTGATATATCATATATGATATTACGTATCATATATGATATGTAATATCATATATGGTATATCATATGTGATATGTAATATCATATATGATATATCACATATGATTTTTTCGGCCACGAAAAAAAACGATTTTTTTTTTGTCGAAAGTATATTAAAGTGCCCGGCTATAGAAAGATAATTAAATGCTCGTCGCGATGGTGTAATTATTTTCGCTTAACGATTAACGGTTTAAGAGATATTTAAATTATAAAAAATGTGTGAAATATTAAATGGTTTTAATCTCAACTATTGATTTCTTTTTGGATGGATGGTGGGGATGAGTCCCTTGGTATGTAAGAAAAGTTTGGTATTTAATATAACTCTACTCATGTTGTTGTTGTTGTTGTTTAGTTGAATAATAACAGTTGTTGTAGTTGTTTAATGTGTTAATGTTTAACGTGTTATTGTTGTTGTTGTTTAATTAAATAGAAATACATTAGATGAATACAAAAAACATAACAAATAAACACTAAAAAAAACATTACAAAAAAACACATAACAAATAAACACTAAAAAAAACATAACACACATCAAAAAAACAAAAGAATAAAAAAAAGAAAAAAAAAAAAGGGACAAACCCTTCCTAGGGAGGGTTTGGTTAGTAATATAGGGGGGTCCCGTCTGTATAACTTCCCCCATATAGAAATTGGACAAATTAAACGTTAAACTGAGAACTTAATTATTATTTTAATTGTGCTGATGTGAAGTTTGTATTCCGATTGATGCTATATTGAGTTTCTTTTTCCGCGTTTGGTGTCTGAAAAAAAAAAAGAGAGAGCAAGAATTGGATATGGCGGTAGGCCGGAGAGATAAAAGCAACCAATCATTATTCCGTGGATCGCGGATCGCGGCGGCGATTGGGATCGGAGTGGTTTTGGGATGCGTGTTTGCATTATTGTTCCCCCATGGTTTTTTCTCCTCAAATCAGCATACTCAAATCCGTCCCGTTTCGAATTACGATATTCAGGTGCCCATTTTATTTATTTATTTATTTATTTCGTGCCTCTAATTACTACATCGCATGTTTCAGCTAAGTTGGTTGAACACACACACACACACACACACACACACACACACACACAGAACTGCTAATTTCTTGATTAGTTAGCTCGCAGTTTGTGGTTTTTGGAGATTGAGGGAAGATGCATTTCTCTATTTTGTGGTTTTTATTTTGGAGTAAAGACCGTCTAATGAGACCAGTCTTAAACCTAAATTTGAAAATGAAATTAACTAAAGAAATTACAAGAAATAGAGAGAATTCAAAAAACTATAATACTAAAAATGAGTTTTTGCCTTTATTTTATTCGCTTGACCAAGTTTGTTGTTTCCGTGCTCAAATCTGATCCAGTTTCATGTCATATCGTAGTACATTTACATGCTCAACAAACAAAAGGTAGCAGAGAGTTGCATACAATTTCGTATCGAGATTAGTTCGTATCATTGTAAAGAAAGTAGAATATATTAGATAGTTTTAACAACCTCTCAAAGTATTTTTCAGAATCTTACTCGATATTTTGATTCATTGGCACATAGGTTGATCCACCCTCATGCGATTCAACTGAAAAAATAAATCGGCTTAAATCGGATATCATGGCGTTATCAGACAAGAATGTCGAGTTGAAAAGGCAAGTTCGCGACTTGAACGGGAAACTACGGTTAGCCGAGCAGGGCAAAGACCATGCACGTGAGCAGTTTATCGTGTTAAGTGAACCTCACAAGGCTGGGCCTTTTGGTACCGTCAAGGGTTTAAGGACAAACCCAACTGTCCTTCCCGATGAAAGTGTAAACCCAAGACTGGCAAAGATCTTATCTAAAATTGCTGTCCGGAAAGAGCTTATAGTTGCTCTTGCAAATTCAAATGTAAAACCCATGCTCGAAGTTTGGTTCACCAACATTAAAAAAGTTGGCATTTCTAATTATCTAGTGGTGGCATTAGATGATGAGATTGTAGAATTTTGCAAGTCGAATGATGTCCCCTCTTATCAAAGGGACCCGGATGAGACAATCGACTCAGTGGGGAAAACGGGTGGTAATCACGCGGTCTCGGGACTTAAATTCAGGATCTTGAGGGAGTTTTTGCAGTTGGGCTACAGTGTTTTACTTTCGGATGTGGATATAGTGTTCTTGCAAAACCCATTTGATCATTTATACAGGGATTCTGACGTGGAGTCGATGTCGGATGGTCATAATAATATGACGGCTTATGGATTTAATGATGTTTTTGACGAGCCCGCGATGGGTTGGGCCCGATATGCTCACACGATGAGGATTTGGGTTTATAATTCTGGTTTCTTCTATATAAGGCCTACCATTCCTTCGATCGAGCTTCTGGACAGGATCGCCGACAGGCTTGCTAGGGAGGAAAATGCTTGGGACCAAGCGGTTTTTAATGAGGAGCTATTTTTCCCTTCGCATCCTGGTTATGTGGGGCTTCATGCTGCTAAGAGGACAATGGACTTATACATGTTTATGAACAGCAAGGTTCTCTTCAAGACTGTTAGAAAAAATGGTAACTTGAAAAAATTGAAGCCGGTTATTGTTCATGTTAATTATCATCCGGATAAGCTTCCGAGAATGGAAGCTGTTGTTGAGTACTATGTAAATGGCAAGCAAGATGCTTTAGATCCATTTCCTGATGGGTCAGAGTGACGGTGAAAAAAGGTATCAGTTTATGCAAAATTCTCGCCCATTTCCGTAGTACAATGCGGACATTGTTCATGTTACCCATTTTCTTGGTCCATCTTGCTCTCCCTTCCAAACTTCTGTTTCAATGCTACACTTAATTTTTATTATAAGTTTGGCCTTTTGCTTTTTGGCCTGTCAGTTTAATATAGTTCTGTCCGAACGTCTCAATTATATATATATGTATATATACATATATATTCAAGTTCTATTACTTTCACTATGATTTCTGTTCTTGTTTTGGTTATTGTTGGCTTTCTGCATTGTTTAATGGAAACTGGAGACGCTGCTCTAAAATGTGCATCAGATGGTAGCCGCCGGATCATCTGGTTAATGTAAAATGGTTATTATTGTTTTTATTAGACATTCAAGCTTGTTTGAGTTTCTTCCCTTTTGTGTACAAAGTGCTTGAGATGTATTATTCAGCATGAATATTAGGAATTGGATAACTGCAAAAACTACCCCTGAGTTTTAGCCTAATTACATAAGACTCTCCAGTTACCTTTCGAACTAGAAAAACCTTTGCTTGATCTTAAGGGGGTATTTGTATTTTTAAAAGTAGTTGGGAGTTTGCATGATTAGATTAAACTTCAAGATTTTTTTTTTTTTTTAATCAGCCCTTCAGAAAGTAAAAGGCTTCAAATGCTAATAAATACCAAGTAAAGACTCACTACCCTTATAGTGATTAAGAACTCATACTTATAATTATTACTTTATTGACCCTCAGAATCATTTCATTCTTCCTCACTGTCCGAACTGCTTGATACCGGTGGTGGTGGGGTCACTGGGGTAGTCGGAGATTTTGTTGACGTAGAATCTTGAGAAGAAGTTGAACCAGAGCTTGGAGAAACCGGTGGGGTGTCCGAAGGTTTATTATCCGGAACTTGAAAGAAAATATAGATATGGGATCCATCTCGAACACCATAATCTTTGAGAGAAATTTCGTTGTTATCCAGCAAATAACGCTCGTCATCAGCATCGAGCATCAGAATGAGACGACCGGTTGGAAGGTTTTCTTGGTTGCCGATTTTATTCTTTAGGTTCTGAATCGTGGCATCTTCTTCTATTTCGACATGGAATAAACTTCCTGTCAGAATCTCTGCTATTAGTTTCATTTTTTTGGGAGAATATTTGATTTCTCATGGAGTCGGATGAGTTTGATTTATATGTATTTGTGCATGCAAATGGGATTGTGTCTGCATTGTGATTGCATGTGTGTGAGTTGGTTTCATATCATGCTTGAGTTATTTTGACATTCAACTCATACAAATTTGCTCGAGATGGTGCTTGGATTTTCAAGTTAGTGTAAGATCAAACTTATTTGAGCACGTGTCCTGTAAGACGGTGTTACGGGTCTTGATTCGTAAAACGGTCTTAAAACTAATTTTATTATTATTTTTAAATATCAAAAAATAGAAAACTGTTATAAAAGTCACAAGCAGATTAATAGAAACACTATTCTTATGAGAATGATATACCACTTACCAATTAGTTTTTATGCTATTCATTGTATGACTATTATGCTATTGATATAATTACAATTATGCTATATCAACTTATTCTATGTGTAAGATTTCAGTTATCAATGAAAACCATACATGATAATTCATTCTCTCTATTCTCTATTCAATTTTATAACACATTTTCAATATTGTTCTAATATTTGAATAGTATTACGAGATTATGCTCTACAATTAAAATCAACTTATTACAAAAAGTCAATTATTCAACTACTAATATTAACTTTATTCATAAATCATCATTCATATCGTTCTCATTATATCTCTTTTTTTTTTCATAAAGAGACAAATATAATCGTCATCATCAAATGCATCTTAATTCCAACTATGTTGGTGTCGGTGGCATGAATATTATATTACCAATTAATCGTAAAAAATTAGTTAACACTACAATTCATGCAAAAGACAAAGTGACAAAGTGCAAAAGACAAAGTGACAAAGTTTTACGTCGGATGCTCTTTCTGTCTCAATTTTCATATTAAGGAGAAATGAGATGAAATTTCGAAACCATCAAGATCATAAGCTTTTCCGGTTACATGAAAAATATCATGAGATATTGTTGAGTCTAGATAATGGCTATAGTCATATCACATTATGTGATTGATATTATAAAATTATCACGTACATCATGGAACATAACTCATGAGGTGACATGTCCAAGACATAAACACAAACACACAAAAAAAAAAAATAATCACACAGAAAACTTGTAGTAAACTGAGTACCCGATTCCACCGGTGACACTAGTGACAACAGCGGTCATGCCCGGAAGCGACCATCTTGAATTTCACTTGTAACGTATGGAAATGGATTCATCCCTACAGGATGGCCATCTAAATCCATATTTCGTTATGAGAGAGAACACCATTGGTCCATTAATTCCCACGAAACGTCTCTACCAACGAACTACTGCTCTGCAACGGCGTCTGTCTTCCTCCTCGCCTGAGCGCCGCGCCTCACTCTCCCTCCACTCCAAGCAGGGCTTGTCATGAGACTTTAGAGGCTCGGAGAGAATCAATAACACAAGGCTCTTAATAATATTACTAGTGTTTGGCCCGTTCGATTCACGGGGTGTAATGTAAAGTGCGATATAAAATACTAATATAATTCATACTACACGAAGTAAATTGTACCACCTAATTTTTTATATATTATTAGATACTTCTTTGTATAAAATATTTTTTTGGTTAGTTTTTTAGCTATCTTCATGACAAATCAATATCGTCAGTCCTTTAAGGTTAATCACTCGAGAAACAACCACATATAGTTGCCCACGACTGAAAACCAGATTCATAAGATATAGCCCGTCCTGAGATTGAGACAGAGAGATAGAGAAAGAGACTGCATTTGACTCTTATTTATAATCACAGAATAGGAGATCATAAGAGAATTGTTTCTACTGAATTTTAAACGGTATTTGAAGACCGAATGATATTAGTGTCACTCGCGAAATTATCATCTTATCATCTGAGCACTTGTGTGTGAAAGATCCATAACAACCAGCTTCGTTACATTACATAATCTCATCTATCAAATGACGTACTAAATAAAGACTTGGGGAAAAATAAACATCAACAATATGACGCAACAAATTTAGGCGAAAAAATCTCAACACCTCTTATTTTGATATGATCTTATGTCTTGAAAATTAATATTCCACATACCACATCCTATGTCTTAAATATTACACCGACATATATTCACGTTAGATGAAATTACGACTCCCTCCGTTTATGAAAATGTGTCTAATTTTTGATTTTTTTTCAGTCAAAATTTATAAATTTTGACCATAAATTACAATCAATATATAAAAATAGACATCTAATGTAAGTAGTTGATTAGATTTGTCTCAATGTCTATTCTAAAATATAACTTACATTTTCTATAAAATTTTATATATTAATCGCAATTTTTTGGTCAAAGTTTATAAATTTTGACCCGAAAAAGTCAAGATCTGGACACATTTTTGTGGAAGAGGGAGTATTAAATAGTTAATATAAGAAATATAACTCTGCAATTGATATTATTTATAAATTATACCAACAAATATAATTAGGTACTTATAAAAATATAGTAATTAACTAATGTATACCATAGCTATATTAGTTTTTTTTATTAAAATTAATACAAATTTTTTTTGGAAAAACATAATGTTAGTTTGTGGATCATCTAATATCGATTGCAGTCAACAAAATAATAATTCTTATTAGAAATATTTAAATAAAGAATACATATTTAAATTAATATTATAAGGGGTACCATAAATATAATTTTAGTACTATAACCTATATATAAATCTAATTGTGTATTTAATGAATATATCATAACTTTAGTGTGTGTATATATATATATATATATATATATATATATTTTGTTGTGAAATACTTTATAATTTATATTTTATAAGATACACAAAATAAACAACAATATAAAATATGGAGATTGATAATATGTAGAATATGTTTTGTAGTAGTAGTATATTTCTTTCTTTCTCAATGGTGTACATTACATCTTGGAGCAAGCTATTTATAGGCAAAGTTATACTACCATTTCAACAAATGTATACATCAATGGTCAACAATGGTACACTACAATTCCAATTTGTCCACCTTCAAAGTTTGAATCAATCCCTCTTGGTTTGTCAAAAGTTGTGGGCAACATTTTTCTTCTTTGACAATTAGTCTTGCTAAAGTCCACAATTCATAACACTCCCCCTTGGACGTAGCAATGTGAGTTGGATAAGTGTGCCTCGTTAAAAACCTTAAGCCGAAAAACCCAATAGGAATAAAAGCGGTCAGAAGGAAAAAAGAGTACACAACTTAAATCCAACCCTTGTGCATAAGCTGCCTCGTTAAAAACCTTAAGCTGGAAAAACCCAATGGGATAAAAACCAGTCATAAGGGAAAAAGAGTACAGCGCACATATTGATTCGCTCCCCCTGAAATAAAGAATATATGCCGTCAAACTGATTTATCAATCTTGGTTAAGATTAGCTCTTCTCATGCCTATATCGTATACCATCTTATCGAATGTTGATGTCGGCAATGATTTTATAAATAAATCAGCGAGATTATGACAGGAGCGAATTTATTGAACATTTATTTCTCCGTTCTTATGCAGTTCATGTGTGTAGAAAAACTTCGGTGAAATATGCTTGGTCCGATCACCTTTTATATATCCACCCTTGACTTGTGCTATGCATGTTGCATTGTCTTCATAAATGATTGTGGGAGTGTCTGTCACAAGCTTCAATCGACATTCATTTTGTATATGAGCTATAACTGATCTTAGCCAAACACTTTCTCTGCCAGCTTCATAGAGAGCAATTATCTCAGAATGATTGGAAGATGTAGCTACTAATGTTTGTTTGGTCGATCTCCATGATATAGCCGTACCATTATAGCAGAATAAAAAACCGGTCTGTGAGCGAGCCTTATGTGTATCGGATTTGTATCCCGCATCAGCATAACCAACTAAACCAGAGTTAGTAGCCTCATTTGAATAGCATAAACCCAGGTCAATGGTACCATTGAGATAACGAAAAATGTGTTTGATACCATTCCAATGCCTTCGAGTTGGTTCAGAACTGTATCTTGCAAGTAAATTTACGGCAAAAGAAATATCGGGTCTGGTGCATTGTGCTAAATACATCAGTGCTCCAATAGCATTGAGATAAGGCACTTCAGGACCCAAAATTTCCTCATTTGGTTCCTTAGGTCGGAAAGGATCTTTCTTAGGATCTAAATTTCGTACGACCATAGGAGTACTCAGAGGATGAGCCTTGTCCATATTAAATCGTTTGAGCAATCTCTTAGTATACGCAGATTGGTGGACAAGTATTCCATTATCTTTATACTCGAGCTCAAGACCAAGACAGAGTTTTGTTATTCCAAGGTCTTTAACCTCAAATTCTTTCTTCAAATATTCAGCAGCATCGGATAACTCTTTAGGAGTTCCGATTAAATTTATGTCATCCACATAGACTACAATTATAGCAAATCCAGTATTGGATCTTTTAATAAAAATACATGGGCATTTAAGATCATTTTTATAACCTTCCTTTGAAAGGTATTCATTCAATCTATGATACCACATGCGGCCGGATTGCTTTAATCCATACAGTGATTTCTGTAGTTTGATCGAGTATAGCTCACGAGGAGTAGCAGATTTTGGCATTTTATATCCATCAGGAATTTTCATATAGATATCAGAATCTAATGAACCATATAGATATGCCGTGACTACATCCATTAGTCGCAAGTCCAAACACTCATGGACAGCCATACTAATAAGAAAACGGAAAGTGATTATATCCATCACTGGTGAATACGTTTCGTCATAGTCAATCCCAGGCTGTTGGGAGAATCCTTGGGCTACGAGTCGGGCTTTATATCTCGCAATCTCATTTTTCTCATTTCTTTTTCGAACGAACACCCATCTGTAACCAATTGGTTTTATATTATTTGGTGTTCGAGTAATTTGCCCAAATACCATTCGTTTTTCTAGGGAAGCAAATTCCGATTGTATTGCTTCCTCCCATTTAGTCCAATCTGACCTTTGACGGCATTCAATTATTGAATGTGGTTCATTATCATAATCATCATTCATAATTTCTTGTGCAACCGAGAAAGCAAATAAATTATCGAGTATCATGTTTTTCCGATCCCATATCTCATTGTAATGATTTATGGCATTCTCGGTGTTTTCAGAAACCATGATCCCATCATTATTTGCAGTATTATGCTCTACAGATTCATCTGCAGCATGCTCACTAGGATGATCTTGGTTTATGATCCCATTACTTCTCCCTTTTCTTTTTCGAGGAACAGTGTCCTTCGAACCAACAGGTCTACCACGCTTTTGTCGTGGGGCATCATTGTAATATCCGCAATTTTCGATTTTCAGTAAATTTCTTTTTTCGGACGGAGTCCATTTTGACGACTCGCTCATGACCGTTTCGTCATTCTGAGAATGATTAATTCTACACTTTTTGACATCCGAGTTCGTTTCGGTGTCGTTTTGTTGAGTTCCGTGCTTTTTAGCGACTTTTCCGCGCTTGAGTTCGATTCTTGCGAATCTCGTTCGAAACTGCTGTTTCGAGTTTCCCGTAATTCCGTTTAACTTTGTTAGACGTGTTGTGAACTTCGGTTTGGTTATTCGATCACGTATCGTGATTTCCGGGCATTTTGGGCCATTTTGTAATTTCTTGAAAGTTACGGGTATCCGTATCTGTAATTGTTGTCTCGACCCGTTTCTTGGTCGCGTATGACTAATTATGGTATTATGTTTTCATTTCGGGCCGTTGATGTTGTCCGCGAACTTTTCGTCGTATTCGTTCCGTACGTTTCGGAATCGCCGAGCTCGACGGCTGGCGGATCGCCGGACGGATGCGGATCGCCGGACGATAGCGGCACCGGCCGGACGGGTGCGGCAGAACCGGCGAAGCGCACGCTAATGGACGGCCTAACGACGCTTAGCGGGCACGACAGTGGAGTCTGGAGGTTTCGAATCGGCCAGCTCGGCAGGGTAGCGCACGCCATCGTTTGACGCCGCGTACGCCACGGCCGGCAGTAGCGCACGCTACGGCCAAGGCCGCGCAAGACGCTACTCGCCGAGCACCAGTCCGTAAGGCTCTTGGATCGCGTTCGGGCCGATAGCGCACGCTAGCTCGGCAGTCTAGCGCGCGCTAGTCCGGCCCAGTATAAATGTGGTTGAGCAGTCACATTTCATTTCGTTTTTCACTTCCTTCCTTCCCCGTCCGCGAATGGAGATTCATGGGTGACGAAGCCATGTTGTTTAACAACAAATCCATGAAGTTCTTGAGTCCATAACATCAATCAATCGTCCGTTATCACCCTTTGATCCAGCGAATCAAGGTAATCTTCCTTAGAACCCTAATTTCGTGAATTTGGGGATTTTTGCATTTTCGTCCGATTCGTTCCGTGTTGTTGATTAATTCATGATGGGTATGATTAATCTTGGTAGTATTCTTGTGTTTAACATCATTTAATCCATTGTTCTTCGTCGAATCGAAGTATATTTCTTGATTTCCTTCGAATTGACTTTTTGGGGGATTTGTCCCCGATCTCGTTTTTCATCCATTTTCGATGGATCGATTATGGTTAAATGATGTTGTTAAACATATTCTATGGATTGTATATCCATATTTCAACTTGGAATTCCGTTTTCGTGATTTGACGGAACGAATCGTGTTCTTGGCTGTTTTGGGGGAAATCCGTGAACTTTCGTCATTCTTTGAATTCAACGGCTTTGAGTCATGTTATGGAATTCATTTCATTGTTATTATTTGTCCTTCGTAGTTTATGAACTTGAGTTAATGTTCGGTGGAGTCTGCGGGTTCGTAGTCGGTTCGGGCCAACCTACTTCGGTCGATTCTCCGCGTTGTTCTTATTCGAGGCAAGTACCTTGCCCATACTTTTCTTATTTTATGGATATGATGATCGGTGATCGTCTTGGTGTGTTTGTTTGGTTGTTTGAAATGAAGTTTCAAAAGATTTCGGTTTGGCCTCGTTAAAGGCTTTCTTTCAAATGGCGTGTGTGTTTTGTGAATGGTGTGTTTTGGGGATTGATTATGATTTGGTTATTTTGAACGTTGAAGGCTTTTATGATGATACTCCTATTGTTTAAGTTATGGAATCGTGTATTCCGTATTTAATCTTGTTATTGTATTTTTGAAGAGTTTGGTAATGGTGTCGAGTTAATGGCCATCTCTAGTGAGTATTCTTAATGAACTTACATTCTTAGCATGTTAGTATTGCATGAGTAACGTGTGTGTGTGTATGCTCACTGCGGGTTAGATCCGACGGGGTCTCGGTAGGGCTCCACGAAGCTGTGGAACCGCGAGCTTGCTTTTAACCACTGTGGGTTAGATCCGACGGGGTCTCGGTAGGGATCCACGAAGCTGTGGGTCCGCGGTTAATTGTGGTGCATTTTGCAAATGTGATTTGATATTGGCATTTCCGGAAATGAGTGCTTTTGAACGGTTTTCATGATTGCATGCATTGACTAAGTGTGTAAGAGGTAAGTTGTTCGTTTGGCCTACTTGGCTAGGATGGCACTAGATTATTTTGTTGTTTGTTTTAAATCTTTTATTTGTGGATTTTGATGTTGGGAGACGAACCTTGTGGTCGTTATTGTGTACTGTGAGTTGCTGAGATTTGGGGCTAAAATCCCAATGGTTTTGTAAAAGTCGTTTTACGGATTTGGGGCTAAAATCCCAACGGTTTGGTTAATGTCATTTTTCAGAAAGTAAACCTTTGGGGCGGTGGCCCCTTTTTGCCCTTTTGGATTTTGAAAAGTAGGATTTGATAATCCTAAATTGTTTTCTATTAAAACTCTCGATGGCATTCTAAACCGTTTTATAAATTACTTCCATTGATTTATGATATTTCGATTTTGAAATGTTTTCTCAAACCCTTGCCTCGGGAAGTACTTTTCGTTTCGTTTGGATCTTTGAGGATCCTCGGTTATTGTTATTCGTGGAATGTGAATTGTATGGCTCGTATTTGCACTTTGTTCTTGCACTAGCAAAACAAAGGAGTTTGCTAACCCCGAGTATTCGGGGTGGATGTCTGCTTTTGCATTCGTGTTTGGAGCATAACCTGTGGTCGGCACGAAGGATGATGAAAGATGATCGATACTAATCACATGAGGAACCGTACATCGTGTGTTGGTTCGGTTGTACTTTATTTTTCGCCGCTATATATTGTTTCCAGTACGGGTGTGGTTGTATTTTGTCCCCTGCGTGGGCATGAGTTGTATTTGAGTTGTATGTATTTGTGGAAAGACCAAATCGGTCTACTGAGTCATTTTAGCCTGAAAGGCATGGTTGAGTTGTTATATGTCGTTACCAGCCTGGTAGATCCTTGAGGAAAGGTTCTACGACGTGTAATATCCCTGAGCGGATTGGGGGTGTTACATAAATGGTATCAGAGCTTAGGTTGTGGAAACCTAGGCTGTCGGGTCAGTGGTGTCTATTGAGTTTTTGTCTCGTCGGATTTTATCTGACCGAGTCTTGTCGCGACGCGTCGTTTGAGTTTGTTGGTCGTGATTAGTATCGTGGGGCGATCATCATCTTCGTGCGACCTGTGGAAGTAAGTCTCCCTTCTTTGTGTTGTGCCTCGTGTGACACGAGCTATTTTTATGATTATTTGTTAAGTGGTGGAATCCTTATGTGGATTTTGATTTCACGATATGTATTTAGTCGACTCTCGTATTTGATTTATACGAGGAGTGTCGTCGCTTTTGATGTCTTTTTATTGTTGTTTTTGTCCGTGGCTGATGAATTTCGAATCGATCTGCACGTTTTACAAGTTCTCTTGTGGAAGCTTTGTGCTTATACGCGTTCGACTTGTTCACTAGCCAGTGCGGGAGGGTCTTTAGAGGCCTCGAATGGGGTCAGTGGTTTTGTTCTGAATGTGGTATTTTATCGTTTATTTCCGTTTAAAGACATATATTGTCTTGATTTTAAACGTTTTGATGCGTGTACTAGGAGTTGTTTTAGTGAACGTCGATATGTGTGAGTTTTGGGCATTCTGGCCTACTGGATTTTTGAAAACCTTGAGTATCTTAGAAAAATAAATTTCGAGACATACTTTTCAAATGAGTTATTTTCTTGTGGTACATCCAAGGTGCCACAATATATTTCAAAAATTTTCTACTTCGAGGACCAAAATGCTTTGAGATATTTTCAATGTTTTAGAAACATTTTTTTTATTTAGACCCGAGGGTCGAATATTCTGAAAGTTTTCACTAAGAGAAAGTGTCTTCATTCTTATCAAATGCGAAATGGTTCTCCAATGTCTCGATAACGATGTTTCACGTTTGTACTTTTGAAAGGTGATACTCAAGATCAACCGGTATTCTTCAAATTATTTTCAAAATGAGGTTTTCATTTTTAAAATCTATCCATTCCCGTTTGAGGGCTGGGTATGTATGTGTGATGTTCGCGTTGTCATTTTGATACTTTCTCCCGAGTATGATCGAATTGGCGGTGTGAGCGTTGAGTCGCTTTCCACACATTGGTTGTGCTAGCCCCCTGTGAGAGGCGGAATGTTGGTATTGAATGTTGTCGCCTCATGGCGATTTCTGCGTTGTCGCGTATGTGCGAGCTGTTAGAGCTTGGTATGGTATGACCGTGTGCATCGGCGATCGTTCCGTTATGTGTCGATTGTTTAATGTCTTGTTACCTTGCTCCCGTTTTTTTTTGTGAATTTCGTGGACGAGGTCGGAGGTAATGCCCGTACTATTTTGACTTCTGTATTTTCTCTTTCTCCAGTCTATCGATTCGCTCATGTTCGTTGATACCTTATGAACTTGTTCTGTATTTCGGTTTCATCATCCGAACGAGCTGTGATCTTGTTGTGGGTCGATCTGGTTATCGATGTTACTTTTTCGGGTTCAGTTCGATTCTTGTGAACCTTGTTTGGGAGTGACATCATCTGGTTCTACTAGTTCTTTTATTCGAAGTGGATCGGATTTGGAACTCTTGTGTTTTCGACTGCCGACTCATTATGTTCGTTGACATTTCGAGCTTGTCCTGCCCCTTGTTTTTGTTTATCGAACGAGTGTGGTATTGTTTCGGAATAACTCGTTTGTCGTTGTGACTTTTGATTGCTATTCCCTTTCCTGTGGATCTTATGTGAATGCACATCCTGTTGTTTTCACCGGATCATATATTGTCTCGAGTCGAGATGTGAACCTTGGAGTTGTTGTTTGAAATTTTATTATCCTTCGTGTTTCGGACATGATTGTTCGATTTTTGTTGTCTCGATCGTTTGTTTGTTCGGTTTTTGTTCTCTTTTCGTGATTGTTGAGCGTTCGGGCTCCTTTGTAATTCCCTTAAGTTCGGGAAATTAGTCTCGTTTTCGATCTTCAAACCCTTGGGCGGTGGAATTCCGTATTTTGTTCAGCGATTGGCTCGCATTTTGATTGATGTACCGTTGGGTTGGTCAATCATATTGATTTTCGTTTGTTGTGTTCTGTGATTGTCGGATAATTGATTTGGCTATATTATCCGTTTGATGATGCTTGTCATTTGTTGGTTTTATTATATCCCTAACGGCGACGTCGTGTTGGTCGCCGTGGAGCGTGTTTACACGCCGTATATTCCTTTGCGTTGTTTGTAACATTTCGCCGTTGGGCGTTAGTTACGCATTCTTGTGTATCTCGTTGAGTTTTTCCTGGCTGAATATTTCTTCTCCCTACTTGTTATAAGTTTCGGGACGAAACTTCTTTTAAGGAGGGTAGAATGTAATATCCGCAATTTTCGATTTTCGGTAAATTTCTTTTTTCGGACGGAGTCCGTTTTGACGACTCGCTCATGACCGTTTCGTTATTCTGAGAATGATTAATTCTACACTTTTTGACATCCGAGTTCGTTTCGGTGTCGTTTTGTTGAGTTCCGTGCTTTTTAGCGACTTTTCCGCGCTTGAGTTCGATTCTTGCGAATCTCGCTCAAATCGCTGCTTGAGTTTCCGTAAGTCCGTTTAACTTTGTTAGACGTGTTGTGAACTTCGGTTTGGTTATTCGATCACGTATCGTGATTTCCGGCGCTTGGGCCATTTTGTAATTTCTTGAAAGTTACGGGTATCCGTATCTGTAATTGTTGTCTCGACCCGTTTCTTGGTCGCGTATGACTAATTATGGTATTATGTTTTCATTTCGGGCCGTTGATGTTGTCCGCGAACTTTTCGTCGTGTTCGTTCCGTACGTTTTTGGAAATCGGGTCGTCGAGCCCTGACGGCTATGGATCGCCGGACAGTTCTGGCCGGACGATAGCGGGCACCGGCCGGACGGGTGCGGCAGGAACCGGCGTAGCGCACGCTATGGCCGGAAGGCTGCGCGCGCTAACCGGCAGGGGTAGCGCACGCTACCGGACGGCCTAACGCACGCTAGCGGGCCTGGACAGTGGAGTCCTGGAGGTTCTGGAATCGGTCAGGCTCGGCAGGTAGCGCACGCCATCGCTTGACGCCGCAGACGCCACGGCCGGCGAGTAGCGCACGCCACGGACGGAAGGTCGCGACGCTACTCCGGCCGAGCGCCTAGTCCGTATACATCGGATCGCGGCCTGGGCCGATAGCGCACGCTAGCTCGGCAGTCTAGCGCACGCTAGTCCGACCCAGTATAAATGTGGCTGAGCAGTCACATTTCATTTCGTTTTTCACTTCCTTCCTTCCCCGTCCGCGAATGGCGATTCATGGGTGACGAAGTCATGTTGTTTAACAACAAATCCATGAAGTTCTTGAGTCCATAACATCAATCAATTGTCCGTTATCACCCTTTGATCCAGCGAATCAAGGTAATCTTCCTTAGAACCCTAATTTCGTGAATTTGGGGATTTTTGCATTTTCGTCCGATTCGTTCCGTGTTGTTGATTAATTCATGATGGGTATGATTAATCTTGGTAGTATTCTTGTGTTTAACATCATTTAATCCATTGTTCTTCGTCGAATCGAAGTATATTTCTTGATTTCCTTCGAATTGACTTTTTGGGGGATTTGTCCCCGATCTCGTTTTTCATCCATTTTCGATGGATCGATTATGGTTAAATGATGTTGTTAAACATATTCTATGGATTGTATATCCATATTTCAACTTGGAATTCCGTTTTCGTGATTTGACGGAACGAATCGTGTTCTTGGCCGTTTTGGGGGAAATCTGTGAACTTTCGTCATTCGTTCTTTGAATTCAACGGATTTTAGTCGTGTTATGGAATTCATTTCATTGTTATTATTTGTCCTTCGTAGTTTATGAACGTGAGTTGGCGTTCGGTGGAGTCGGCGGGTTCGTAGTCGGTTCGGGCCAACCTACTTCGGTCGATTCTCCGCGTTGTTCTTATTCGAGGCAAGTACCTTGCCCATACTTTTCTTATTTTATGGATATGATGATCGGTGATCGTCTTGGTGTGTTTGTTTGGTTGTTTGAAATGAAGTTTCAAAAGATTTCGGTTTGGCCTCGTTAAAGGCTTTCTTTCAAATGGCGTGTGTGTTTTGTGAATGGTGTGTTTTGGGGATTGATTATGATTTGGTTATTTTGAACGTTGAAGGCTTTTATGATGATACTCCTATTGTTTAAGTTATGGAATCGTGTATTCCGTATTTAATCTTGTTATTGTATTTTTGAAGAGTTTGGTAATGGTGTCGAGTTAATGGCCATCTCTAGTGAGTATTCTTAATGAACTTACATTCTTAGCATGTTAGTATTGCATGAGTAACGTGTGTGTGTATGCTCACTGCGGGTTAGATCCGACGGGGTCTCGGTAGGGCTCCACGAAGCTGTGGAACCGCGAGCTTGCTTTTAACCACTGTGGGTTAGATCCGACGGGGTCTCGGCAGGGATCCACGGCCGGGTCCGCGGTTAATTGTGGTGCATTTTGCAAATGTGATTTGATATTGGCATTTCCGGAAATGAGTGCTTTTGAACGGTTTTCATGATTGCATGCATTGACTAAGTGTGTAAGAGGTAAGTTGTTCGTTTGGCCTACTTGGCTAGGATGGCACTAGATTATTTTGTTGTTTGTTTTAAATCTTTTATTTGTGGATTTTGATGTTGGGAGACGAACCTTGTGGTCGTTCTTGTGTACTGTGAGTTGCTGAGATTTGGGGCTAAAATCCCAATGGTTTTGTAAAAGTCGTTTTACGGATTTGGGGCTAAAATCCCAACGGTTTGGTTAATGTCATTTTTCAGAAAGTAAACCTTTGGGGCGGTGGCCCCTTTTTGCCCTTTTGGATTTTGAAAAGTAGGATTTGATAATCCTAAATTGTTTTCTATTAAAACTCTCGATGGCATTCTAAATCGTTTTATAAATTACTTCCATTGATTTATGATATTTCGATTTTGAAATGTTTTCTCAAACCCTTGCCTCGGGAAGTACTTTTCGTTTCGTTTGGATCTTTGAGGATCCTCGGTTATTGTTATTCGTGGAATGTGAATTGTATGGCTCGTATTTGCACTTTGTTCTTGCACTAGCAAAACAGTGGAGTTTGCTAACCCCAGTATTCGGGGTGGATGTCTGTTTTTGCATTCGGGTTTTGGAGCATAACCTGTGGTCGGCACGAAGGATGATGAAAGATGATCGATACTAATCACATGAGGAACCGTACATCGTGTGTTGGTTCAGTTGTACTTTATTTTTCGCTGCTATATTGTTTCCGTTGTACGGGTGTGGTTGTATTTTGTCCCCTGCGTGGGCATGAGTTGTATTTGAGTTGTATGTATTTGTGGAAAGACCAAATCGGTCTACTGAGTCATTTTAGCCTGAAAGGCATGGTTGAGTTGTTATATGTCGTTACCAGCCTGGTAGATCCTTGAGGAAAGGTTCTACGACGTGTAATATCCCTGAGCGGATTGGGGGTGTTACAATCATCATACATTTTCGTATTTTGATGAGGAACAACGATCCTAGCAGGAGAATTCACAGCGGGAATATAAGACTTTGTCACTTTACTTGCATCGTGGAAGTCTATTAGCAATATTTTGTAAATGGATGATTCTCTTCACCTCATTTTCACATTCTGTAGTACGTGGATCTAGGTGGAATAAGCTTTGTACATTCCAGGAGATATCCTCAACTGGTTTTTGTTCATCTTTGTTAAGAACATTCTTATCCCTGCCAATTGATGGAAACACCGTCTCATCAAAATGACAATCGGCAAACCGAGCGGTAAATAAATCACCCGTTGTTGATTCTAAATACCGAATTATTGATGGGGAATCAAATCCAACGTATATGCCAAGCAGGCGTTGAGGACCCATTTTTGTCCTTTGAGGAGGTGGAATTGGCACATGAACAGCACATCCGAATGTGCGTAAGTGCAAAATATTCGGCTCAAAGCTAAGAGTTAATTGCATTGGGGAGTGCATATGATAAGCAGTGGGGCGTAATCTGATGAGTGCTGATGCATATAATACTGTATGACCCCACACTGCACTAGTGAGCTTTGATCTCATTAATAATGTACGAGCAATGATTTGGACTCGTTTAATCATGGATTCTGCCAATCCATTTTGAGTGTGGACATGTGCTACTGGGTGCTCAACATTAATTCCCAGTGCTTCACAATAATCATCAAAAGTCCTTGATGTGAATTCTCCGGCATTATCCATTCTTATATTTTTTATAGGATATTCAGGAAAATGTGCTCGGAGTTTAATAATTTGGGACAAGAGTCGTGCAAAAGCAACATTTCTGGTAGATAATAAACATATATGGGACCATCTGGATGATACATCTATTAAGATCATAAAATATCGGAATGGTCCACTTGCTGGATGTATTGGTCCACAAATATCACCATGAATGCGTTGTAAAAATGATGGTGATTCATAACCAACTTTTTCCATAGAAGGTTTAGTAATAAGTTTTCCACGTGAACATGATTCACAGAAATAATCTTTGGACATTAGCATTTTTGTGCCCTTTAATGGATGTCCATGAGTATTTTCAATAATCCTACGTAACATAGAAGTTCCTGGGTGCCCAAGGTGATCATGCCATAACCCAAATATATCAGGATTCACCACCTTCCAAGCCATGGTAGCGTAGGTTTCAAAAGCTCGAATAGGGACACAATACAGTCCAGAAGTTGTTGCTTCAATCTTCTCGTGGACAAGTCGAGTTTCCATTTTATAGGATGTGATACATAGATATTCTTTATTATTCCCAATCACTGTTTCCAAGTGATAGCCATTTAGGCGTACATCCTTAAAACTCAGTAGATTTCGTTTTGATTTACCAGATAATAAAGCATTTTCAATGTGTAAAATTGTTCCATTAGGCAACATCACAGTTGCATTTCCGGAGCCATCAATAATCTCTACGGGACCAGATATAATTGTAACGTGTGTCTTGCATAATTTCATGCTCTAGAAATATGCTTTATTTGTAAATATTGAGTGCGTTGTTGCACTATCAACAAGACAATTGTGTACCTGTTCGATACTTTCCATTTGTATTCCCGTTGAATCAAACCATCATATAATAAATATTTAAGACATGAAACATTTTTTTTATTGAGAATGGAAATGTAAACATACATTTTTTTTTCAATAATACATTTTTGTATGTATCATTAGTGCCGATACAAGGCCAACAATATAAATGATAAATAAAACACCAATCCAGAATAATTCCGGAGGGAAGTCTTTGCTAAACATCAGTATTATGAGCATGCTGATCATTGTGAAAATAAAGACGAGAGATCCGTTAATCATTTTCGAAGAAAGTCGGATGAAGATACTTAAGAATTTCTATAAGAGGGTAGAGAATATGAGTGAGTTGTTGAATAAAATGTGTGCATATTTATAGAATCAAAAATCACTATTACTAGCCGTTTATAGCCGTTGGAAGTGGGAGAATTTTAATATAAAAATATAGATGATTTTATTGATGTTTATATTATACATAAAGAAATACACACAAAAATAACTGGGGTATTACAAGCCAGAAAGTAAATATACGACATATAATTGCATAAATATTTTATTTCAGCCATTCATCGTCATGTCCCACTGAACCAGGATCTTTAAGGAAATCTGCTAGCTCAAGTGATTTCGAGTCCTGGTCAGGATTTTCATCAAATATGTTCCCAGATGTGTTGGCCTCAATAACTTTGGATGGCTCGAAT
This sequence comes from Orobanche coerulescens, assembly GCA_033398695.1. NCBI lineage: Eukaryota > Viridiplantae > Streptophyta > Magnoliopsida > Lamiales > Orobanchaceae > Orobanche > Orobanche coerulescens. The sequence goes on along the minus strand of CM065802.1, from coordinate 10,214,061 downwards.
GTTTCGGTGGTATGAGCCTGGGCATCTTTGCCTTTATTTTTTTAGCGATGCTTGGTATGAATCCACACGGTGTTGGGAAGTACGACGATATTTAGCCCAATGTCCAGTTATACCACATCTACGACATGAATCATCACCAGAATTTTCCATAGGCATTTTTCCTTTATCACGATGCGCGTGAATTCCTTGGTCTGTCGGAATATTTATTTTGACGGGAATAATGATAATTATCACGATTATTATAGTTACGTCCGCCGCGGTCATTTCTGTAATTATTTTGACGGTAGCCACCACGTCCACCACTTTTTCAAGTTCCACGCCCGGGTCTATTTTCACGGCTCTTGAACCGGTCGGCAGCTCTACCAGAGCTGGTATGTGCTTCAGGTTCGACACGGGACCCAAAGGGTCGTAGTTCATGATTTTTTTAATAATAACTCATTTGTCTTCTCAGCCGTGAGAAGAACTGAAATTAGCTCAGAATATGTTTGAAATTATCGTTGCCTGTATTGTTGTTGAAGCACCATATTTGAGGAGTGCATCGTGGTGAATGTTTTTTCCAGCTTATCAGTCTCAGATAGTTGTGTACCGCACAAGGCCAGTCGAGACTCAATTTTGAATAAGGCTGAATTATAATCAAGAATGATTTAAAATCTTGCAATCTTAGTAGTTGCCATTCATATTGAGCTGTGGCAATATTACGCTCGTGTGATCAAATGCCTTTTGAGCTTCTTCCAGAGCTCAGAAGGCCTTTCAATTTGTATATATTCATTCTTCAGATCCTCGGATAAATGATGGCGCATGAATATCATTGCATTTGCCTCATTTTTAATATCGGCATTAGCAAGTTCCACATATTCCAAGGTAGTAGCCAATCTCATACCTTGGAGGTGCAATTTAACATCAAGGCACCATGATAGATAGTTATTTCTAGTGACATCGAGGATCTGGAATTTTTTGTTTTCAATTCCGGTCATTTTCTCTACAAGGATAAAAACGAGTTAGTATAAATATATTCAAACTCGAATAATACTAACCTTTTCCGAGCAATAACTCGTGCTGATAACGTGTTGTGAAATACTTTATAATTTATATTTTATAAGATACACAAAATAAATAACAATATAAAATATGGAGATTGATAATATGTAGAATATGTTTTGTAGTAGTAGTATATTTCTTTCTTTCTCAATGGTGTAACATTACATCTTGGAGCAAGCTATTTATAGGCAAAGTTATACTACCATTTCAACAAATGTGTACATCAATTGTCAACAATGGTACACTACAATTCCAATTTGTCCACCTTCAAAGTTTGAATCAATCCCTCTTGGTTTGTCAAAAGTTGTGGGCAACATTTTTGTTCTTTGATAATTAGTTGTGCTAAAGTCCACAATTCATGATATATATATATATATATAAGTTTGGGTTATTCTAAAAAGGGTCTTATAATAAAAAGTGTAGGAAGGATTGTGGGAGTGACATTTGTCATCCCCATTCCACATCATATGACATGTGTCACCCCCACCCCCACCCACCCCACCCCACCCCCCCACCCCCGCGAAAAAAAAAATTTTCCTGCCAAAAATTTTTTTTTGGGGGGCAAAAATTTTTTTTCCCGCCAAAAAAATCCCGCCAAAATTTATAAGTGCATCACATTTATAAAGTTACTGCATCACAATTATGATTTTAGTGCATTAAGGTTATAAGTTACGGCATCATAGTTGATGCACTTAACTATAAACTATGATGCAGTAACTTATAATAAAGACGCACCAAAACTTATTAGTGTGATGCACTAATGATATAAAAAAAGTGTAGTACTTGTATAAAAAAGAATCATATTTAATTTTGAAGCAATTACATACATATATGATGTAGAGAAACTTAGGATGATCTAGTTTCCTATAACTATAATGCAGTTACATACATATATGATGCAGAGAAACTTAGGATGATGTAGTTTCTTATAATTATAATGCAGTTACATATATGATGCAGTTACTTATAACTTATAACTATAATGCAGTTACATACATGATGCAGTTACTTATAACTTATAACTATACTGTAGTTACATATATATATATATATATATATATATATATATATATATATATATATATATATATATATGATGCAGAAAATTTAGGATGATGCAGTTTCTTATAACTATAATGCAGTAAACTTATAACTATGATGCATTAAAACCCAGGTGCATCACCGTTATGAAATTTGGTGCATCATAGTTATAACTAATTTTTATAACTGTGATGCACCAAAATAAAATGGTGCATCATAGTTATAAAATTTTGGCGGAAAAAAAAATTTTGGCCCAAAAAAAAAAATTTGGCGGGAAAAAAAAATTTCGGGGTGGGGGTGGGGTGGGGTGGTGTAACACCTCCAAAACCATATGGAAATATTACACGCCGTAGACCCTTTCCACAAGGATCTACCAGGCTAAACATCCATAAACAACCAAATGCTTGCCCGACCAGGGTCAAACAATAAAATGATACAGACCGATATGATCACTTACACGTGAATACACAGACCGATGAGGTCACACAACCCAATCGATAAACCTGACTTAAATAACATTACCCACACACGGGTCGAAATACAATACATCGGAAGACTGAAATCAACTCTGACAACACAACAAAAATCAAAATAACTCTCGACTCATGATTAGTATCGCAGCTCGTCATCCTCTTGTGCCAATCCTGTGACTGCTCCCCTAAATCTGCATGTACCTGGACGCAAAACAGACATCCACCCCCCGATTACTCGGGGGTTAGTAAAACTCCACTGTTTTACTAGTGCAAGTATCAAATCATACGAAATATAACAAGCAAGTAATAATCGTGAATCAAATATGACAATCAAGTATCAAAATATCCCCGAGAGTTTTTCACAAGGAAAGATAAGCTATGAAGCATTCGAAAATAAGATTATCACCTCGGGAATTTTAGAATTTCCAAAACCTTTCGAAAATATTAGGGTCTTAACCCAAATCTCAAAATTGTATTTCAACAATTTACAGTACGAAGACATTTCCATAAATCTCATGGGGCTCGGCCCAACATTCTTTTTTTAAAACTTTCTTACAAAAAGTTTGATTTACAAAACATGGTTCGTGAGACCGTGATCCCCTGTCACGTGTCTCCGTAGGTTCAACAACCCGCACGGACTTAACCAATCACAACAATCAATCATGCTCATGACTCCGTGATAGCTTGCCACGAGTCTCCGTAGGTTCAACAACCCACACGGATTGAGCAAACACAACAATCACAACAATCAATCATGCTCATGACTCCGTGATCGCTTGCCACGAGACTCCGTAGGTTCAACAACCCACACGGATTGAGCAAACACAACAATCACAACAATCAATCATGCTCATGACTCCGTGATCGCTTGCCACGAGTCTCCGTAGGTTCAACAACCCACACAGATTGAGCAAACACAACAATCGCAACAATCAATCATGCTCATGACTCCGTGATCGCTTGCCACGAGTCTCCGTAGGTTCAACAACCCACACGGATTGAGCAAACACAACAATCACAACAAACAGTCCCGACCCCGTGAACCTGTGTCACGTGTCACCGTAGGTTCCGTCGAACCCGCACGGTTGGACGTACTGTGTCCAAATTCAATGGACCTGTGCCATGAATCATCGTAGGCCTCGTCAGACCCGCACGATTGGACCTCAGCACCACACACTAAGTTCTGATCCCATGGACCTGTGCCATGAATCCTCGTAGGCCCCGTCGAACCCGCACGAGTGAACTTAGCGTTCCAGCACATCACATTACATACAACAATGAGCACAGTTAGTCAATCACGTTGATCACCACAAAACCGTACGTCACACGTACATAACACAATCTCAACACTCTCAACAACTATCATCAATCAACGACGTACAACCAACATACCACACGTTCGGTACACAATGCATTGCACAGCAGCTAACACATATACCAATATAACACTATTATCACAAAGCCTTCAAATTTCGGAAAAGCACAAACAACTCAAACGGAACATATTTACGAAGACAAGCAAAATCTTCATAAATCTCATACGTGATTACTAGTCGCAAGATACAAGTCGTATAATAAGATACTTGCCTTAATAACCGCTACCGAACGCTCCGAAAAACACGGTTCGACCGGGAAGCTCGAACCCCAAAGAAGGCAACGAACGGAAGGGTTCCGACTCGAGTTCTTCACAAGAATTCGTTCCTAGGTCACAACGATATCAATTCAATCACAATTCTACGAAAACGTATGGAACTTCCCAAGTTCTACCCATTGAAGCATTTTATCGGACACTTTGAAGGCGTAGTCCAATATAATCGATTATTCAAAGAAATACTCAAATTCGTTCCACAAAACTTCAAGGGTATTGAATGATTACGAGTTTACAATCAAGTTCTAACAATAATATGAATCAAAACGAAGCAAATCGGCCAAAACACCAAGAAACCTCAAGAACATCCAAAAACCAAAAGTTTAGGTGTTCTTACCTTCGATCCGGGTGGAAGATGATGTTAATCCATGATTCCAACTTCCAAAACATGTTTATATAAGTTGATTCTACTCAAAACCATCGATCTATGGTGAAAAATCGCGGAAGGAACGAAGAAAAGGTGAGAAATGGCCGGATGACTCGGTCCAGGCCTATAAATAGTCGACCCTGGCCGCCACGCACGTAATCGCCAAGGCCTACGACGAATCGCCAAGGCCGAACTCTCGATTGATTCGCCGACATGTTACGACGAATCGGCAGTCGTTACGCACGAATCGCCTTACGGCCATATCGCCGCCATTACGGCCGTTACTGCCAGTTCGCCAGCTGTGCCTCGGCCGATCCGACGGTCCGAAAATCCCAAACTCGACTAACGTAAACCGAAAACACGATTACGAAGTACTCGCAAAGACGAATCCGAACACTAAGAGAACACACGATTCCGACCACCGGAGGGCTCGAATTTCGACAACGGAAGTAATTACCCCAAACTTTGGGAAATTACGAAAATGGTCCAACACGTCCGAAATACATGATACACGATCGAAACACCAAACCGAAGCTTACAACATGAATAATAACATTAAATGGACTTCCGAGAAACTCGAAACAACAGTTTCGGACGAGATTTGCGAGAATCGAACTCAAGTGCGGAAAAGTCATTTAAGAACACGAAACTCAACAAAACCATACCGAAACGAACTCGGATGACAAAAAGTGTAGAATTAAATATTCTCAAAATGACGAAACGGTCAAAAGCGAGTCGTCGAAACGGACCTCCGCCGAAAAATGAAAATTACCGGAAATCCGAAATTGCGGATATTACATTCTACCCTCCTTAAAAGAAGTTTCGTCCCGAAACTTAAAACAAGTAGGGAGAAGCAAAATCCCGACAGGAAAACTCAACAAGATACACAAGAAACGCGTAACTTTCGTCCATTGGCGAAACGTTACAAGCAACGCGAAAGAATATACAGCGTGAAAACACGCCACACGACGACCATAACAACGCCACCGACAATGATTCAAAACAATAACGATCAATTAACGGCGCATCACATACCACAACATATGCACACATTTAATCAAAGAAATGTACGCGACAACAAGTCGCACCCGACTAAAACGGCTATGCGATAGAAACAAATAGAGTATTACGATAGAAATCATTCCGATTCTCATCAACAAGAAAATGTCCGACGTCAAAACACAAACAATTCAAGATAACGGAAAACGAGGGTACCGGATATTACATTCTATCTCACAAAAAATAAGTTTCGTCCCGAAACTTAAAATAAAACATCAGGGTAGACTACAAACAAAACCAAAAAGTTCACGCAACAAATATCAATCTCTACTCGAATTACAACACAAATACAACACGCAACTATGCTACTGGGCACCACTGAGCTCTCCACGCGTAGGGGCGGGATCTCGGCTTCCGAACATCTCAACGACGGTCTCGCAGTGTACCGCCTGATGTCCCACATGTCCACATTTGAAACAGTTAACTTGCGGCGAGCGACAATTTTTACGAGTATGGCCCACACGGCTACAATTGAAACATAACTTCACGCCGCTTGTCTTACTCGGCTCGTGAGTAGGATTCTTAGACTGGTCAACCGAACGAGGAGTGCTCCCAGAGGGAAACTGCGAAGCAACAGGCTCACGGATCTCACTTCTCTGGCCTCTTGAAAAGTTACTCGAGGTCTTCTGCCTCTTACCTCCTGAGCTACCCTCTGACATGGAAACAACCATCTCGATGGCTAGAGCTCGATCCTGATAATCTTTCAAGGTGGTACACATGAGCGGAGCCATACTCTCACGGATATGGGGTTTCATGCGCATATTGAAGTATCGGACCTTGTCCGCTTCACTTCTCACTTGATCACGAACATAAGCCAGCTGTCGATTAAAATCGACTATCGCCTGGGATATCGACACATCCTGGGGCGTGGCCGAGAAAAACTCAACGATCTTGCGTTCACGAACAGGCAACGGGCAATACTCTGCCTCCATGGCGGTCTTAAACTCAGCCCATGTAGGTGTACGATCTGCAGGCACTACACCGCCACCATCAGCCTTCTTTGTCAAGCAAGTACTGAGCAATGGGTACCCTCTTCTCATCCGGACAAGCTACAGCATAAAATGTTCTGTCCAACTGGAAGAGCCAGCCTTCCCAACCTAACAGGTCAGATGAACCCACAAAACGGGGCGACTGCATCCTCATCACATCTCGTAACCACTTACTAGCCCCATTATCCCCATCTGGGTTCTCATTCCGATGTACGGCCTGATTCATTTGCACTAACTGATCAACCACCTGACGAAGGATGGTGGCGGCGCCAACGTCAACATTAACGCTAGTCGAATGTCCCTGATCTGTACTCGGCAAGGAGGGAGTCACCCTCTCATGCTCCTGATCACGACCACGACTACGACCACGTCCTCGGCCACGACCTCTCGGCATTCTGAACAGACGACCAAACAGAATAACGCAACCAAACAAACGTCATAACGTCAACATAGGACGATAATAGCAGCACGATAAAGCATCAACTCCAAGTCATCACACAAGTGCATGAACTAACACTGTAATTTAAGAACTTCATTCAAAAATAGTTCACACAGTCACATCAACAGAGGTGTTTGGATTTTACCAAACCAAACACAGTAAAAACCACACACGTATCGTAGGGATCAAACACTCGCAGCAAAAATAAAATATTTCCAGGGTATTATTCAAATGATAAAATTTTAAAATTTTCAAGTTTGAAAAAAATTTGGTGAAATGAAATTTTTGAAGACACTTTTAATACCTCGATCGTTTAATCAAAACCATGTATCTCAACATTTAGAAAACACTAAAACATTCTACGGCGAGCACAACAACACTACAAACTTATCACAACCACTTAGCCCCAACACATGGACATAAGAAGTTCAAAATTCCAAAAACCAAAAATCATTCTGCAAAATAAAGATTTCCCAAAATCCTTTAGTTCATAAACAAAATGACGGTAATATTTTACAATGTCCGAAGTACTTCAATACACATTTTTCAAATACCGTCTGATGGTGTCATTTGAAAATACACGGCCCATTTGTCAAAATTTACAAATTTTAAAAATCCATATAAACCGTGGTTTGACCGAACCACCAAAATATTTTCCAAAAATCGATTTCTACAAAAATTCTCAAACTGTAAAGTCCTTCAGAAAATATTCTTAAAGTTACCCATAGCGGACAAAAATTACAACATTCCAAAAACAGTCGAATTTAAAACCACATACTCAAATGGCAACCAGGGTCGCCAATTCAATCAAATGCATCTCGTAGTATCAAGTTTAAACACACAGCAAAATCATTCATCGGAGTTTCTCACAAACTCTACCGTTGATATCTTCACAGAACCCATCAAGGTTTACATCTTTCACACCATACCACCCCACACGGTGGTTCAAAAGTAAAACAACAATACGCCCAGCTATACTCATACCTTCTACCACAAGTATTAAACACAACTACATCACACAATACTGTGTAAACAAGATCATGCACCGCAATTAACTCACTAAGATAAAATCGAGATACACAGGTATTACGCATAAAGGAGGAGACTTACATCCACAGGTCGCACGGAGGTGACAGTCGCCCACGATACTAATCTCGTCCGACAACCTAACTGACACGTTGTGACTACGCACAACTCAATTTGTCACTGACGACTCGAACGACAAGACAACACATTACTCGACAAATCACGACTTGACTCGACCCAACAGCCTATGTTTCCGCAACCTAAGCTCCGATACCATAAATGTAACACCCCAAAAACCATATGGGAATATTACACGCCGTAGACCCTTTCCACAAGGATCTACCAGGATAAACATCCATAAACAACCAAATGCTTATTCACTGTGGTCAAACAATAAAATGATACAGACCGATATGGTCACTTACACGTGAATACACAGACCGATGAGGTCACACAACCCAATCGATAAAACTAACTTAAATAACATTACCCACACACGGGTCGAAATACAATACAGCGGAAGACTGAAATCAACTCTGACAACACAACAAAAATCAAAATAACTCTCGACTCATGATTAGTTTCGCAGCTCGTCATCCTCTTGTGCCAATCCTGTGACTGCTCCCCTAAATCTGCATGTACCTGGACGCAAAACAGACATCCACCCCCTGATTACTCGGGGGTTAGTAAAACTCCACTGTTTTACTAGTGCAAGTATCAAATCATACGAAATATAACAAGCAAGTAATAATCGTGAATCAAATATGACAATCAAGTATCAAAATATCCCCGAGAGTTTTTCACAAGGAAAGATAAGCTATGAAGCATTCGAAAATAAGATTATCACCTCGGGAATTTTAGAATTTCCAAAACCTTTCGAAAATATTAGGGTCTTAACCCAAATCTCAAAATTGTATTTCAACAATTTACAGTACGAAGACATTTCCATAAATCTCATGGGGCTCGGCCCAACATTCTTTTCTTAAAACTTTCTTACAAAAAGTTTGATTTACAAAACATGGTTCGTGACACCGTGATCCCCTGTCACGTGTCTCCGTAGGTTCAACAACCCGCACGGACTTAACCAATCACAACAATCAATCATGCTCATGACTCCGTGATCGCTTGCCACGAGTCTCCGTAGGTTCAACAACCCACACGGATTGAGCAAACACAACAATCACAACAATCAATCATGCTCATGACTCCGTGATCGCTTGCCACGAGTCTCCGTAGGTTCAACAACCCACACGGATTGAGCAAACACAACAATCGCAACAATCAGTCCCGACCCCGTGAACCTGTGTCACGTGTCACCGTAGGTTCCGTCAAACCCGCACGGTTGGACGCATCGCGGTCCGATTCAATGGACTGTGCCATGAATCATCATAGGCCTCGTCTGACCCGCACGATTGGACCTCAAAGACCACACACTAAGTTCGATCCCATGGACTGTGCCATGAATCCTCGTAGGCCCCGGCCGAACCCGCACGAGTGAACTTAGCGCCCAAAGACATCACATTACATACAACAATGAGCACAGTTAGTCAATCACGTTGATCACCACAAAACCGTACGTCACACGCACATAACACAATCTCAACACTCTCAACAACTATCATCAATCAACGACGTACAACCAACATACCACACGTTCGGTACACAATGCATTGCACAACAGCTAACACATATACCAATATAACATTATTATCACAAAGCCTTCAAATTTCGGAAAAGCACAAACAACTCAAATGGAACATATTTACGAAGACAAGCAAAATCTTCATAAATCTCATACGTGATTACTAGTCGCAAGATACAAGTCGTATAATAAGATACTTGCCTTAATAACCGCTACCGAATGCTCCGAAAAACACAGTTCGACCGGGAAGCTCGGACCCCAAAGAAGGCAACGAACGGAAGGGTTCCGACTCGAGTTCTTCACAAGAATTCGTTCCTAAGTCACAACGATATCAATTCAATCACAATTCTACGAAAACGTATGTAACTTCCCAAGTTCTACCCATTGAAGCATTTTATCGGACACTTTGAAGGCGTAGTCCAATATAATCGATTATTCAAAGAAATACTCAAATTCGTTCCACAAAACTTCAAGGGTATTGAATGATTACGAGTTTACAATCAAGTTCTAACAATAATATGAATCAAAACGAAGCAAATCGGCCAAAACACCAAGAAACCTCAAGAACATCCAAAAACCAAAAGTTTAGGTGTTCTTACCTTCGATCCGGGTGGAAGATGATGTTAATCCATGATTCCAACTTCCAAAACATGTTTATATAAGTTGATTCTACTCAAAACCATCGATCTATGGTGCAAAATCGCGGAAGGAACGAAGAAAAGGTGAGATATGGCCGGATGACTCGGTCGTGCCTATAAATAGCCGACCGCCGGCCGCCACGCACGTAATCGCCAAGGCCTACGACGAATCGCCAAGGCCGAACTCTCTGGATCGATTCGCCGGACATGTTACGACGTAATCGACAGTCGTTACGCACGAATCGCCTTACGGCCGCATCGCCGCCATTACGGCCTTTACTGGCCAGCTCGCCACCAGTTCTACGATCCGACGGTCCGAAAATCCCAAACTCGACCTGAACGTAAACCGAAAACACGATTACGAAGTACTCGCAAAGACGAATCCGAACACTAAGAGAACACACGATTCCGACCACCCGAGGGCTCGAATTTCGACAACGGAAGTAATTACCCCAAACTTTAGGAAATTACGAAAATGGCCCAACACGTCCGAAATACATGATACACGATCGAAACACCAAACCGAAGCTTACAACATGAATAATAACATTAAATGGACTTCCGAGAAACTCGAAACAACAGTTTCGGACGAGATTCGCGAGAATCGAACTCAAGTGCGGAAAAGTCATTTAAGAACACGAAACTCAACAAAACCATACCGAAACGAACTCGGATGACAAAAAGTGTAGAATTAAATATTCTCAAAATGACAAAACGGTCAAAAGAGAGTCGTCGAAACGGACCTCCGCCGAAAAATGAAAATTACCGGAAATTCGAAATTGCGGATATTACAGGTGGGGGGTGACACATGTCATATGATGTGTCATATGATGTGGAATGGGGATGACACATGTCACTCACACAATCCTTCCTACACTTTTTATTATAAGATTCTTTTTAGAATAACCCCACCCTTATATATATATATATATATATATATATATATATATATATATATATATATATATATATATATATATATATATATATATATATATATATATATATATATATATACGAGGCTTGATCCAACCCGTGCGATGCACGGTCGTTGGTTGCAGACGCTTGAATGAGCATTGGTTGCAGACGCTTGAATGAGCATGACGGTATTTAGATGCCTATTAGAGAATTTGTATTGTATTTATTTTAGAGGATTTAATTGTGATGTTATCATAACTTTTGTATTTAAATTAGTTTATTTACATTAAAAGTTACAATTAAAATAGTCTTTTCACATGTAGTCTTTTAATATGTATAAAGACTTATCTGTAACGCTTTTTCGTGTAGAATTCTTTTAGTCTATGTAATTAGTTATATGTAATGTATTGTATTTATTTTAAATGTTCATAGTGTAATATTTTATGAACCCGTGCGTTGCACCCATTGCATTTAAATATTCATAGTGTAATGGTCGGTACTAATTAGGTTTCCAGTACTTAAAATAGTTTATTCACATTAAAAGAGTACATGTAAAAAGACTTTTTCTAAGACGTTACATTTAAAATAGTCTCTTCACATATAATCTTTAAATACTAACAGCTTTTGTTTTAAGATTCTACAATTTTATACAATTTTGAAACTACGATATGATTTCGTTTTTAATTCACAACGGTTACCAACTTACCATCCCCCCAAGCAAAAGGTAAAAGTGAATAATACAAAAGGAATGGACATGAAGAGTCTCCATTATATTGTAGAAGACTATTACTAGCATCATCATGAGATAGTGAGAAAACGTGCATATTGATTATGTAAATTATTAATATGAGGTAAATTTCCAATGAAGAATGCCACCTATAAAGCAAAATACCCATGCAGCCATGCTGTATCTATAATATTTTTCTGCTTCTTTATTCAATATATATCAATATCGTACCTATGTGTATGCATACATACGTGATACGTGTTTATGTATGCATTGATGAATGTATGTATGTGTCAAATTTACCAACTGCTGGAGGTCCGATTCAGTATTCACATAAGCTTCCCATTATTACATGCATATATTCATTCATTAGCTTTTCATGAGTTGTACACTTTAAAACAATCATTTTATTTCAATCCATTTTGTTTCATTTCTTTTAGCAAACACCAACCGATTGATTATTGACATCAATTTATTGTGTTTTGAGATTGTTTTGCTACGGTTGGATCCAGTCCAACAAATTAAAATCCAAAATCAATGGGTTAAAAAAGTTCAGGTAAGATGAGATCCAATCCATTCCAAGATATACATCTAATTTTTTTATCACTATCCTAAAAACATCTGCCTCCCATCCATATTTTTCTCTGGTTTTGCAGATCAACCACCAAACATGAACACAGCTTCACACACAAACTACCATCGTTGTAACTCCTTACCCGAAATAATCAAACACAACATCAAACCCTTTAATGTTTCCGCTCAAAATCATTCGATTTAGTTTCTGTGTTTTTTAACGAACAAAGAAAAGAAAGTAACATCAAATCACATATCTCCATATTCGAAAGAATACCACAGCAAGTCTTTAACTCCATACAAACACCAAACCCTTTAATGTCAGAAGCACACACAAACATATTTCAAGAATACCACAGCAAGTCTTTAACCCCATATTCGAAAATGTAGGCCAAGATTAAAAAATAGTGACAACCTCTTATCTACATATAAATAGAAAACGTAACAGAAGGCTTATATGGCAAACTGCAAAACTGGTGTGGTTTTTTGCTATGTTGTTTTCTCGTCTTTGGATGGTTTATATAGTGCTTCAAGCATAAATACTTCAGCAACACTTCATATTTATCAATTATGAGAGCATGGTTCCAGGAACCCTTTTGTGTTCACTCCATCATTACACGATTGTTTGTATTCCTTGGAGTTTAATATGTAGATGTAAATTCGTGAGTTTATAAGAAACGAAATTATTTTTGGTGTGTAATGCATTAGTTGTACGATACTAATTTCTGTGCACCCCCTCTTGCATATTAAACTAAGAGGGATAAACTTTATATATATATATAATATATATATATATATATATATATATAGTAAAATCTCTCTAAAGTCATATCCTTAGGAACATAAAAAAATATTCCTAAATGGAGGTTATTCCTAAATAGAGTTTTAAAAAGATTTTTTTTTTAAATTTTAAACTGCATGTATAATATATAAATATTATAATTAGTAGATACATGTATGTAATATGTTGTAAACTTAGGAATTAGACAAGAAAATTGTTTATGCTTTAACCGATGAAGAAATTATTGAAGGAATTAGGCAAGAAAATGAGGAAAATAATCCGGAGGATGATAGCATAGAAGTACAAAAAATTTCATGTGAAGAAGCTTTAAGCTTACTCGATAAATTGGAAATATTTTGGGTTCAACAAGAAGGTGGTCATTTGGACGAGCTAATGGCCACACGCAAGTTGAAGGATATGGTTACAACACAAAAGATTAAATCTTTGTCACAATCAACCTTGAACAAGTATTTTAGATCAACTTAAATCTATTGTGTATATATATATATATATATGTATTTTATTATGATTTATTCCTAAATGGAGGTGTATTTCCTTATGTTGGGATTTGAAAATATATGAATTATGACAATATGGAGTTTATTCCAAATTATAACTAGTCCCAAGTTGGGACCATAAATTTTTATTTCTAAATAGAGTTTATTCCTTAATAGAGTATTCTTTTTGAGAGGTTTTACTGTATATCACTAGTAGAATAATGCTTTTAGGTAACACCCATAAAGTGTTCCCTAAAGTGTTTCATAGACCATAGGTAACACATTTTGGGTGTTACCTCTGCCCGTGTTCCCTATACTCTTAGGTAACACTTTTGATCAATTCTGGTAACACTTTAAAACGTGATCCCCAAAGACATCTTAAGAAACACCTTAGTAACACTTTAGAAATTTCTTAAGTAACATCTTGATAACACGTTTACATTGTTTAAGGAACAATATTGTAACACCTTTGTACCACTTTTAAATGTATCCATTTTTTTAAGTAACACTATAAATACCTTAAGAAACAGTTTCGATTATATAGGTGCTAGCTTAGGTAACACCTTATTCATTATTAAGTAACACTTGCTATTATTATTATTAATAATAATATTTATCAATAATATGAAAAGTGGAAGAAACCATTTCTTCATATATAAATAATGAGAAAATGTATTGATAAAACTCAAATAAATAATCCAATAACAATAAGATATAATTCATAGTATGTCAAACACATATCCAATAACTAAAAAACAATAACTTAATTGTTGTCTAATTTGTAACTTGTACAAAAAATAGCTCCCATATATCTTCATTTCGTTGTTGATATCAATGATGCCATTGTTGTTGTCTTGAATTTCTACATGCTTTCGTAGTCTGTGAATGATGATGACCTTTGAGTAAGAGCTGAAAAGCTTGAGCTCCAAACATTTTAGTTCAACAGTCTGTTGCACGAAGATAGCACATCAGTATATTTGCACAATCATTATCATTCCCATAAGAAGTTATAAAAAGGTTGTAAAGTGTGCCATTGACATGCCTAATACAAGCTCGTAGTAGTAAGAATATATTTGCACAATCATAAAATATGAAGCATCAAGTAGAAATGACATATAAAGGACATGCTTCTGAACACATGTGAACAATTTCTCTCTTAGCCATGTCTCTCTTAGCTCAAAACCACATCTGAACAATTAAAAAAAAGAAAAAGATGAGATGCATGATGGAAATGCTTGTACACATTAGTTGCACCGTGCAACGGTGTGTATTTTTTTAAAGGTATTAGTTACTAGACTGAAAAGTATTAAGTTTGTTAATGTTAGTTGTTTTATTAAAAAGTACTAATCGTGCACAAGTAGCCTTAGTTAGCAAAAGAACAGGAATTACCTACTGGAAAGTACTAAGAGAAGCGAGAATCGATCCTCCAATACAAATATTATACTTTCTTTCAGGTGGCGCCACCACTTTGATCTTCATACTGCTCGGAGCAAGACCAGTGATTTCTTTGCTCATACGATCACCAATACCAGGGAACATAGTTGATCCACCACTGAGCACAATGTTTCCATACAAATCCTTTCTAATATCTACATCGCATTTCATGATAGAGTTGTAGGTTGTTTCATGAATTCCAACAGCTTCCATGCCGATCAGTGATGGCTAGAACAATACTTCTGGACAACGGAACCTTTCAGCACCAATGGTGATAACTTGTCCATCAAGAAGCTCATAGATCTTCTCCACATATGAGCTGTTCTTTGCTGTTGCTGATTCCTGCTCGAAATCAAGGGCGACATATGCGAGCTTCTCTTTATATCACGAACAATTTCCCGCTCAACAGTTGTGGTAAATATATAGCCTCTTTTGGTAAGAATCTTCATGAGATAATCACTGAGATCACGACCAGCAAGATCCAACCTCACAATAGCATGAGAAAGTGCATAACCTTCATAAATAGGAACTGTATGGCTCACCCCATCACCAGAATCGATGACAATACCTGTTCAAGAGAGAACAATGCTTAATAACCGAACATACTCCCTTCGTTCCTTAATATCTGACTGATTCTATCCAAAATGGTGTTCCTAAATTTTTGTCACTGTGCTATATCGACAAAAGTTTATCCTTTTTTTCATCAAGTAGTAAATAGTAGTTTTTGATATCCTACTTATTGAAAAATCGGTTTGTGTGAATGGATAAAATCAGACAAATAATTAGAATCAAATGGAGTAGTAACCAAGCTTCGGATATTTACATGTCTTGACAGATTATCAGATGCATACCTGTTGTACGACCACTAACATACAGTGAGGGGATAGCCTGGATCGCAACGTACATGGCTGGCACATTGAATGTCTCAAACATGATTTGAGTCATTTTCTCTCTGTTTGCCTTGGGTTGAGAGGCGCCTCAGTAAGAAGAACTGGGTGCTCTTCTGGAGCAACACGAAGCTCATTATAAAACGTGTGATGCCAAATCTTCTCCATGTCATCCCAATTGCTCACTATACCGTGCTCGATTGGGTACTTCAATGTGAGAATACCTCTTTTAGATTGAGCTTCATCCCCTACATAAGCATCTTTTTGCCCCATCCCAACCATCACACCTGTATGTCGGGGACGACCTACTATGCTAGGGAAAACTGCCCTTGGGGAATCGTCACCAGCAAATCCAGCCTATGAGAGAGAGAGGATGGACACAACTGAGAGAGAAGGGAGAGAAGGTTAGAGAGAGGGTCAGGTAGAGAGTGGAAATAGAGGGATGAGGGCTTACCTTTAGGGCAGAGGCATCAGAACGTCGGGACGACGGCGGCGGGGCGGGGCAACGGAGGCACTCTCGTCTGCAGCGGAGGAAAAGCGAAAGGGAGTCAGACCTGAAAGTGAGAGAGAGAGAGAGAGAGAACGTACTGAGGAGGAGGACGAGCGGAGGCGGTGAATGGTGGACGGCGGCGAGTTTTGCCGAAGAAGAATCGCCGAGCGGCGTGATGGGTGGGTTTATAGGTAGGCGGTTTCAATTTGAGATTCAGTTTGGCATTTATTTTGTATATTCAAGAGATAATAATTTATTTTCTTAATATTTATTAAGTTTTTTTATAAATTCTAAATAGTAATAAATTACTATACAGTTTATTTATTAAGGTATAAAAATTTATACAACAAAAGAGAGAAAATATATTTATAAAAATTATCTCACTCTATTTTTCTAATAAACCAAATAAAATCTATACTTCATTTAAACGTTGTCAAAATCGAAAATTTAATAGGCAATCCAATAGCGAAGTTCAATAGAAAGACGATATGAGATGGAAGATTATAATGAATACTATATTATTAATATATAAAATTCTAGAAAAAAGATAAATAAGAATTGGAAAATGAGAGGGTGCCACGTAGGATTTTTTGATTAGTATTGAATCGTTTTCTTTTATAAAATATATTGATAATGATGATATTGCCGTCTAGGAATGAGCAAAACCGATCCGAAATCAAAAACCGAACAAAACCAATGAATTTTGAATAATTTAGTTGAAATTTTTTTCTAATATAGATCGGTTTGTATGAAATTTTTGTAAACCCGATTTTATTTTGCATTATCGGATTTAAAGTTTGAAATTTTGGATATAACCGCACCGACCAAATTTCATTTAATAAGATTTAATTAATAATCAACCGTAAAATACTAAGAAGCATTGTATTATATTTTAAATATTTTATATTTTTAATTTGTTACATTTAGTGATATCTATAATTTTTAATGTGTAGTTAACAATAATATTATTGTAACTCAAAAAAAGTGATGATATAACTTCAAATAATTATACATATTCTCTATGTGTTACATAAGTGTTGCTTAAATTATGTAACACATAAAAAGTGTTACTTGAAAGTGTTACCTATTTTGGAAGTGTTACTTGGATTGATACCTAAACTACGTAACACAAAAAAATGTTACCTGAAAGTGTTACCGTGAGTCTTACCTAAATTAAGTAACACAAAAATATGTTACCTAGAAGTGTTACCTATTTTGAAAGTATTACATTGAGTGTTAGCTAATAAAAAAGTGTTACCTAGATGTTACCTATGTACTCTTCAATTTCAATTATCAAAAGTGTTACTGCAGGGTGTTACCTGAACTCATTTTTCTACTAGTGTATATTTGTATTATAAATATGATTTTATTACCATAAAATCTATATATTAAAATAATTTTATATTTATTGAATATCTCATGAATATGATTTTATTACTATAAAAATCTAATTATAAAATAAAAAATTCGAATCATATATAAATATCAAAATAATTTTGTATTTAACTAATATACCATAAATCTTATTACAATAAAATATGTATAAAAAAATGCCTATCGAATAGTATACAATAAATAGTATATATACAAATAAATATATAGATATATCTCAAAAAATTCATAGAACAAATATACCATAAATGTAATTTTATTAATAAAATCAAAAAAATTGGAAATTAATATTATATATATATATATATAATATGACAATCTCTTTGTTTAACTAATATAACATAATTTTGCTTATTACCATAAATTATATTTATCAAAATATTTTAAATTAATATATGTGTATATATGACATAATTTTTTATTATTTAATTGATTTAATATAAGAGAAAATTATCAAATTGGTCCCGTATGTGGGACTAATTGGCCAAAAAAACCCATCTGTCTCCGACGGATTAAAAAACCCCACATCTCCCCACTACTTTAGCCAATTTAGTCCTCCGTCGCCGGCCGGAGGATTTTCCGGCCACCGGAGCTGACGTGGACGACACGTGGCAAAAAAAATATAAAAACCTAAATAATATAAAAAATCTAAAAAAATTTAAAAATCTGGAATATTAAAAAACCTAAATTTAAAAAAATTTAAAAAATTTTAAAAAAAAATTAAAATCTAAAAAAAATTTAAAAAAATATATAAAAACCTAAATAATATAAAAAAATCTAAAAAAAATAAAAAGTTTGGAATATTAAAAAATCTAAATTTAATAAAATTTAAAAAATCTAAAATAATTTAAAAAAAATTAAAAATTTAAAATCTAAAAAAAATTAAAAAATATATATAAAAACCTAAATAAAATAAAGAATCTAAAAAATTATATTATTTTTTTAATTTTATAATTCTGAAAAAAAGAATCTTTTTAATTTCTGAAAAGATTATGAAAAAGATCGTTTTGATAATTTTCTCATTTTTTTTCAGAAATTAAAAAGAGTTTTTTTCAGAATTATTAAATTAAAAAAAATAATTTTTTTTCAGAAATTAAAAAGATTAAAAAGATTTTTTTTCAGAATTATAAAATTAATATTTTGAATTAAAAAGATTTTTTTATGAAATAAATCTTTTCAGAATTATAAAATTAAAAATAAAAGAAAAAATTCTAATATATTTATATTAATATTTTAGAATTAAAAATAATTACGTAAGGTTCAAATTTTTTTTATATTTTTTTACGATTTTTCAGATTCTATAGAGAGAGAATTTAGAGAGAGAATAGAGAATGATTCTCAGGTGTGATTTTCATTAATAACTGAAGTCCTATTTATAGGAAAACTTCAGATGGCACAATCGTAATTACATATTT
This sequence comes from Orobanche coerulescens, assembly GCA_033398695.1. NCBI lineage: Eukaryota > Viridiplantae > Streptophyta > Magnoliopsida > Lamiales > Orobanchaceae > Orobanche > Orobanche coerulescens. Next base: position 10,194,587 of record CM065802.1, on the reverse strand, counting down.
ACATCAGGGGTATAATAGTCATTCACACTATATAAAAACAAAAGCAGATGAAATGTCACTTTCGCTATTATAACACTCCTCGAACGACTATTTACATAAATATCTGCTAACTAGTTTGAAGAAAACCCAATGGGAAAAAAACTTTCAAACTGCTTGTATTGGAGTTGTGCAATCATATCATGCCGCATCATAATGTTGGTAGGAAATCTCCGTTGGATAAAAACTTCAAGAATCGGTGATCTCGTAAATTTGCTCCCTTATCTCGATAGTTCTTGTATGAATATTCTTGTGCCGCCTCAAAGAAACCTCGTGGGATAAAAACTGAGTGAATCACATGTATATCATTCGTTGGAGTATCCATGTGTTGCCTCATTAAAACCTCACAAGAAAACTCATTTTAAAAACTTGATCGAAGGAAAAAGAGTACAACTACCCCTTCCGCTTTCAAACTTTGAGGAATAATCTTGATCTTTGTAGTGTTCCTCATTATGTCATGAATACGCCTCATTAAAACCTTATTAGGAAAACCCGGTGAAAAATCCTAATGAAGAAAAAGAGTACATTATTCATACTAATACGCCATTCCAAATTGCCTCGTTAAAAACCGTGCTAGGAAAACCCATCGACAAAACCTCGCCGAGGGAAAAGAGTGCAACGCGTATTTTATAAATATGCCCCATGCATTTCAATAATCCTCCAGGATTAGTATGAGTATCATCTTCAAGGCAATTTGTAATATCGAACTCATATTCTTTGCGATATATATTCCAAATATCTTTTGGAGATTCCATATTTGTTGTGATTAGCCGCCTCGTTAAAAACCTCGGAAAACCCGGTGGGATAAAATCTCCAAGGAAAAGAGTACAAAGATATAATTTTCGCTCACAACGCTTTGAGGATCGCACGCACCGATAATATGTTCAAAATCTCCTTACGAGTCACTTTCGCAGTTCCCATATATTTCATTTTATTATAAGGGCATATATTTCAATTTTGATGGATTTCAATATCCTCATTTTCACAAATCATGGATTTTAATATCCTCATTTCCAATATCCATATTTCACAGTCATGGATATCCTCATATCATTTATCGATATCCTCTTTCCAATCATTGATATCCTCATTTTATTCATAGCGCTATATTGTGTCGACACTTTTTAATATTTATTTCCCCATGGCAATATAACTTGCCAAGATATCTCATTATCAATCATCCATTGGAATTACACATTGTGGTTATGTCTACATACTTCTCAAAAGTATATGCCTCCTTTTTGCATTTGCTTTGATTTATATTCGGGGAATTATTATGTATTTATCAAAGCAGTTGTAGTTGGTATCAAAGATTAATAATCTATCATGCATCTTTGAACTTCATGTTCATATAATTGTGAGGATATAATGTGATGCATTTCATATATTTCCAACTACCAATACTCCCCCTCATGCTGAGAGATTTCTTGAGCACCAAACACATATGCCAGTATCTCAGTATTCATCTTCAGTCATGGGAGTTTATATATTATGTTCTCGATATTGGCTGGAGGACTTCAAATAGTATGCCAATTGATATCCCACTCGTATGCGCATATCTTGATCCTTTCTCGGAAAAATTTATTTGGGATATATTACTAGATCAATCTGATATGGAATATATGCTCAAACCGTGAGCAAAACAACTCGTAAATTTCTGATTACGAGTCATATACACATGTGACTATCTAGTGGATCCATAATATCTAGTAGTTCACATGTAGAGGAAGTGGGCCCATACTCCCCCTTAATATATTCCAAATTTATTAGGGATTCATTCCCAATATTGGCTAGTAGTAATAGTAATCGAGAACATATATTCAAAGACATGATGTGTCTGTATCACCGTATAGATATTTTGCCGGCATATCACATCATTTTTCAGTGTCGTTATTGCACATCATTTTCAACATGGAGTCTCCGCTCCCACATGTCATATTATGTTCATTATTCAAATATATAGAGCCGTAGTTCATACGCTTCAGGACGCGGAGTCAAATCTCATACGCGTAATTCCAATCTATAAATAGATTATCATTGTATTCACAAAATTCACCCATATCGAGGGTCTGAATATCATAATGGATTCAATGCTTTCGAATCTTCGTAAATATTATCCATCTCTTCCAGTGAATATCATAAAAAGAATTTATCGAGCTCGACTCGAAAGATTAAGGGTGCTAATGAGAAATGGCATCCCAGAATATATTCGATGGTTGATCGAAGCACAAGTTCGATTATCTGGCGAATTTTCAAATTCATTTAAGTACATGCCAGGTACAGGTAAGAGTAGTTTTGCAAAGAAACGGAGAGCAAAAAGATTAGGTGGGTGCTATAAATGTGCTCGGTGGATATATGACACACGATGCAAATCTGTGGGGTTTGTATCCAAAAATCGAGAAGATAAATAGCATTTATCAAGGATGGATTGAGTAAGGAATCTATGGATCATGATATTCAACAGATTCTTGATGCACATCCGAGTGGATACGTTCATCGTGAACTAATGGCTTTGTGGATACAATTTAAGGATGAACTTAACGTTATAATCATGAAAAATTAATCTCAAAAGATCCAGGTTTGTAAGTCCGCTTTTATCAAAGTTGGTATAAGGTAAATAGCAAAATAATGCAAGTTGATGAATATTATTTTTCAATATTTAAATTTCACCGCCGATCTAACGCCATTTTCATTGAAAAATATAATATCATATCTTTCGCTTTCTTTTGCAATTTTGTCAAAAGTAATGACTTATCTCGCCGCTCCATTTTCAATGAAAAATAGTGAAGTCATTTGTCGCTTATAAAGAAGTTTGTTCTTTAAATTTAGGATCCACAAATCCGAAAATGTATCTCTCATAAAAGATTTTGAAAGTCTAGTGTAGAAAAATGGAGTTCTCAGAATCCTCATATAGATCTCATCCATTTAAAACTATATGCATTTTAGTGGATCCAAACTGATAGGTCATATCCAAAGATGTAGATATGGCATATCAATTCGTAAAAGAATTAGGAAAGCACAAAATCGATATATCAGATGTATGATGGGAGTAATCATAGATTTTGGTTATCTTTTAGACGCAGACAAAATGGGAGAATAAGTGTAACAAGTGCCTTACACTTTCCCACGCCTGTAACCAAGTAGTATAGGAGGTTCAACTGGGTTGATGCTTCAAGACAAATTGCTCATGATAGTTTGATGTATGTGGTGAATAATAGTGATGCTTTATTGTTCTCCTGTGTGGCTACAAGACACTCAATGAGATATTCAACATCACGTCATGGGATGACTTCCATACCAAACCTATAGGTTTGTTGAATATTAATAATTTCTTCACGATTTGCTTGCCTTTCCGGATCAAGGAGTAGATCACAAGTTTATATCTCACCATCACGAGATATAATAATACGCTACTGACATCGTCACGATCTACTTATAAAGTTTCGCATATATTTCGATTAAGAGTTTGGAAGTCAAAGCTCATCACCACGCGCTATTGGCGCCAAACTAAAAGAAGTTTAGATCATTTAGATCTTTCATTATAAACCCTTATGCCAGGGTGGCAGAGTTACTGAGTTTTATACTCTCGAGACGCACCCCTTTTCTTTTTATGGATTTCATATGTATTTTCTTTTTCGCTTCATATTGTCGAGTGTTTATCGCCTTCACCTAGTTTCGATATTTCACTTCGATCATGTGTGCTTCTTCAAAGAATAATAAGACCATCATTTGCTTTTATGCAAATACAATATTTTCACAAATATGTGATATATGTTTCCCCATGAATATTGCCAATCAATATGATTTCAATGATCCCACCATGTGATATAATCAACGGTGATTTATTGTTAATTATTTTCCAGTGATATTTTCCATATCACTTGTCAAATGATTCCACCATGCAGTTTCCATGGGATTTTCTTTAATTAATCGGTGATAGCTTATGGTATCACTTGCTCAAATTTCTCTATTCGTGTTTAATCATGGAGATCGGATATTATATCCATCAATTGCTTCTTCTTCGAGAGCAGGATTTGAATCATTGATCAACTACTTCTTCAGAGTAGGATTTATTTCTTTCAACTGCTTCTTCAGAGCAGGAAATCGATCAACTACTTCTCCAGAGTAGGATTTATTTTTATCAACTACTTATTCAGAGCAGGATTTAGATAATCGATAAACTACTTCTCAGAGTAGGATTTATTTCTTTCAACTGCTTCTTCAGAGCAGGAAATCGATCAACTACTTTTCCAGAGTAGGATTTATTTTTATTAACTGCTTCTTCTTTGAGAGCAGGATTTGAATCATTGATCAACTACTTCTTCAGAGCAGGATTTAGATAATCGATCAACTACTTCTCCAGAGTAGGATTTATTTCTTTCAACTGCTTCTTCAGAGCAGAAAATCGATCAACTACTTCTCCAGAGTAGGATTTATTTTTATTAACTGCTTCTTCTTTGAGAGCAGGATTTATGAACCATTCATGTGGTATAACCAACCACGATGGTGATATATAATATATAAATTGCGTACATGTAAAACCATCCGTCTTGTGATAATTGAATTCATCACATGGGAGATATTATAATTATATAAAATAAACGCAATAAATATGTGGTTTTAAACCGCCACTTTGAGATAAGTAAGAGACATAATTTAAACTGCAAAATAATTAACTGCTTCTACCAGAAAGCAGATCGTCCAATCAATTCCGCAAAATAATCATCGCTAGGTATAGGTCGAAATATCGACCATAGTTAATAGCAGTGTAATGGTATGTATTCATAAATCTTTTGCTTCCTGAAATGGGTATTAATTCGTACGTTGTAATAAATTTATTAATATACGTATTTAAAAGAGTTAATACACATATCAATATTAAATACAAATCAGTTCCGTGAAATGGATCACGATGGTATCAAGAAAAATTAATTTTGATAACATATGTATCTTATATTTAAGAAAAACGAATGTAAGATTCAATAAATTAAAAGAATATTTTATTCTTTTATTATTTTATTAATTTTTTTATTTGTCAGACTTCAACATGTTGTGATCTGTTTTTTTGTTTGTTTGTTTTTCTGGACGATGTGGGTAGGGTCACTGGGTTGTCCTCCTTTTTTTTTTATCTTTATTTATTCTTTTCACTTTATTCATTGGTCTTCATCTCGTTCCTTTTTTTTATTAAGACATATACAGACATATTGATATATATGTACAATACCTCTTGTCGTCGGTCAACTGCCGGCACCAAAAAAATCTGCCACCGTAGCTTCCGACGGATGCTGTTCCTTTGTATAGTCACAGAAAATTCAACGTTGATCCGGATCGGATCTCCACATATATAACACAAATTGTTATTCAGGTGTAGCCGACCTGATTGATCCACCGACGAACAAGGCGAGAAGCTACTGAAGAAGCCTGAAAAAACTTCCAGATTTTCTGTTCTCAATCAACACCTTCACCTCTCATAAGATGATTAACTGGAAAAGGATTGGATCTTGAAAATAGTAACGATCAGTCGGGTTTAATCGAACCGGAGTACCGGGTCAAGGACGAGTCACGCGAGTGGCGCCCCGGAGAGCCCATCGGGCTGAGAACTGGTGTCGAGTGAAAAGAGATGGATGTCTTCTCTCCGTCGTGCGAGTCCCTAGACGGGCTCTGGATGTAGTAAACTGGCCGATTTGGAGACGAAAGTGCCATGCTCGTCACCTCCGGGTTGGTTTTTCCATGCATCGACATTTTGCATATTTCCCTTTTTATTTTATTTTTTATTTTGGAGAGAGTGGGAAGTGATGCTTGAATTTGATTGATCTCATTAATGGCGGATTAGATGCTTTCTTGAGTTGGGGGAAGTGCAGAAAGTCCAAGGAAATACAGCACGTTGCAACTGTAATAATTGATTTCTGGTACAGAGGATCATCTATACGATGCAACTGTAGAGCATACTCTCGTTATATTACTCATTTGGTTAGAGTCGTGCTGATAACGTGTTATAAAATCGGAATATTATAGAGAGAGAATTTAGAGAGAGAATAGAGAATGATTCTCAGGTGTGATTTTCATTAATAACTGAAGTCCTATTTATAGGAAAACTTGGATAAGACAATCGTAATTACATATTTACATCAGGGGTATAATAGTCATTCACACTATATAAAAACAAAAGGGTAATTGAAATGTCACTTTCAAGGCTTATTATAACAATATCAAAATAATTTTAGATATATATCAATAATTTGATAGTTGATTAATATACCATATACATGTTTTTATAACCATTAAATATATATTTATCAAAAATAATTTCGGAATTAATACACTCCAAAAATAATACCTATAATTTTGATAGGAAAATTTTCTACTACTATTTTGAGAATCAATTATCTTTATATATATATATATATATATATATATTAACTTTATTTTCAGAACCTTGTTAAGTGCGAGAACTGCGAGAAGCACCTTTTGTACTTCTAATAATACATAATGTACATCATGTCAATGCATACAACCCCTACTATTCATAACTCCTACTATATAGTAGGCGTTTTATATATAGTAGGGGTTATCATCAGTAGGGGCTATTATAGTAAGGGTTGTATGCATTGACAAAATGTATATTATGTATTATTATGAAGATAAAGGTTTCAGACTTAATGTGATTCTCAAAATAAAGTATATATATATATATATATATATATATATATATATATATATATATATATATATATATATATATATATATATATATAGAGAGAGAGAGAGAGAGAGAGATTTAAAAGTTTTTACAAACAAAGTCACCCTAATATTTTGAATTATATATTTAACGGTCAAAATCGAATTGATTATACAATACAAAGACATTTCTTAATGTGTATGATTAAATAAAAAGCAAAACGTGAATTAAAATGTGAAAAGAATTTATATTACGTATAAGTGAATATATTGTTGATTTGGTTTTAAAAGGCTAAATAGTTGTTATTTTCTTGGTAGAAAAAGCGGGCAATGCCTCTTACAAGAGAGACCTATTAACGTTCATAGGAGATTCCTACAACATCATGTAAAAGCCAAATGCTAACGCCCTCATGCGGAGAAGCTAAAATTTGTACACCTCCAGAGAAGGAGTAAGCATAATGTGATGAAAAATCAGCAACAAAGTTACCCTCCCGATGAATATGAGAGACATCCACCGTGTCAAAGCTGCGAAAATCCTCTCGAATACCCTCCACCAAAGAGCGGCACAGAGCATTAAGCCTATGTTCTCCATTCACCATTGCAACTGCTGTCAAATTATCACTCTCTACTTGAAGTGATTTTACCCCTAAAGACAACGCATACCGAATACCATATAACATGCACCATACCTCCGCTTGTAGGATTGAGCAAGCCCCAATATTAACCACAAAACCACCTCTCTCCAAACACCACAAGAATACCTCAATACCCCACCTCCAAACGCATGGGATGTCCCTTCATACAACGAGGCATCACTATTCAATTTCAACACATCTGTGGGTGGAGCACGCCAAGACACCAGGCGGGGAACCCGGACAATGCGATAATCACCGCTTCCTACCTGTCGCTTAGCATCCTCTGTGGCTTTTGCAAGAACCCGAGATTTGGCAATGAGTGCTTGTGGCATGAGCCTCTCATTGCTAAAAAAAATTTGCAACGCTTTTTCCAAAGGTTCCAACAAACAATACCAAAAAGCATAGTCCAACGAACAACAATATCATCAACCACGCTATCTTTAAGATTATGCAAAACCTATTCAGCAAAGGATAGTTCCAAATCAAAAAAGTTCAGCCACTTACTTGGAACAAGGATGCTCTCCCACACAATTCGCGCATCATGGCAGTCGCGGAGAAGGTGAATGAGCGACTCATCATCCCTTCCACACATCCCACACATGGCATTATCGGCTAAATGTCTATGTATCCTCCAGATTCGTCATGACCCCATTATTGAGCCCGAACCAGAAGAAAGTTTTAATCTGTTGTGGCCCATATCACCTCCAAATCACATTCCAAGGGAAAGAGATAACCTCAACATCTGAAAAGTGAATACAATCATAAGCACTCTTCAAAATGAACTCACCCGAAGCGGATAACCCCCAGAAGACAGTATCATCATCTTACAAAGTAGCAGGTGGGAGAATTGTCGTGATCTGCGAAAATACATCAGTCGGGATTAGATGTTCAAAAAGACTCCATCTCCACTGACCATCTTATTCGACATAGAAGCTTAGTAGCTAGTACATGTGCGTCGGTAGGACCCTAGCAACAACCAATTCGGCTAAAGTGTTGTCAAGGCCCGAGACCTAGTTATGCACCCAACACTTCACCTTGTCTCCACGACCTATTGACCACACAATGTTACTCCACATGATATCCCAATTATGACAAACAAGACGCCACAAGGGAGAGCAACTAGTACGAGACATAAGGAAGTAATCCGATGAAGGTAGAAAATTGTACTTGGCACATAAGAGTCTCACCCACAGAGCACTCGAGTGTGTAAAGATTTCCCAGTATAACTTCATACCAAAAGCATTATTCACTGACAACATACCCCGAAGCCCTAAGCCTCCGATTCTTTTCGGTTGGTGTACTTTAGGCCATGCAACCATACTCATCTTATGTTGATCCTTCATCCCACCCCATAAGAAACGACGAGTAACCAATTCAATCTCCTCGTAAGTAGCAACCGGAATTTTGGAAGTCTGCATGGTATATAGGGGCATTGCATTAAGAACAGATTGAGACAAGGTCAGTCTACCCGCAAAGGAGATTCTGGACGCATCCCAATTACTGATTTTCTCCTCCATTTGATCCACAATATAAGCATACGTATCCTTCGTAACACATTTATGCAATAGAGAAAATCCAAGATACCTTCCTAACCTATCAAGTTCTCGAATGCACAGATGATCACGCAACCGACAACGACATGCATTGGAAATATTAAGGGAAAAAACATGTTAGCCTTTGCAAGGCTCACTTTCATACCAGAACTATCACAGAACTGCGATATCACCCTCTCTATAGCCTGCATCGTCCCATCGAAGCCTCCCCAAACAGTAAAAGGTCATCGATGAAGAATAAATGTGAGAGGGAAGGGCTATTGCTGCTAAATCTTATATGGTTTCCAGTTCCCCACATCAACTGCATTCGCAATACCATAGGCAAGACGTTCCATATAAATAGTCATGAATTGGTTTTTCTATGACGGATTGCAAGTTTCGAGGACGAAACTTATTTTAAGTGGTGTAGTATGTAATATCCGAAATTTCTACTACTGTGGTTTTATATTATTTTATCCGAGTTATGTTGTACACCATGGAATCTGTACAGCATGGATAAAATAAATGAAGGACTAAGACATCTGTATTAGTATTATTACCGCACTTGGCTGACAGTTGTATTGGAAGACATTGTGTATCGGGCTTATCGTATGAGAATGTTGTTGGAAGATGTATATGTATTCAGTATGTCGTATGTTCGTATTCTGCATGTCGAGACGTTGGAGAAGAGTTGGAAATGGCTAAGTGTAGTATTATTAGCGCACGCTAATAATCATGTATAACGCACGCTATCGTACTAGTTTAGCGCACGCTAAAGGTAAAAGGCAGCGTACACTAATACAGTCAGATCGGAAGGAATCTACGTGTGGACCAGGCCACTTTCGGCGCACGTTCTGATAGGTTAGCGCACACTATACGCATGTTGGTTAGCGCACGCTAACTGTATATCAGACGAAAAGGAATCTTATCCTCGTCAGTACTTCCAGCATGTGGGGACACGGGGGTAGGTGCTGACTGTAGCAAGTCAACTACGATTAGCGCACGCTAAGGTCCAAGAAATTACGTGCGCTAGACATTGTAATTTACGTACGTTATTGCATGGGCATTACGTACGTAAATCAGTGTACGAAGCAAAACAGTAGCCTCTGGACCACGATAGCGCACGCTACTAAGGAAAAGTAGTGCACGCTAATAACAGTCAGTATATATATGATTACAGACGTGAATTATGTTCATTCGGCTATTCCTTCCTTTATTTTGAGAGAGAGAGTTTTTAGAGAGAAGTTTGAGGTTCCAAACACTTGAGTTGATCGTCCTTAACAACATTGGAGTTTGGAAACGATTGGAAACGGATTCAACCTTGGGATTCAATCCATTTCTTCAAAGAGGTAATTACTCTTCACTTTGGGATTTCATTTTGAATTGTATATGATGTTCTTGAGTTGATAATCGTCATGTATATGAGCTGATGAGTATATGATTATGAGATGAATTACTGAGTTTTGTTGATGATATTGTTGATATGCGGATATTGATATGATTCGTGTGGTTTGGAATAGTGTTGTTCTTCTTCAAGAGATATGTTGGTTAATATCTCCCTTCATTTCGGGTTTTGATGTTGATGTTATTGTTTACTCCGTATGATGATGAACATGCAAGTGATTATGATTCTTGGTGTATATGATATGATTAAGAAGACTATATGTTGAAATGTTAGTGGAAATAAGATTTGGACACTTGTTTGGAAAGTAATGTGTATAAGGTTCGACTTTGGAAAATCACCACCAATTCTTGAAAACTCCAAAAATTCTGAAACATAACAGTATAATAGAGCATCGAGTTAGCTTTCTAATGGTTCAAACGGTGAGTTAATTGGAGTCCGGATGAGTGAGTTATGCTCAAAATGGCAAGAACTATACTGTCTGTATTCTGGGAACAGGTAGCGCACGCTATTGTTGAAGTTAGCGTACGCTAACATGCCTGGGCGTATAAAAACGTAAAACAGTCGGGAATTTTATTTCCCAACCCATCCTACACGATCCCCTTTCATCCCAAATCACCCAAACTCGATTTTTAACCACTAAACCTCAGCTTTTGAGTTGGTTTATCAAGTGATAACATCTAGGAAAGCTTGGAACAAGGATTATAACATCATTATTGATTCTTTCGCCGGATTAAAAGTAATTGGATTGAACTCTAATATTTTGGCTAGTTTGAGATTCTTGATATATTTTGGTGGTTTAGTTCGTATCGATGGCTAGAATCATATAATGTTGAAGGATATATATATGTTTGTGATTATGTTCTTCGTGTTCTTGATGTGGTTAGTGTTCGTTGATTGATGATTCGAATATACCTTTGAATTCCGCCTTCAAAGTGTTTGATTGAAGTTTTGAAAGAGAAATTGATTGGAATATTTCGGTTAAGTTTGTATACTCGCCTTATCGAATCGATATGTGGGCTTTGTGGAATCATGGGAATGAATTCGTAATTGTTTGAGTTAGATTGTTCGAACTTGTGTTTAATCGAGATATTTTGGAATCGTTGGGTTTGTGGATTAGTTATATCGATTGTTGATTGTTATCGAATATGTGTTAAATCGATTATTGTAATAGGTTGAGATTATTGATCGATGTTTAGAACCATGCTTTGCGGTTGTATTCAAGAATGTTCGTAGATTGCTTTGATCAGGGCCGAGGGATATGTAGACGACGGCAAGGAATTGGTAACGGCTTCATTAGTATCGAGGTAAGTTATTACTTGCTCAGTTTATAATATTTAATGAATGGTTTCAGTTTCATTCGTTTATAATTCGTATAGCAATGCTTATAAATCGTAATCATAGGAGATTTGGAATTATAGGTTGTATTCGAGTTTTGGAAATTTAAATCATAATGTATATGATTTACAATTGTCGTTGGTATACTTGTTATCGAGGATACATCATGGTATTGACGAAAACGTGAATTATCTACCGTCTGTGATGTTTTGGATCGGTGAATATTCAGAATAATGGTTCGTGATGGTTTAGACATTGAGATCGTTCTCGAAGGACTCGAGGCAAGTACTCTAATCATTTTTATCATTTATGTCGATCATGTCGTGGTACATTCGTGTATCGTTGTTGTCATGCATTTGTGCATTGTTGTTGTCGTGTATTGTGTACTGTTGTTTTGTGCAGTTGTGCATTGTTGTCATATGTCCACCTCGTGTTGGTCCGACGGGATCATCGGGGGATCTATGCTAGCGCGCGCTGGATCATCGAACAGGTTTTTCCACCACGGTTGGTCTGACGGGGTCATCGTGGGATCTAGGCAGTGAACGCTGGATCATCGGATTGCCATGTATTGTTGTTGTGCATATGTATATTATGGGTTTGCTATAAGTATACATTGTCGTTATTGTTGTGATCATATTGACGTTGTCATATGAGTATGCATTTGTAGGTCTTGTGTTAGGACCATGTCCGTATGTTATGTTGATCTGATCTCGGATTAGACTGACGTGATTGTCATGGTATTTCGTATCTTGAGGTATGTTTCGTATTTCCTTGGTACTTGTCTTTGATGGACAATCGATTATCATATTGGAATTGTCGATGTTATCCGATGGATTGAATTGGCCAGAGTTGGTATAATTTCCGTATCGCGAGTTATGATAATGTTTTGAGAACCTTTAGTATTGTTGAGATACCATACAGATATTTCGGTATTATCTTAATGTGTTGTTAAGGATACGAATCGTGGATTCTCGTAAAGTTACGACGGTAAGATTACATTGGTCGTATTCTTACTTAGTATTTCCATTGATATGTAATTATTGACGAGATGTGATGGTTATCATTGTTGGATATTATGGCTGACCCTGTTGTGAGCTTTCTTTTTAGGTTCTTGGATTATCAAGCTTGTAGCGGTCGTGGAGAGATGAACTTCCCGTAGGATACTGGCAAGGGCATGTATTTGTGTTTTGAGTTTCTGATCAGTTGTTGTATTCCGCTGCTAGAGTATTTTAATTGTTTGTCTTTATCCTCTGCGTGAGTATTTTTAAATGGCCTTTTGGTATCCGGTAACTTAGGTTACTTTGGCAATCATTTTCTAAATCTATTCTGTCGGTACGTGTAAGCGATAGCTTAACGTATGTTTTTAAACTGTTGAGTTTTGGCATTTTGGGCCTTGTGGTTTCAAATTAGATTCTACGACGGTTTTGATAAACGGATTTTATTAAGTCTTTGTGCATTTTTAAAAGACAGTACCGTCGTTAGCCTCGTGGGCATTTGTAAATGTTTGCGAAAATTTCCTTCAGCCTTGTGGGTTCCATCTCGGGGCCCACGGCGCTGTAATATTCCCGGTCGGATCTGGGGGTGTTACAGGTGGGACCCTAGCAACAACCAATTCGGCTAAAGTGTTGTCAAGGCCCGAGACCTAGTTATGCACCCAACATTTCACCTTGCTCCACGACCTATTGACCACACAATGTTACTCCACATGATATCCCAATTATGACAAACAAGACGCCGCAGGGGAGAGCAACTAGTACGAGACATAAGGAAGTAATCCGATGAAGGTTGAAAATTGTACTTGGCACATAAGAGTCTCACCCAGAGAGCACTTGAGTGTGTAAAGATTTCCCAGTATAACTTCATACCAAAAGCATTATTCACTGACAACATACCCCGAAGCCCTAAGCCTCCGATTCTTTTCGGTTGGTGTACTTTAGGCCATGCAACCATACTCATCTTATGTTGATCCTTCATCCCACCCTATAAGAAACGACGAGTAACCAATTCAATCTCCTCGTAAGTATCAACCGGCATTTTGGAAGTCTGCATGGCATATAGGGGCATTGCATTAAGAACAGATTGAGACAAGGTCAGTCTACCCGCAAAGGAGATTCTGGACGCATCCCAATTATTGATTTTTTTCCTTCATTTAATCCACAATATAAGCATACGTATCCTTCGTAACACATTTATGCAATAGAGAAAATCCAAGATACCTTCCTAACCTATCAAGTTCTCGAATGCGCAGATGATCACGCAACCGACAACGACATGCATTGGAAATATTAAGGGAAAAAACATGTTAGTCTTTGCAAGGCTCACTTTCATACCAGAACTATCACAGAACTGCGAGATCACCCTCTCTATAGCCTGCATCGTCCCATCAAAGCCTCCCCAAACAGTAAAAGGTCATCGACGAAGAATAAATGGGAGAGGGAAGGGCTATTGCAGCTAAATCTTATATGGTTTCCAGTTCCCCACATCAACTGCATTCGCAATACCATAGGCAAGACATTCCATATAAATAGTCATGAATTGTGTTGTCCTTACTGTCCTTTTCATGGAGGATGTCAGTGCCGGGCAGGTAGATACTTAGCTAGTAATATTAGAAACCATGAGGTGGTTCTCATTCACGAGATTGTTGACAACTGCTTGAATAGTTCTCAAATCAGATATGTCTGGTGTTGTTGCCCGAAATATTTATCCGAAGATTAAATACTGCTGGAATGGACGGAAAAAAAACAAGGTTGCGAGAGCACTTCCGAGAGAATATGAATAAACACAAGATTTGCCGTTTTTGTTAGGCCCAGGCTTGAATGCTCTCGCGAGATGTTATTAATACAAATATTCGTGGATACAAGTATTAATGTGAGAATCTAAGTACAATGAGTGTAAAAAGATCCTGTTAATCCAGCTCTTGAGCGAAGCCTTGGTGTTCTTCGTCCCTGCCGATCGTCTTCTGCATGAGAGAGGCGGAGAGGGAAGAATGAAACGAGAGATAGCTGTTGCCAAGAGTAGGAGAAAGCCAAGTTGTGAGTATTGCTTCTGTATTGTGCTTGAAATAGCCGGAGACAGAGAGTTTGGGCTTCAGAGAGCAAAAATTCGGTCCCTGGACGAGTGCAGGCTGCCTTCTATTTATAGGGGCTGAGGAGCCTTGTTTCCTAGCGGGCAATCGTCTTCCGGCCAATATAATAGTGGGGCGATCGTCCTTAAGGCCACATGGGTCGGCACTTAAAGTCCAAGGCAATGGCGGCCACCAGGCGGTCCAATGGGGAGCCAAAGACGCTGCTCGAGTTATCACACGGGCGGTCCCACGGACACCTTTCGGCGGGCCTGTCGGCTGGTGGACGGATGCTGACAGGCTGTGGTCAACGATCCGTGAAATGCGGATCTTATCTCGGCGCTGCACGTGGGTTTTGTCCTGGGCCTTGGCCTTTGCCGACTGGATGATCATCGTCTTCGATCGGCATGATGCGGTCGGCATTAATCGGTCACCAAGGGTCGGCATCGGTCGGTCACCAGGGGTCTATCGGCAAGTGCCGAGAGATGATCTTCTGGTCGTCGGCCGCCAGGAGTCGATCGCCAAGTATCGAGGGACGATCGTTTTAGATGTCGATCGCTCGGCACCGGGACTTGTCCTGGGACCTTCGGTCGGCCGATCTATCTCGGCTGCTCGGCAATGGCCAGGTCGCCCGATCTCCGAGGCGATCGCCGGTTGGCGAGTATAATTCTCGACACAACATCTGGCAATTACATAAAAAGGTGGACTGCTTCTCCTATGTCACAAATGGTGAGGAGAATAGCCTTGGCAAGCTTGTGGAGAGCTGTTTGGCATCCTCGGGAGTTGACAGTATGTTCACTATCACTGTTGGCAAAGAAAATTCAGGTGATGTGGGTGTATCGTTGTTAAGGTTGTTTTATGCTTGGCACCGACGGAGCCATCGTGTCACTCATGTGTCAACAGTGTCAGAATCTCCTCTTCAATTGGGATCAAGGATTCTGGTCGATATTTTCGATTATTGTTCTGAGCTAAGTAAGTCAACATACTCACTAGGCAAGCACTGGAGGCTAAGCAATATGTTTAAGGCGTTGAAATTGAGTGTTGTTAAGGTCACTGTGGATACACGGAACATCAAGCTTGTGGATTGCCTTGTTCTTACTGTCTGTTTCATGGATGATGTCGACGAAGGGCAGTTAGATACTGAATTGGTGGGATTTTTTCCTATTGAAAACCTCGAGATTGTTCGCATTCAGGACAGTGTGTACAACTGCTTGAATAGTTATAGAGTGAGAGATGCCTGGCAATTACATAAGAAGGTTGGCAATGTTACAAATGCTGAAGAGAATAGCCTCGGAAAGCTTGTCGAGGACTGTTTGGGGGTTTTCAATATTGACAGTTTGTTCACCATCACCATTGGCAAAACAAGTTCTGGTGATGTGGGTGCTGTGACGTTAAAGGTGTCTCTGGCAGACAAGGTTTCCACTATTACCATTGATAGTACAAATGATGCGGTTTCTAAGCCTTGAGGTTGTTTGCCACTTGGCACCTACTAGGACATCGTGTCACTCATGTGTCACCGGTATCGTACGTAGAATCTGTTCGTAACTTGGGATCGAGGATTGTGGATGCATTTACATTTGGCAGCGGTTGGCCAACGGTGAGTGAGGTAGAGAATTTGGTTACCGCCTCTTAATTTTTATAGACTTGTGTTCTTCGATTCTAGACTTAAGTTTACTACTTGACTTGCCTCATCTTTGAATTCAGTATGTTTTGAGGCTACATATAATTTCATGTTGGTATAATGATTGGTAATATTACCACACTTCTGTACGTCATAGGACAGTTTATAGCTTGGTAGAACTGATTTGCACTTGTTTAAAACCTTGTGATTTTCACTTGGTAAGGTTTTTAACGAGGCGACCTATGAGAACATCCATACAATGATACGTTGTACTTCTGTTCAACTTAGACCAAGAGGTATTTTTCCCACTGGGTTTTTCCTTGATATAGTTGTGAGGGCAACTTGGCATCCGACTCCTATGATTTGAGGTACTCATCAGAGGGAGTCGTTATGTATACATCAGGGGGAGTATACATGACATGTTATCTTGGTGCGTTGCAATCTTTTCCTCATCAAGCCTTTATTTTTCCCATGGGGTTTTGTTTTGGCTTGGAATAGGTTTTTACGAAGGCAACATCTTCTGCACCATTGTTGTATTAGTGCTCGACACAGGGGGAGTGTTCCGGGAATTATTATTCCCGTTATGTGTCTTACCTAATACTGGTTGTAGATACATAGATGGAAGGTTCTAGATCCTTCTAGAGGTAGTAGGATCCTATTAGATGTCTTACCTTATCTAGGAATCCTATGTATGGAAGGACTCTCATTGTAATGCCTATATAAAGGCCCCTCTATCAGTGTTATGAATACAATTGATTGACTCGTATTTACAGTCTTTTACTTTCTCCTGAAACAGTTATTTTTTTTTGGTAGAAAAAGCGGGCAATGCCCGTTACAAGAGGGACCTATTAACGTTTATAGGAGATTCCTACAACATCATGTAAAAGCCAAATGCTAACGCTCTCACGCGGAGAAGCTAAAATCTGTACACCTCTAGAGAATGAGTAAGCATAATGTGATGAAAAATCAGCAACAAAGTTACCCTCGTGATGAATATGAGAGACATCCACCCCGGCCCGGCCCAGGGCCCAACCCCAAAAAGGGCCAAAAATTTTTATTTTTTACCACCCTATTCAATACCTGGCCCAAAACTGAAAAAAAGTACATACCCATTTAAAATTAGTGTGTTTGCGTATAAAAAAACAACAATAAAATTGGGCAAGTTTGTTTCCACTTTCCAATTTTGTCATTTAAATATTAAAGTTGGGCAAGATTATTTCTACTTTTCACTTTGGGAGCAACTCCAAATTAATTTTGGTACTCTCTCCTCTTTCCAGCAATTCCATTCAATTAGTTATATAATATGCAAGTTTAATAGTTTACATAACCTTAAATTGTGCTTTTGGTTGTGTTTATTCCTCTAATGCCTTTATTTCGAAAGAAAGGGAAAAAATGAAATAAGAGAAATGAAAAATTAGGAATTAGGGACGTTTTAATGCTATGGAATTAGGAATATGTGGTTTTGTTTCTAATTCTATGCTAATGGTACGAAAAATTATTTATTGGTTGGTTGTTGTGTTGCCTTGTTCTCATGCTAGAAATATGTCGTTTTGTTTCTATGATTCCCCTTCGGTTTGGTTTTATCATCCAAGTGTTTGTACTCTTCGTTATTTCTTGCAATGAATTAGGATGGAGTACTATTTCCTTGATGGTGTTTCCCTTTAGGAGGATTTGATACCACAAAATTTTAATGAGACTCATTAAACATTACTCCATTTTGATTTTTAAAAAATAATTTTGACGTACATTAAATTAAATAAAGAGGCAAATTTATCAAACTCCGCCTAGGGCCAACGAAATGTGAGGACCGACCCTGCATCCACCGTGTCAAAGCTGTGAAGATCCTCTCGAATACCCTCCACCAAAGAACGGCACAGAGCATTAAGCCTATGTTCTCCATTCACAATTGCAACTGCTGTCAAATTATCACTTTCTACTTGAAGTGATTTTACCCCTAAAGACAACACATACCGAATACAATATAACATGCACTATACCTCCGCTTGTAGGATTGAGCAACCCCAATATTAACCACAAAACCACCTCTCTTCAAACACCACAAGAATACCTCAATACCCCACCTCCAAACGCATGGGATGTCCCTTCATACAACGAGGCGTCACTATTCAATTTCAACACATCTGTGGGTGGAGCACGCCAAGGGACCAGGCGGGGAACCCGGACAATGCAATCACCGATTCCTGCCTATCGCTTAGCATCCTCTGTGGCTTTTGCAAGAACCCGAGATTTGGCAATGAGTGCTTGTGGCATGAGCCTCTCATTGCTAAAAAAATTTGCAACGCTTTTTCCAAAGGTTCCAACAAACAATACGAGGATCGGTGAGAAGGATGATGGAAGACGAATGATACTAATCACACAAAGGCCATTTTTGGGTGCAGTCAGTCGGAGTTTGTTGCATAGTCTTTCCGCTGTCGTACTTTTGTTATGAGTATATTTTACCCTTCCATGGGTATGAGTCGAGATAGAAATGTGTATATTTTTTGACTTGTATGTTAGTGATGAAAGACCAAATCGGTCTATTGGTTCATTCTTTTAATTAGGTTGGTATGTAATGTAATGTGTTGTTTCGATGTCTAGCCCATGGATCCTCACGGAGAGGGTCTGCGGCGTGTAATATTCCCGGTTTGATTCTGGAGGTGTTACATCACCTCCAAATCACATTCCAAGGGAAAGAGATAACCTCAACATCCGAAAAGTGAATAAAATCATAAGCACTCTTCAAAGTGAACTCACCCGAAGCGGATAACCCCCAGAAGGCAGTATCATCATCTTACAAAGCAGCAGGTGGGAGAATTGCCGCGATCTTCGAAACTGCATTAGTCGGGATTAGATGTTCAAAAAGACTCCATCTCCACTGACCATCTTCTTCGACATAGAAGCTCAGTAGCTGGTACATGTGTGCCGGTGGGACCCTAGAAACAACCAGTTCGGCTAAAGTGTTGTCAAGGCCCGAGGCCCAGTTATGCACCCAAAACTTCACCTTGTCTCCACGACCAATTGGCCACACAATGTTACTCCACATGATATCCCAATTATGACAAACAAGACGCCACAGGGGAGAGCAACTAGTACGAGACATAGGGAAGTAATCTGATGAAGATTGAAAATTGTACTTGGCACATAAGAGTCTCACCCAGAGAGCACTTGAGTGTGTAAATATTTCCCAGTATAACTTCATACCGAAAGCATTATTCACTGACAACATATCCCGAAGTCCTGAGCCTCCGATTCTTTTCGGTTGGTGTACTTTAGGCCATGCAACCATTCGTCCCACCCCATAAGAAACGACGAGTAACCCATTAAATCTCCTCGTAAGTGGCAACCGGCATTTTGGCAGTCTGCATGGTATACAGGGGCATTGTAGTAAGAACAGATTGAGACAAGGTCAGTCTACCCGCGAAGGAGATTCTATCCGCGTCCCAATTACTGATATTCTCCTTCATTTGATCCACAATATAAGCATACGTATCCTTCATAACACGTTCATGCAACAGATAAAATCCAAGATACCTCATAACCTATCAAGTTCTCGAATGCGCAGATGATCACGCAACCGACAACGATATGTATTTGATTACGGGAAAAAACATGGTAATCTTTGCAAGGCTCACTTGCAACTATCACAGAACTACGAGACCACCCTCTCTATAGCCTGCGCCATCCCCATCGAAACCTCCCCAAACAGTAAAAGGTCATCAGCGAAGAATAAATGGGAGAGGGAAGGGCCATTGCTGCTAATCTTATATGGTTTCCAGTCCCCCACATCAACTGTATTCGCAATACCATGGGCAAGACGTTCTATACAAATAGCCATAAATAGTGTTGTCCTTACTGTCCTTTTCGTGGAGGATGCCAATGCCGGGCAGGTAGATACTCAGGTAGTCATTATTATCCCTATTGGAAACCATGAGGTGGCTCTCATTCACGAGATTATTGACAACCGCTTGAATAGTTCTAGAATCAGAGATGTCTGGCAATTACATAAAAAGGTGGACTGCTTCTCCTATGTCACAAATGGTGAGGAGAATAGCCTTGGCAAGCTTGTGGAGAGCTGTTTGGCATCCTCGGGAGTTGACAGTATGTTCACTATCACTGTTGGCAAAGAAAATTCTGGTGATGTGGGTGTATCGTTGTTAAGGTTGTCTGATATTGAGAGGGCTACACTTTGACCATTCATAGTAAATATGTGGCTTCTGAGTACTTAAGGTTGTTTTATGCTTGGCACCGACGGAGCCATCGTGTCACTCGTGTCAACGGTGTCAGAATCTCCTCTTCAGTTGGGATCAAGGATTCTGGTCGATATTTTCGGTTATTGTTCTGAGCTAAGTAAGTCAACATACTCACTAGGCAAGCACTGGAGGCTAAGCAATATGTTTAAGGAGTTGAAATTGAGTGTTGTTAAGGTCACTGTGGATACACTTAACATCAAGCTTGTGGATTGCCCTGTTCTTACTGCCTGTTTCATGGATGATGTCGACGACGGATAGTGAGATACTGAATTGGTGGGATTTTTTCCTGTTGAAAACCTCGAGGTTGCTCACATTCAGGACAGTGTGTACAACTGCTTGAATAGTTATAGAGTGAGAGATGCCTGGCAATTACATAAGAAGTTTGGGAATGTTACAAATGCCGAAGAGAATAGCCTCAGCAAGCTTGTCAAGGACTGTTTGGGGGTTTTCAATATTGACAATTTTTGGCAAAGCAAGTTCTGGTGATGTGGGTGCTGTGACGTTAAAGATGTGTGATGCTGACAAGGTTTCCACTATTACCATTGATAGTGCAAATGATGCGGTTTCTGAGTCCTTGAGGTTGTTTTCCGCTTGGAACCCACTAGGACATCGTGTCACTCATGTGTCAACGGTGTCGGAGGTAGAATCTGTTCGTAACATGGGATCGAGGATTGTAGATGCATTTACATTTGGCAGCGGCTGGCCAACGGTGAGTGAGGTTGAGAATTTGGTTACCCTCTCTTATAGACTTGTGTTCTTCGATTCTAGACTTAAGTTTACTACTTGACTTGCCTCATCTTTGGATTCAGTATGTTTTGAGGCTACATATAATTTCATGTTGGTATAATGATTGGTAATATTACCACACTTCTGTACGTCATAGGACAGTTTATAGCTTGGTAGAACTGATTTGCACTTGTTTAAAACCTTGTGATTTGCATAGGGTATGGACCCTGCAAGTAAGTCAGCAGCAGCTTCCCCTTTACAGTCCACGGTCACGCATGCACTTAGTCATGTGGATGAGCAGTTCAATTTGTTTTTGAAAGAATTCCTCCCCGACTACGAAATCAAGAAGATGGTGGCACATGATAAAGCAACGATACACATGATAAAGAAAGAAAATTCAATTATGGTTCATTCAAGTCTGTTAAAAATTTGGCCCAAATGATTATTTTTAATATGGGCCGGTATTTTTGCAGCCCGGCCCAGATGAATTAAAACCCATTCCCCCCGGCTCCTTGATCTCATCCGTTGGATTGAGGGTTGACCTATCCCTACCGTTGGTCCCTTATATTTATTCCCCCCGTAACCCTAGCCTCACTTCTCTCGGTTTTTTCTCTCTCCCCTCACCTATCCGCCGACTGCCATGGAAAGGATTTTCTTACCTTCCTTCTCCTCGGCTTCGCGGTCCCGATTTGGAAGGGGATCGAAACCCATATCAGTTTTTGATATGATTGGATTCGATCCTCCGAAAATCCGTGGCTTCTCCCGGTTGGCGTTTTGCCTATTTAAGGCCGGCGATCTGGGCATGAGAGAGAGGCACGAAAAATAAAACCTAATTTTTCTAAGTGAGGAAAAATCGATTTGTGTTTTCTTGGTGAAAATTTTTCTGAGTGAAAAGTTTCTTGAGGCGATTTGGGGGGGTTTTCGGGAATACTTGAAACCAGCCGGGGTTGTTGGATTTGTTAAATGCAGGTTCTTTGGCCGCGGATACGCACGGAGCCTTGGACGCGGGTACTGGATAGTGGAGGACTGAGCCGAGGCCAAGTTCAGGTCGACTCACACCACCGTCTACCTTTTGTTGTTTCGGATCTCTGTGATCCGTTTCGGTTTGGTTTCTGGCACTTTTTATATCTGTTCTTTGTGTTAATCTATTTTTGGGTTAATTAGTTTTTCCCGTTACTATTTCGTGTATTTTGTTGTTCCCAAGTTTGTTGTGTAATTCGTTCATCTCCGGAATTTATTTGTAATTTGTTTACTACGTTGTTGTGTAATCGTCTATGTATTCCGAATAGTTTCCCCACAGTGGTATCGGAGACCTCTAAAAGGGGTTTCTATTCGGAAGGGCATACGGGTTCCGGCCGAGGGATCCGCTCAGGTATCACTTTCCATACTCTCTCTTAAATTCGGTATGTTGGTCTGCTGCCCTTCGTTTTTTATTTTCGCTTCCGTCTGCTTCTGTCTTGGTGACTGTGATTGCTTCGGTTTTTTGATACCTTGTGTTGAGACTGTTGAAATCGCTATCTCTGGGCATACCAAACCCCCTTGCCTGGACCGTAAGTGTTCCTCGGATCTTGTGGGGGCTTCGGGATACGATTCCAGCTCGTATCATCTTTTAAAAATCTGGTGTGATTTTTTTTAAACTGTGTGTTATCTGTGTGATATTTGCTATTCGACTCCAGCTCACTTCATTTCAAAATCTAGTGTGATTTTGTTCTTTGTGGTATCTTCGTGATATTTATCTGTCACCTCTGTTTTTTCAGTTTTATTAGTACCTTGTGCTGGTATTTTAAAAACCTTGTGTGATTTTTTACAAATACTAAAATGGGTTCTCTAACTTCATTTACAATGGCGTCTTTTGACGGCAAAGGAGATTTTAGAATTTGGCAACAGAAAATGAAATCTATACTTGTCCAACAAAAATGTTTTAAAGCCATTGAAGGTACTTTCCCATCCGATGTGTCTTCTGAAAAACGAGAGGAATTAATTGAGTTTGCTCATTCTTCTATAATCTTGAACCCGTGCGATTCGTGATTAGACGAATAGGCGTAATCGATAATGCAAAACATCTTTGGGATAAACTTGAGGAAACGTTCTTCAAAAATCTTTGCCAAATAAATTATTCCTCCTCGAAAAGTTTTTCCGTTACAAGCTGGATTTGAATAAAGATATTGATGGCAATCTTGATACCTTTACAAAGTTAGTACAAGATATAAAACAAACTGGTGATAAAAACATTGATGATTATTCCCCTATCGTGCTCTTGAATGCTATCCCAGATGCTTATAATGATGTGAAATCTGCCATTAAGTATGGTAGGGATTCTGTGACCTTAGATACTGTTATAAGTGGCTTGAAGAGTAAGGAATTAGACTTGAAAGTTAATAAGGTCCCTAAACCGGTTTCTGATGTCAATTTTGTAAGGTCTAAACCACACCTTAAAAAGAAACAGTTTATCAAAACTGATCCCGAAAAGTCTAATAAGAAAAAGGGGCAATGGAAGGATAAATCCAAGTTCCGGCCTAAAAATCGCAAATGCTATAACTGTGGTGAATCTGGTCATTATATACAAGAATGCACCAAACCTAAAAAGAATTTGCCAAATGATCAGGCTAACTTTACTGCTGGGGATGTCTTTACAGTTATTGATAATTTGCATCTTTCTGTGAATTATGTGCTTTCTGGTCTAAGTGAAAATGAATGGTTGCTGGATTCTGGATGCACTCACCATATGACACCTTATAAACAGCATTTTACGAGTTATACTAATCTTGGTGATTGGTATGTGTATATGCCTGATAAAATGAAACGGGTTGTGGCCGGGGTTGGGAATGTTTGTTTGAAATTTGCTGATGGTACTCAATTTACTTTAAAAAATGTCAGACATATTCCCGATTTATCTAACAATTTGATATCTTGTACTACTTTGGAAGATGAGGGTCTTAGGAGTTCATGGGGAAATGGTTATATGAAAATTTGCAGAGGTTCCTTAATGTTGTTTAAAGGAATCCGGAAATTTAATTTATATATTTGCCAAACTGAAATTGCTGCATGTTCCAACCTGGTTTGTGCGGATAAAACCGAATTATGGCATAATAGGTTAGGACATATGAGCATGAAGGGATTAGATATCTTGCATAAACAAAAGTGTTTTTGGAAAAGATAAAATCTCTAAGTTGTCTTTCTGTGACTCTTGCATGTATGGCAAACAACATAAAACCCAATTTCCGAAACCTCCCAATTCCCCTGATCCTGTTTTTGAAAAATCTGGTAAGAGTTCCAATGTGCTTGATTATGTTCATGCTGATGTTTGGGGTCCTGCCAGTGTCCCGACTCATGGGAGAAACCGTTACTTCTTGTCAATCATTGATGATTATTCAAGGAAAGTTTTCGTTTTTCTACTCAAACTGAAATCTGATGTGTTCGAAAAATTTCAAACTTGGAAGACCTTAGTGGAAAATCAAACCGGAAAACGGATTAAAAAGATAAGGACCGACAACGGTCTTGAATTTTGCAATACTCAGTTTGATACTATGTGTTCCGAAAATGGCATCCTTAGGCATAAGACAGTTCCATACACCCCTCAACAGAACGGGGTGGCTGAGCGGATGAACCGAACCCTCCTTGAAAAGGTTAGGGCTATGCTCGCCACTTACGGGTGTCCAAAAGTTTTTGGGGTGAGGCTCTTTTAATCGCGCCTATCTTATAAATAGATCACCTTCTATACCTCGAATGGTAATTATCCCAGTCCGTGGTCGTCATGCTGTTGATTTTTCAAACATTCGTGTGTTTGGTTGTGCTGCTTATGTGCATCAAAATGTTGATAAACTTGAGCCTAGGTCCTTGAGATGTGTTTTTCTTGGATATACTGATGGTATTAAGGGTTATCGATTATGGGTCAGATCTGAACCCGGGTTGAAAGTGATCACTAGTAGGGATGTGGTGTTTAATGAAACTGAATTTCCTTGTCTTAATAATCCTCTACCTGCTCCTGTGTTAGGCTGAAAATACTCCCCACTGCTCTGATTAGGGTGGAGCATCTTAGTGATAATGAGTTACCTGCTGAATCTGATAATATGGAAAATCCTGAAATCTCTAATGATCAACCTGATAATCAATCTGAAAATGGAGACGAATCTGAATTTGTTCCTGATTTGTCAGCTTATCAACTAACTAGGGATAGGTCTAGAAGAAATGTTAGAAGACCTATACATTTAGATGATTTCCACATGGCTTCTCTTGCTTTCAATGTGTTTGATATGCTTGATGGAAATGAACCTAAATCTTACAATGATGCTCTGTTGTCTGATAAATCAAATGAATGGTTAAGTGCAATGAATGAAGAAATGACATCCTTGCATGCTAATAATACTTGGAAACTTGTTCCAAAACCTAAGAACTGTTCTTTGATTGATTGTAAGTGGTTATTTAAAGTCAAAAAGGATGAGGATGACATCAGATTCAAAGCAAGGTTAGTAGCTAAAGGTTTCACTCAGCGTGAAGGTATTGACTATACCGAAATTTTTGCACCCGTAGTTAAATTCACCACTGTTCGCATCATGCTTGCATTAGTTGCACATCATAATTGGGAGATGAAACAATTAGATGTTAAAACGGCATTTTTGCATGGTGAATTAAAAGAAACCATCTACATGAAACAACCGTAAGGTTTTATAGATGTTAACCATCCTGATTATGTGTGCTTGCTGAATAAAACCTTATATGGCCTGAAGCAGTCCCCTAGAGAATGGAACAAGAAATTTAATGATTGCATGCTGTCCTTGAAATTCTGCCGAAGTGCATATGATCCATGTCTTTATTTCAAGATTGATTGTGATGTTCCTATGTTTCTACTTATTTATGTAGATGATATGCTCTTGATAAGTTCATGCATTAAATCTATTAATCATGTCCAAAATCGCTTAGGTGAACAATTTGACATGAAATACTTGGGGGATGCTAAAAGGATTTTAGGCATGAATATCGTTCGGGATAGATCGAAAGGCACTTTATTTCTAAATCAGTCCTCTTACATTGGTAAAATTCTGGAAAAATTTTCTATGACTGATGCAAAATCTGTTGGTGTGCCACTGGCTTCTCATTTCTTATTATCCAAAACTCAGTCACCAAAAACGGAATCTGAAATTCAAGAAATGAGATCTATCCCATATGCTAATGCTATTGGATCTGTCATGTACCTTATGGTCAGTACCAGACCAGATATCGCTTATGCTGTGAGCTGTTTAATTAGGTATATGGCCAATCCTGGGAAGCCTCATTGGGAGGCTCTTAAGTGGTTACTTCGGTACTTGAAAATTGCATTCGATGGACTTGTGTTTTCTAAATCTAATGATGGGGTTAACCTTAAAGGTTATGTTGATTCTAATTATGCCAATGATCGGGATGAATGTAAGTCCACAACTTCATATGTGTTTACCTTGTGTGGCTCATGCATTTCTTGGAAATCTCAACTTCAGCATATAGTTACTTTGTCTACTACCGAAGCTGAATATATTGCCACTAGTGAAGCCTTTAAAGAGGCTATTTGGTTGAAAGGTTTACTTAATGAAATTGGTGTTCTTCGTGACAATGTTGTGATCTTTTCTCGATACCAATCTAGCATACACTTGTGCAGAAATCCTGTTTTCCATGATCGTACAAAGCATATTGACGTCAGGCGACATTTCATCCGTGATATAGTCGAAAAGGGCATAATTGATTTGAAGAAAATCCCGTCCCAGTCTAACCCTGCAGATATGGGCACGAAGTGCCTACCGGTCGAGAAAGTCAGATCTTGCAAGTCGATACTAAATATCGACTCCTTCAACTGAAGACTCTCCAGTCTTCCTTCTCGCTATCTTTGTGATAGCTTTTCTAGTTTTCTCTGTGATTCCTAGTTTTTTCCTTTCTTAGTGATTGTTTAATGTCTTTATACTTGTACTAACTTTGTGTGGTGTGCAGGTGGTGTGACGCTCGGCGATGATGACCTCCCTATCAAGAGAGTACCCCGATGGCTCATTTGGTCCGGGTGGAGATTTGTTAAAAATTTGGCCCAAATGATTATTTTTAATATGGGCCGGTATTTTTGCAGCCCGGCCCAGATGAATTAAAACCCATTCCCCCCGGCTCCTTGATCTCATCCGTTGGATTGAGGGTTGACCTATCCCTACCGTTGGTCCCTTATATTTATTCCCCCCCCCCCCAACCCTAGCCTCACTTCTCTCGGTTTTTTCTCTCTCCCCTCACCTATCCGCCGACTGCCATGGAAAGGATTTTCTTACCTTCCTTCTCCTCGGCTTCGCGGTCCCGATTTGGAAGGGGATCGAAACCCATATCAGTTTTTGATATGATTGGATTCGATCCTCCGAAAATCCGTGGCTTCTCCCGGTTGGCGTTTTGCCTATTTAAGGCCGGCGATCTGGGCATGAGAGAGAGGCACGAAAAATAAAACCTAATTTTTCTAAGTGAGGAAAAATCGATTTGTGTTTTCTTGGTGAAAATTTTTCTGAGTGAAAAACCCTTTCTGAGTGAAAAGTTGCTTGAGGCGATTTGGGGGGGTTTTCGGGAATACTTGAAACCAGCCGGGATTGTTGGATTTGATCGTCTGGGTTGCTGGCCGCGGATACGCACGGAGCCTTGGACGCGGGTACTGGATAGTGGAGGACTGAGCCGAGGCCAAGTTCAGGTCGACTCACACCACCGTCTACCTTTTGTTGTTTCGGATCTCTGTGATCCGTTTCGGTTTGGTTTCTGGCACTTTTTATATCTGTTCTTTGTGTTAATCTGTTTTCGGGTTAATTAGTTTTTCCCGTTACTATTTCGTGTATTTTGTTGTTCCCAAGTTTGTTGTGTAATTCGTTCATCTCCGGAATTTATTTGTAATTTGTTTACTACGTTGTTGTGTAATCGTCTATGTATTCCGAATAGTTTCCCCACAAAGTCGGTAAGAGACCTCAAACCAAGAAAAAACTACACTGTTTAGTTCCATTTCAAGGCTGATGATCTAAGGCATAATTGATAAGAATGACCATTTGGTGGAAATATATAAGAACATAAGCTGGGGGTGCTCGACAGATGCATCGTTTTCTTTCTCTACTTTCAAGTCGTTCTCGAGCAGGAAGTACGTTCAAATTGATCATTAAGATATCATCTTCCTTGATATACGTTTGTTTTAAATCGAAAATTCCTCGCTCCTATTTTTCATATGTACCTCCACATCACGATCTTTTTTCTTTTCTCTTTTTCTTTTTTCATATTAAACGTAGTTATAGTTTTTCTAGTCCAAACAACTCAGTTTGTCTCGGGTCAGAGATCAAGAACTGCGTCCAAATTTATCAATAGAATTATTATCTTCTTTAATTAATTTATTTATTTTTTAATATATGTTCCTTCAGCCCCTTCTCTCGCTGATCAACTGTAATGTTCTGAATTTCCGAGCAGTGTTTTATTTATGATTTTATTGGAATATTGATATTATGAATTTATTTTCGCTTTTGTATGAATGGAATTTGAGATGTTGGATGGTATTTTCTAATAACGTTGTATTCTCTGGTAAATTATTCAACGAATGATAGAGAAATTATCCGACTAAGTATAGGATTCTTGAGTTGTCATGGATGTATTAGAGCCGTAATTATGTTCTTGGATCGTGTAAAATACGTACCGAAAGTGTTAGGAGTAAGATTGAATATTTTCTGAAAAGTGTAGTGCATGAGGTTCGACTATGAAAAATCATAACCGATTTTTGGGAACTCCAAAATTTTTGAAACTTAACAATTTAATAGAGCATCGAGTTATCTTCCAATGGTTCAAATGGTGATTAATTCGATTTCGGATGAGAAAGTATGGTCGAATTAGTAGAAATTATTTACAAAAATTTAGTTCTGTCAACGGACATGACCCGTGTTTGACCCGACACTTCCGTGTTGCATGGTAGTAGTATAAATACTCGTGTGGATACGCCAATCCATTTTCTTCGATT
Organism: Orobanche coerulescens; assembly: GCA_033398695.1. Taxonomy (NCBI): domain Eukaryota; kingdom Viridiplantae; phylum Streptophyta; class Magnoliopsida; order Lamiales; family Orobanchaceae; genus Orobanche; species Orobanche coerulescens. The sequence goes on along the minus strand of CM065802.1, from coordinate 10,165,333 downwards.
CCCGGCATTTCAAACCCCAATTTTCACCCCGAAAACTCAGAAGATTTGTCTAATCAAGTGTAACATATAGGAGGATTTTAAACGAAGATTCTATCATTGTTTTTCAGATTAATCATACGGATTGAAGGTAATTGACTTGAACTCTCATATTTTGAGATTTTTTTAGTCTAGATATTTTGGGGTTGTTTAGTCTGAACCGTTGGCTAGAATCGTATTATGTTGAAGGATATATATATGTTTGTGATTATGTTCTTCATATTCTTGATGTGGTTGGTGTTTATTAATTGATGATTCAAAATGTACTTTTGAATTACGCCTTCTAGGTGTTTGATTAAAGATTTGAAAGGCGGTTTATTAATTGATGATTCAAAATATACTTTTGAATTATGCCTTCAATGTGTTTGATTAAAGATTTGAAAGAGAAATTGATTGGAATATATTGGTTAATTTTGTATATTCGACTTATTGAATTGATATATGGATCATGCAGGATTGTAGGAATGTTGAATCCCGTAATTCGTGAGATTGTTCTTGTTAATTGGTCGTAGTAATTCAGATATTGCTGTTTGAATTCGGTATTGATATATTCGAGGATATTGAATTCATGTTTATTGTTACTGGATAGATTGGCATTGTTTAGGTTGTGATTGAAGAACTGTCAAGTTTGGAGTATTCGTGTATTCGAATTGGCATGTGCTATCGGTATTTAAGACAAGTTTATGCTTTTGCAGTTATAATATTTAATGAGATGTCATCAATTGCATCACATGAACATTTATATATGTTGTGTGTGCATGTGGTAAATGGATTTACTTAAGCTAGATAATATTATGGTTGATGCTTGGTGATCGTGACGGCCAACGCACGGTGCGATAAAAATGGGATTTTAATATTGTGTATTGTGTTGGATGCTGATGGTTGACAGAGTAATTTAAGTATGCGATGATGCCACAGATATTACACTTGTTGATTGAGAATGTAATTCTAACAAGTACCTTGACTATATGTATTATAATTTAATATTTTGAAACTTGTCAGATATGGAAAAGTGCATATGAGGGAAAATGTTGTGTTCCGTTCACGCAGGGATCCCGTTGAGGCGTATGAGGATTTATACTATAAGGACACTGAATCCTGAACGAGGATTATCGACGTAGGAATGTCTGATGTGGCGTATGGAAATCTATGCTAAGGGAGTTGGATTATGGTTAATCATGAGTGATGTGCCTTGTTGTTTTGAGTTGAGAACTCTTGTTTTTTCGATGATAAATGTGATATTTTTGGAATATCACAATATTTTATTTTTTATATTGAAATATATTTGTATCCTTGTACTTTGCTCAAATGGCATCGGGTGATATGTATTTATAGTTGAAATATATAGAAAGGTATATTGCTGATTGTGATAGCGGATTATTACTATATTAACAGATGGAATTTAAATTTAAATTTTTACCGTATATCCAATCGATAATATCATAACTGAGTAAAAAAATAAAGTATATTGCTTTCTATTTTGTCCATTTAATTTTTTCTTTATGAGACCAGTGACGATGCAAATGGATATGTAATCCCAACCATGCAAGACTAAGAATCGACGTTTTACTTTCCCTGAGTGGAAAACACACACTGAGATTGCCTATTACGTCAAAGGAAAAACATGCAGGTCCTTTTAAATTTAATACTATAATTCTTACATTCGATTCACATGTTCGAATAACACATTCAAGTCATATATTCAATTAACACAAAATACATTTGAGTCGCCTGTTTGAGTCATCTAAATTACATTCAAGTCACCTATTGGAGTCACTTAATTACATCCGAGTAATCTAATATATATTCGAATCACATATTTGAGTCACTTAAATTGCATTCGGGTCACTTAAAGTGCATTCGACTCACCTAATTACATCCGAGTTACTTATTCAAGTGACACGAATACATTTTGTTCACTCGAATGCATTCCAGTCACTCGAATAGATTCGAGTCACCTATTCGAATCGCCTAATATACATTCCTGTCACCTATTCGAGTGACTCGAATGTATATTAGATTATTCATACATAATTAAGTGCCTCGAATAGGTGATTCGAATGTAATTTAGACGTCTCGAATATGTGACTCGAATGTATTCTTTATTAATCGAGTAGGTGACGTGAATCTGTTGCCCGAATATATGACTTAAATGTCTTTGTTGATATTAAAAATAAATTCTATTATATTCAAAAGAATTCATTCATCTTTTTCCATATAAGTCAATATGTTGTCTTAAAAAGGAGACTCCTTATTAGGGTTTGTATCATTGTAGTAAAAGGCGATTCTTATAGCAATCTGTCACCCAGAAACCAGTTGAGCTGCTCAAGCGGACATTAGGGTTTGTATCATACTAACATCAACATGTGAGTTCCACCAATGTATTATTTAATGATGATATTCGTACAATACTATCTTTTTACAACCATAGTGTAAGGCACTTGCACCGACTTCGTTTGAAGTGTTGTATGAATATATATATATATATATATATATATATATATTAAATCTCACCCCTTATTTTTCGTCCAAAAATATTATCCAAAATTAAAAAAGTAATAAAAAAATTTTGAAACATCTAAATATGTTTATATTTTTCTATTATATAATATTAGCATCATTCAGTTATAATTAACAAAATCTTTTCATCTAACTACCAATTGATTATATCAACAACAAACTAAAAAAAATCGTTCTTCATTTCAGAAGACTATGCTAATTAACAATATAAAGGAATCAACCAATCAATATATAATTTCAACAGAACTAAATATGGCTAAAGCATATTATTAAATTACAATTGCAAATTAAATAAAGATAAATACAACAAATATAAGATAATTACAACTTAAAATATCATATCTCCAAAATAGAGCCATCACCCAAGTTTTTAATTTGATTTATATTTATCTGGTTAAATTATTAAGAGACATCGCCCAGTTAATTTGATTTATATTTATCTGGTTAAATTATTAAGTGTAATCAGATAATATATTTATTACTATTATTAATTTAAAACTTCACAAATGCACCTAACATGAAAAATTTACTGCCAATAGATGGCTCATACATTGAAATACGCGATTAAAAAATAGTTATATTAAAGCGATTATAAATTTGTATGTATTTTATGCTAAATATTTATTGCGGTAAAAGAGGTATTAAACTCTATAAATCCAATTAAAAGTTTTTGCATATATAGTATAAGAATAATCAACCAAAATACAAATAATTTCCATGTAACGGTTTAATTGACAATGATCATCCTGAACACCGGAGCATGTTCAAACTTTATGATTTAGTTTTGAAAATATGCTAGCTAAATTTAATTTTACCTTGTTCGCAATTTTTTTTAATATCATGAGCGATGATAGAGCATGAAACTTTTTCACTAGCGAATTTGAAATTGAGTTGAGTAATTTTTTCATATATTTGTTGCTTGGTAAAGTTAAAAAGAAGAGACTTAACACACACAATCTAGCTAAGTCCTTCCTCGTTGTGAGTCGGTTGTATTGAAATAGAGGACTCGTACCTTGATTGTTGGTATTGACGGCGTACACGTACTTCGATGTTGTGTGTTGATTAGACTCTATCCTGATCTTGTTCGGATTTTTTTTTTTTGTATATGACCATTCAGTGTCCCCTAATCTCCTCCGACTTTAAACTTAGAAGATTTATGCAATAGTTGCACTCGTCTTTGAAAACAAAAATGATCGTTGGAGCTGATTATCCCCAATTGCACCAGCGATTTTGTGCAACGGTCAACAAATTTGACTATTGATGATCAACAATCGATAGATCTTGACTTGGAATTAAAGTTTGAATTTTGAATTTTAAATTTCTAAGGAGAATTTGTGAACCACCAGTTCTACTGATCGTTCGATTGTTTGACCGGTTCTGCTGCCACCCCCCCCCCCACACACACACACACACAAAAATAATAATTTTGAATTTAAATTTAAATTATTTTTTAATAAATATTAAACCAATCGTTCACAAGTCGATAAAACCTCGAGAACGAAACCGTCTAAAATGGTTAAGTGTTCTAGTCCGGACCGCACTACGGTCAACGATTCAGAACTGACGGGTTGGTCTGTTCGGTTGAACCTTTGAACACATCTATTGCATTCGATTTCAAGATGCATTTGTGGTGAAATAGCCGACACGCGATCGACTTGGAATTTGCTCCATAGGAGAAATTAAAAAATAGTGGCTCCCCTCCCATGATATTAAGAATGCTCATTAACCAACTAGTTAGTCCGGTTGGCCACCACATGGGTGTAAAAATTCATATGGGGTGGAGGTCACGGGTTCTATCCCTCTTACCCCCACCTTAAAAATCTTTTCCGGGTCAATATACGCTCTAATTAGGCCTTTGACAGGACCTCATACTGAATATCATCCGTTTCTGTTCGATTCGGGGGGAGAACTTCATATTCTCTTTACCTGGGAGGATCTGGTTGTACGTCAGCAGAACCCGACAAAATACTGGTCAGTTCGTGCACATCCCGCGATTTAACTTGGTGGCAGTAATGAGAAAGCAGAGTTGTTACCCTCAAATATAGTTAGGTGTAAGCCTAGAAACTGAGTTATCAAAAAAAAAAAAGAATGCTCATTAAACCGGGGAGATTCCGGTTGAGGATGGAGATATCCTCCACATACCATCTCCACTTAAGTCAAGGTGTCAACAGACCGTGGCGGGGCCGCGGAAGGGCGGTTTCCCCATCCCTGACTATCCCAGTGTTCTAAAAATCCCCGCCTAGGTCGATTCCGATTAATCCCTATAAGGTCCTACTGTTACGATTATGGCCTAGGCGCTTGTACTGGGCGTTTGGGTGATTAATCGATTGTCTAGACTAGTTGGGCGGGCCTACGAAGACAAGCTAAGATACTATGGATACTATGGACTACTTTATACCTATATCAATGTTTTAAATTTCCTAGATACGTGGGTGGATGCCTAGGCGGTTATACCTTTTTATTTTTTTTGTTTTGTTCTAATAATACTATAACTTCTTAAAGTGAGATATTATGGACTCCTTTATATCTATATTCATATTTCAAATTTATATATAATTGATTGTATATCCATTTAAATGGTTAAATTTTAATTATTTTTAATTGTTTTACATATATATAATTTTTTATATATATAAGTGATTAAAAGAATAATAAAAAATAAATCTGCCTAGTCCGACTAATCCCCGATTAATCCCCAAGTAATCCTCTGGGTGCTAGGCATTAGCAATCTGAACACATAGCGCCTAGCGTTTTTTAGAACCATGGACTATCCCGTAAGCAGAACCAGATTTTTAATTTAGAGGATCAAAATAGTATGAACAAAAATTTAAACAAAGATATGGTAATAGAGTTATTTATGTATTAATTTTGGGCGGCCAAATATAAAAATAATTCTCTAATATATAATATTTAAAAAAAAAAAAGTTGGGAGGACCATGACCTCTACTAATCCCCTACCCCAACTCTGTCCCTGTTCCAGCCCTAATTTTTTGGGATTTTATTCATTATTAATTTTTAATAACTTTAATAAATAAGAAAATCTAATTAGAGGTAAATATGTTTATAGTTTCGATTGGAATTTCTTATATTAATCATATATGATAGTATCAATTTGATAGATTATCAATTATATTATAAGTAACTTATTTGTCTTAGAAATTAAAAACTCACACAATTCTACACAATGAATTCTATGAGAATCCATTGGGCTTCATTTTATTCTATGAAATTCTATACAACTAAAATATTGTGGTATTATGTTGATTTTTTTTTAGAATTTGTTGGATATCCTCAATTAAAAATTAATGGATATAAATTACATATCATTAATTTTTTAGACTAATAATTCTCACAACAATAGAAGATACAACAGTAACTGTCAGTACACAAGAAAATAGAAAAAAGATGAATTAATTTTAGTTTTTTTTTTTTTTTTGTTCCGCGGTTTCTTTTTCTCATGTAAAGTTAATATGACCAATTTAAAAGTAATCAAAATGTTATTATATATTTTTTCGGGTTGACTTCGAATTTGACAAAAAAAAATATACAACTTCATGTGCCAGATAATAACAATATCCAACTATTCCATGAATAAGTAAACATTTCAACATTGTCATTTTTAAAATAAAATAGAAGAATAAACTAACAGCAATTATTTTTTTATTGGAAATTATAAAGGAGAAAAAATAAGTCTTAGTTACGAGATAATAAATTGGTGGAAGTGAAATAGATGTATTTGAAAGCGTGAGTGATAAAAGAGGATGATTGCTAACTTTTAATTATATATTTATAATTATCTGAGTTTTTACTAAAAAAAACAAATGGATTCCACAAAATATCGAGGATAGAAGTAGGGATGTTTCACATATACCCGATTCGTGAATAATTTTTATGAATCGACTCGTTTCCATCGATTCGGTAAAAATTGAATTGTCCATATAATATGAACTCCGCGAACTTCTAAATTGAATATGCTTAAATTGGAAGGACTTCTAAAATCCATTCAAATCTATATTGAGGACACCCCCTTAGATTTTCAAATAGAGGCGGTTAGTAAAAGGATCCGGATCCTCTGTAGCACAACACGGTACTGTGCTGCTGCACACCGTTGGATCCGACACGCGCACACACACCCGTACGAGTGTGTGTAATTTGATGATTGGGAGATAGCACAGCACTGTGTTGCAGAGGATCTCCTTCTTTAATAAAATCATAGTTGGCATTGACATGTTGATTGATTAAACATGAATTTTACAAAACAATAAATTTTCATTGCTAACGTAGATGAATGAATTGGATCCAATTGCTCTCGCAAATGACCCTCCAATTTAGTTGTAAAATTAATATATACTCCCTCATTCTCATCCTTATATTTCCAATGATGCACTTATGTGACACTGTGTATTAAATTCATAACCAATGCCTATTTTTGCTTTGTCGCATCATATGCTTCTTTGTATGTATCACTCTATACTTTGCTGTGCACTAAGTTGGCCTTCACTTGAAATCTCCTCACCGTAAAAGTGAGGCCATAGTCACAGACATCTTACCCATCTTATCCTCCCCAGACCCTGCTCTGGGCGGGATATAGTGGGTAGGTTTGATTTGATTTGGTTAACCACCGCCTATTTTATGCTTAGTGTGAACTAAAGAATTTACAAATTACTAGGAATAACTAAATTATCTTAGATAGATCTCTCCATGTCTTTCCCCACACTAACTACAAAACCACCCACTATAAGCGGGTCCAGCATCGAAAAACTCACCGACGTATCACACAAAAAAAACAGACGGCAAAAAAATTTCTTAACTTTCCACTTTTTTATAATAAAAAACGAGTTAAAATGACATTATTTTAGTAATATTTTTGGTGGTGGCACGCCACCCACCTCCATGGACAATCTCAAATTGCAATAGAAACCAAATCCCAAAAGGCTATGAATGACATCTCGGCCGACTAATAACTTTCTAAGAGGTTAATTACCAAAGAAATACTAAAGAACCGAGGGCATCATGAGGCAGTCTAGCGCCGAAGGAAAATAAATAAAAAAAATACCATCTTATTTTAGGGATAATTTTGGTATAAAAATACATAATATCCCAATAGACAGCTTATTTTAGGAATTTAATCCTATGACAGCATAAGATTAAATTAGTTGATTGATCAATCGACCGATAGATTGAATTACCCTAATCAAATAACCAACACTTGAAAATTTTACAAGATTTCGACCGCTTTATGAAATAATGAGTCGGTGTGCAATCACCTTGCAGGAGACCATTACTTTGTTCCAAATCGCCCATAAGCAACTAAACAAAAGCTTGCTCGCGTTTCACACATTAAACTATAAAATTAAATAATAAATATTTTTTAAAAAAAACTGTCTACAACACAAGCATTTCACTGATTAATATAACGAAACATGAATTACTTGATTATGTACAGAAGAACCTTAAAAAGGCTGTATCACAAAACTCGTCTTCCAAATTGAGAAAACCCAAGACTCGTAAAGCAGCTATAGAATGGAAGGTTTCCTCTCAGATGGATCATAATCCCAACCATCTCCGGACCTAACACCACCAAACGAAGCCGATGTCATATCAAGCCCATCACTAATCGAGGTTAAGAAGACGGAAAACCCACTGGAGGAGCCTTCCCCACCTCCTCCCATGCCGAGTCCAAGAAAATCGAGAGTCGTCGGCTTTATTTGGCTCATCATCAACTCATTACTGAAACCCGAAGATCCACTCGATGGAAGCCCAAGCCCGAGCCCGGATGCCATCAAGTTCTTCTCGACCCCCGTAGTTGAAGAAGCTGTTGCCGAGGCCATTGTGGAGATGTTATAATCTTGATTGTCCATTGGAGAAGAAACGGGCAACCAAAGGCCACGAAGGAACGAAGGGTCGGAAGATGTTGCACCCATTTGGGCCGCTTTCTGTAGCAAAGCGGTAGCGGAGAGCGAGGGCTGTGGGCTTGATGTGTAGTGCGGTTGAGGATTATTTTGGCACGTGGATGCGAATATAGATGATGATCCGTGTAGAGACGAGGATAGCGAAAGAGATATGGGATCAATGACCGCCCGGTCTGATCCATCAATCGGGCATACAAGGTTGTCGCTGTATGATGATGTTTGAAAAGATGATGGACTGAATATACTAGTGAAAATGGGACTGGCTGTGGCAGTGTCTGGGTTGGTGGCGGCGGCGGCGGTGGTGGTGCAAGTTGATATAACTGAGTATCTCGGTTGTGGTGGTGGTAAGTTGGCAGTTAGATTCTCGGGCATTTCAGCTGGTACAGAAAAGAAGGAACATGTAAGAGGAAAAAAAGATCACATGATTACAACAATGGAACTAGCTTTTTTGGGTAGAAAAGAACTTTAAAAAATCTTTAGTTTCTTCCCCCCCAAAAAAAAAACTTTAGCTTGAAGAAATGCAAATAATTAGAGGACTTAAAAGCAGATGCAATCATACACTCCTTTCTGTGACTCTGTCACGAAATCTCACTTATATATTTGAGCTATAATACTTTGAGGATAATTGACTAATTGAGTAATCCATGTATTTAATGCCTCTCTCTCTCTCTCTCTCTCTCTCTCTCTCTCTCTCTCTCACACACACACACACACACACACACACACACACACACACACACACACGCGGAACCTGTTACAGTGTGTGACAACGAGCTAAACACTAAACAGCAGCGTAAAAAACAATAGACCTACCAGAAAGATAAGGAAATGGTAGTATTATTCAGTGAAAAACATTTTCCCACACCACAATCTCAGGAGAAAAATATAAGGACTAATATCATGAGCTCACCTGAACTCTGTACGGACAGCACCGGAGACAAGACGACAGTAGGCGGAGTAAGTGGCGGTGTCGGAGGACTGGAAGCAGCAGCTGTCGGCGGCTGGGACGCCGGCGGAACGATCCCAACCTCCAAATCACCACCGGAGCTCGTGGCCGCCTGCGATGGAGGTTGGGACCGGGCGGCGCTTTCCTGCGCCAACGCATCGCAAAATGCTCTATGCGTGATAAAACTATCTCTCCTGTCATATATTTCCAGCAAGAAGCAAGAAAAGGACGGCACCGACAGTCATCAGATTCCCGCAAACACACAATTCCTAATTAATCATACCGAAAAAAAAAGCTTAAAAATTATAAATATAATAGGAATTCACCTGGAAAACAAAGTGCCGCAATCACAACGATACTCTTTAGTCCCGCAGGTTTTCATGTGCGCTTTCCAATCGGACTGAACCGCGTACTTCTTCGAGCACCTCTCGCATTTATACTTCTTCTCGCCGTGTTTGCGGCAGAAGTGCTTCTTAATTCCGGTGAGATCTCCGAGTGCTCTAGACGGATCGTGGTGGACGCAAGTTGGCTCGGGGCAAACGTAGACGCGCTTTCTGACTTCTTTGTTAGTTCTCTGCCGGAGTTTCCACGGCAAGTTGTGGCCGCGCCGGTGGAGCTGCAAATTCTGGTCCCGCTGGAAACCTTTGTTGCAGATCTCGCAAACGAATCTGTTCGTGGCGAGTAATGTTTTTGGTGATAAGGCGATCACTTCGGAATCAGGATCTGTAAAATAAAAAAAAAAAAAAAAAAAAAAAAGGAAAATCGAAAACATATGAACTCCGCCATATACTATATGAGAAAGCTAACAGTTAATTACAGGGAGAAAAAAAAATTACCAGGCATTCCAGGAAGACTGCGTCTTTTCTTCGTCGGCGGAGTTAATTTTTCTACAGATTGACCTGATTTTGTATGATTATCATGAGATGTGGCGAGACTAGATTCTCCAGAAACTGGTGACGCCCATGGTGTTGGTGATGAATTAATCTCCATTTTCACTATCCTTTTCCTTGAGCTCAAGAAATAAGCTGCTCGATTAGTTTCAACTGATTTTTTTTTTAAATAAAAAACTGAAAATTAAATTTAAAAAAAAAATCACGCAGTTTCAGCACGTAACATAATCTCAGCTCTCAGCTCATTTCCTCAGGAAAAAAAAAAAAAAAAAATGGGAACGCCGGTTCATCCCAGTTCATACGCGACGGCGCTTTCATTTGTGTACGAATTCTAATTTATTTAGAGATAGAGAGAGAGAGAGAAACAAAAAGAGAGAGATTCGAAGTTTATAAATCTATGATGATTAAACAAAGGGGATATTGTTTTTCTTGTGGAAGCTGGCGGTACTTAACCATGGTTAGTAGTTTACTGTGGTTAAGAAAGTGAGAGCTTGCAGTTTACAGCTTTATTACTTCTTCGTTCTTCGGCACGAAGACATCAACAAGTTTGAATCCTCACCGTCCACGTGGGGCGATCTGCCTGTCTGGACATTGTCGGATGAACTCACTGCGCTGTGCTATCAATTGCTTTGTTGTTTAGTGACCCCCTCTTCGGAATTTGAACTTTCATTTGAATATAAATTATTTGTACCTCCGGAAAAGACATTCGTACCCCTTTCCACTTATCTCATTGAAAAGATTACCCAAAAAAAAGCCTATAGTATTAAATTTTGTGAGAAATTGAATTTATACCCCTTTAATTTAGATAGATAAGTTTTTACTTTTTACAAAAAAATTATTTTGTGAGAAATTGAATTTATACCTATTAAAAAACATCTATACTTTTATTAAAAGGAGAGTCCTGACACATGTTACTTTGTAATTTTTTTGATTTTTTATTTTAAAATAAAATTTATATATAGAGATATATTCTTAAATTTCCAAAAAAAAATTCTAGATATGTAAGGTGGGAGTTTTATTCCACAACTTACACTCATCTACCAATAAAAAAATCATTCCTTTATTTTTTTTAGCTTAAAATTTTAAATGTTTATAGTTTTTTAAATCAAGTTTATTTTTAATAAAAAATATATCAAATTAATTTTTATTTCATAATTTTCAACTAGACATACATATGAATATAATAAATTTGATGGATTTACAATAATGACCGATTGCACAAAAAATTATATTGGGAAAAATATGAATATTTATTTTCAGTAAAATAATTGATGCAAAATAAAAATATATTAACTCATTTATTGCTTACATAAAAAATAAATTATGATATTTATTTAATTATAATAACTAAAAATAATAAAACATACACACACACACACACATATATTAAGACTTAACCACATATTACTTTCGTCCCGAAAATTTATTCCAACTTTTTTCGGTATGTCCAGAAAATTTGTTCATGTAATGGACACTAATTGACTTAACACTCCGCTAATGTGCTACTCTTTCTTGATTTATATTACACCTCATAATACACTCAATAAGTCTTTTATTAATATTATGCTAATATGATATTCATGTCGAAAATCATCAAAAAATAAATTTAGAGGTCGAGAAATTATTTTCTAATAAGAGAATATCTTATGCGGTGCATCGCACCGGAGAACATCTAGTATTAAAAGAAATAGAAAATTATATGTCAAAAATATATTCAAATTAAAGGTCTCGATAAAAAACATCTACAAGAATTCCGAAAGTTAATTTTTTGTTTCAAAATTACCTACAACTGCGGAAGCAAGGGCGACGTTGCTTTCTGGACTCTAATTCACTAAATACTAGTACTAACCCGTGGCGTTGCCACGGCATGATTTCCTTTAAATCAGTAATACATGAAATAAAATATCATCCAAACAATACATAATATTAAATAGAATCAAAGGTTCAATACATCGAAAAATATGAAAGAGAATGCAAAGTCAACGTGTACAATCACAGTAGACATCTGAATAATCGACAACTGCAAAACGATATTTGTACAAATCAGTAAGCAATAACAAAATCAAATAAATGTATATTGCTACTTTAGACATAAAGTGTATTAATATGATAAAAACATACCTCAAAGTTTTGAAAACACCTCCTTGTATACAATGTTGGTGATCGTGTCGGTGGGATTGCCTTCCTCATCCAATGCTAAAACCTTGAGCCCCTTTCTGCTTGTTACTCTGGAAAATCCAACATAGAGCTGGCCATGGCTGAAAACAGACTTTGGGAGGTAGGCCCAACATGAGATAAAGAATGTCCCTGACTCTTATTGATAGTCATTGCATAATAAACTGATATAGGAAATTGCCTTCGCTGAAATCTAATAGGAAACTTAGTAATATCAGAAGATGAAAGTACCATCCTTGGTATGAAAACCTTCACTCCAGCGTTCTTTCCATATATCGTCTTAGCCTCAATAACGTGCTTGCCAATCGCAGTAACAATCAATCTAGTTCCATTACAAAGCTCGGCAAACTGGTCAATATTTATAAGAAGCATTATAGGACAATCGACCTTAAGTCGAATTATATGATTTGGTATCCCAGAAGTCCTTATAGTGTTCAGGAACTCGACAGAATAGACATCTTCTCTATTGACGGTATCATCTTCGTCAGGGCATATGCTATCTGAACTCATGAATTCCGTGGCATCTCCAGGTAAAAGAGACATTATATAATCATTTACTTCCTGGACGATCTCATTGGTGGGAGCAAGAATAGCCCTATCATTAAAGTACCGACCACCACCGACATGGTCTAATATGCTCGAATATGTGCTCTTAGCTATTGCAGTAATTGGTTCATCAATAGACCGAATCAGAATATCATCAGGAAGTTTGAATTCTACCTCACCATCATTATCAACACCAATTACACCATCTCCAACCTTCAGCAGCCACTCAGCAAACTCCCTGATGCTCTCGGTTTCATCATATGAGCCGCTAGACTTTAATTTAATAGCACAAAGTCAACAATTTATATACATTTAAAATAAGTTATTTATATAAAAAGTAATTATCTAGCATAAAATTTTAGAAAAGTACCTGTAGACGCATGTTCTTCGTAAACTTCAGGACACGACAGGAACTCCAAATTGTCTTAGATGAGCAAAGAGATGCGTGGACTATACCCTGCCTTGGTATGACGGGCAATACCTGTCTGTAATCACCACCAAAGACAACGACCAATCCACTAAACGGCTTGTTAGATTCCATACCATGATGATCTTTCATCATATCCCTTATACTGCGATCCAGTGCCTCAAAGCAAAACTTATTAGTCATGGGTGCCTCATCCCATATGATTAGCTTTGTACTCTTCAAAAGTCCTGTCAGATCGCCATTGAATTTTCTGTCGTTATCCGAAAATATCATAACAGTCCATCTTTTTCAAAAGACTTGATTATCTCGACCTGAAATAAAATAAAATCGTATTGATGATACATATTTTATTATCTAAGTCATTATAATCGAGTGGTTTAAGCTTGTAGGATTATTAGGATATGGTTTTCAGTTATTTAGATTACCCAAATCTTTAGTTCTCCAATTTGCAAGTTGATTCAGTAAAAGACTTTAGGATATGGTTTTCAATTATTGTTGTGATTATCCGAATGTTAGCTATTTAAATATCAATCTGATCTGGTCTTTTAAAATATCATAAAACAGTCTGAAGTGTTTTAACTTTTTAGAGTTTATAGGATTCAGGTTTAAGTTGTTTAGATTATCCGAATTGTAGCTATTTAAATATCAATTTGATCTGGTCTTTTAAAATATCATAAAACAGTCTGAAGTGTTTTAACTTTCTAGAGTTTATAGGATCTAGATTTAAGTTGTTAAGATTATCTGAATTTTAGCTATTTAAATATCTGGTCTTTTAAAACATCATGAAACAGTCTGAAGTGTTTTAACTTTGTAGAGTTTTCAGGATCTTGGTCTCAATTGTTAAGATTATCCGAATTTTAGTTATTTAATTATCAATTTAATCTAGTATTTTAAAATATCTTAAAACAGTCTGAAGTAGTTTAACTTCCTAGAGTTTTCAGGATCTTGGTCTTAGTTGTTAATATTATTCGAATTTTAGTTATTTAAATATCAATTTGACGTGGTCTTTTAAAATATTATAAAACAGTCCGAATTGGACTTTCTAGAGTTTGTAGGATCCAGGTATCAATTTGATCTGGTCTTCGAAAATATCATAAAACAATCGGAAGTGGTTCAACTTTCTAGAGTTTTCAGGATCCGGGTTTGCTTAAGATTATCCGAATTTTAGTTATTTAAATATTAATTTGATATGGTCTTTGACAATATTATAAAACAGTCCTTCACTACGCGTTAAAAGATCGAACAAATTAAAATTAAATGAACATTGTTTTGAATATATAATATTAGCTAAACAGATTATTACAAGGTGTTTATTTTTGTTGAGTTGTTAGGATCTCAGTTTCTATTAAATATTAAAACAATCCTCATCTTTTAAAAGATTGTTAATAATTTTGATCAGATTAATTTGTAATTTGATTCGAGCATTTAAAAATATTCAAGTCATTATCTATAATAATAATTGATTTGGTCTTTTTATTTAATTAGAATTAAATAAAAATAATCATAGAAACACAGGAATTATCTAATACAGGTAATTTATAACTTTTATAAATATAAGTTATTTATCTAGCTAGAGTTGTTAGGATCTGGGTTTCAATTATTTACACAAAGCCAATTATCTATTAGTTATCTAATTGGCAATGTTATACGCTCCCAAGAGAATCGGTTAACATGATTAGAATCATTGAAACACGCATGAGCAGAAAAGTGAGAATTTGAAACCCAAGATAAGTGAATATGATTCACAAATATAAGTTGATAGTGAAATGTGAATCGAGACAATTACAACGATATTGAAATACTCCTAGATTTTGGCGCCGTGCTCGCATGTACTTATAGCATTCATATAGACCATTTCAATATCAGCAACACATCTAGGGGACTGGTTGTGCGGAAGTTGTCTTTCTAGATGCGATAGAAATTCTTCGTCACTTGAATTAAAGAATAGTGGAACACCAAGGTAGTTAGGAAGCTTAAATTTCATTTTTGAAAGTTTTTTTTTTTCAGTTGCCATCTGCATGATGTCACATAGTATGCGCTCTTAGAATTATCCCCCAACATCGACAACCCTTGAATTTCCTCTTCTCTGTGTTTTTCTTCACCACTAAACAACTTCATGAAATTTAAACAATATGTGGCTTCATGGTGATTGAGGTTTAGGGCGATAATCATTAATTCAAATGCTTCGTCTTCATTTTGTTCGACGAAGAACTTTAACTACAAAAAAATGAAATAGTAATAAAATTAGGAAAAGATGAGATAAAAATAATTAGTAACTAATTAGATATTAATGTACCAATAATTTTCTGAACAGTGGTTCAGGATTTTTAGAAGCCACCAGTTTATTTAACATTGGAGGAGAAACATCATGTTGCATGTCAAAACTAAGCCGCTGCAAAATGCTTGTTGTGTTACCCAACTCATAGAAGAGTCGACAACTGGGAATCGTAGTATTGTTTGTAGTTAGAAATTAATAATTTGTTTATATATACAATAACGCGCAGTGAATGAAGAACCTATGAAACCTACAAATTACCTGGCGCTAGCGTTTGCCCAGTCGTTGGGTGCACATGATTAAATTATGGACGTGCAAGCATTTCCATAATGCACATGATTAAATCATGTGGCAGATTTGTAATTGCGTAGTTATCGATAATCATCATTATTTTCGAATCAAACATTTTGAGATAAACACAAGTATTCTGACCTTGTGGTATGATGAATGTCATTTCTTGTTTATATAACCAACGGTTTTTAGGAATGAGGAGTGGCTGTGTGATAAGTATTCGACTCCCAAGAAATCTCATAAATCTAACTGAAAGTTGCCCTCGGGTCCCTATTTGTAGCTGAAATATTTTTAAATCAATTAATTTTTTTATAGGATTTATGATGAGTATTGGTGCCCTACAAAATCTTGTAAATCTAACTAACTAATGGATAATATGATAAATATTATAAATAGCTAAAATTGTGGCAGAATATAATTTGAATTGTTTTATATATATGAAATAATTTTAGACCATTTTCTTTCTGCTGGAATTTGCCACATAGGCTTATAGCTAAAATTGTGAAAAAATGAACAAACTATTTTGAATGACAAAATATAATTGAAATGATTTTAAATCATTTATTTTTTGCTGGAATTTGCCACGTAGGATATCATTTATTTTTTGCTGGAATTTGCTACGTAGGATTTTGTCCCATGTGGCATGTCTCTCCTTTCATTTAAATCATGTGGCAGATTTGTAATTGCGTAGTTATCGATAATCATCATTCTTTTCGAATCAAACATTTTGAGATAAACACAGGTATTCTGACCTGTGGTATGAGGAATGTCATTTCTTGTTTATATAACCAACAATTTTTAGGAATGAGGATTGGCTGTGTGATAAGTATTCGGCTCCCAAGAAATCTCATAAATCTAAGTGAAAGTTGCCCTCGGGTCCTTATTTGTAGCTGAAATATTTTTAAATCAATTAATTTTTATAGGATTTATGATGAGTATTGGTGCCCTACAAAATCTTGTAAATCTAACTAACTAATGGATAATATGAGAAATATTATAAATAGCTAAAATTGTGGCAGAATATAATTTGAATTGTTTTATATATATGAATAATTTTAGACCATTTTTTTTTGATGGAATTTTCCACGTAGCTTATAGCTAAAATTGTGGAAAAATGAACAAACTATTTTGAATGGCAAAATATAATTGAAATGATTTTAAATCATTTATTTTTTGCTGGAATTTGCCACGTAGGATTTTGTTCAGCTAAAATTGTGGAAAAATGAACAAACTATTTTGAATGGCAAAATATAATTGAAATAATTTTAAATCATTTATTTTTTGCTGGAATTTGCCACCTAGGATTTTGTTCCATGTGTCATGTCTCTCCTTTCATTTTCATCACCACTTTTCATATATATATATATATATATATATATATATATATATATATATAGATTTGTTCTTTTCTTATAGGAGCGAACAAAATTACATTGTAAACTAAATGGATACAATACGTCATATATCTAACCATTGCTAGTATATATTAAATACTTTCGAAGCATTTTAAAATAACATTATAAATTGTTAAATGAAAATTTCATTTGCTTATTTTGGACGGTCGTGATTGTTAGAATACTTTTATTGATCCAGAAGTGACTTACAGTATTATTTATTCGTCCAAAAGGACCATAAAATAAAATAAAATTTTCAAAATCAGGAAGTAATGATGAAATACTTATTATTTTGAACCACTATACTAAGCAAAATAATCAATGGAACTTATTTATAAGTAGAACAACGTATATAGTGAAAGTTAATATTAGTGTGTTTGATTTTTGACCTATTCCCACTTTTTTGAGATTTAGGTTGGGTCTTGATAGTTAATACACGTTTTGTTGTTTAATTTGTAGCAGTTTGAGTAGGGGTGCATGAGATCAATCCGATCTGATCCGATCCAAACTTTTGAATTAATTCGAAATTTTAGATCAAGTTTTGCTCAATTTCGATCCAAAATATCAGATCGGAATCGGATCGTTCCGGATTCGAATCGGGCTTCTCCGGATTTAATTCGAAAAATCAAATTTTTTTCAAAAAAAAAAAATTTTTGAATAAAATAACCTCGTTTACAAAACACAGCAAGAATTTAAGGATGACGAAAACATACAAACCATTACAGTCTTCACAAACTAACAAATATAATCAAACTCCAAATCAAATCTATGTTCAACACAATAAGTAGCAATATCTAAATAATCAACAAAACACAAAATACTAGAAGTTCGAAGTTCATGTTCAAATAATGATTAATTCTATTGAAATTAAAAATTGGATCGATCATATTTTGGATCAACTAACATGTATAATATAAATTTAATCTTTCTGATATATTTTGGATTGATCGGATTAATCCGAAAATCCGCATATTTAATCCAATCCGATCAGAAAATCTTATATTTCGAAATACGATCCGAACCCACCGGATTGGATCGATTCGAATTAGATTTTTGGATTGGATTTTTGGACTCGGACTAAATGCACACCCCTAAATTTGAGTTATCTTTCATCATTTTCTTTAATATATAATGATATATTTTGTCAAGTTAGCATAATCTTGCTTAAACTTAGAATATGTGTTCTGGGGGGAAGGGTTGGTGGTCCAGTGGTAGGACGCCTACTCCCAAGACACTCCTTTGGAGAGGTATTGGGTTCTAACCCCACCAAAGGAGGTGAAAGAGAAAGTTTTTCTCTTTATGACCCTCTAGCTCCCCGGGGCTAGCTCGAGCGACCGCTAATCAATGTTTAATCTCGCGTCAAGCGGCAGTGTGGAAGTATTTCCTTGCTGGGAACCCGGAGGTCTTGACTAATCGATGGGTTTCTCAGAAGCGTCTTTGGGAACCGAGGCGCTAATCGCTTAAGGCTTCTTCTTGTGCGCAGAAGTGTACAGAAAAGGCATTGGGAACCCTGGAATTGCTCGAGCGACTCGCGATTTACTTCTCTCAATGGGTTAGGAATGGGTTCATTGAGAGACTATGATTAGTTCGGCTAAACTGGGATCACCTAGTTATCAAAAAAAAAAATATGTGTTCTGACTTGGAGGAGTTTGTTATGAGGTAAAAATAGGTAAATTTTATCTCGTATTTCAAGAACACATATCAAAGGGTCTTTCTTATTATATTTATAGTGATTCAGTATATATAAAATTCTAAATATAATATAAATATGGCAATATAGTTTAAATATAGTTAATATATATATATATATAGTGGAAACATTATTAAATGTTATTGAAATAGGTGATACAAATCAAATTATCCTCCTAAAAATATTCCTTGGTATCATCATATTCACTTGAGTGAACGACATGATGACACTTATGGTGTAAAACGATATTAGTACCTTTTTTGTGTATCTTTCAAAGTGATAGATATATTGACTTAATTTAATTTAATAGCAATATATACTGTTGACGTCTGATTTGGTCAACGTCACGTGTACTGACCGGGACAAATGGGTCGAAGACACGTAGAAAATAACAAATAAAGTGGAAGATATTTGATCACTAAATTTTATTAATGACCTCTTGATAGCATAGAGCCGGGCAGAATACTGTATGCCGGTCTATTCGGTTTGCTTGTTAATTACAAGTCTTTTTTCTTCTTTTTCAGTATCTCTCTTTTTTCTCTCTCTTTTTAATGCTCAGAATTCCAAAAGATCCTTTTTTACTGTACATTTTTCCTATATATAGACAGTCTGAGCCAGTGGGGAGATGACAGCTGGCGCATGTCTGGGGAATACGCCCATAACACTTGTCAGTCTGCATTTAACTCTTGGACACGTGGCGGCCTATAAGGAGTGCCTTGGGAAGGGGCGTGACTGCATGCGTTAATTGGCATGCGGGTCTATTTTGCCGACTTCCGGCAATGTCTATCCGGCAGGGTCGGTCCTCGGGTCCCCCGCCGCTCGGGTCGGCTTTGGTGCCGGGTCGGGCCGGCCCTGCCGTAATCTCGAACCGACATTTCCGTTCTTTCTCGCTCGGCCTTCCTGGATCGGATCTGGGTCGGCCTTGGAGTTATCGTCCGTTCCGGTTTTTAGCGAGCCCGGTTGGAAATCGGGTTTTTTGTCCGGTCCGACTTCGGGTTCTGCTCGGCCGGTTTAGCTGCCCGGAGTGCCTACGTGGATTCTGAGTAGGCTGGGCTACCAACAAGGGCCCCCGAGTCCAGGGCCGTGCCGAGCCGGTCGGGGCTGGAGTCGTTCGATGTTGAGACCAACCCGGGTTGTGGGAGGATAAGACCTTTCGAACCGACGTCTCTTCGGGAGTCGCGTCGCACCGTTTCCCTGGTTTTTAGGTGTCATCATGTGGGGGGACGCGTGGCGCAAGAATACTGGGCGGTGCGCTCACGCGTTCTCGAATCCTGCGACGGTTCAGTAGGACTTCTCATTTCACGCGCCTGGCATTTAATGTCTATATTCCCTATAAATAGAGGTTGTCTTCTCTCTCAGTGTTTCCTCCGCCATTTTTACATATTGTTGCAGAGAGAGAGATTTTTTCGGCGACTTTTTCTTCTTTTCCAATTTCCCCGACCTTCCCGGTAAGCTCGCTTTTCTTTCTTTTCTTTCTCTTCATCTATTTAAAATGTCGGAGACAAGGGACGAGACGGAGGTGGTTTTGGCCGTGTCGCCGGACCGCACGGGTGTGGCGGATCTGTCGGTTGGCGAAGCTCCCGTCGACTGGAGTGTTGAGGAGGAATGAGGTGAATTTGTGGAGTCGCCGGGATCTGGAGAAGTGGAAATGGCGGCGCCATTGACAGTTGTCGGAGAGACTCCGGCGGAGAGAGTCGAGCCGGTGGTGGCCCGGGCTCGCCCTCGTCCGGCCCCTTTGGTGGCGGCGAGTTGGGACTCAACTTCGATTTGGAGTAACGTTACGGAGGAGCAATTGGCGGACTGGCGGCTGCGCTTTAAAATTCCGGCGAGGGTGCGGATGTTCGTTCCGAATCCCGAGGAGAGGCCCCACAGTCCGCCCTTTGGTTGCACGGCGGTGTACTACCGCTCTTTACTGGCCGGGCTTCGGTTTCCGCTTCCGTTGACTCTTTCCCGGTGGTTAAGGCAGTGGGGCCTTCCTGTCCCTCAGATTCATCCGAATTCCTGGGCTCGGGTGGTGGGCCTTTTTATCCTTTTTAATCAGCACGGCTGGCCCGAGCCCAGCTTTGAGGAGTTCAACAGCCTCTATCTGTGGAGGTCGGTTGGTAGGTCCGGCTCGGGCTGGTTTTATCTGACGGCCCGACATGCCATGCATAAGGAGCTAGTGGGGGTACCCGAGACCATTCATAGCTGGAAAGAACAGTGGTTCTTTATCGGGGGGCCGTGGAGGAGTTCCTTGGATGAGTGGGAGCCGGGGGTGATAGATGCCGAGCTGCGGATTCCTGTGCTTTTTACGGCCAAAATGAGTAAGTGTGGTAATTTTGCCTTTGTTCCTCTTTTGTCTAACACTCATCATTTGTTGCCTGTGCAGAACGTATCCCGGCGTCAGAGACTTCTGCCGAGTTCGACGACCGGGTCGAGCAGCTTTTGGGCCTTCCTCTGGAGCAAAGGAAGTCTCACCTCTTAGTGTCCGAGGAGAACCTTTGGGCGGCCGGACTTAGAGAGACCGATCCGAGCACAATGTCTTCTTCAGTTTTTTTTTTTAATATATCTTCCTTCTCCAGCTCCTCAGGCAAAAACTTCATCCGGTAGGAAGGAGACGCCCGCTCAGCGTGTGGCCAGGCTGGCTGCGGAGGCTGCTGATCGGAGGGAGCGGGCCGGCAAGCGCAAGAGAGTGGAGCCTGTTTCTGCGAATAAGGCCGAGGGTTCGTCGGCCCCTGAAGTCATATTGTCCGCCCCGTCTCCTGTCCGGGCCGATCGGGAGGAGCCCGTTATTGACTTGGAGGGCCATTATCTTCCGGTCAACCAGGAGCGGGTGGAGCCATGTGACCAGATGAAGGGGCGGCGGCCGCGCTGGTTCCTGGATTACGTCCGGGCCGCGACTCCGACTCCCGAGATGCTCAGTCGGGTTCCTCCTGGGGTGGCTGTTTCTAGCCATATTCCGATCCGGGGTTGGACTCCCAAGCTGGAAATGATGACCAACGATATGGATCCGGCCGAGCAGATCCAGTTCGGGAATGCCCTGGTTGGCCGGGCCATGTGCACCTATGTGAAGGCCTCGAATGAGTTTCTGGCTTCGTCCGAGAGGCACAAGAAGACGGAGGCCGACCTTAAGGCTTTGCAGGAGGAGCATCACTTGTGCCCCTCTTTGATCAAGTCTCTCGAGGGGGAGATAACCTCCCTGAGGGGCGAGATGGAGCTTTTGGACGGTCGGGCTCTCCAAGCCGACATATGGAGGCTGAAGGCCGAGGAGCTGACCGATGCGGTCGATCAGGCGCAGAAACAGTGCGTGGAAATCCGGGCCGAGCACGAGGCTTATCTGAATGAGACCAAGGCCCAGGTCGAAAACCTGACCGAGCGCCTCAGCACCTGCGAGGCTTCGAGCTATGCTAGGGGCCGTGCCGAAGGGGCGGAGGCCTTCAAGGAGACGCCTGCCTTTGAGGAGCTGATCAATCTGAACTACGTCTCCACTTGTTTCGAGATTTTAGATCTTATGAAAGGTGGGAAGACCGTTCAGGAGATCGAGGCTTACATCACCTCTCAGGCGGCCGACCTTCATGTTGACCTTGTTGGGGCCGAGGAGCCGAAGGCGGCCGAGGGTGAGGATGCTGGTCAGGCTCCGCAAGGCGAAGGCGAGGGGCCATCTTTTCAGGCGGCCGGCCAGGATGACGGGGCCGAGTAGTCTCTTTTAGATTTTGCTTTCAACATGGCATGCGTGCCTATTTTTGGTCTTTCTTTTGTTTCATCTGACGTTCGGTCTGCGTGCGGCTTTGGTTCAGTTTTTGTAATTATGCGTATTGTGTAACAATGGTTTGATGAAATAAGATCTTTTTGCCGTTTCGTTGTGCTTTTTATCGTTCTTGGTTGATCGTGCGAGACGAGGCTCGGTCTTAGAGTGCCGGAGCCGGTCTCATGAGGAGCCGAGGCAGGCTCGGTCTTATAGTGCGGAGGAGCCGGTCTTATGAGGTGCCGAGGCAGGCTCGGTCTTATAGTGCCGGAGGAGCCGGTCTTATAAGGTGCCGAGACGAGCTCGGTCTTATAGTGCCGGAGGAGCCGGTCTTAGGAGGTGCCGAGACGAGCCTCGGTCTTATAGTGCGGAGGAGCCGGTCTTATGAGGCGCCGAGGCAGGCTCGGTCTTATAGTGCCGGAGGAGCCGGTCTTTCGAGGTGCCGAGGCAGGCTCGGTCTTATAGTGCCGAGGAGCCGGTCTATAGAGGTGCCGAGACGAGCTCGGTCTTATAGTGCCGGAGGAGCCGGGCTTATGAGGTGCCGAGACGAGCTCGGTCTTATAGTGCCGGAGGAGCCGGTCTTTCGAGGTGCCGAGACGAGCTCGGTCTTATAGTGCCGGAGGAGCCGGTCTTTCGAGGTGCCGAGACGAGCTCGGTCTTATAGTGCCGGAGGAGCCGGGCTTATGAGGTGCCGAGACGAGCTCGGTCTTATAGTGCCGGAGGAGCCGGTCTTATGAGGTGCCGAGACGAGCTCGGTCTTATAGTGTCGGAGGAGCTGGTCTTTCGAGGTGCCGAGACGAGCTCGGTCTTATAGTGCCGGAGGAGCCGGTCTTATGAGGTGTACCAGTAGGGAATAACATCGTATTCTTATTGATAATACCTTTTTAGATACATAGCGTTCCACGGGTGAGTTAATCTTTGGCCGTTCAGATATTCCAGCCGGTAGGCTCCATTCTGAAGGACCTCGCTAACTTTATACGGCCCTTCCCACTTGGGTTTGAGCGGCCCGGGATCCGGACCTTAACCCTCTTGAGGACTAGGTCGCCGACTGGAATCTTCTCGAGTGAACCTTGGAGTTGTAATATTTTTCACTCCTTCTCTTGTATACGGCGTTTCGCATTTCTGCCTGAGCTCGCTTTTCGGCAATGAGGTCCAGGTTCACTTGGAGGGCCAAGTCGTTATCCGGTTCTTCAAAATGTGCTACTCGGTAGGTAGGTGCCCCGATTTCGACCGGGATAACGGCTTCAGAACCAAAAGCCAAGGAGAAAGGCGTTTCTCCTGTGGCGGATCTATGCGTTGTTCGGTAGGCTCATAGGGTCCCGGGGAGCTCTTCTGGCCAGGAACCCTTGAGTTCCTCTAGACGAGTCTTGAAATGTTGCTTTAAGATCTTGTTGACTGCCTCCACCTGCCCGTTAGATTGAGGATAATAGGGCGTGGAAAAGTTATTTCGTATTTGGAGACCGTCGCAGAAAGATCGGAATTTCTTGTTGTCAAACTGTTTCGCATTATCCGAGACAATGGATTGGGGGATTCCGAACCGGCATATGATTGACTTCCATATGAAGTCGACTATCTTCTGTTCGGTCGTGCGTGCCATAGGTTCGGCCTCGGCCCATTTCGTAAAATAATCGACTGCGACGATGGCGTATTGCACTCCTCCCCGTCCCCTAGGCAGAGGGCCGATCAAGTCTATTCCCCACTTGGCGAATGGCCATGGACAGTATACAGACGTGAGGGTCTCCGGGGGGGATCGGATCTGCGGAGCAAAGATTTGGCACCGGACGCACTTCCGCACGAGCGCAATGGCATCTTTTTTCAGATCGGGCCAATAGTAGCCTTGTCGGATTAACTTATAGGCCAATGCACGGCACGGAGTGGTTTCCACATATGCCCTCGTGCACCTCCCTGAGGGCATATTCGGCTTCTGATTCGGACAGGCATTTCAGCAGCGGAACCGAATATCCTCTTTTATATAATGCTCCGTCTATGATAGTGAACCGGGCAGACTGAGTTCGTAAGGATCTTGCTTGAGCTCGGTCTTCGGGCAAAATACCGCTTTGAAGGTATTGCATTATAGGCTGCATCCACCCCCGCGGTTCTGATTGCTCTGCTGCTCGGATTTCGGCCATTTCTAGGGCCGATGAGGCGTGATGCCCTATGCTGACCTCATCCATATGCTCGGCCCCGGCGCTGGATGCAAGCTTGGCCAACGAGTCGGCCTGAATGTTTTCCGTTCGGGGAATATGTTGTATAGTTTCCTGAAAACCTTGCAGCCGGGCTCGGGCCAGGTTGAGGTACTTAACCAGTTTAGGCTCTTTGGCTTCGTATTCGCCGTTGATTTGGTTGACCATCTGTTGTTGCCCAAAATATTTATCCGAAGATTAATACTGCTGGAAGACGGACAACAAACAACAATTGCGGGAGCACTTCCGAGAGTAGATAAATAATACAAGATTTGCCGGGTTTGTTAGGCCCGGGCTTGAATGCTCTCGCGAGATGTTATTAATACGAATATTCGTGGATACAAGTATTAATGAGAGAAATCTAAATACAATGAGTGTAAAAAGACTCTGTTAATCCGGCTCTTGAGCGAAGCTCGGTGTTCTTCGTCCCCGCCGATAATCTGCTGGAGGAGATAGGCCGGGAGAAGTAAGACCGAAAGATAGCTGTTGCCAAGAGTTGGATGTTAGCCAGGTATGAGTATTTTGCTCTTGTATGGTGTGAAATGCGGGAATGCAGACCCTTTTTCCAGTGCAGGCTGCCCTCTTTATATAGGGGTTGAGGTGCCTTGTTTCCTAGTGGGCGATCGCCTTTCGGCCATTAATGTAATGGGGCGATCGTCCTAAAGGTCACATGGGCTGCCTGCCAAAAGTCCAGAGATCCAGTGGCGGCCAGTGAGTGGCTCAGTGAGGAGCCGGCACGCGTCCTGGAAATCATCACGGAGGTCCCACTTTGTTACTTTCGGCGGACTTTGTCGATGGCGGGGGTAGGTGACAGTGTGGTCACCGGTCTTGTCCGTCGGCTCCTTTCGCAGCCCAGGCCTGTTGGTAGGTGAGGTAGGTGACGGGTTTGTCGGCGCCTTTTGTGGATCTCGCACGTGGGTGCCGCCCTGTTCTCGGCCTTGGCCGACTGGATGGCCATCGGCCCGGATAAATCATGATGCGGTCGTCTCTAGCTGGACACCGAGGATCGTTCTCGGCCAGTTACTGAAGGTCGGCAATGGTCGGTCACCAAGGGTCGGTCGGCAAAGCGCTGAGAGATGACCGTCCATAAGTCGGTCGCCAGAAGTCGGTCGCCGAGTACCGAGAGGCGATCGTATCTGAGGTCGATCGCTCGGCACCGGGACTTGTCCTGGGACCTTTGGCTGGGCGATTCATGCTTGTCTGTCGGGCTAAGGCTAGGTCGCCTGGTCGCTGGTCGGCGGTTCTTCCTCGGACGCTCGGCAGCGACTTGGTCGCCCGACCTCCTAGGCGATCGCCAGTCGGAAGGTGTTAATTCTTGACACAACAATTGCCCCCCAGCTTGCCCCTATGTTTGAAGACATAGGGCGAGGTGGTTCTTGCTGGTGATCGTGTTCGGATGAGGACGGGCGATCTGAGCTGACTTATGATTTCGGACTTGGGCTACCATGGTCGATTGGCTTAGCTATCTTTCGGTCTTGTACCTGCAAAAACAACATTGGCCGATCCCCCATGGAAACTTGGTGGTTTCGTTTTGTTTGAGGAATCGTGCACAGTCGCGGAGATCGATGGACCGACTCCATGACCGTGTCTTGGTGCGCGAAGACAATGAGTGTCTCGTGACTCACTTTATTATGAGGGTCCTCTGTTAGGCTGCGCCTCGCCTCGTATTTAAACGAAGGGCGTGCGGTCTCGGTCTAGAGGAGTCCTTGCACGGGGCAGCGTCGGATGAATCAACTCCACGCCCGCGGCTTGTTAGCTCTGCTTCCACCTCGGCCAGCCATGGAGATGGCCGACCTCGACGGTGTACGTTGAGACGGGGGTTGTGGCATGTGTCCACTGATTAATATTGGAGAGCCCTCATACTACGCCGGCCTCGTATTTAAACGAAGGGCGGACGATCTCGGCCGAAAGGGACCTTGCATGGCCGAAGCAGCCGGTTCCATCGACTGCTAGGACCATGGCTTTATGATGCGCGGTGGAGGCGATCTTATGCCTTAGTCCGTCATGTTATATGCTGGACTGTAGATGGCGATCGCGTCCTCCGGGTTGCGGATGATGTAGCGTGATGATCGGCGATCGGGCGGAAGGCGCGATCGTCGCTCATTGCCGTCGCTTTATTCGTAGGTCGATATTGGCGATCGGGCGGGAGATCGTCGTCCGGGTGCCGATCGCGCGCTCACGAGCTAAGAAGAAACCTTTGCACGGCCGGAAAATCTGCGGCTCTAGCCGGAAGGCTGCGTAGGTCGTAGGTTGGGTCTTCGTGAGATGCCCGAACATAGGCGAAAAACCACGAAATCCTCCTAGGACCGCGTAGAGGCGGTCTCATCGCTTATGGGCTCGCCATTGAGGATGATTACGTCTACCCTGGTCGATGTAGTCCGAGTCGGACTCTTCTTCTCCCCGCTTGATTTGCATCATGCGAAGGGGACCTTCGGGCAGACGACCACAGTGGCGAAGTACTCCATGAAGACGTGCGCCGGCTCGTTAAAGGAGCGATGGACCGAGGTGGCAATGAAGTGTACCACCGGTGGGCGAGGTCGTCCGGCGTCGGAGGGAACATCCGGCATCTGGTCGCGTCGATGCCCCACACCCGGTCATGTAGATGTTGAACTTCCTTAGGTGCACTTGGGGTCCGATCGCCCCTCGTACATGGGTGTTTGCGGGAGCGATCTTGTGCCGCACGGGGCGAGCTCGATGTCGATCGCGAGCGGCTCGCTTGGCCCGGCGATCGTCTTCTTGGCCGCCACAGATTCCAGGAGCGCCTTCATGTCGTTAAGTTGACGTTGCATCGCGGCCATCGCCGTGGCTTGATCGCTTGCGAGATCGGCTTTGGGAGCAGGAGCCGAGGCGATCGTGTACCGATCTCCGGGCTCACTGCCGCCCGGCCTCGGCAATTCGGCGAGGAGCGAGGCAGCTGGGCGCCTCGGGAGTCGGGTAGGCCGAGCTCCCAGTGACGGACTCAGACTCCGTCGTCTCGTAGGCAGGCGGACCGCCCGTGCAGTCGGGTTCCGCCTGTGCGATCGAAGGCAGAGGTGCCCGGGCGAGCGCCTCTTCTGCGGACGGAGCCTCACAGCGTCGCTCGGCAGTGATGCCTTGAGCTTCCGCTTGGACTTCCGGCGGACGGTCGAGGCGATAGCAGGAGGCGCGTTGAGAGCACTCCGTCGCTCTGTAGGGCGGCGGGGCCCTTCGATCATTCCTTGGTTGGAACCGATCGAGCGAGAGGCTTGGGCCGCCGTCCGGGGACGGGATCGAGCGTCTCGATCGCGGCGGCTACCCTCCACCATCGGGCGTGGCTCGGTGGGGACGGAGCAGGGCCGCCACTGGTCGGCGGCTTTCTTCGACGCGAGGCGGAAGACATGATTTACGAAGGATTTCTTTGAAGTGCGGTAAGTGTCACTTCAAGTATACCGAGAAAACAGTGAGTGTTCTTCGGGACGGTAGGTATAAAAAATCGAGGGTTGGATCCCCTTTTTCTAGCGCCAATTGTTGTTGCCCAAAATATTTATCCGAAGATTAATACTGCTGGAAGACGGACAACAAACAACAATTGCGGGAGCACTTCCGAGAGTAGATAAATAATACAAGATTTGCCGGGTTTGTTAGGCCCGGGCTTGAATGCTCTCGCGAGATGTTATTAATACGAATATTCGTGGATACAAGTATTAATGAGAGAAATCTAAATACAATGAGTGTAAAAAGACTCTGTTAATCCGGCTCTTGAGCGAAGCTCGGTGTTCTTCGTCCCCGCCGATAATCTGCTGGAGGAGATAGGCCGGGAGAAGTAAGACCGAAAGATAGCTGTTGCCAAGAGTTGGATGTTAGCCAGGTATGAGTATTTTGCTCTTGTATGGTGTGAAATGCGGGAATGCACACCCTTTTTCAAGTGCAGGCTGCCCTCTTTATATAGGGGTTGAGGTGCCTTGTTTCCTAGTGGGCGATCGCCTTTCGGCCATTAATGTAATGGGGCGATCGTCCTAAAGGTCACATGGGCTGCCTGCCAAAAGTCCAGAGATCCACTGGCGGCCACTGAGTGGCCCGATGAGGAGCCGGCACGCGTCGGAAATGCATCACAGGAGGTCCCACTTTGTTACTTTCGGCGGACTTTGTCAGTAGGCAGGGTAGGTGACAGGCTGTGGTCACCAGTCTTGTCCGTCAGCTCCTTTCGCAGGCCTGGGCCCTGTTGGTAGGTGAGGTAGGTGACAGGTTTGTCAGCGCCTTTTGTGGATCTGCACGTGGGTGCTGTCCTGTTTTCTCGGCCTTGGCCGACTGGATGGCCATCGGCCCAGATCGTCATGATGCGGTCGTCTCTAGCTGGACACCGAGGATCGTTCTCGGCCAGTTACTGAAGGTCGGCAATGGTCGGTCACCAAGGGTCGGTCGGCAAAGCGCTGAGAGATGACCGTCCATAAGTCGGTCGCCAGAAGTCGGTTGCCGAGTACCGAGAGGCCATCGTATCTGAGGTCGATCGCTCGGCACATGCTTGTCTGCCGGGCTAAGGCTAGGTCGCCTGGTCGCTGGTCGGCGGTTCTTCCTCGGACGCTCGGCAGCGACTTGGTCGCCCGACCTCCTAGGCGATCGCCAGTCGGAAGGTATTAATTCTTGACACAACACCATCAACTGAGAATCACTCAGGATGGTGAGGCGGGTGAGGCCGAGAGAGGTCGCCATTTCTAGACCAGCCAAGAGAGCTTCGTATTCTGCCTCATTGTTGGTAGTTGGGAAGCTCAGGCGAACAGCCGAGCAGAACAGGCGCTGGTCGGGACTGACGAGGACTATTCCCGCACCCGATCGGTCAGCGGTAGAGGACCCATCCACGTAGAGCGACCATTCTTCTGGTCGGTCGTCCTCCTGGGCAATTGCGGGCGTGAACTCTGCAATGAAGTCCGCATGGGCTTGTCCCTTTATAGCGGTGCGCGATTCGTAAGTGATGTCAAACTGTCCTAGTTCGACGGCCCATTTTATCATCCGGCCGGACACATCAGGTCGGTGCATAACCTGTTTTAATGGATAGTTGGTTAAGACGACTACCTGATGTTCCAAAAAGTAGGGCCTCAACTTCCGGGATGCCATCATGAGTGCATAGGCCAGTTTTTCCATCGGGGCATATCTGAGCTCGGCATCATGAAGGGCCTGACTCACATAATAGACCGTATGTTGCACCGCGTTCTCCGTTCGAATCAGAGCGGCGCTGATCGCGGAGTCGGAGACCGCGAGATATAAGTTAAGAAGTTCCCAGGGACGGTCTCTGCAGCGTCGGGGCTTCCGCTAGGACTTTCTTGATAGCTTGAAGGCTTTTGGCAAGGTTACATCCATTGAAAATCCTTGTTCTTTTTATCGCCTCAAAGAAAGGTGCACTTATCCGTTGAGCGGGAGATGAAATGGCTCAGTCCGCTAGGCGGCGGTTAGGCTTTGCACCTTTTGGACCGAGTTTGGGGAACAAGCTCGCTCTCGCCTTAATTTTATCGGGGTTGGCTTCAATCCCTCTTTGGCTTACCATGTAGCCGAGGAATTTTCAGAACCTACCGAAGGAACATTTCTTCGGATTTAGCTTCATCTTATACTCTCGCAAAATAGCAAACATTTTATTGAGGTCATGTACATGGTCGGCCGAGTGGATTTAACTAACATGTCATCTACATATACTTCCATAGTATGACCTATCGTGCTATTGAACATTTTATTTACTGTGCGTTGATATGTCGCGCCGGCATTCTTGAGCCCGAAAGGCATCATCCGTGCAGATATAAGCCACGGGCGAGTAGAAGGAGGTATTTTCCTCATCGGCGGGTGCATTGGAATCTGGTTGTATCGAGAATAGGCATCCATGAAGCTCATTAGCTCGTGCGCCGTGGCATCTACCATGTAATCGATATGGGAGCGGGTAGCTATCTTTTGGGAAGGCTTTATTCGGGTTGGAGAAGTCAATGCGAGCCTCCATAGCGGTCGGCTTTTACCGAACGGGTTGGCTACCCAGGTCGGGTATTGGGCTTCCCGAATAAACCCGTTATCAATTAGCTTTTCTACCTCCTCTTCCAGCCCTTTCTGTCGCTCGGGCCCCATCTTTCTCCTCTTCTGGACGACCGGTTTTGAGCCGGGGTCGATGTTTAGTTGGTGGCATGCCAGTTTCGGATCGATCCCCGGCATATCCGAATGGGTCCAAGCAAAGACATCCAAATTTTGTCTTAGATGGAAGACAAGCTCGGAGCGGATCGGTTCTTGGAGGTTGTGGCCGATCCTTAGCCGTCGGGCGGGATTAGATGAATCTATGTCGACCAAGTCCAATTCTTCGGTTGGCTCAGCGTGGCGGATTTTTCCTTTTGGATTTTGATACCGCGGGTCAACGGGATCTTCTTCTAAGATCGGCTCTTTCTCGGGCCTGCGGCCGTGGTCCGCCGCCTGCCCGATTCTCATCCCGGGGGTTTGCGCGGCCCCGGAACCGTCGGGCCCCCGGTCAAGCAGGGTGCTTCCCGTCTGTTGCTCGGAGTTGGTAGTCTCCATTTCTTCCGGCAGATTTTCCGGGATGGCCTCTGCGGCGTTGATCTCGCGAGCCCGGATGCTGAGATTGCATTCCCGGGCCGCCCTTTGATCCCCTCTGTGTACCCCGACGCCGTCCGGGGTAGGGAATTTCATGCACAGGTGGTAGGTGGACTGAGTGGCTCTCAGCCTCGACATCACAGGTCTGCCTACGATGGCATTGTAGTCGTGCACGTCGATGATCTTAAAGGTTGTGATCATCGTTCTTGATCGGCCTGACCAAATTCCGGGCGAGTCAATTTTCCCGGCGGGGAGGTGCGGCGATTGGCGAATCCGGATGTCCTCGTTGCGAGGGCGGACATACGATTGGTCTACCTTCATCCTACGAAGGGTATGAAGGTAAATGATGCTTGCATAAGCCGAGTCCACCAATACCTGTGGTGGGATCCCCATTATGGACGAGTGATGACAAGTGCGTCGAATGGGGATGGTCCAAGCCGCGTCGGATTCCTCAAAAGTAACCGCCACTGGGGTTTTGGGGGCTTCTTGCCACCGATAGAAACCCTTCGGCGCTCGGTCATTGGTAGGAAGTGGTGGCTTCTCGAATGGATGCTTTTACTCGCGCTTGGACCGAGGATCATCGACCTCGGCGGTGCCCATAATCGTTAGAATTTCCGGGGATTTGGGGTGGAGGCACCGATCATTCTTGGCTCTCGGGGTCGGCCTATCTTGGCGATCCCGAGGCGGGTTCGGTAAACCGCCTCAAGCCGTTTGCCGCATGCCGCGATCGGGCGGCAACGAGGTCCCGACCTTTGCTCGGTGTTGTGGCCGTGACTCGTGATATTTACAAAGCGGAGTCTGTCCATGTCCTTCGATCTTTATAGATCAGTAGGGGACAGGAGCAAGTTTTGCCTTTACTTGATCGAATATCGCCGCGGCCCCAGTGGAATATATTTCATGAAATTGGCCATGAGCTCGGGCGGCGATAGCTTTGAGTGGCGGAGTCGCCGAGGAAGAGACGGGGTTTTATTTTCCGTCGAGGTTCTTGACGGGTCTCTTTGTAGTCACGCCTTTCGTCTTTCTTTTTATATGATCCTTTCGATCGGAGGGCATGACTAGCATTGGCGCCGGCATGGCTTCCTCGGCGGTATGTGGGAGGCGCGCTCAAAAATTCTGGTAGGTGTGGGGGACATTCGCTGCACACCGTCCAATAAAGAAAGAATTTTTGTGAAGGCGGCACAGGCAATAATGGCGGCGCATCGTCGGACATGGGCTCCGTCTCCAATATCCGTTTATTAAAACGGGATATATAATCTTTAAGGGACTCGCTCGGCCCCTGGATCACGGAAGCAATGGATGATCGCGGGGCGACCCGCACAAGGGACCCCATAAAGTGGGACCGGAATGTCGCCGAAAGATGGGCCCATGTCTGAACCGAATGATGGGGCAGCGTCCGATACCATCTCTGGGCCCTTTCCCCCAGAGTTAGGGAAAACATGCGGCATCGGAACGCGTCCTGAGACCCATGTAGATCCATCCAAGAATTATAATGCCCCAGATGGGCGTTAGGGTCTGTTTCTCCGTTATATGGCGGAATTTGAGGAATTTTGAACTTTTCCGGGAGAGGTTCCGCCAGAACGCTAGGGGCCAGGGGACTCTCCTGGCTGTTGAGCCCTTCCGAGCGTTGGGATGGCGGGAGTTGTTTATTTTCGAGCTCCGTAAGGCGCTTTTTTAGGAACTCGATCTCGCTCGAATTATCGCCCGGAGTGGGAGGTAATATTTGCGTTGGATTTGGGGACGGTGGTGAGCCTTCTCTTCCTTGCGGCTCGACTGCGGGCCAGTAGGAGCCAGTCTTGCCTTTTCGATTTTTCTTCCCGAGGCGATCAAAACGGACGGGCGTGAGGCTTACTTCTCGGGAGGGATGTGAGCTTTCGCCGTGGCTCTCGCCCTTTGATCGGCGGCCTCCGAGGCCGCTCTTTTTTGCTTCGCCCGAGGCGGCAGGACGGCCGTCGAGATTCGCCTCGAGTTGATCCTCGGGTTTTGAAGGGCCGCCCCTGTAACTCTCGCCATAAGGGCTGCCATGCCTTGGAGGAAGGCAGGGTGTTTAAAGCATTCAACCACTTTAAGGAGGTTTTCTTCCTCCGTCGCGGGCTGAGGGTTTTTTGAACTGTTATGAGACATTGCTGGTGAAGGGTCTGTCTATACCTTTTTTTTATCGGAGGTTGCCCTCCTTCTAGCGTCAATCTGTTGACGTCTGATTTGGTCAACGTCACGTGTACTGACCGGGACAAATGGGTCGAAGACACGTAGAAAATAACAAATAAAGTGGAAGATATTTGATCACTAAATTTTATTAATGACCTCTTGATAGCATAGAGCGGGCGAATCGTATGCTTGCTCATTCGATTTGCTTGTTAATTACAAGTCTTTTTTCTTCTTTTTCAGTATCTCTCTTTTTTCTCTCTCTTTTTAATGCTCAAAATTCCAAAAGATCCTTTTTTACTGTACATTTTTCCTATATATAGACAGTCTGAGCCAGTGGGGAGATGACAGCTGGCGCATGTCTGGGGAATACGCCCATAACACTTGTCAGTCTGCATTTAACTCTTGGACACGTGGCGGCCTATAAGGAGTGCCTTGGGAAGGGGCGTGACTGCATGCGTTAATTGGCATGCGGGTCTATTTTGCCGACTTCCGGCAATGTCTATCCGGCAGGGTCGGTCCTCGGGTCCCCCGCCGCTCGGGTCGGCTTTGGGTCTGCCGCCGTTCGGGCCGGCCCTGCCGTAATCTCGAGCAGGACATTTCGTTCTTTCTGCTCGGCCTTCTGGATCGAATCTGGTCGGCCTTGGAGTTATCGTCTGTTCGGTTTTAGCGAGCCGGTTGGAAATCGGGTTTTGTCGGTCCGACTTCGGGTTACGCTTTCGGCGGTTTATTGCCGGAGTACCTACGTGGATTCTGAGTAGGCTGGGCTACCAACATATACATTACTACAAAAAAATAAATATTATGATGGCTTTTCAGGACATTTTAGATTGATCTTTACCGTCGTTAAAAAAGCGCTAATAATTACTCCCTCCGTCCCATTGATCTTGGTTCATATTTTTTTTTGGGTCGTCCCAAGATACTTGGTCATTTCCTTTTTAAGACACTTTTATCTCTCACAACTTTAAATAATATATATTCATACCATCACTTTATACACTACTTTTCAGCTTTTCTTAAATCACGTGCCAAAAAGTAAATGCTCAAGATGGGTGGGACGGAGGGAGTAGATATTAGTGTTAGTGGTGTGAGTGATAAAGATTAAACTATACGAGGCTTGATCCAACCCGTGCGATGCACGGTCTTTGGTTGCAGACGCTTGAATGAGCATTGATTGCAGACGCTTGAATGAGCATATGACGGTAGTTAGATGTCTATTAGAGAATTTGTATTGTATTTATTTTAGAGGATTTAATTGTGATGTTATCATAACTTTTGTATTTAAATTAGTTTATTTGAATTTAAAGTTACAATTAAAATAGTCTTTTCACATGTAGTCTTTTAATATGAATAAGGACTCAACCGTAACACTTTTTCCGTGTAGAATTCTTTTAGTCTATGTAATTAGTTATATGTAATGTATTGTATTTATTTTAAATGTTCATAGTATAATGTTTTATCAACCCCTGCATTGCACCCATTGCATCTAAATATTCATAGTGTAATGGTCGGTACTAATTAGGTTTTCAGTACTTAAAATAGTTTATTCACATTAAAAGAGTACATGTAGAAGGACTTTTTCTAAGACGTTACATTTAAAAGAGTCTCTTCACATGTAATCTTTAAATACTAACAGTTTTTGTTTTAACATTCCACATTTTTATGCAATCTTGAAACTACGATATGATTTCGTTTTTAACACGATTGTTTGTATTCCTTGGAGTTTAATATGTAGATGTAAATTCGTGAGTTTATAAAAAATGAAATTATTTTTGGTGTGCAATGCATTAGTTGTACAGTACTGCACAACCCCCCTTACACATTAAATTAAGAGGGATAAGCTTTATATATAATAGATGCGTAAAAGATATTGATAATTATTGTGTATTTAAAATTATGTGATGTTATTGTAATATTTCAAATCGTCAGTAAAAAAATATAAAATTATCAAAGAAATGTAAAAAGTAAACCTAATGTTTTTAACGTAATAAATGAATTAAGTAATTGGCAAAAAGTTGAAAAATGATTTATAGAATAGGTCTACCACTATGATTGATGAAGTTAAAAATTTGATTGGTTAATATGAATAGAGAGAAAAAGTATTTGAAATTTATCAAAATGTGAATAACGTAGACCTATTTGTAGGTCTATTATATAGGTCTATATATCATAACTTCAAAAAGTTTCGTGCACAATAACAATGGCTCAAGGTAAATCGGGTTTTGAGTTTTTCGAATAGCTGCATGAGGCGTCAATGGTCAAACAAAATTAAATTCATGGGTGGTGTGGGAGGGAGGGGATAAAACCAAATCTGGCAAATAATACAAGTTGGTACCAGACGCTGACACTTTTACGGGCATTTGTTAGTGTTATATGTGCTCGACCTTTGAGACTTTTACCATACAATAATCACAAAGTTTGCATGTGCACCATGACACGTTGCCTGGGTGGGCATAAAAATCAAATTCGAAAAATTAAAAAGAGACTTCGAATATTCGACACGAATCAGGTCGATTCAATGTCTTCAGATCGGATTACGGATTAGAATTTTACAGATTCGGAAATTTCGAAGGATCGAATTAAATTCATGGATTTTGGGATTAAACTAATCGATCCGAAATATATAAAAAATATTATTTTTAGGTAAAACGTCAGAAAAAATTTCGAATCGGATCGGATTAAATCCGCGGATTTTTGGATTAATCCAGTTGATCCGAAATATATAAAAAATATTATTTTCAGGTAAAACGTCGAATTTTTTTTGAATCGGGTCGGATTAAATCCGTGGATTTTCAGATTAATCCGATTCATCCTAATTAGAATTTTTATTACTTTTTAGATCGAATTTCGCATTAGGATTTTACAGATCTGAAAATTTCGGATCAGATCGGATTAAATCCGCGAATTTTCAGATTAATCCGATCGATTCAAAATATATAATTTTTTTATTATTTTCAGGTAAAATATCAGAATTTATTTTGGATCGGATCGGATTAAATCCGCGAATTTTCGGATTAATTCGATCGATCCTAAATATATATAAAAAATAGAGATTTTTTAATATTTTCGGATTAGAATTTTTATTATTTTTATTACTTTTTAAAATTTTCGGATTTTTGAGATCAAATCCGAAAAAATTCAATATGGATTCGGATTGATACGAATCCGATCCCAAAACGATCGGTTCAGATTTCATATTGAGTAAAAGGTGGTTCGAAATTTCAGATCCTCCGAATTCGGATCGGATCGGATCGGATTTATCCGAATGCACACCCCTAGCCTTGTACTTCCTTTCCTTTCTCTCGATCAAAGCCTGAGAGATGATTATATATTTGATATATTTTAGGTAGATATGTTTAGCGGTTCTATTCAAACCGGTAAATCGTCGGTTTTGAATCGTTGAAAGCGATTCGATTAATTATTGATCGTGGTTCAGTTCAAAATCGGAACTGTCCCGTTTTAAAATGGTTCGATTTCGGTTTGCGATATTGATGAACCGCCAACCGACAGTTCAATCGTCGGTTTTAAAAAATAAAAATAAAAATAAAAGTGAACCATTATTTATTATTGTTATTATTATTACTATTATATTAGTAGTGTTATTATTATTATTTTTGGAAACTAACCTTCAAATTAGGCCTTTATTACTTTTATTTTATATGTATTCCACTTAATTTACTAATATACTATATTAATATCATTTCAATTTTTCTAGATTAAATATTAATATTTGTTGCTATTATTATTATCATTACTTTTGTTATTACTTTTATTAGATTTTGAATCTTAATTTTTTTAAAAAAGTGCCGAATCGTGGTTCAGTTCCAGCTCGAAAATCGAACCGTGAACTGCCATAAGACGGTTCAGCTTCGGTTCTGGATTTTTTGGAACCGAAATCGACTGTTCAAAAACTGGCGGTTTTGAACCACCGAACACCTCTAATTTTAGATAATGATTGGTATAAATAATGATGATAAATGTGTAGTGGAGATAAAAAATAAAAATTATTGAAGATAAGTGTGCAGTGGAGATTAGAAATAAAAAGTGGTTGTTTGATATACTTACTAAAGAGACTATCTTTTGAAAGAAATGTAAATCATTAGGTAGGACGGAGAGAGTATCTGATAATAATGTGTTGGTGTACAAAATTTCGATTGGGGGTAAATATAAAAAGAAAATAATGTTGTGGGTTTGTTAGAGTTTTTTTAGCGGGGGTTCTATTCTCACACCTTGTTAGTTATAGGGCCAATAGGCCACTCTTTTAAAACTACCATTAAGTCGCGAAAAGTGTATATGACTCTCAAATTTTTAAATATTATCAATTACTGTGTATAAAGAATCGTCCCTCAAGTGATTGCTCCAATATGGACCTCCTCAAATCCAACTGCATTGTCCCTCCAAAATCAGACCTCATATACCGCCGCTTTAAGTCCCCAATATTTCATATAGGGGTGTGCAGAAAAACCAAATTCGAAAAACTGAACAGAAAATTTGAATATCCAACTCGAATCAGTCCGATCCGATATCTTCAGATCGGATTTCGGATTAAGATTTTACAGATCTGAAAATTTTGGATCGGATCGAATTAAATCCGTGAATTTTTAGATTAATCCGATTGATCCGAAATATATAAGTTTTTTTTTTCAGGTAAAACGCCAGATTTTTTTTTGATCGGATCAGATTAAATCCACGGATTTTTGGATTAATCCGATCGATCCTAAATATATAAAAATAGAGATTTTTTATTATTTTCGGATTAGAATTTTTATTATTTTTATTACTTTTTAAAGTTTTCGGATTTTTGAGATCAAATCCGAAAAAATTCGATCCGGATTCAGATTGATTCAATTTCGATCCGAACGATCGGTTCAGATTTCGGATTGAGCAAAAGGTTGTTCGAAATTTCGGATCACTCAATTCGGATCAGGTCGGATCAGATTTATTCGAATGCACACCACTAGTCTTGTACTTCCTTTCCTTTCTCTCGGTCAAAGACCAAGAGATGGTTATATATTTGATATATTTTAGGTAGATATGTTTAGTGGTTCTATTCGAATCGATAAATCGTCGGTTTTGAATCGTTGACCGCGATTCGATTAATTATTGATCGTGGTTTGGTTCAAAATCGGAACTGTCTTGTTTTAAAATAGTTTGATTTCGGTGTGGGGTATTGATGAACTGCCAACCGACAATTCAATCATCGGTTTTAAAAAATAAAAATAAAAAGTGAACCATTATTTATTATTGTTATTATTATTACTATTATATTAATAGTGTTATTATTATTATTATTTTATTGGAAACTAACCTATTACTTTTATTTTATACGTATTCCACTTAATTTACTAATATTTTATATTAATATCATTTCAAATATTTTAGATTAAATATTAATTTATTGTTATTATTATCATTACTTTTGTTATTAATTTATTCATTTTTGAATCTTACATTTTTTTAAAAAAGTGCCGAACCGTGGTTCAGTTCCGGTTCGAAAACCGAACCGTGAACTGCCATAAGACGGTTCGGTTTTGGTTCTGGATTTTTGGGAACTGAAACCGGCTGTTCAAAAATCGGCGGTTTTGAACGCCGAACACATCTAATTTTAGGTAATTGTTAGTATAAATAATGATGATGAATGTGTGGTGGAGATAAAAAATAAAAATTATTGACGATGAATGTGCGGTGAAGATTAGAAATAAAAAGTGTTGTTTGATATACTTACTAAAGAGACTATCTTTTGATAAAAATGCAAACCCTTGGGTAGGACGGAGAGAGTGTGTGATAATAATGTGTTGGTGTACAAACTTTCGATTGGGGGCAAATATAAAAAGAAAATAATATTGTGGGTTCGTTAAAGTTTTTTTTACTGAGTTTCTATGCTCACACCTGGTTAGTTCTAGGAACAATAGGTTAGTCTTTTAAAACTGCTATTAAGTCGCGAAAAGTGTATCTGACTCTCAATTCTTAAATATTATTAACTACCGCGCATAAATAGTCGTCCATCAGTGAATGCTCCAATATGGACCTCCTCAAATCCAACTGTTGTCCCTCCGAGATCAGACCTCATATACTGTCGCTTTAAGTTCCCAATATTTCATTGTTCTACTAACATATCGTGGGGACTAAGATCTTTTTTTTAACCATAGATTAAACAGTCATAAACTTTTGAAAATTTTTGTCTACGGAGGAACTCGAACCTGATCTTCCATTTTAAATCGAGGACTCATACATAGCCAACGGATCAAACCACTAGTTGCTAGAAGTCTTTACTTATATTTAAGGGTGAAAAGTCAAAACTATGTTTAATTTAATTGTTTAATGCTGTCATATCATGCACTTAATATTCTTGTACTTCAATATTTTTGATTTGTTTAGTTGTGTACTCAGTATTTTGTGTTAATTTCTACTCGTATTTAAGAACAGAAATGATTGGTCAATATTCTGAACCACACCTCCAAATACATCCGTGCTTTATAGGTGTTGTACCACGTGCTTTACTATTAATTTTATTATAATATTATTATGAATATTTTATCTGTAAAACATGCAGTACAATACCCATAAAACATGGGTGTGTATGAGAGTGTGGTTCAAGGTGTTGCCCTATCACTCACCCTTCATTTAATAAAAGTGATAGGCTAATCGATCCAACCAATGTGCGATGAAGATTTAAAAGAGGGGAATTCACATGGATATACAATTTTTATTTTTTATTTACAAAAATCAAACAAATGTGAAATATTTGCGGTAGTGACATCTTCTTCAGGAACATATCTTGCACAAAAATGGGAAGATATAACTGCTCCATCAAAATGCTTTAGTTTTTAAATCTACATTTTCTTCCACAAATCTAAAATTATACTGGAAAATTCCATAATAAATCGAAGATATAAACCCGATATGAATTCGAAGACTGTTTTGAATCCGGTAACCGAAACCGATACAAGATGTAAGAATTAGTTTATTTTCGTTACTGTGATTCATTAATTCTACTGTATTCAAGATGTTAATGTCATTCAGTCTCGTATATCATATATGTAAATTCAAATACCAAGATGAAATACAAAATAAGTGCAGTGCCGTGATTTTTAATAATATTATTGTAAATTTGATTTGGATACGTAAATTTAGATATTGAGCACCATTTCGTACTAAGTCTAGCTTATCTCTTTTAATGATTTAGGATAAGTGAATATCTTTATGTAATAAGTTAATCTTGAATGTAGAGTTAGATACTGAATTCTAGGTTGACATGTAAATTTTAAGTTAATGAAGCTAGATGAAAAATCCATATGGTGACACACTATCCTATATTGATTATCTATTTAAATTATCCGACAAGAGGTTCACTGATATTAGTTAACAAACTATACCTATTTTCTTGTTTCTTTGTTATTGAGATTTGAAGAAATCAAATGAATTTGCATAATTAACCAATTTCTAATGCTATTTGATACCTCATTAACTCTTACTTATATCAGCTTTGGAAATAAATGATAGCATGCATATATAGTAAAATGAAGTAATTGTATGCACCTGAATGGAGTAAAACAATGCTTACAATAAAATAGCATAATATTTTGTAATTGATTATACATATATTACCATTAACGATATTGTTTGTAAAACAACACTAGTTAATCACGATTTTTGGTAATTACATTCCTAGAACCAAGTACCTTTTAATAAATATTTTTCATATGTTAGTGTAACATGAACAAAATACAAGAAAATCTTAATGTGTAATCAATTTCAATGGCATTAGTTATCTTTTTGAATTTTCTTAGACACTATATTTCCATAAAAACTGTTCCAACATTCCAAAATATTTATGTTTGTTGGAACATTTTATTCCAGACAAATATATTAAAGAATTTTGATGATGTGTTGATAAACAAAGAAAAATAATAATTAACGAACAAGCAGTCGAAGATGCACAAGCAGTACTGAAAATCAAATACGTGAAGCAAAAGCAAGCTTAACGTACGCTAACGATACAAGTTAGCGTACCCAATGATAAAATCAGGAGAAATCGGACGTTGACATTCAGGCATGTTAAAGCACGCAAAGAAATCAAACAACGTACACTACAGGCAGAGCCTAGCGTACATTATGAATTTGTTTTTGTGTCGGACTCAAGTAATCACTTATTCTTTTCTTTTTTTCCAGAATCAGAACTCTTCACATGAACAAGATTTTCTTCTAGTTCAAGCCTCGCAGATCTCCGCTATTCTCTGATTATGAAACCTCCATTCAAATATCTATGTGAACTAAAGTATGAAATAAACAATAGAACTATAAGGCTTCGAGTAAAAAAAAAAAAAGAGTCTAATATATAGCAATTTAGGAGAAAAACTCATATAGATAAAAGGTAGAATGAGAAAAATCCACCAGAGGAGATCAATATCTCGATGATACCGAAGAATAGAGTGAGAATAAAATTAGACCACCACATATCGGCTCATATATGGTCCGAATCGAGTTTTAACCCTAGAGATAGTCCATTCCTAAAACTCAGCCGTTAAGCACAACATGATATGGAGAATTATGACTTCTGAATAGAAAAAAGCAGGGTACTCCGCACAGCAGAAGAGACAAGAAAAGACGAAAAGAAGAAGCCTCAATGGAGAAGCGAGGAGCATAGGGCAAAAGGGGTTCCGTCCATGGAGAGACCCCATGTAGTGCATCCCCTGTCGGATGCATTACACGTGGTGTGCATGAACGGTCCAGATTGATGCACTAGATAGTGTATCGATCTGCACCGTCCATGCACGCCACGTGTAGTGCATCCGGCAGGGGATGCACTACGTGGGGGTGTACCATGGACGGTACCGGCAAAAGGCTATTCAGCAATACGATTCCTCTTTGGAGTCTACGGTGTTCTTCTTTTCTCTTGTAAATTTACAAAGATGTCCATTTTTGTCATACTAGGTTGATTATTTTATTCCAGTTCCAACGATATATAAGTCCTACGTGTTATTATGTTTGATTAAATTCCGTGATAATTACTCGCCTATTTTACGGATTTGATTATGTTTTATTTATTTTTTTTGGTAAAAGAAAACAGGCAAAACCCGGATTAAATCAAGAATTATCTATCATATGAGATACCAATAACATCATGTAAAGTCAAGCGTGGATGCCCTCCGGAGGCGCAGTGAGGAAGGGAACATGCCGCACCTCATAGATTTCCAATTGTGATAAGATGCCTTGATTGTTCATCACCAACGTCGGCAAAGTGCATTCAAAGAGGCCCTGATTGTGTTATTTTCTTATGAAACTATTTTATGTTTATGTCTGGTTACGCATGACCATCTAGACTTGGTATTTTTGTTGATGGCTAGAATTGAAGTGATAGTCGTAATTGTTGTCGTGTTTAACTCGTTTCAATCCGTAGTTATTGTCGTGTTTAACTCGTTTGTTGCAACTGATGGTCGTGTAATATGTTGTGTCAAGAATTAACACCTTCCGACCGGCGATCGCCTAGGAGGTCGGGCGACCGAGTCACTGCCGAGCGACCAGGCGACCTAGCCTTAGCCCGGCAGACAAGCATGAGTCGCCCAACCGAAGGTCCCAGGACAAGTCCCGGTGCCGAGCGATCGACCTCAGATACGATCGCCTCTCGGTACTCGGCGACCGACTCCTGGCGACCGACTTCTGGCGACCGACTTATGAACGATCATCTCTCAGCGCTTTGCCGACCGACCCTTGGTAACCGACCAATGCCGACCGTTAGTGACTGGCCGAGAACGATCCTCGGTGTCCAGCTAGAGACGACCGCATCATGACGATCTGGGCCGATGGCCATCCAGTCGGCCGAGGCCGAGCGGGGCGGCACCACGTGCGAGATCCACAAAAGCGGCCCGACAAACCTGTCACCTACCTCACCTACCAACAGGGCCGCAGACCTGCAAAAGGAGCTGACGGACAAGACTGGTGACCACAGCCTGTCACCTACCTTGCCTACTGACAAAGTCCGCCGAAAGTAACAAAGTGGGACCTCCTGTGATAGTACTTCCGGACGCGTGCTGGATCCTCATTGGACCGCACAGCTGGCTACCAGCTGGAGCCTTAGACTTTTGGCAGACAGCCTATGTGGCCTTTAGGACGATCGCCCCATTACATTAATGGCCGAGAGGCGATCGCCCACTAGGGAACAAGGCACCTCAACCCCTATATAAAGAAGGCAGCCTGCACTTGGATTCTCTCTCTGCATTCTCGCATTTCACACCATACAGAAGCAAACATCAAGCACTTGGCTAATCTCCAACTCTTGGCAACAACTATCATTCGGTCTTACTTCTCCCGGCCTATCTCATCCAGCAGATTATCGGCGGGGACGAAGAACACCAAGCTTCGCTCAAGAGCCGGATTAACAGAGTTTTTTTACACTCATTGTATTTAGATTTCTCTCATTAATACTTGTATCCACGAATATTCGTATTAATAACATCTCGCGAGAGCATTCAAGCCCGGGCCTAACAAACCCCGCTCGGCAGTCTCACGATGAAGGGATCGCAAACAGTCAGACAAGTTATATTCAAACGGCGTACACACTCCAAAGAAATAAAAGAATGTGTAGCACCCGAATCAAAAAGCACACGGACTGGATAAGATAAAATATGGATGGTACCTGAAGCCACCGCCGCGTCGGGCTCGTCTGTTCGACGCATCTCATAAACTCGTGGTTGTATCGAACCGACGCTAGAGTTCCCCCCTCCAGCGTTCTGACCCCGTCCCCGGCCCCTGCCAAAATTCTGCTGAGGTTGACCGGTGGGCGAAGCCCGAGTGTCCAAAGTCCGATTCGGCTCGGAACAATAAGTCGCTCTATGTCCCATCTGTCCGCATGTGTGACACTTCAACGGTGGAAAGTGGCATTCCAAATTAATATGGCACGAACGGCCACAATTATAGCAAGTCACCGCGCGATTTGAGGTACCCAGTGGGGACGGTAACCCCTCTTCCCTTTATTAGAACGTGACGATCGGCAAAGCGGTTAGTCGTCTGTGACTTCTGAAAGTTGCCACCCTTAGAGCCAGAAAAATTTCCCCCGACTTTCTGCTTCTTCGGTTCTTCAACGGTATCATTGTCGGGGCTAAACATATCATGGGCTAAAGCTCTGTCCTGATACTCTTTCAGTGTGGTGCAAGCAAATCCGGCCATGTACCGCCGTAAGTCTAAATTCATCCGCATATCAAAATAACGGATCTTATCGCGCTCGTTACGTACTTGATCCTTTACATGGATTAATTGTTGGTTATACTCCACGATCGCCTGCGAAACGG
This sequence comes from Orobanche coerulescens, assembly GCA_033398695.1. NCBI lineage: Eukaryota > Viridiplantae > Streptophyta > Magnoliopsida > Lamiales > Orobanchaceae > Orobanche > Orobanche coerulescens. Next base: position 10,120,360 of record CM065802.1, on the reverse strand, counting down.
GAATATCTTGTGGTTTAGCCTCGAAGAAGGCTCGGATTTGGCTCTCTCGTACCGGCCAAGGACAAAACTCGGCCTCCAAGAGCTCCTTAAATTCATCCCATGAGGCAATACGATCCTGTGGCTTGATGACCTTCCACCAGGTAGCGGCCTCCTTAGTGAGGAAATACTGGGCAATCGGTACTTTCCTCACCTCGGGGCAATCTAATGCATCGAAAATCTTTTCCAATTGCTAGCCAATCCTCCCGGCTTAACGGAGTGCATGGCACCGCCAAAGCTGTGGAGGGTGCATACGGATTACGTTCGGCGAGCATCCGTGTTTGGGTTCGGGTTATTAATTTGAGCAGTTTGGGCCAAAATAGTCATCGAGTAGCCAATTGTTGAAGTGCATTCGCCACTCCAACGTCTGCGTTGTTCCCGACCATCCGATAGTCGTCTTGACTCTCGGTATCGGGATGCACCGAGTTCGACAAGCGGGGTTGGTCGACCCCGCGAATCGATGGAAACGGCCGCGCCACGACCTCTTCCTCGCCCACGGCCACGACCACGGCCACGGCCCCTACCGGTGACATCGAAGAACACACAAGTCACGTAAGCACAATTCAATCACGCATCAACAAAGTGTCCGATTCTCAAGAATACCGATAAAAGGAAGCAAAGCGAATAAGGAAACAACGAAGAGTGAGAGGTCTTACAAGTACCGGTCGCCTTTGTGATGATGGCGAGTAGTGATCTGTGGACAATTAACGACTCGATCGACCCAAAAGACCGGCGGCTAGGTATCCATAGACCTAAGCTCGATACCATATTCGTAACACCCCCAAGTTATTCGAGGATATTACAGTAAGCCCCGCCGTGGGACCCACAAGGCTAAACATACGCGGAACCATAATCTTTGACCGATAAGGTCTACACACATTGGGATGAAAAACAATACAAAGGTATTGAAATATAACCAATGTACTTACAAACATCACAACTCAATTCAATACTTGACAAACACAGTAGGAACATCAAGGAAAAAGGAAAACAATACTCGAGTATTCAATAGCGATCGATACAACAACCTTTGAATGGGGATTTCCAAAGAAATAAAACTGGAAGAAAGACACAGTATCACACTTGCCCACCATCTTTATGCCGACCCGATACCTGCCCGTCCGCTCTCCTGGAACCTGAAATACATGAAACGTATTTCCCCCATAAAAGGGTTAGCCGTCGAATAGCTAGTGCAAGTATAACAATATGAAACATAATACTTCTCGACATTAAAGTAAATGTAATCCGTCAATTCATCAATATCCGTCAATTCATCAATTTAAGACTAGTATTCCGGAATAACTAAAATCTCAAGACGTATGTGAATGCCGTAGAAACGGTTCGTTCATATCATACGCCGTTACATGTAGGAATGCCGTCAAAACGGTTCGTTCATTACATGCCAACATTATTTCATATGAATGCCGTAGAAACGGTTCGTTCATATCAACCATGGAATCGCACCAGAGGCTACGAAACCCTCAGAGGACCATAGGCCCGTCCCGGAGTGGCTAGAAATAATCATACCATCAATATTTCATACTTTCAAAGTCGAGAACGTACAATCATAAATGTATACTTGCCTTTGAGACATCGGGAAATCGAACGGAGGAAAGGTATGAGTTCGGTAGGTCCGAGAACGCGCTTCCGGCACCTAAACGATTCCCAAGGAATATGACAATTAATTATCCATACTCAAATTACACGAATAGACTCCCGAAACTCGTCTACGATTCCAGAAAATATACGAGTGGATAACTAAAGGTTGGGAAATCGCCCAAACTCTCACAAGTCCGAAAACGGCACAATCTAACCCGTAAAATCGGAAGAAAACACTCATACGGTATAGATATATATCAAAATCTCAAGGTTCTCAAGCTTCATTCGGACAAAACGGAAGAATCTACGAAAACCCCCAAAATCCAACATAAAATTCAAAGTGTTCTTGAATAATCTTTCAATAATCCGGTGAATACTCAAACATGTCGATAATCACGCATATAACACACCATACACCATGATTTAATCGTCCAAAACGTCAATACCCACACAAAATCGAGAAGTCAAGATGTCGAAGGAATTACCTCTTGAATATCCAAGCTTTATGATCCAAGGAACACGCGTTAGATCGATTATCCGGGCTTCACGATCGAAAGGAGATGAAGAAAATCAAACACCCAAATGATTTGTGAAGGAAAAACCCTCCCTCAAGCTTACTCTATCGGTTGAAGGTGAAGAAAAGGGGGAGAAATGGCTGAAATCTTTGAAAAAAGCGAATTTAAGGAGTTGATGCTGCCGGACACGGCCGTGCCCGATCGGCACGGTCGTGTCGCATGGTGGCGGCGAGGGACTCGACCGTGTCTGCTTGACACGGTCGCGGCGCGAGAGGGCTGCCGATAGTGACCCGTCCGGCTGACTTCGGCATGACTCGGCCGTGTCACGGGACACGGTCGGGCGTATCAGCGATCGATTACGGCTTATCCGGAAGAGTAATGCAGGCAGGCGTGTCGGACGACACGGCCGAGTTGTCGGCGAAACCGGCATTTCGGGACGAGTGCAGCACGGGCCGTGTCGGACGACACGGTCGAGTTCGGCCGGCAGTGATCGGCCAATAACGAGCGGGTGAGCTAAAACGACCATAACTCTCTCGTCCGGACTCCGATTGACTCACCGTTTGAACCATTGGAAAGCTAACTCGATGCTCTATAATATTGCAAAGATTTAGAATTTTTGGAGTTACCAAAATTAATGGTGATCTAATAAAGTCGAACTCATAAGAGGAAAGTTGAAACGATGAACAATAACGATACACAACTCGAAGTTTTTCCGAACGGTGAACACGGGTGAATGAACATGATTGATGAATGATTATAAATGTGTGAAAATCCACTGAGTGACAATCACCGAATGAAATTACTGAATGATAATGACGGAATTACAACCGGATATTACATTCTCCCCTTCTAAAAAGAAGTTTCGTCCCGAAACTTAAGAAATAAATAGTTCGGGGTATTCAACTCGCATCTTCTCTTCCGTCTCCCAAGTCGCCTCTTCGACTCCATGCCTCGACTATTGTACTTTAACCAGTGGAATGGTCTTATGCCGAAGTTGTTTCTCACGGCGCTCAAGAATCTTCATGGGTTTCTCCGGAAAGGTAATATCCTCGGCTACGTCAATCTCACTGTAGTCGATAATGTAGCTCGGATCCGGTACGTACTTCCTCAACTGGGACACATGGAAAACACTATGGACGTGACTCAAAGCTGGAGGCAACGCCAAGCGATAAGCTAAATCTCCAACTCTGTCCAAAATCTCGAAAGGTCCGATATACCTTGGACTGAGTTTTCCCTTTTTCCCGAAGCGGAAAACTCCTGCAGTCGGTGATACTTTGAGCAAGACGTGATCCCCCACTTCAAACTCCAAGGGTCGACGACGAGTATCGGCGTAAGATTTACGGCGACTGCGGCGGTCGGTAGTCGATCTCGGATAATAGAAATCTTTTCCTTGGTCTCCAATAACATATCCGGTTCCGTCCCAACTAGCTCAGAAGCCTCGTCCCAACATAATGGCGACCTACATCGCCTACCATAGAGTGCCTCGAAGGGTGCCATTTTGATCGACGCATGCCAACTATTATTGTAAGCAAACTCGATCAACGACAAGTGAAGCTCCCAATCATTACTCTAATCTAAGGCACAAGCCCGTAACATATCTTCCAATGTCTGAATCGTCCTCTCTGTCTGACCATCCGACTGAGGATGAAAGGAAGTGCTCAATCTCAACTCCGTACCCAGAGTCTGATGAACGGCCTGCCAAAAATGCGATACGAACCGGCCGTCTCGATCAGAAACAATGGTCTTGGGGGTACCGTGTAACCTCACGATCTCAGCGATAAAGGTTCGATCCAATCTATCCGGTCCCCAAGTATCCTTAATACCCAAGAAATGTGCAGACTTGGTCAACCGATCGACAATTACCCAAATCATATTCATTCCAGTCCGAGTTCTCGGCATGCCAGTGATGAAATCCATCGAGATGTCTTCCCACTTCCACTCGGGAATGGGGAGTGGTTTCAACAATCCCGCTGGTCGTTGATGTTCGATCTTGACTTGTTGACACGTCAAGCACCGTAGTACAAACTCCGTAACATCCTTCTTCATGTTATTCCACCAAAATTGCGCTTCAAATCTTTGTACATCTTACTCGTTAGGTGGATTGAGTAAGGCGTAGCATGAGCTTCTCGGAGAATCCTCTGTCTCAATTCCAAATCATTCGAACGCAAAGCACATACGAAATCTCAAAATACTATCCTCGTGTACCATAAAGCTGGAGCTTTTCCTTTAATTACATCTTCCTTGATTGAGAAATCATCGGGTCACTCCACTGTTTCCCTTTGATATCATCAACCAAGGACGAAGTAATTTCGAGAGTACACAACTGTTGTACTGTACATTTGAAGCCACACTTCGATCCCTTGTTCAATTAAATCTGACGAATCTTCGTCGAGGCGTAAGAACCTCAAGCATTTGAAGAGATGCCGATTTGCGGCTCAAAGCATCCGCAACGACATTGGCTTTTCCGGTGGTAAAGAATCTCCAAATCATAATCCTTTATCAATTCTAACCAACGTCTCGCCTCATATTTAGCTCCTTACAGTGAAAATATATTTCGGCTCTTGTGATTGGTATAAATCCGACACGGTGAATCGTACAAATAATGCCGCCAAATCTTGAGTGCGAAGACAATTGCGGCCAACTCTAAATCGTGAGTAGGATAATTCATCTCATAAGGCTTTAATTGTCGAGACGCAAAAGCTATCGTCTTATCATGCTGCATCAGAACACAACCTGTGCCTTGACCAAGCGTCACTATAAAGCGTAAAGCCTTCGCTACCATGTGGTAAAGTTAGAATCGGCTGAAGTTAATCGTCTCTTGATTCATCGAAGCTCTGTTGTCTCTCATCCGTCGAATAAACTTTTCGGTCTTACGGAGTAATTTCGTAGCGGTCGAGCGAGTTTCGAGAACCCTCGACAAACCGACGGTAATACCCAAAAGGCCCAAAAAGCTACGAACCTCCTTAACATTTTTAGGCGGTGTCGGCCTATCTTGCCTCGATCTTCTGCGGGTCTACACGAACCCCTTCGGCTGAAATCACATGGCCGAGAAACATAACTTCTTCCAACCAAAACTCACATTTCGAGAATTTTGCATAGAGGTGCTCGGTACTCAAAATGTCTAAGACCAAACGCAAGTGCCGGGCATGTTCCTCCTTATCTCGAGAATAGATCAAGATGTCATCAATAAAGACGACTACACACCTGTCGAGGTACTCGATGAATATTTTATTCATTAATTGCATGAATACTGCCGGCGCATTCGTCAACCCAAAAGGCATAACTACAAATTCGTAATGCCCATATCTCGTCCGAAACGCCGTCTTCGGAACGTCGGACTCCCTCACCCTGAGTTGATAATACCCGAATCTTAAATCAATCTTCGAGAAAACCGCAGCTCCTTGCAATTGATCAAATAGATCGTCTATACGAGGCAAAGGATATTTATTCTTGATGGTTACTTTATTCAGCTCACGGTAGTCAATGCACAAACGTAGTGAACCATCCTTCTTCCTGACGAAAAGAACGGGCGCGCCCCAAGGCGAAGCGCTCGGTCTGATGTACCCTTTTTCCAAAAGTTCTCCCAACTGAGTCTTCAATTCCTGCATCTCGGAAGGTGCCATCCGATAAGGTGCTTTAGAAATCGGGGCCGCATCCGGCTCTAAATCCACGGAAAAATCTATCTCTCGATCTGGCGGTAATCCCGGGAGATCATCCGGAAAAACATCGGGATACTCATTAACGACCGGAATTGAAGAGAAATCGACTTCAATTCCTTCCGTTTTCAACGCATAACACCAATAGCCCGTACAACCTTTATTCAAAAGTTTTACGGCCTTCATAGAACTGATAAGTAATTTGGATTGGCCCAACTTACGTCCCAAAAACGAGTACTCTGATCCGTCTTTAGTCATCATGGTGATAACTTTGGTACGGTAATTCATAATCGCCTGGTGATTATTAAGCGATCCTCGCGAGGATTACGTCCTCGCCTTCCATATCAACTACAATTAAATTCGATAACCAATCCATACAGATATAATCAGGAAAATCTCTAATCTCCCGGTTTCCACGATTCTATCCCCGCTTGATCTCACGATGAAGGGATCATAAGCGATCAGACAAGTTATATTCAAACGGCGTACACACTCCAAAGAAATAAAAGAATGTGTAGCACCCGAATCAAAAAGCACACAATTTGGATAAGATAAAATATGGATGGTACACAAGCCACTTGCGTCGCTCGTCTGCATTCGACGCATCTCATAAACTCGTGGTTGTATCGAACCGACGCTAGAGTTCCCCCCTCCAGCGTTCTGACCCCGTCCCCGGCCCCTGCCAAAATTCTGCTGAGGTTGACCAGCTGGGGTAGAAGCCCGAGTGTCCAAAGTCTGATTCGGCTCGGAACAATAAGTCGCTCTATGTCCCATCTGTCCGCATGTGTGACACTTCAACGGTGGAAAGTGGCATTCCAAATTAATATGGCCTGAACGGCCACAATTATAGCAAGTCACCGCGATTTGAGGTACCGAAGTGGGACGGTAACCCCTCTTCCCTTTATTAGAACGTGACGATTGTCCGCAAAAGCGGTTAGTAAATGCATGACTTCGAAAGTTGCCACCCTTAGAGCGAGAAAAATTTCCCGACTTTCGCTTCTTCGGTTCTTCAACGGTATCATTGTCGGGGCTAAACATATCATGGGCTAAAGCTCTGTCCTGATACTCTTTCAGTGTGGTGCAAGCAAATCCGGCCATGTACCGCCGTAAGTCTAAATTCATCCGCATATCAAAATAACGGATCTTATCGCGCTCGTTACGTACTTGATCCTTTACATGGATTAATTGTTGGTTATACTCCACGATCGCTGCGAAAGCGGAATATCTTGTGGTTTAGCCTCGAAGAAGGCTCGGATTCGGCTCTCTCGTCGGCCAAGGACAAAACTCGGCCTCCAAGAGCTCCTTAAATTCATCCCATGAGGCAATACGATCCTGTGGCTTGATGACCTTCCACCGGTAGCGGCCTCCTTAGTGAGGAAATCTTGGGCAATCGGTACTTTCCTCACCTCGGCAATCAGCGCCTCGAAAATCTTTTCCAGTGCTGCTTGATCCTCCCGGCTTAACGAGTGCACCGCCAAACGTGGAGGGTGCATACGGATTACGTTAAGCGAGCATCCGTGTTTGGGTTCGGGTTATTGGTGAGCAGTTTGGGCCAAAATAGTCATCGAGTAGCCAATTGTTGAAGTGCATTCGCCACTCCAACGTCTGCGTTGTTCCCGACCATCGGTCGTCGTCGACTCTCGGTATCGGGATGCACCGAGTTCGACAAGCTGGGGTTGGTCGACCCGCAATCAATCGATGGAAACGGCCGCGCCACGATCTCTTCCTCGCCCACGGCCACAACCACGGCCACGGCCCTACCCGGTGACATCGAAGAACACACAAGTCACGTAAGCACAATTCAATCACGCATCAACAAAGTGTCCGATTCTCAAGAATACCGATAAAAGGAAGCAAAACGAATAAGGAAACAACGGAAGAGTGAGAGGTCTTACAAGTACGGTCGCCTTGTGATGATGGCGAGTAGTGATATCGTGGACAATTAACGACTCGATCGACCCAAAAGACCGGCACCTAGGTATCCATAGACCTAAGCTCGATACCATATTCGTAACACCCCCAAGTTATTCAGGGATATTACAGTATTGTAAGCACCGCCGTGGGACCCACAAGCCTAAACATACGCGGAACCAAAAACTTTCACCGAAAATGTCTACACACATTGGGATGAAAAACAATACAAAGGTATTCGAAATATAACCAATGTACTTACAAACAAAGACAACTCAATTCAATACTTCAAAGAAACACAGTAGGAACATCAAGGAAAAAGGAAAACAATACTCGAGTATTCAATAGCCAATCCAGTACAACAACACTGAATGGGGATTTCCAAAGAAATAAAACTGGAAGAAAGACACAGTATCACACTTGCCCACCATCTTTATGCCGACCCGATACCTGCCCGTCCGCTCTCCTGGAACCTGAAATACATGAAACGTATTTCCCCCATAAAGGGGTTAGCCGTCGAATAGCTAGTGCAAGTATAACAATATGAAACATAATACTTCTCGACAATAAAGTAAATGTTACTTAGACGAGATCGCTTCGGGTCTTCTTAAGGATCCGCTAGACGATGGGTGCTTTTCGAAGGGAAAGCGGCCGTCAATTCATCAATATCCGTCAATTCATCAATTTAAGACTAGTATTCCGGAATAACTAAAATCTCAAGACGTATGTGAATGCCGTAGAAACGGTTCGTTCATATCATACGCCGTTACATGTAGGAATGCCGTCAAAACGGTTCGTTCATTACATGCCAACATTATTTCATATGAATGCCGTAGAAACGGTTCGTTCATATCAACCATGGAATCGCACCAGAGGCTACGAAACCCTCAGAGGACCATAGGCCCGTCCCGGAGTGGCTAGAAATAATCATACCATCAATATTTCATACTTTCAAAGTCGAGAACGTACAATCATAAATGTATACTTGCCTTTGAGACATCGGGAAATCGAACGGAGGAAAGGTATGAGTTCGGTAGGTCCGAGAACGCGCTTCCGGCACCTAAACGATTCCCAAGGAATATGACAATTAATTATCCATACTCAAATTACACGAATAGACTCCCGAAACTCGTCTACGATTCCAGAAAATATACGAGTGGATAACTAAAGGTTGGGAAATCGCCCAAACTCTCACAAGTCCGAAAACGGCACAATCTAACCCGTAAAATCGGAAGAAAACACTCATACGGTATAGATATATATCAAAATCTCAAGGTTCTCAAGCTTCATTCGGACAAAACGGAAGAATCTACGAAAACCCCCAAAATCCAACATAAAATTCAAAGTGTTCTTGAATAATCTTTCAATAATCCGGTGAATACTCAAACATGTCGATAATCACGCATATAACACACCATACACCATGATTTAATCGTCCAAAACGTCAATACCCACACAAAATCGAGAAGTCAAGATGTCGAAGGAATTACCTCTTGAATATCCAAGCTTTATGATCCAAGGAACACGCGTTAGATCGATTATCCGGGCTTCACGATCGAAAGGAGATGAAGAAAATCAAACACCCAAATGATTTGTGAAGGAAAAACCCTCCCTCAAGCTTACTCTATCGGTTGAAGGTGAAGAAAAGGGGGAGAAATGGCTGAAATCTTTGAAAAAACGAATTTAAGGGAGTTGGTGCTGCCTGACACGGCACGTGACGATCGGCTCGGTCGTGTCGCATACCGGCGAGGGACTCGGCCGTGTCTGCTTGACACGGTCGCGGCGCGAGGAACTGCCGATAGTGACCGTCCGACGGCGACTCGGCATGACTCGGCCGTGTCACGGGACACGGTCGGGCGTATCAGCGATCGATTACGGCTTATCCGGAAGAAATGCAGGCGGGCCGTGTCGGACGACACGGCCGAGTTCGGCGGAAACCGGCATTTCGGACGAGTACGGCACGGGCCGTGTCGGACGACACGGTCGAGTTCGGCCGTGATGATCGGCGATAACGGCGGGTGAGCTAAAGCGACCATAACTCTCTCGTCCGGACTCGATTGACTCACCGTTTGAACCATTGGAAAGCTAACTCGATGCTCTATAATATTGCAAAGATTTAGAATTTTTGGAGTTACCAAAATTAATGGTGATCTAATAAAGTCGAACTCATAAGAGGAAAGTTGAAGCGATGAACAATAACGATACACAACTCGAAGTTTTTCCGAGCGGTGAACACGGGTGAATGAACATGATTGATGAATGATTATAAATGTGTGAAAATCCACTGAGTGACAATCACCGAATGAAATTCTTGAATGATAATGACGGAATTACAACCGGATATTACATTCTCCTTCTAAAAAGAAGTTTCGTCACGAAACTTAAGAAATAAATAGTTCGGGGTATTCAACTCGCATCTTCTCTTCCGTCTCCCAAGTCGCCTCTTCGACTCCATGCCTCGACTATTGTACTTTAACCGGTGGAATGGTCTTATGCCGAAGTTGTTTCTCACGGCGCTCAAGAATCTTCATGGGTTTCTCAGGAAGGTAATATCCTCGGCTACGTCAATCTCACTTGTAGTCGATAATGTAGCTCGGATCAGTGCGTACTTCCTCAAGCCCAGGACACATGGAAAACACTATGGGCGTGACTCAAAGTGGAGGCAACGCCAAGCGATAAGCTAAATCTCGACTCTGTCGAAATCTCGAAAGGTCCGATATACCTTGGGTGAGTTTTCCCTTTTCCCCTAAGCGGAAAACTCCTGCAGTCGGTGATACTTTGAGCAAGACGTGATCCCCACTTCAAACTCCAAGGGTCGGCGCGAGTATCGGCGTAAGATTTCGGCGACTGCGGGCGGTCGGTAGTCGATCTCGGATAATAGAAATCTTTTCCTTGGTCTCCAATAACATATCCGTTCCGTCCCCAACTAGCTCAGAAGCCTCGTCCCAACATAATGGCGACCTACATCGCCTACCATAGAGTGCCTCGAAGGGTGCCATTTTGATCGACGCATGCCAACTATTATTGTAAGCAAACTCGATCAACGACAAGTGAAGCTCCCAATCATTACTCTAATCTAAGGCACAAGCCCGTAACATATCTTCCAATGTCTGAATCGTCCTCTCTGTCTGACCATCCGACTGAGGATGAAAGGAAGTGCTCAATCTCAACTCCGTACCAGTCGATGAGCGGCTGCCAAAATGCGATCTGAACCGGCCGTCTCGATCGAAACAATGGTCTTGGGGTACCGTGTAACCTCACGATCTCGGCGATAAAGGTTCGATCCAATCTATCCGGTCCCCAAGTATCCTTAATACCCAAGAAATGTGCGAGACTTGGTCAACCGATCGACAATTACCCAAATCATATTCATTCGATCCGAGTTCTCGGCATGCGATGATGAAATCCATCGAGATGTCTTCCCACTTCCACTCGGGAATGGGGAGTGGTTTCAACAATCCCGTGTCGTTGATGTTCGATCTTGACTTGTTGACACGTCAAGCACCGTAGTACAAACTCCGTAACATCCTTCTTCATGTTATTCCACCAAAATTGCGCTTCAAATCTTTGTACATCTTACTCGTTAGGGGTGGATTGAGTAAGGCGTAGCATGAGCTTCTCGGAGAATCCTCTGTCTCAATTCCAAATCATTCGGACGCAAAGCACGCCTGAAATCTCAAAATACTATCCTCGTGTACCATAAAGCACTGGAGCTTTTCCTTTAATTACATCTTCCTTCGGTTGAGAAATCATCGGGTCACTCCACTGTTTCCCTTTGATATCATCAACCAAGGGCGAAGTAATTTCGAGAGTACACAACCTGTCCTGTACTCGCTGAAGCCACACTTCGATCCCTTGTTCAATTAAATCTGACGAATCTTAAATGCAGGGCGTAAGAACCTCAAGCATTTGAAGAGATGCCGATTTGCGGCTCAAAGCATCCATAGCGACATTGGCTTTTCCGGGGTGGTAAAGAATCTCCAAATCATAATCCTTTATCAATTCTAACCAACGTCTCTGCCTCATATTTAGCTCCTTCTGACTGAAAATATATTTCAGGCTCTTGTGATTGGTATAAATCCGACACGGTGAATCGTACAAATAATGCCGCCAAATCTTGAGTGCGAAGACAATTGCGGCCAACTCTAAATCGTGAGTAGGATAATTCATCTCATAAGGCTTTAATTGTCGAGACGCAAAAGCTATCGTCTTATCATGCTGCATAAGAACACAACCCAGGCCTTGACCCGAAGCGTCACTATAAACTGTAAAGCCTTCGCTACCATGTGGTAAAGTTAGAATCGGCGCTGAAGTTAATCGTCTCTTCAGTTCATCGAAGCTCTGTTGTCTCTCATCCGTCCAAATAAACTTTTCGGTCTTACGGAGTAATTTCGTAGCGGTCGAGCGAGTTTCGAGAACCCTCGACAAACCGAGCGGTAATACCCGGCAAGGCCCAAAAGCTACGAACCTCCTTAACATTTTTAGGCGGTGTCGGCTAATCTTGCCTCGATCTTCTGCGGGTCTACACGAACCCCTTGGTGAAATCACATGGCCGAGAAACATAACTTCTTCCAACCAAAACTCACATTTCGAGAATTTTGCATAGAGGTGCTCGGTACTCAAAATGTCTAAGACCAAACGCAAGTGCCGGGCATGTTCCTCCTTATCTCGAGAATAGATCAAGATGTCATCAATAAAGACGACTACACACCTGTCGAGGTACTCGATGAATATTTTATTCATTAATTGCATGAATACCGCCGGCGCATTCGTCAACCCAAAGGCATAACTACAAATTCGTAATGCCCATATCTCGTCAAACGCCGTCTTGGGCGTCGGACTCCCTCACCCCGAGTTGATAATACCGAATCTTAAATCAATCTTCGAGAAAACCGCGGCTCCTTGCAATTGATCAAATAGATCGTCTATACGAGGCAAAGGATATTTATTCTTGATGGTTACTTTATTCACTCACGGTAGTCAATGCACAAGCGTAGTGAACCATCCTTCTTCACGAAAGAACGGCGCGCCCCAAGGCGAAGCGCTCGGTCGATGTACCCTTTTTCCAAAAGTTCTCCCAACCGAGTCTTGATTCTGCATCTCGGAAGGTGCCATCCGATAAGGTGCTTTAGAAATCGGGGCCGCATCCGGCTCTAAATCCACGGAAAAATCTATCTCTCGATCTGGCGGTAATCCCGGGAGATCATCCGGAAAAACATCGGGATACTCATTAACGGCCGGAATTGAAGAGAAATCGACTTCAATTCCTTCCGTTTTCAACGCATAACACCAATAGCCCGTACAACCTTTATTCAAAAGTTTTACGGCCTTCATAGAATCGATAAGTAATTTGGATTGGCCCAACTTACGTCCCAGCGAGTACTACGATCCGTCTTTAGTCATCATGGTGATAACTTTGGTACGGTAATTCATAATCGCTGGTGATTATTAAGCCCGATCCTCGCCGAGGATTACGTCTCGCCTTCCATATCAACTACAATTAAATTCGATAACCAATCCATACGGATATAATCATAGGAAAATCTCTAATCTCCGGTTTCCACGATTCTATCCCGCTCGGCGATCTCACGATGAAGGGATCGCATAAGCGATCGAGACAAGTTATATTCAAACGGCGTACACACTCCAAAGAAATAAAAGAATGTGTAGCACCGAATCAAAAAGCACACGGTGGATAAGATAAAATATGGATGGTACTGAAGCCACCGCGTCGGGCTCGTGCATTCGACGCATCTCATAAACTCTTGGTTGTATCGAACCTACGCTAGAGATCCCCCTCCGGCGTTCGGCCCGTCCCCCTGCCAAAATTGAGGTTGACCGGTGGGGTAGAAGCCAGTGTCCAAAGTCCGATTCGGCTCGGAACAATAAGTCGCTCTATGTCCCATCTGTCCGCATGTGTGACACTTCAACGGTGGAAAGTGGCATTCCAAATTAATATGGCCTGAACGGCCACAATTATAGCAAGTCACCGCGCGATTTGAGGTACCCGAAGTGGGACGGTAACCCCTCTTCCCTTTATTAGAACGTGACGGTATCGGCAAAGCGGTTAGTAAATGCGTGACTTCGAAAGTTGCCACCCTTAGAGCGAGAAAAATTTCCCGACTTTACGCTTCTTCGGTTCTTCAACGGTATCATTGTCGGGGCTCAACATATCATGGGCTAAAGCTCGTCACGATACTCTTTCAGTGTGGTGCAAGCAAATCCGGCCATGTACCGCCGTAAGTCTAAATTCATCCGCATATCAAAATAACGGATCTTATCGCGCTCGTTACGTACTTGATCCTTTACATGGATTAATTGTTGGTTATACTCCACGATCGCCTGCGAAACGGGAATATCTTGTGGTTTAGCCTCGAAGAAGGCTCGGATTCGGCTCTCTCGTACCGGCGAGGACAAAACTCGGCCTCAAGAGCTCCTTAAATTCATCCCATGAGGCAATACGATCCTGTGGCTTGATGACCTTCCACTGGTAGCGGCCTCCTTAGTGAGGAAATCTTGGGCAATCGGTACTTTCCTCACCTCGGGGCAATCAGCGCCTCGAAAATCTTTTCCCGATTCGCTAGCCAATCCTCCCGGCTTAACAGTGCGTGGCACCGCCAAGCTGTGGAGGTGCATACGGATTACGTTACGAGCGAGCATCCGTGTTTGGGTTCGGGTTATTAATTTGAGCAGTTTGGGCCAAAATAGTCATCGAGTAGCCAATTGTTGAAGTGCATTCGCCACTCCAACGTCTGCGTTGTTCCACGACCATCGGTAGTCGTCTTGACTCTCGGTATCGGGATGCACCGAGTTCGACAAAGCGGGGTTGGTCGACCCGCTGAATCGATGGAAACGGCCGCGCCACGATCTCTTCCTCGCCCACGGCCACAACCACGGCCACGGCCCCTACCGGTGACATCTTGAAGAACACACAAGTCACGTAAGCACAATTGATCACGCATCAACAAAGTGTCCGATTCTCAAGAATACCGATAAAAGGAAGCAAAGCGAATAAGGAAACAACGGAAGAGTGAGAGGTCTTACAAGTACCGTCGCCTTTGTGATGATGGCGAGTAGTGATCTTGTGGACAATTAACGACTCGATCGACCCAAAGACCGACACGGCTAGGTATCCATAGACCTAAGCTCGATACCATATTCGTAACACCCCAAGTTATTCAGGGGATATTACAGTATTGTAAGCCCGCCGTGGGACCCACAAGGCTAAACATACGCGGAACCATAATCTTTGACCGATAAGGTCTACACACATTGGGATGAAAAACAATACAAAGGTATTGAAATATAACCAATGTACTTACAAACAAAGACAACTCAATTCAATACTTGGCAAACAGTAGGAACATCAAGGAAAAAGGAAAACAATACTCGAGTATTCAATAGCCAATCCAGTACAACAACACTGAATGGGGATTTCCAAAGAAATAAAACTGGAAGAAAGACACAGTATCACACTTGCCCACCATCTTTATGCCGACCCGATCCCCGCCCGTCCGCGCTCCTGGAACTGAAATACATGAAACGTATTTCCCATAAAGGGGTTAGCCGTCGAATAGCTAGTGCAAGTATAACAATATGAAACATAATACTTCTCGACAATAAAGTAAATGTTACTTAGACGAGATCGCTTCGGGTCTTCTTAAGGATCCGCTAGACGATGGGTGCTTTTCGAAGGGAAAGCGGCCGTCAATTCATCAATATCCGTCAATTCATCAATTTAAGACTAGTATTCCGGAATAACTAAAATCTCAAGACGTATGTGAATGCCGTAGAAACGGTTCGTTCATATCATACGCCGTTACATGTAGGAATGCCGTCAAAACGGTTCGTTCATTACATGCCAACATTATTTCATATGAATGCCGTAGAAACGGTTCGTTCATATCAACCATGGAATCGCACCAGAGGCTACGAAACCCTCAGAGGACCATAGGCCCGTCCCGGAGTGGCTAGAAATAATCATACCATCAATATTTCATACTTTCAAAGTCGAACGCATAATCATAAATGTATACTTGCCTTTGAGACATCGGGAAATCGAGCGGAGGAAAGGTATGAGTTCGGTAGGTCCGAGAACGCGCTTAGGCACCTAAGCGATTCCCAAGGAATATGACAATTAATTATCCATACTCAAATTACGAATAGACTCGAAACTCGTCTACGATTCCGAGAAAATATACAGTGGATAACTAAAGGTTGGGAAATCGCCCAAACTCTCACAAGTCCGAAAACGGCACAATCTAACCCGTAAAATCGGAAGAAAACACTCATACGGTATAGATATATATCAAAATCTCAAGGTTCTCAAGCTTCAATCGGACAAAACGGAAGAATCTACGAAAACCCCCAAAATCCAACATAAAATTCAAAGTGTTCTTGAATAATCTTTCAATAATCCGGTGAATACTCAAACATGTCCATAATCACGCATATATCACACCATACACCATGATTTAATCGTCCAAAACGTCAATACCCACACAAAATCGAGAAGTCAAGATGTCGAAGGAATTACCTCTTGAATATCCAAGCTTTATGATCCAAGGAACACGCGTTAGATCGATTATCCGGGCTTCACGATCGAAAGGAGATGAAGAAAATCAAACACCCAAATGATTTGTGAAGGAAAAACCCTCCCTCAAGCTTACTCTATCGGTTGAAGGTGAAGAAAAGGGGGAGAAATGGCTGAAATCTTTGAAAAAAGCGAATTTAAGGAGTTGATGCTGCCGGACACGGCCGTGCCGATCGGCACGGTCGTGTCGCACCGGTGGCCGACGGTGGCGGCGAGGACTCGGCCGTGTCCTGCTGACACGGTCGCGGCCGTGAGGGCTGCCGATAGTGACCCGTCCAATGACTTCGGCATGACTCGGCCGTGTCACGGGACACGGTCGGGCGTATCAGCGATCGATTACGGCTTATCCGGAAGAAATGCGGACGGCCGTGTCGGATGACACGGCGAAGTTGGTCGGCGAAACTTCGGCATTTCCGGACGAGTACGGCACGGGCCGTGTCGGACGACACGGTCGAGTTTGGCCGGCAGTGATCGGCCAATAACGAGCGGGTGAGCTAAAACGACCATAACTCTCTCGTCCGGACTCCGATTGACTCACCGTTTGAACCATTGGAAATCTAACTCGATGCTCTATAATATTGCAAAGATTTAGAATTTTTGGAGTTACCAAAAATTAATGGTGATCTAATAAAGTCGAACTCATAAGAGGAAAGTTGAAACGATGAACAATAACGATACACAACTCGAAGTTTTTCCGAACGGTGAACACGGGTGAATGAACATGATTGATGAATGATTATAAATGTGTGAAAATCCACTGAGTGACAATCACCGAATGAAATTACTGAATGATAATGACGGAATTACAACCGGATATTAGAGAATGTTCCCTCTGACGCTGGACGACCTCGCCCACCGGTGGTACACTTCTTTGCCACCTCGGTCCATTGGCTCCTTTAACGAGCTGGCGCACGTCTTCACGGAGTATTTCGCCACTGTGGTCGTCAGGCAGAAGGTCCCCTCGCATGATGCAAATCAAGCGGGGAGAAGAAGAGTCCGACTCGGACTACATCGGCCGGGTAGACGTAATCATCCTCAATGGCGAGCCCATAAGCGATGAGACCGCCTCTACGCGGTCTAGGAGGATTTCGGGGTTTTTCGCCTATGTTCGGGCATCTCACGAAGACCCAACCTACAACCTACGCAGCCTTAGGGCTAGAGCCGCAGATTTTACGGCGAGGCAAAGGTTCCTTCTTGCTTTGTGGCGGCGCGATCGGCGCCGGGACGACGATCTCCCGCCCGATCGCGACATCGACCTACGAATAAAGCGATCGGCGGCGGCGACGATCGCGATCTTCGGCCCGATCGCGATCATCACGCTACATCAACGGCAACGGTGGACACGATCGCCATTTACGATCCGGCATATAACATGACGGACTAAGGCATAAGATCGCCTCCACCGCACATCATAAAGCCATGGTCTGGCGGTCGATGGAACAGTGCTTCGGCCATGCAAGGTCCCTTTCGGCCGAGATCGCCCGCCCTTCGTTTAAATACGAGGCCGGCGTAGTCGAGGCTCTCCAACATGTCGGTGGACACATGCCACAACCCCGTCTCAACGTACACCGTCGAGGTCGGCCATCTCCATGGCTGGCCGAGGTGGAAGCAGAGCTAACAAGCCGCGGGCGTGGAGTTGATTCATCCGACGCTGCCCCGCGCAAGGACTCCTCTAGACAGAGATCGCACGCCCTTCGTTTAAATACGAGGCGAGGCGCAGCCTAACAGAGGACCCTCATAATAAGGTGAGTCACGAGACACTCAATGTCTTCGCGCACCAAGACACGGTCATGGGGTCGGTCCATCGATCTCCGCGACTGTGCACGATTCCTCAAACAAAGCGAAACCACCAAGTTTCCATGGGGGATCGGCCAATGTTGTTTTTGCAGGTACAAGACCGAAAGATAGCTAAGCCAATCGACCATGATAGCCCAAGTCCGAAGTCATAAGTCAGCTCAGCAAGATCGCCCGTCCTCATCCTTACACGATCGCCAGCAAGAACCACCTCGCCCCATGTCTTCAACACAGGAGCAAGCTGGGGGGCAATTGTTGTGTCAAGAATTAACACCTTCCGACCGGCGATCGCCTAGGAGGTCGGGCGACCGAGTCACTGCCGAGCGACCAGGCGACCTAGCCTTAGCCCGGCAGACAAGCATGAGTCGCCCAACCGAAGGTCCCAGGACAAGTCCCGGTGCCGAGCGATCGACCTCAGATACGATCGCCTCTCGGTACTCGGCGGCCAAACTCTGGCGGCCGACTTATGGACGATCATCTCTCGGCGCTTTGCCGACCGACCCTTGTAACCGACCAATGCCGACCTTGATGGTGGCCGAGAAGCGATCCTCGGTGTCGGCTAGAGACGACCGCATCATGACGATCTGGGCCGATGGCCATCCCGATCGGCCGAGGCCGAGCCACGTGACACCCACGTGCGAGATCACAAAAGCGGCCCGACAAACTGTCACCTACCTCACCTACCAACGGGCGCAGACACAAAAGGAGCCGACGGACAAGGCGGTGACCACCGCCTGTCACCTACCTTGCCTACTGACCACGTCCGCCGAAAGTCACCCAGTGGGACCTCCTGTGACAGTACTTAGGACGCGTCCGGATCCTCATTGGACCGCACGGTGGCTACAGTGGAGCCTTAGACTTTTGGCAGACAGCCCATGTGGCCTTTAGGACGATCGCCCCATTACATTAATGACCGAGAGGCGATCGCCCACTAGGGAACAAGGCACCTCAACCCCTATATAAAGAAGGCAGCCTGCACTTGGATTCTCTCTCTGCATTCTCGCATTTCACACCATACAGAAGCAAACATCAAGCACTTGGCTAATCTCCAACTCTTGGCAACAGCTATCATTCGGTCTTACTTCTCGGCTTTATCTCATCCAGTTATCGGCGGGACGAAGAACACC
Organism: Orobanche coerulescens; assembly: GCA_033398695.1. Taxonomy (NCBI): domain Eukaryota; kingdom Viridiplantae; phylum Streptophyta; class Magnoliopsida; order Lamiales; family Orobanchaceae; genus Orobanche; species Orobanche coerulescens. The sequence goes on along the minus strand of CM065802.1, from coordinate 10,101,129 downwards.
AAGCTTCGCTCAAGAGCCGGATTAACAGAGTCTTTTTACACTCATTGTATTTAGATTTCTCTCATTAATACTTGTATCCACGAATATTCGTATTAATAACATCTCGCGAGAGCATTCAAGCCCGGGCCTAACAAACCCGGCAAATCTTGTATTATTTATCTACTCTCGGAAGTGCGCTCCCGCAATTGTTGTTTGTTGCCCGTCATCCAGCAGTATTAATCTTCGGATAAATATTTTGGGCAACAACATAATATTAGAGAATAACACAACTAAATTAAATAGATGGAGCATATGGAACTATTACCTAGAGTAGCCTACTTTCTTAATTTTTAAGGTTGCTATTGCATTCAATCTAGAGAGCCTATTCTAAGTTGTCCAATATTTATGTTTGATTGAATGGCTTATTTTGGTTAACTATACTATAACAGAAAATTCGAAAAACAAGCTTACTATTATACGGTGTAGTAATTCCAGACGAATGGTATAATTTGTTATCACAATTAATTAAATTAGTCGACCGAGGGCCTACATTGAAATGTGGACTATAATCTCACTTTTATTAACTTTATTTATTTTCTTTGCACGTTATATTATTTTGATTAGTAGATGATAATTTCGAAATATCGAACTCCTTTTTTCTATTTACATTTGTCTATCATTCCAATCAATACATATTAAGTATAATTTAATTCACACTCCTTGTGACCGAACTTACTTACTACTATTAGTTAGTAGATAATAATTAGAGACAAAATATAAATTTTAAATTTACCGCGTCACGACTCTAATTTACATCAATGATGTAATTATAGCAGGAAATGCCATTGCTGATGGAGGGACTATCTGAACTGACATCACATTAAAGGATTACGTTGCCATTCAGTGAATATACTTATTTATAATATTCCCCATGTGACGACTATTTATGTAAATATTTAGTGAACTAGTTTGAAATAAATATAATGAGCAAAAACTTTCAAACTATTTATGATTGAGTTTATGATAATTATATCTGGTTATATCTTAATGTTAGATAAAACTCTTTGAGATAAACTCGAACATTATGTATAGTGGATTTGCTCCTCGTATCGATTAATGTTATATGAGTATGTATCCATATGTCACCCATTTTATGAGCATAATAGTATACAAATATATTATAACTATAAGGTTGTTTTTCGATGATATTATGTTGTTTGTCGTTTATATGATTTCTATGTGTGTTGAGGCTATATACATACAAGACAAGCGTCTGTACCCCAAGACCAACTAATTAATACAGTATGTGGATAGAATATAAGTGAAAAGGCGGAAAAGTAGAAGCATTCCACCCAAACCATGTTGGCCAAGACGACCCGTATTAGTTGACACATTCATGTTTTGGACCATGTTAATAGGTAGATCGTATAAGCTTATCTTAAACAATATAACACTACTCGTGTGATTTGACACGGCTTATGTTGCTGGGCGGTGCCGACTTGGACGAAATGCGGATTTTATACTTGGAACCCCCTTTGGAAGGCTACAAATACATATTTAGAATCCAACAAAGCCATTATCTATCATATATCGGCCCCAGAGAGGTGAAGATAACCAAATAGAGGATATCCAAGACAAGAGGAGGAAATTCTTTAAGGGGTCAAGACAGATCCGGCTTTTGAGTTTCATTTTTCATCTCATTTTTTATTTTATATTATTTATTGTTGAATATGTGGAATATCAGTATGTCCATACATTCTTATTTTACCATGTCCGGCTATATTTGTATATTTCAGGATATATGAGTAGATTAATTATGATGGTTTTATGAGGATTTATTACAATTGAATATTTTGCTTAGATCCCTATTCAAATACTTTGCTTTGATTCATGTATAGAAAATTGATCATTGTTCCACATGTTAGACAATTAGGGTATTTTTACTTATATATAATGGAATAAGTCATAAATGGAAACCGGTCATCAATGGGTATTAAAATGGGTAGGTATTGAATTGAACTATTTCCATTCACATATATACTAACTATGTGGAATGAACCATGAATCGAAATCAAATATATCTAAATTACCATTATATCCCTATAATATTGGAATTATAAAATTTCAATCAGGCCATTTTTGGAAGAAAAAGTTGATTCCATATGAGGGATTTCAAATACATACCCCTCCCATGGGTATCGGATATCAGCAAATAGAGGAATCAATTCCTAATTTGGTGGTGTGTCAATTTGATTTCAAAGTTCACTTTTTGCAATTAATCACAATAATAACTAAAGTAAATATGCCTTAGTGTTCGTACTTTGAGAGATGAGTTCAAAAGTATGTCTTTAATACTGTTTTTGTTTCCTTAAAACGTAACAGTTTGACTTTTACATTTGTCAATTGGCAACACTGAGCACTAATATCTTAAATTGAAAATCAAAGTGCATCTATATAGACTTTACAATAAGAGTCATTCCATACATAGGATTTTTAATGAAGGTAGGACACCTAATATGATCTTACTACCTCTAGAAGGATCTAGAACATTCCATCTATGTATCCTACTTAGGGCTGCAGAACCGGTCGAGTATACCCGGGTTCGACCCGGGTTCGACTCGATTTTCTTGTACTCGACTCGGTTCCGTGAGTCCGAACCGGTCGAGTTCGGCGCATACTGAGAGCTCGTTTTCGTACTCGGGTCGAGTCGGGTATACTCGCCTACCCGCCGTAGTACTCGAGTAGATGACCCGGATTCGGCTCGACCCGTCACTTAGCCGACTCGTTTTTTTTTTCTTGCTTTTATTTTTTAACGTTATGATTTTTTTTTATAATTTTCTTTTCTTGTTTGATGTTTATATAAAAAGTAAAATTTTGTAGAATAAAAAGATTTGAATTTTACAGAAAAATATGCAGAAAATGTCAGAAAAATAGGTACAGCTTGACTCGACCCGAATCCTACCCGACCCGCCCAACTCGACGAGCTACTCGGGTGACCCGAGTGTACTCGAGCGGGTCGAACTCGGCAGCCTCATGCGCTGCCCGACTCGACTCGGGATAACTCGACCCGAATTCCAAAACTGAAAAACTCGACTCGAGTTCGGGTGTACTCGATTCGAGTCCGACCCGTTTGCAGCTCTAATCCTACTACAACCAGTATTATGCAAGACACAAATAAGGGAAAAATATCCCGGAACCGTAAAGAAGTTTTTATAATATTTTTAACTTTTGTTCTTCAACTTTTTATGAAAAAAATATTTTTTTACAAAAACTTGTAAAAAAATTCATTTTATAATTAAAATTTCTATTTGCAATAGCTATTTGTTTTTAATAAAAAACTATTATACATAACTATTTATAGGAAATCACATATAGAACAACTATCAATTAAGATAGAACGCTAATAAATGAATTTCATGTGGTTACTAAATTTTGAGAAAAATAAAGACATTAAAAATTCATAAGTGTCCATAAAAATCCATGAAAATCTATAGAATTCTAATAGATAAGTCCATTGAAATGAAAGAGAATTTATGGAAGTTTGTTGAATTCTACTAAAATCTATCAAATACATCAAACTCTCAAATCTATCAAATTCCATTAAAATCTTAACTAAATACAACCCCCAAAATTGAATCGCTATAATCTAGTGCTCCATAATATAACTCGTCAGTCCTTATGGAATACGATATTGTTCAAAACTACATACATCTACACCGTACACTTGCGAACAATATCCAAACCCACCATATTCAAGTGAACCATAACCATCTTTCAGGTTTGACCTTAATCTAAAGCTCAATCCAAAATACACGAAGCCATGACAGATCGACTAACAGTCCAAAGATTCTGAAACCCTAGCACTAAGAACTAGAGGTGGAGCTACCTCAAAGGTTTAAGTGAGCTCTATGTGACGGGTCGGGCGAAACTCCCATCCCGTGACATCTAGCCCCATTTTAGTTTTAATAAAGATATCTTTTTAGTTAACAACATATATATATATATAGTTCAGTCATAAATTAATGAGTCATTGACAGCAGATATTGGAAACAGCATTACGACTGCTTTTAAAAGTTATTGTCATAAAAAACACTGTAAATTAATATTTTACATCTTAAAAATACTTTAAATAAATAATATCTACAAAATACAAATTTATTTAAATTTACGACTGATTACTTTTCACATCATAGCTCTAGCGATTTTTCTGTTAATTACAACATAACCAAGCTAGCCTTAGGCCAAGCAATCATCACCGTTTTGATTATGTGATTCTTTTGGGTTGCTTTTCTTTTTGGCAACTTTATTTTCCAGATAACAAATTCAAAGTTTACTCATTGAATATTTACGGCAATATTCGACCATCCTTGCCTTTTTTTTTTCAAAAGTTTGATCATAAAAGGGGATGGGATGGGCTACCACCATCACCACCCTTAAATATCAAAGTAGGGTGTGTTTAGTTTACCGAGAGGGTAGCCATGTTGGTGGAGTAGGTGAGCGTGGGACTGAAAGGTCACGAGTTCGATTCTCCCTACAAACATTTTCTTGGTTGAGCCTGTCACACAGCGCTTGCTTAGTGTGGTTTACCTGGTTGGCGTAATTTGCAGGCTATTACGTGCAGCCCAAAAATTTATCCAGTACGTATTCGAAGAGTCGCGGCTGCGAGTTCTCCGATCATTTTGTACGTGTGATTAGATTGTGAACATTATTACTGATCCCATTGGGTCAATGTCTGCACTCATTCCGTATTTAGTTTGCATGTGCGCCCAAAAGTAGTTTTGCCCAGTTTATTTCTAGATACCTAGTGTCTAATGAGATATAATATTTGCTTCGTCCCATAAGAACGTACTTAATTTAACATTTCATCTATTCTACAAAAGTATATTCATTCTATTTTTAAAAAATTATCCTCTATATTTTTACTTCACTTTTCAAATTATTTACAACAGTACCAGAATGACTCGCACCTTTTATCATTTAATTAATCTACAACAAATAATTAACATACTCCTACAACAAAAAATGATACCTAAGTGCTTTTGGTTCTTTGTTTCATTAGACGGAAAAGTGCATTTTTCAATTTCCTTTCAATAGATGATGAAATTTAATTCATTTTTCTAAAACTTAAAGAATGATCACACTTTTTTGGGACAGAGGAAGTATATGATACAGTTATACATATGTACATATATGTGTTTATTTATTTAACTATTGTGGGATTAATACATTTATTGTGTTTGATGGAAAAAATGAATGTGCTTATAAGGAGTCCGGTCTAGTTCCTTAGAAGGAAAGTAAAATAATATAATTATTTTAATATACAGAAATTGTCATAATAATTAGAAGAAAAAAAAATAGGAAAATTTTGACCACGTTAATTATTCGAACTCCTTAAATCTTCGACACAATCAATATCGAAAAAAATAGTGGTCATTCCATGTTAATTCCTTTATTCATTCATTTCTTTATGTCTTTATTTCTTTTCCCGTAACAAAATTCGAATTATTCTCAAACTCCTTCAATTTTTTTTGAATTATATCAATTCAAATTATGACAATAACTTCTGCTATAAAGTTCGAATTGCAAAAAATATCACCAACTCAATACATACTTTTGAAAACACTTTCATACCCAAATGAGACTTATTGTCGTCACCATTATATACTAACAATCTGTTGAGAAAACAACTCCAACTGTTACCATCTAAGAGGTAATATTTGAAAACAAACATACTGCAACTAAATAAGTTGATAATATTGGCAAATTTGTCATTTTTTAAAGATAATTCAATAAGAACCGTAGATCATCGATATATCTACATTGTACAGTTGAGATCTTCTTAAGGATGTTTTTTAAGATTTTTGCCCAAGAAGCGAAGCTAACTTCGTATATAAGAATGTGTATACATATATGTACATATATCAATACACATTCATAGGGGCTTTATTTTCAGAACTCTCTTAAGTGCGAGAACTCCTATAAACCAATGAGATTTTTTTAAATATTAAAAAATATTATTAATTCAAAAGGGTATTATAGTAAAATACAATTTTTAATTACGGGAGATAACCCCTACTATAATAGCCCATACTAATGATAACCCCTACTATATATATAACCCCTACTATATAGTAGTAGGGGTTATGATCAGTAGGGGTTGCATGCATTGACATGATGTACATTATGTATTATTAGGAGTACAAAAGATGGTTCTCGCAATTTTCGCACTTAACAGGGTTCTGAAAATAAAGTTACACTACACATTCAGAAACGGGGAGGCTATATATTTTTTGTTAAGTAATTAATAATATCAAAGACTAGTTAATAATTAGATATAAGATGTCATAAATATTAACGCATTTTAAAATGTAAGAACAAACAACATGAAATAAGTATCATTTTTTAAAATGCAAGACAAAAAAGAATTTAGGAGTGCTACGATAACAGTGTTCTCTAAATCACATAAAGTTGTAAATATAAATCACTAAAATTATATTTCTACATCTGATAAAATAGTTGTTGATAGATCTGTGTTATAAACTTGGTGGACGAAAATTAAATTACAACTGCAAACTACAATTACAACTCGAAAACTGAAAATACAGGACTCGAGACGGAATTAAAAATACAATGAAAAACGAAACTAAATCTGCACTAACCAGAAACAAATTAGAAATACAAGAAGATAATCGAAACAACAAAAAACAATAAACGAAACTAGACTGTTGTAGAAGTCGCCCGAAGATACCTTATGCCCGCAAGACGAGAAACGCCCCGATAGTGTTCACGGATTGGCGGTTCGTCCCCAAAGGTCAACGACTTTACGTCTCTACAGTAGCAACACCGCAAACTGGAGAGCTCCGACGAACTGGAAGAGGTGAGGACAAAGCTCCGACTTATGATATGCAGAGAATGATGAAAGCGTATGTTTATCGAGTTCGAAAATTGCATGTCTTGATTGAGAGGATGCATGCCTATTTATAGGCCATCTCACTGCGAGAGGGTTTTAAACACGGCTTAAATTTGTCATAATCTGACATTCATGCTGCATTGACACAGGAGTTACACAATTGAGGCGGTGGTTCTTGCCGTTTTGAGCAGCAGGCAGCCTTAACACCTCCTCATAACACCTGGGAGGTTACTGCCCGTTGCACCTGGACTATAATCAGCTCCTTAACCATTTGACGGATATACCTAGACATCCTTATGTGCACATACGAGCTCAACTACGTTGTTGAGCTTGTCCAAAAAATTCTTTAAGCTAGCCCAAGACCTAGCTCACGGCCAAGCCCACGAACAGGCCCAAAGGCCAATTGCCAAGATCCAAGATCAAGGCCAAGGCCAAGGTCCACGGCACGCAGCTCGCTGCCGCGGCGCGCGCGTGTGCGCGCGTGTGGGCTTTAAGCCCATACACATGTGCCATTAATTATTACATGCATAAAGGTAACTCCTTATAATATATATTAGAATAATGATGGTCCATTATTCAATGTGGGATTCTATCCCTTATTAATTCACAATTAAGTGACAAACTTTAATTCACTATTTCTCACTCACCTGGAATCGATTTAGAGAAAGTGAATATACCACGGTCATCTACTCGGAACGTAGATCGATCCTATGATATTTAATTTTACAAAATAAAATTAAAATCATTAACGATTTCAACAATTGCATATTTGTTTGATACAAAAAATTGGGTGGAATTGTACTAATATGTATCCTAATTATATCAATGCAAGAAGTTATGTAAATGATGTAAATATTTTTTCAATCAGTCTTTAAAGTTGATATTTCCATACAGCATATGATTTGTATATTTTATATTACCAAATTCCAAATTGTTATGTAATCTTTAGAGTGAATGGTACACTAAAAAATGCCAACACTCGTCTTTTATTATTTAGGAATAACATTAGGTTTGAACATAAATTTCAATTTTAATAATTTATTTTTTGTGGTACTTATATCGATGTAATACGATTGTATATTTTGCTTCAATTTTTAAACATTTTATACTTCACACACAAAAATAGTTGTTTCGTTTCACATAATTAAATAACATTATTATATAATGAAAATATCATAGAGTAGATAAGTGTAAACATATTTTTTCCATTTCAACCGCTTCATAAGGATAATAATAATAACTATTATTATTAAAGATTCGTGTGACAATGATAATTATCATAAAATCGCATAGCTCAGTTAAATGGATCTATAACCCTAATCAGTGGAGATCAAGTCGACATTTTTAGTCGAACATGTAATATTACATCCTCACGAGGATGACAGAAGTATCATAAATGTGAGAGTGCTTAATAAAAATATGACGAATGACATTGTTGTATTGGCTCTCTTAGAGAAAAATAAAATTTAAATATAAGTTTTAGTTTTAAAGTAATTCGTTTTTTATAGTATTTACGTATGTATAGTATGAATTGTAGTTTTAATTAATCTTTAAATAAATTATATTACATGTGTAATAATTAGAGTAATATAGGATAGAAGCACCCGTAACACTACCAAAATCGGACTTTGTGACGACTTAAAGTGGTGGCTAAACTAAATAAATCGGTTAATCATGCACTAGTCGGCTAAAAAACCGTCGGCCGATATTCGTCGGCCAAGGTTTAGCCGGCGACCTTTATCTGATCGTCGGCTAAAGTTCAACCATTAGCCGACCACTAGTACGATCGTCGGCTAAACACATTGGAAAAAAAAAAACATTTAGCCGACGGCCGTACGAGACCGTCGGCTAAAACCATTTTTTTAAAAAAAAATACGATTTAATGACGACCGTATTATATGTAAATCGGCTAAAACTATTTTTAAAAAATTAAATTATTTTAGCCGACGACCGTCTTTCGGTCGTCGGCTAAAATCCTATTTTTAAAAAAATTACTTTAGCCGACACCGTCTTACAGTGTCGGCTAAAACCTATTTTTCAAAAAAATTACTTTAGCCGACCGTCTTATTTGTCGTCGGCTAAAACCCTTTTAATAAAAAAATAAACTACTTTAGTGACGACCGTCTTATATGTCGTCGGCTAAAACCTATTTTAAAAAAATAATAATTGATTTTGGTATCCCAAAACTGTATTTTGGAACACTGCAATTTTATACATTTCTCATTATCAACAACAATCAACGCACAACATATTCAAGAACATTAATTTCATCAACATACTAGTAGCGTCAATAAAATCACTTACACAATTGTAACACAAATATAAATATACAAGTACTACAACAACACAACTAGAATCCATTGCCAAAATCATCTAAATGTCGAAATGTAGTAGTAGAAGGATTACCACCATCCCTAGATCCTCGTCACGAGAAATTTGTGAAGATAAGTGCATCCAGAAGAGAGAAGGCGGTGGAGCGGTGCTGTGATCCGGCTCGAGTAATGGTGCGGTCAGTCAGCGTCATCATATAGTCCATCATGGCAGCTGCTTTGTCTCTGGAAACTCTCTAACCGCGACTCGGTCCTCTGCTCGCTCTCATGTAACCGCGTCGAGTCCTCCTTTCATTCTCGGCCGGAGCTCCCTCTCGCCCTCAGCTGCTCCTCGAGATAGGCGGTCAGTGCATCCGTCCGCTAGGGCTGAAGCCGGGGTATCTTTCAATACATGGTGACCTCGGCTCCCATCATCTTAGTGCGGTGCAGGACTACCTCTAGGAGGGTAGACGGTACCCCACACTAGCGCGAACATAAGGATCGGCTGATCGATCCGTCGATGGCGAGAATCGAGGTCGGTCTCGCTAAGTCCGGATCTTGCTCCCGAGCAATCTCGGCAAGCATCCTCTGAGACTCCTCCGCACACGCTCCTAAGTTAATATGAAAATAAATATTTGAATATCAATAAAAGTATGATACAAAGGCATTTATTTTATTACTAAAATAAAATAAAAAAAGACTTACATGCTCCTCGGGGCCGGTTCGGAAATGCTTTACGAGTCACGTAGGCAAATGCATCCAACGAATCAAGAAATGGCCTCGTGCGCAACTCGGCTAACGGCCCAGGAGCCCGGTGTGATGGTCGATCGGACCGGCCACGATTGGTCGTGTTGGTCAAGCTAGTCGTCTTCAAAAAATATTATTTACAATCGAGTTTATATTTAGAATTCAAAAAAATAAAAGCGAAATATTATTATTTTTATTAAATACTAGCATTTTTTTAATAAATAAAATACAATATTGATTTTTATTTTTATGAAAAATAATATTCTAGTTTTTATTTTTATTAAAACAATTTATTTCCACTTTTGAATAAAAATTGATTTTTAATATTAATAATATTCGAATTTTAAAAAATACATGAAGTTCCGATTTTTCTAATTTAAAAACCGGAACTTCAAGTATTTTATATTCAAACATTAATTTAAAAAATGGAGTTTATATTTAGAATTCAAAAAAATAAAATCTGAAAGAGGAAGAATGAAATGAGGGTATTTTAGTCATACCATGAACTCTGGGTCGCGAAAATGGGCGCGTAGCCACTTCCACTCGTCCTCCCGGAACTTGAATTCTTCCGGGGTAGCCTCTCGGGTATCACCACAGGCTGTCCAGAACATGTGCATCTCATTTTTCCAAGATTTGTACCTACAACACACGTTGCACAACATATATCATTCGTAAGAAAAAAATTACGCAAACAATGTAGATACAAAATAAATTAAAATGACTTACTTGGTAGACTGCACCTCGTCACACCAAGTACGTAGTAGAGAGTCGGGAATGACAAACCACACCTATGAACAGCATCAATACGCAATAATTTAAAAACATCACATATTGCATTTTCAAGAACTACGTGTTGATTGAGAAATACTTATTAAATATTTATTAACTTACCGACATAGCATTATTCAAAGCATCCTTCACGCACTGCGGCACGTCCCCCCAATCGGGCAACAAAACGGGGACTCTGTCCCGAATGACAAAGCCAACATTACGGCTATATGACGCGCGGCGTCGAGAAGACATCACCGCCGGCCGTGTGCATGCAGGAATCTCATAACGGTCATTCTTAGTTACGTACGAGTCGGCGCTGGACCCTTTCTTTGGGCCACGAGTCTTCTTCTTTTCTTCTCCTCCTCGACTACATTTTTCCCCTTCTCCTTCTCCCTCTCTATCTCCTCATACAGTTTCGTCTTGAAACCCGACAACTGCGCCAAAACATGTTGTGCGGCCAAGACTCATACATGTATGCCTCGTCAGGGCTAATCAATCGAACGGGAACTCGGGCTCCCGACTCATCGACCTCCGGAATAGTCGGAACCATCGGAGGCATGAATAGAGTCGGCGGCGGACCGTTGGGCACCGCGGACGAGGAACTCCGTACATCTCCCGATGTGTGAGGGCTAGACGTCGGTCGGTGGATGGGAGGCATACGAGTCTCACATTTGCGAGGGGTCGGCGTGGTGTACGAAAGGATAAACGCCGCGCTAGTGCGGCGGGCTCATCTGTCGCCCTATTAAAATCGTCGGCGTTCATGCCGGTAGCTTCTAGTATCTGGCGGGCACGAACGCTGCTCCGAGATATGTATAGTGTCTGGGATCCGCCTTACTAGAGGCTGCGGAACTCCCCCCCGAATCGGGAGTGGTCGACTTTGTCGACTTCTTCCCCAACGCTTTCTTTATTCTATCCATAATCTAAACAAATCAATCAAATTCACAACTCAACACAACAGTAACTATCAATGCCATACCACGTTAATCTTTCGATTAACGCCGGCTATAAAATTCCTTCCTCCTCAAACAAATTCATCAAATATTTCTAAACAAATTCATCAAATAATCTAAACAAATTCATCAACTAAACAATTCAACACAACAGTAATTATCAATGCCATACCACATTAATCTTTCGATTAACGCCGGCTATACAATCCCTTCCTCCTCAAACAAATTCATCATATTCGCAACTCATTAAACACAAAATATTGAAAATACTAAATTCATCAAATATTGCATCACAACTCATTAAACATTTTATCAAATTCACCACATATTCTAAACAAATTCATCAAACAAATACAATAAATCGACAAAAAAATAATAAAAAAGGGACAAGGGTTCTGCGGCCGGGAGGGCGGCAGGCGGAGGCGGCGACGGTGTAGGGCGACAGGCGGAGGCGTCGGCGGGCGGGCGGGCGGCAGGACGGGGCCCAGCGGCTGGAGGCGGGCGGGCGGCAGGGGCCATGCGGGCGGGCGACGAGACCGGGGCTGGCGGGCTGGACGATCGGCGGGCGATTGTAGTTGGGCCTGGGTGACGATCGGCGGGCGAATGGGCGAATGGCTAAGGGGGCAGAAGAAGAAAATAAGAAAAGGAGGTACGAGAAACGTATAAAAGGTGGGGGTTTAGCCGACGACAGGATCTACGTCGTCGGCTAAAGTTTTAAAAAATAAAAAAATTATACTTTAGCCGACGACATATATGACGGTCGTCGGCTAAACCCGGAAGTGACCCGACCGTGTTAGACAACACGGTCGGGCGGTAACAGATTTGTTTTCAATTTGCAGGCGGGTGCGACACGGGTCGTGTTGATGGACACGGTCGGGGTTTAGTGACGACCTTCTTATAAGTCGTCGGCTAAAATTCAATTTTTTTAAAAAAACATTAGTCGATCGTGTCAGGGACACGGACCGTGTCGCACCCGATCCGAATGGGAAAACAAATCTGTATGGCCCGACCGTGTTGTCTAACACGGTCGGGTCACTTCCGTGTTTAGCCGACGACCGCAATATATGTCGTCGGCTAAACCATATTTTTTTTTAAAAAACTTTAGCCGACGACGTAGATCTTGTCGTCGGCTAAACCCCAGGTTTTTTTTTTAATAATATTATTGATATTATATTAATGTTATGATTATGATTATTATTATTACTATTTTTTTAATTATATTTAACAAATAAAAATATATATCTACTAAATTTATGGCTCATAGTTTGAGTCATCACTACAGTCTGTCTCATTATCTGAGTTGATATCCGGCAACATATGCCTCAAGTCGTCCACATTATCTGTAATATCCGCATTTTTCTTTCCCTTGTATTTTTATTTTTGGTGTATTTCTCGATCGTAGTGACCCTCGTGTACCTTTCAGTGTGTACTTCCTGTCAACTGTTGAACTGTATTCTCGTTATTGTTGTGCGGAACCGCCGTTTCGGGGTTGCCGTGGATCCATTTCGTGTTATTGGTTCCCAAATATTGATTCCCATCGTTTTTATTCTCTTTCCGGATCATTGTTATCATTTTGGGACCCAAAGGGGGTGTGGGCCGCGGCACAAAGTGTGTGCGCCGCGACACACAAATTTCTTCAGTTGTTGGTCGAGCAAAGCATCTTGTGTGCGCGGCACACCCATCCGTGCCGGCAGATGTCGAGCGGTGCCGCGCACACCGTCGTGCCGCGGCACACTCGTGTGGCATCTGCGACCAAAACCCACTGACGGGTGTCGCGGCACGCAGCCGTGGCCTGCGTGCACACCGCCGAATTGGGAGTAATTTTGGCTCGTGCATGCACACTTGGCCGTGCCGCGGCACACAAAGCGGTGTTGTGCAATCTCGTCCTTATTAGACGAGATCGGCCATTTTCCTCCATTATTCACTGCGAGAGAGAGAGAGAGGTCTAAGGGGGAGATCTTCTCAAGCCTTCTTCATTCGAAGTCGATTTTCATCATTTTCCTTCGGTTGTGAGGCCCGGATAATCAATCTAACGCGTGTTCTACGGATCTTAGTACTTGAATCTCCAAAGGTAATATCTCTAGAACCCTATTTTCGATTAATTTGGGGGTTTTGGGATTTTCTTCCGATTCGTTCCGTTTTGTTGGTGGATTCGTGATGTATACGATTAATATTGTTAGTATCTTTAGTTTTCCTACGGATTCATGGATATTTTGTGGATTTTTACGGAATCGAGAGGGTTTGGTTGTGGTTCGCCCTCGTTGTTATTTTTGGTACGAATATACATGAATCGTAGGCGTGTTTTCGGGTGTATTCAATTTCCATATTCGTCTAGAGTTGGTTGTGATTGTGTTATTCGGATCGTTAGGTTCATTTCCGCCGGTTCCTCGCGGTCGTGTTCGACTCTTCCTTTTCGTTCGTATCCCCGTCTATTAACCGAGGCAAGTATCTTGCCCATACGTTTCATGTTTCATAGGCATAATTGTTGATAAATGATTTTTATACGAAATCCAAATGTTTAATGAACGTAAAAAGGGATCGGTATGTTCTCGATAAATGTTGTCTTTCAACGATAATTCGTATACTTCGTGAATATGTGTTCTCGGAATATGTGCGTTGGTTTTGTATGTTGAAAGATAATATGATCATTTCGAGTGAGTTTGATAGACCGTAATCCTTTGCCGGGGATTACGTATTGTTATTATGTACTTGTTCGGTAAGAACGTAATGTGTGTGATATTAGTTGTTACTCCTTGAAAGGAGTTTGTGATGCTTAATGTTGTTTGGCTTGATAAGTGATTATTGTTGTGTGCTTGATGTATGTGATGTGCCTCCGGGTAGGATTGTTGAATCTCCGGGATCCATACTTGCTAGTATGGGTCGGGCGTGACCGTAGGGTTATCCAATCCGGGTATGTCTTGCGGGGACTCCGAGGTTCGTGGCTTGTTAGCCCGATGCCGAGATAACTTGTGGGGTTATCATCGGGTATGTCTTGCGGGGACTCCGAGGTTCGTGGCTTGTTAGCGCGATGCCGGGATAACTTATGGTTGTGGTTTGATTATGTACGTATATGTGCTTGTAGTCACGTGACTGCGGTTACGGTGACATGTGATTTGATATAGTTTCCCTGTGGGTTATTCACTCGGGTTTGTTCTACGGGAGCATCTGAGGTCCGTGGCTTGCTAGCACGGGACGCGAATAATCTGTGGAAACAGGTTGTTATGGTATGATCGGGTCGTGGACCCCATTTGTTGTTATCGAATTTACGTTTTGGGAAAATGACTTTTGGGCTGTGTCCCTAAATGTTTTTGAAAGGTTTGAGAATTCTTACAATCCCAAATGTTTTCAAAACTCCCAAGATCGTAAAATGTTTTCACCAGATGTATATCGGATTTACCCCTATCTTTCGATTTAACCGTTTTGATTAAGTGATTTACCTCGGGAAGTATGTTTATGATTAACATGTTCCGTGGAGTATGATATGTATGGCTCGTTTTCGTATTTTAGACTTGCACTAGCAAAACAGTGGAGTTTTGCTAACCCCCGAGTATTCGGGGGTGGATATCTGTATTGCATTCAGGTTTTGGAGCAGAGCACAGGGTCGGCATGAAGGATGATGAAAGATGAATGATACTAATCACACGAGGACCCGTTGATATCGTATTGGTTTAGTTGTATTTTATTTCCGCTGCAGTATTCTTTCCCCGTTGTACGGGAGTGTGTTGTATTCGACCCCTGCGTGGGCATGTATTGTAATTGAGTTGTATGTATTTATTGAAAGGCCAAATCGGTCTACTGAGTCTTTTTAGCCTTAAAGGCATTGTCGAGTTGTTCGTTTGTTGTTAGCAGCCTGGTAGATCCTTGAGGAAAGTTTATACGGCGTGTAATATCCCTGAGCGGATTGGGGGTGTTACATAAATGGTATCAGAGCTTACGTTGAGGAAAACCTAGGCTATCGGGTCAAGTCGTGTTATTTGAGTCTTGTTTCGTCGGATTTTATCTGACTGAGTCGTGTCGCGACGCGTCGTCTGAGTTTGTTGGTAGTGATTAGTATCGTGGGCGATCATCATCTTCGTGCGACCTGTGAATGTAAGTCTCCCTTCTTTGTGTTGTGCCTCGTGTGACACGAGCTATTTTTATGATTATTTGTTAAGTGACGGAATCCTCTTATGGATTTTGATTTCTTGATATGTGGTTATTTGACTCTCATATTTCGTTCATATGAGGAGTATTGTTGCTGGACTGTGCATGTTGAACTCTATTTCTTTTATCCGCTGCGTGAGTTCTTTTGTAATGACTTTCGGTATTTTACCGACTGAGTTTTATTTCGAAAACCGATTCCCTTAACCGAGTTTTTGGCATTATGGCCTTGATCGTTTTGGCAAAATTCTTACGACGGTATTTAATACTTTGTAAATGGCATTTGTAAGTTTTTGAAATATTACCGTCATCGGCCTTTTTGGCGTTTTTGTAAATGGTTTTTAGCCTGGTGAGTTCCGGCACGGGACCCACGGCGCTATAATGTTTTGTGTAATTACCTGAAATTTTTGGGCATTCTAGCCCATTGAATTATCTTTGAAAAACTTGAGTATCTTAGAAAATAAATTTCGAGACGTACTTTCAAAATGAATTATTTTCTCGTGGTACATCCAAGATGCCACAATATGTTTCAAAATTCTTCTACCGAGGACCCAAAATGTTTTGAGATATTTTCAATGTTTTATAAACACTTTTACTTAGACAGGGTCGAATATTTCAAAAGTTTTTCACGAAAAGAAAGTGTCCTCATTTTTATCAAATGCGAGATGGTTCTCCAAAGTCTCGATAACGATGTTTCACATTTGTACTTTTTCTTGAAAGGTGATACTCAAGATCAACCGGCATTTTTCTAAATTATTTTCAAAAGGATGTTTTCATTTTAAAAACCTATCCATTCATGTTTGAGAAATTTGGATATGTATGTATGATGTTTGCTTTGTCGTTATGATGTTACTCCCGAGTATGATCGAATTGGTGGCATGAACGTCGAGGCGTTGCCACGCATTTGTTGTACTAGCCCTCTGTGAGAGGTGTGAACTGGTGTTTACTGTTTATCGCCTCGTGGTGATTTGCGTGTTGTCGCACTAGTGTGAGTTGTTAAAGCTTGGATTTTTGTGCGTTATACACATGGGTGATTATTTCATGATGTTTGTGATTGTGTGCTGGCTATCGTTCGGGATGTTGTAATCGTCGAACGATGCCGTTATTGTTGTGATTTTTGTATGCGTTTATATGTTATGCTGAGTTGGCATCTCCGGTATGTTGTTTTGCGGTGTTTTGTTCCATTGTATCGAGCATTTGTATTTTCGGTATGCCGAGCCGAGACGTTTCAACCGTGATGTGCCGGGGCATGTACGTGTATATTGTCCTTCTCGTCGGTAACACATTTCAAGTGTGGACTCGAGGACACCGAATTCAATTTTGCGAATTGGCTACCGAGACTTTCGGAGTTCGCGCTTCAGCGCAGTTATCAGAATCGGCTTTGAGAGGCCTTTGAAGGATGTTTGTGTCGGTTGCTTGTTGTGTTGTCGCCTTGATTTCGTTTTTGTGAGTTTCGGGGCCGACACTTCTTTTAGAAGAGGTCGAATATAATACCCGTATTATTTTTGGCTTCTGCATTTTCTCTTTCTCAATTCTATCGATTCGCTCGTGTTCGTTGATACTTTCTGAGCTTGTTACGTATTAGGTTTCATCGTTGATCAATTTGTGATCTTGTTTTGGGTCGATCTGGTTATCGCAGTGACTTTTCCGAGTCCGGTTCGATTCTTGTGAACCTTGTTCGGAAGTAACATCTTTTGGTTCTACTAGTTTATTTTATTCGAGGTGGATCGGATTTGAACTTCTGTATTTTCATCTTTTGTTGACATTTTCTGAGCTTTCCCTGTCCCTTGCCTTTGTTGATCGAACGAGGGTGGTATTGTTTCGGAATAACTCGTTTGTCGTTGTGACTTTTCTATTGCCATTCCCTTCCCTGTGGATCTTATATGAATGCACATCCTGTTGTTTTCACCGGATTATATATTGTCACGATTCGAGATGTGAACCTTGGAGTTGTCGTTTGAATTTTATTATCCTTCGTATTTCGAACGTGATTGTTCGATTTTTGCTGTCTCGATCGTTGTGGTTCGATCGTATGATTGTTCGGTTTTTGTTGATCTCGTTTCGTGATTGTTGAACGTTCAAGACTCCTTCCTAATTTCCTTATGTTCAGGAAATTAGTCTTGTTTTTTATCTTCCAACCCTTGGGCGGTGGAATTCCGTATTTGTTCAGCGATTGGCTCGCGTGTTGATTGATGAACCGTTGGGTTGGTCAATCGTATTGATTTTCGTTCATTGTGTTTTGTGATTGTTCGGATAATTGACTTGATTGTATTATCCATTTGATGACGCTTGTCACTTGTTGGTTTTATTATATCCCTAACGGCGATGTTGTGTTGATCGTCGTGGAGCGTGTTTTCACGCCGTATATTCCTTGCGTTGCTTGTAACGTTTCGCCCATGGGCATAAGTTATGCGTTTCCTTGCGTATCTCGTTGAGTTTTCCTGGCGGGATATTGCTTCTCCCTACTTGTTTTAAGTTTCGGGACGAAACTTCTTTTAAGGAGGGTAGAATGTAATATCCGCATTTTTCTTTCCCTTGTATTTTTATTTTTGGTGTATTTCTCGATCGTAGTGACCCTCGTGTACCTTTCAGTGTGTCCTTCCTGTCAACTGTTGAACTGTATTCTCGTTATTGTTGTGCGGAACCGCCGTTTCGGGGTTGCCGTGGATCCATTTCGTGTTATTGGTTCCCAAATATTGATTCCCATCGTTTTTATTCTCTTTCCAGATCATTGTTATCATTTTGGGACCCAAAGGGGGTGTGGGCCGCGGCACAAGGTGTGTCTTGCGGCTTTACAAATTTCTTGATTGTTGGTCGAGCAAAGCATGCTTGTGCCGCGGCACGATGTCGAGGCAGTGCGCGGCACACCCGTTCGGTGCCACGGCACACTCGTGTGGCATCTGCGACCAAAACCGTATGCAGGTGCCGCGGCTGCGCAGCCGTCTGCGGCCTGCTGCCGAAATTTGGGAGTAATTTTTTGGCCTGTGCCGCGGCACACTTCGGCTGTGCCGCGGCACACAAAGCGGTCAACTGTGCAATCTCGTCCTTATTAGACGAGATCGGCCATTTTCCTCCATTATTCACCTGCGAGAGAGAGAGAGAGAGGTCTAAGGGGGGAGATCTTCTCAAGCCTTCTTCATTCGGGGGTCGATTTTCATCATTTTCCTTCGGTTGTGAGGCCCGGATAATCAATCTAACGCGTGTTCTACGGATCTTAGTACTTGAATCTCCAAAGGTAATATCTCTAGAACCCTATTTTCGATTAATTTGGGGGTTTTGGGATTTTCTTCCGATTCGTTCCGTTTTGTTGGTGGATTCGTGATGTATACGATTAATATTGTTAGTATCTTTAGTTTTCCTACGGATTCATGGATATTTTGTGGATTTTTACGGAATCGAGAGGGTTTGATTGTGGTCCGCCCTCGTTGTTATTTTTGGTACGAATATACATGAATCGTAGGCGGGTTTTCGGGTGTATTCAATTTCCATATTCGTCTAGAGTTGGTTGTGATTGTGTTATTCGGATCGTTAGGTTCATTTCCGCCGGTTCCTCGCGGTCGTGTTCGACTCTTCCTTTTCGTTCGTATCACCGTCTATTAACCGAGGCAAGTATCTTGCCCATACGTTTCATGTTTCATAGGCATAATTGTTGATAAATGATTTTTATACGAAATCCAAATGTTTAATGAACGTAAAAAGGGATCGGTATGTTCTCGATAAATGTTGTCTTTCAACGATAATTCGTATACTTCGTGAATATGTGTTCTCGGAATATGTGTGTTGGTTTTGTATGTTGAAAGATAATATGATCATTTCGAGTGAGTTTGATAGACCATAATCCTTTGCCGGGGATTACGTATTGTTATTATGTACTTGTTCGGTAAGAACGTAATGTGTGTGATATTAGTTGTTACTCCTTGAAAGGAGTTTGTGATGCTTAATGTTGTTTGGCTTAATAAGTGATTATTGTTGTGTGCTTGATGTATGTGATGTGCCTCCGGGTAGGATTGTTGAATCTCCGGGATCCATACTTGCTAGTATGGGTCGGGCGTGACCGTAGGGTTATCCAATCCGGGTATGTCTTGCGGGGACTCCGAGGTTCGTGGCTTGTTAGCCCGATGCCGAGATAACTTGTGGGGTTATCATCGGGTATGTCTTGCGGGGACTCCGAGGTTCGTGGCTTGTTAGCGCGATGCCGGGATAACTTATGGTTGTGGTTTGATTATGTACGTATATGTGCTTGTAGTCACGTGACTGCGGTTACGGTGACATGTGATTTGATATAGTTTCCCTGTGGGTTATTCACTCGGGTTTGTTCTACGGGAGCATCCGAGGTCCGTGGCTTGCTAGCACGGACGCGAATAACTGTGGAAACAGGTTGTTATGGTATGATCGGGTCGTGGACCCCATTTGTTGTTATCGAATTTACGTTTTGGGAAAATGACTTTTGGGCTGTGTCCCTAAATGTTTTTGAAAGGTTTGAGAATTCTTACAATCCCAAATGTTTTCAAAACTCCCGAGATCGTAAAATGTTTTCACCAGATGTATATCGGGTTTACCCCTATCTTTCGATTTAACCGTTTTGATTAAGTGATTTACCTCGGGAAGTATGTTTATGATTAACATGTTCTGTGGAGTATGATATGTATGGCTCGTTTTCGTATTTTATACTTGCACTAGCAAAACAGTGGAGTTTTGCTAACCCCCGAGTATTCGGGGGGTGGATGTCTGTATTGCATTCAGGTTTTGGAGCAGAGCACAGGGTCGGCATGAAGGATGATGAAAGATGAACGATACTAATCACACGAGGACCCGTTGATGTCGTATTGATTTAGTTGTATTTTATTTCCACTGCAGTATTCTTTCCCCGTTGTACGGGAGTGTGTTGTATTCGACCCCTGCGTGGGCATGTATTGTAATTGAGTTGTATGTATTTATTGAAAGGCCAAATCGGTCTACTGAGTCTTTTTAGCCTTAAAGGCACTGTCGAGTTGTTCGTTTGTTGTTACCAGCCTGGTAAATCCTTGAGGAAAGGTTCTACGGCGTGTAATATCCCTGAGCGGATTGGGGGTGTTACATTATCGTCATCAGAATTTTCAAGTAATTCGTTTGTATCAACGTCAACGTACCCGCGAGCATCACCACGGAGTCGGATGACTCGTCCTTCAGGAACATTATTCATTGTAATTGTCGTTGATGGTGGAATATTTGCTGCATTTGGCTCTTGATAAGCATCATCGTCATCAGTACCTGTTGTTTCTCCCAGTGTCGGATCACTAAAAATATTCCTCGTTGTCACAACATTCACTACCTTCCATGTGCCTTTCTTCACCAAGTCGTCCAAATAATACACCGACTTTGCTGATGTAGCAAATACAAAAGGATCACTTTCATACCATGAAGTGGAAGTGTCAACAGATAACAGCCCGTAGTCGTCTTGCATATCGGTTCCAAGACTGGTGTCGTACCATCGACACTTAAACAAGTAAATTGTCATGCCTTCCCCGTAAATTAGTTCTACCACTTCCAAAAGAACACCGTAATATCCACCATCTATCATAACCCCAGAATTTTGACATCTTCTTTTTTGGTCTCTCCCAAGGCATACGAATGTGACACCGTTGACTTTGGCCATCGAATAAATTCTTGACATAACCGGCTTCATAGAAAGAAGCATAAGTTCACGCGACCAGTTAGGGTGTCCGTCATCTTGTATGTGTGTCATCTGTCGTAAATAAACTTTTTATGTAAAAAAATATCTTAAGTCCAAAATGCAATAGCAATTGAATGTATACGTACCCATTCTCCAAAATAGTCGGAAAAAGTGTCATTGTGGAATCTAGTGTCACCTCGCACCATATCGCATGACAAGTGGATGTCTTTCAAGTATTGAACTTCTGGACAATTGAGCAATATCCACCAATGTGCAATTCGTGACTCGTACGGGTCTAATTGTCTTCCTAGCAACCTCCCATAGACGTCAACCTCAGTGGATATGATAGAAAGATTGAATTGTATTTTATCTGCTGGAATAGAGCGGGAAGGGGAATCGAAGTTGCCCAAATACAACTTGATATGCGTAATACACTCCGACGCAAGGTAAGATTCTGCAATGCATCCTTCTGGTGCAGACTTATTGGCCACGGAGTCTTTGTAATCACCGAGTTGCCTTTCAACCGGGTACATCCACGTGTAGTGCCTTTGGACCCGGTGACCAATAAGCATGCGGGAAGGTGGATCATGAGGTGAGGCATGAGGTCAAAAAAGTTTGGAGGAAATATTCGCTCAAACTTGCACAAGATATAGATGATCTCATCTTGCATTTTACGCAAATCAGATCTCTTGACTTCTCTCGTACATAGTTTCTGGAAAAATCTTGACAATGCAACACACGGCTCGACCACCTGTTTTGGTAAGTACGGTCGAATAAATACCGGAAATAGGCGTTGGAGTAGGATAGGACAATCATGACTCTTCAAACCAGTTAACTTGTTCTCCCTGAAATTAACACATCTTCCTATATTTCCAGCATACCCGGTAGGATACCTAGCAGTCTTTATCCAACAAAATATCTCAGTTCTCTGCTCGGCAGTGATGGTGTAAGTTGCCTTAGGCATTTTTTGTTTTCCCTTGACAGTTTTCAACCACAAATGTTTGCTAAGGCAATTCCCAGAATATACTTTTGTGCGACCAGTAAGGCAATTCCCAGAATATACTTTTGTGCGATCAATACTTATACCTGTCGGGCCTTTCAGGGGTTGCTGCAAGCACATCAGGATGGTTGCTAAGCTGACCAAAATCGTACTCATTAAGAATTGATAGTATTTCATCACCTGTCCACTGTCGTGGTGGCTCGCCCATTTCTACAGTGCCATCAAATGCTGCAGCATCCATACGCCACTCATGTTCCCTGTCAAGCCATATCCGATGATGCATTCGGATAACTTTCCTACAGTGGTACCTAGCACAATCTGCATTCAAACACACTGGACAACCTCTATATCCGCTAATAACAGATCCAGACATCATTCCATATGCAGGAAAATCACTAATAGTGCCGATACACATGGCGTGCAAGTAGAACGTCTCGGACGAATAACTGTCGTACGTGGGATGACCTTGCTCCCACAACAATTTCAGCTCCTCTATCAAAGGTCTCATATACACATCGATACACTTTCCCGGATATCCCGGCCCCGGGACTAACAAGGTCAACATATTATACTCCTTCCGCATACACATCTACGGAGGAAGATTGTAAGGAATCACTACAACAGGCCATATGGTATATGAAAGACTCATGTTACCAAAAGGGTTGAAACCATCAGATGCAATCCCGAGCCTCACATTTCGGATATCTGAAGAAAAATTCGGATACTCCCTATCTATATGCTTCCACGCTTCTCCATCTGAAGGGTGTATCATAGTATCCCTGTCATTAGTGCGCGGCTCGGCATGCCATCTCATTGCTTTTGCCGTGTGAGGAGACATAAAAAGCCGTTCCAACATGTCCTTCAGTGGAAAATACCAAAGTACCTTCACCGGTTTCTCTTTTCCAGAAGGAGTGATCCTATATCTCTCTGTATCACATACAAGACATCTCGTGAGGTCTTCATTAGGATGCCCCCAGAATAGAACACAATCATACATGCAGACGTGGATCTTAATGTAGGAAAGACCAAGATCTTTCAAAATTCGTCTCATTTTTGAATATGTATTAGGAAGATGATGACACTGTGGAAGCATATTACTCGTAAGCTCCAAGTAATCATCTACAGACTTGATGGATGATTTGTTTTCAACCTTTAATCTCATCGTTTCCATGACACAATCAAGAACAGTCATGTTACACCACAGGTATAGAGAGTGCATTGGAGTTGAATTAACTTATTGTAACTGTCAAGACAAGCAGTATTGCAAGGCAACGGTCTACGGGGTCGTGGGATTTGCTCAGTTGGTACAAACGTCTCGGAAAAACCAAACACATCATCAATCAACCTCCTCTTCGGATCGGTGAACCCGCCGTTACCACTAAATTGTCCGTGATCATACGGAATAACAGAATTCGGTGCTTCACCGTGGTATATCCAACATGTATATTTACTCCAAAAACCATTCTTCTTTAGGTGTTCCTAGACCTCATCAAATGGAAAACGAAACATATCAACTGCGACATCTACATTTATTACATGGACGGTAGTGCAACGTATTACCACCGTCGTGCTCTTTTACAAATCTCATAAAAGCTTCATCCCATCCATTACACTTGGATCCCATTTTCGTAACCCAATCCAACTCTTATCCATCACGAAAATGTATACATTTTCCAATATTAATCCAACTAATTAATTTTGTTCAAATTATAAATGAAATCACAACAAACAATTAATCATAATGATTATCATCATAAAACTTAATCGTTTTACATAAAAGCTATCGAATGTAACATGAATAATACAAAGTTTGAAATCACAATAAAAATACAATAAAATACATACCTTAATCGAAATGGTGATTATAACAACCGATAGAAACCTTCGGCACTCCATTAGCACAACTCAAAGTAGCAACTCACAAGCTTTTTCGGGAATAATGAAATAATCGAGAATAGAAATGTGCTCTTTAGCGAGGAGAGGTGCAACATTGGGTTGGTGTTCCTGAACTATAAATACTTTTCACTTTGAGGTTTAGCCGACGACCTAGATCTAGGTCGTCGGCTAAAAAATAAATTTTTTTTTAAAAGGGTTTAGTGACGACCTAGATCTAGGTCGTCGGCTAAACCATTACATTATTATTATTTTTTCGGAAGAGTTTGGCCGACGACCTAGATCTAGGTCGTCGGCTAAAGTAAATTATTATTTTTTTAAAAGGGTTTAGCGGCGACCTATATCTAGGTCGTCGGCTAAACCATTACATTATTATTTTTTTTTTCGGAAGGAGTTTAGCCGACGACCTAGATCTAGGTCGTCGGGTAAAGTAAATTATTTTTTTTTTTTTAAAAAAATGTTTATTCGACGACCGAGATCTAGGTCGTCGGCTAAACCATTACATTATTATTTTTTTTCGGAAGGACTTTGGCGACCTAGATCTAGGTCGTCGGCTAAAGTAGATTTTTTTTTTCGGTCGGCTAAACGTTATGACGGTCGTCGGCTAAATATCTTCAATATAGCCGACGACTATTTCGAGCTTTAGCCGACGACCTCCACCGAGTCGTCGGCTAAAACCCTTTAGCCGACGGTATATTGAGTCGTCGGCTAAAGTGCGAAGTTTAGCCGACGACACTTTATAGTCGTCGGCCGTTTTTTTTCGAGTCGTCGGCTAAAGTACTTTTTTTGGTAGTGTAAGATTTTTCTATTATGACTACTTTATAGAGTATATAGTAATAATAAATTATTAAATACACATGTAGTAGTAATTATTAGAAGTGTGGGAAGGCATTGTTGGTGATTTTAGTGTCACCATTCATTTTGTGTAATTTGAACTAATATGTGAGCTAAGGGGTTTTATAATTTGTATTCTAATATATGTTCGGGTATGTGCGGAGTGCACACATGTATAAGATCGAATTATAAGCCGGTACGATTATGTCGGGGGTCCGGGGGCAGAGCCCCCGGCGGTGGTCTTCGGAAATTTAGACTGGGGACTTAGTGATATTTCCGAATTTTAGAGGGAGACTATGGTAAAATTGACTAATTTCGTCAATTTTGGTAAACCATCCGTCAACCCTAATTTCAGATCACTAATGACGGCGCCGCTCTTGTAAAACCTAAAAATCGACCCAATGAAACCCTAATCGACATGTATAAATAAGACTCTCCTATTGAGCCTTACATAGGCCTTTTCTCAGCTCTCTGTTTTTCTATCAAACCCAGAATTCTCTAGCAATTTGGCTTACATTTTTGTGCCTAGATTCGTAACTGTTCCATTGGATTATCCTAGGCTGAATTTCTTGTAACCCGGGTATAGGGTAGAAATATCAGTTCGGAAAGTGTTTACACGATCCATTGGAAAATCCGGATCTCCATAAAAACCCTTATACCCCAACAGGCATTCTGGAAATAATTATTTGATATCAAATTATCATTTTAAATTTAATAATTTTAATTGGTCACCTTTTACTATTTAGCATTAGAATTAGATTTTGAAAATTTTAAAAGATTCATTCTCTATGGTATTTCTATGGATGCAAAGGAACGTAGTTTACTTCATTTTTGGACTTTTCATATTTCATCCATTAAAATAACAATCTATTTAAATAAAATGATAATATTTATATAATGAAAATATTATAGGATAGAAGGGTCAAAAAATATTTTTTTTTATTAGAACAATTTTCATGGAAAGGACAATAACTACAATAGTAGCTATGATAGATCTATATATTAGTGATAGTTATCATAAATGTGGAAGGATTAGGGAATCAAATATTTGACATCCTATTATTTATTTTTTAAATGAAGGAAGATGTATTTATTTTTGAAACTTGAAAAGGAAAAACAAGTATCCGACATGCTATTCATATAAAGTAAGGTCGGATTGGACTTGGATCCTCTGATGTGCACAGCACCGTGCTGTGCGTGCATAGCCGTTTGATTACACATACCCGCACGGGTGTGTGTGTGTGTGCGATCCGACGCACAGCAGTGTACAGCACGGTGCTGTGCACTGCAGAGGATCCAGGTCCGGTCGGATTTGAGTATGTCGAAAGTGAGCAATGAGACATAACTCCACTTTAATGGGGGTAATATATGTATGGACAAAAAAATTGCCTTTTTTTAAAATAAAAATTTTCTCTTTATTTAAAATTTTGAACTCTAAATCTATTAGTATTTTTCCTTTCACCCAGAACAAGATGTTTGAAGTTGAATTTATCGAAGTAATATTTACGGTAACTATGTTGCAAGATTGAATGTCTTGGGTTTAATCGTACTCTAGGATATCTTGAAAGAAATTCATATCAATAACTTGATGGATGTTTTTTGTGTCAAAATATGAAAGGGATCTCATATTTTTAGTACCAAATCATAAAATAGATCCATTTTTTAGTACCAAAACATAAAAGTATTAAGTTATATATCCTCATTCATAAAACTATAAGTTTTTGATACCAAAATGTGTTAAAAGACTTTATTACCCTTAAAATCTACCACTAAAAGATAAAAAAACATAAAAAAATAAAAGATTATTAAAAGCAAACAACAATAAAAAATAGAAAATTATTAAAAGCAAACAACAATAATCTAAACGGTCCCACAACTCAATATTTTCCTCTGCAAAAAAACTCTCCGTATCTCTCTGCAAAAAACTCTCCCGTCGTGAAACCCTTTCGCCGGCCAGAGAATGTCGAACTCCGACTACCACAGAGAATCTGAAGACGCCAGAAGTTCCTCACACGCTAGTGACACTCCATCTGAAGAGGAATTCGTCAATGAGCCGCCGGTTAGTGTATTTTCATTCACACACGATCGTGCCACGAAGGTTGTTCATCGGCCCATGATGGTGCTAAAGAAGATGACACCATCGTGTACACGATGGTGTTTCGTGGGCACGATGGTTTACACACGACGGTCGTCGATCGTGTGTGCCGTCGTGTGCTAGAAGATCAAAGGCTCCTGCCTGTACACGATGGCATGCACACGATCGACGCCCGTCGTGTGGGCCGTCGTGTGGCACACGATGGTCTTCACACGACGGGCATCGATCGTGTGCATGCCATCGTGTGCAAGACAAATTTTTTTTTTATTTCGTTCTTTTAAGCATTATATCATATTCTTATGAGTTGTATGTCTATATTGCAGACTGGTTGCGTATGGAAGAGACCTACATTGCGCTTTGTTACACGTCAAGTGAATCTTTACATACGGGAGGCGGTATTTAAAGAGATCATTGAGACACTAAGAAGTATGGGCCGCAATTCTGCAGTTGCTGATCGAGCTATCGAGAGCTTGACCGAGGGGGTCCTGGGGCGCTTGATTAAAGTTAGGAGAAATGGGAGTTCAAATACTGCCCTACATCACTTGATTGCCCGTCAATTGGAGGGTGATCAAATCCCCCTGGATGAGTCGTGGTTCCAGGTTTGCGGGAGGACCATTCGTTTTACGGCCCGTGATTTTGCCATGATCACTGGACTGCATTTTGGAAACTCTACCTTCCATCCACAGGACGACCATCTCCTTCAGTCTGACGGTATTTTCCACAGAATACTCCATGGCAAAAATATTAAGGTTAGTATTCTGCGGAAGAGGTTCAATGCTCGAGATTTTGGTAGAGACATAAGAGATTATGTGAAGGTTGCCAATTTGCTTATATACTACTACTTTATCCTATGTCGTGACGACATGATGGTCGAGACATGGGCATGGGCATTAGTTGAGGATTTCGAGCAGTGGGATATGTTTTCTTGGGGTTCTTATGCCTTTGGGGTTTTATCTTACTACATAGGCAACATTGCCATGAAGGAGGGACAAGAGCACAAGGACTATCACTTCTATGGTCCTGTTTGGGCTTTACAGATATGGTCGTATGAGATGATTCCTTCATTGGGAGCATTGTGTGGTATTCGAGATAAATCTGTCCAAGTCCGACGGTGTTTGATGTGGACTACGAGGAAGATGTTCTGTGATTTCACTCATTTTTTCGATGAAAAGGTACATAAATTTGTAAACGTATTTTCTCCTGACTTCATCTCTTCAACGTTATGTGATTGCCTATCTAATGGTATGCTTTAATGACTAATTTTGCAGCACATAGTACTTCCCTCTTTACCGCATCTAGAGGAGGATGAGGCTGAGTACTACTACCTGAGCTTTGAGAATGGCTCGCCATATGACGTTAAGTTCATTAAGCCTGTAAGAATAGCTGTGAAGAACAAAGAGGATGAGCCTGCGCCGATCCCGAGAAAGAAAGTTATGGATAGGTTGAAGAAGGTCACGGGAAATTGATTACATATGAGTCGGCACATAAAGTGTCGAAGCGACGCCGGCAGAGTACCCCACCAGTAGATGGTGCAGAGACATCGGACCGGGGGAGGCAGCCAGAGAGGGTGTGTTGTGTCCACGGACTTCCTTGTCCAGATCACACCCAGGACACGAGCAGGGATGAGTACTTCGATCGCCGTTTGAAGGCGATCTTGTACGACGATTCTGAGTCCGGATTTATTGCTCGAGTTTCTCGCCGGGTGCTTTCTGGGATCGTGGATTTCTTCGGACCTATGCATAGACGTTCTAGGAGCCCAGTGCACTACTCAGCTGGGAGCCATGAAAGGTTTCCCGATAGGCCTCGTTATTCTGCATCTATTAGCAGCACCCAACGGAGGATTCCTGACCCTCCACGTCACTCAGTCTCTGGTGCATCCCACAGTCATCATTCTCAGTGTCAGCCTAGTCATCATTCTCAGCGTCTGCCTAGTCACCATTCTCAGCCTACCCACCATTCTGAGGTCCAGCACAGTCACCATTATGAGATCCAGCACAATCACCATTCTCAGATTCATCATTCTTTTGAGCGGACTCAGCAGCCCCTTGATTACGAGCATCAGTATGAGCCATTTGAGGCGCCGTTTCAACAGTATGGGACGATGTTCGACTGGTTTCAGGACGAGCAGCATTATAGTGCGATGTTTCGATGTTAGGGTGGTGGTCCTGAGCAGAATCCTCCATTTCAGATCGAGCAGACAGTTTTTGAGATTGAGCAGCCGGCTGTACAGCTCTCTGATCGTTATAGTTGTGACAGGGATGCTGATGGTGTAATACCCGGTTGTAATTCATTCATTATCATTCAGTAATTATCAGTCTGTAATTATCACTCAGTAATTTTCACTCATTATTAATCGCTCATCATTCACGATTCTTTCATTTGCGTTCACTGTTGGCATGTTGTAATCGTATATTAGTTACCGACCGTCATTTCATCTCCGTTTATAGATCGAGACGAGAGTATTATCATTTTCATCATCATTGGTAGTCTTGTACTGGGAGTATCATCTTTAACATATGTTGGACTTGTTCACTTTCCCATTCATATGGTATGTCGGATCTTTCATCAATCGTATCGAGGAATCAGAGTTATCGGATTTTCACCTTGTCCAGCAGCGAGTTACGGCCGTAAGGATTGTGAGTTACGGCCGTAACAAGTGTTCGTTGATTTCAGGACATTTTGGACGAACGGGACTTACGGTCGTAAGGTTTCGGAATACGGCCGTAAGTTGAGCAGGTACGGCCGTAAGGCTTGGCCGGTTACGGCCGTACGTGTCCAGCAGGCTGCCCAGGCATTTTTGGCCGAAGACGAGTTACGGCCGTAAGAAGGGTAGGATACGGCCATAAGTGGTATTCGTATATTTCAGGTTTTGTCGGACGGGAGGGACTTACGGCCGTAAGGGTTGCGGCATACGGCCGTAAGACGAGGAAGGTACGGCCGTAAGGTTTGGCCGGATACGACCGTACGTCACAGGCAGGGTGCCTGATCATTTTTGACGAAGGGGGCTTACGCCCGTATGATTGGCCGGATACGGCCGTATCGTCCGAGTTACGCCCGTAAGGCGTACGGGTACGGCCGTAAGGATGTCGGCAGGTGTTTAAGACGAGGGCGAGTTATGCCCGTAAGTCAGGAGCGGATACGGCCGTAAGGCTGTCGGCAGATTTCTAGACGAAGTCGAGTTACGGCCGTACGAGTTGGCCGGTTATGGCCGTAAGGCCGTTGACCTGGAATGTTACGGCCGTAATAAGGCCGAGTTACGGCCGTAACTTCCGGCAGTTTATATAGTGTTGGCCGGGACTTTTTCTTCATTTTCACTTTCTTATTCCATCTTGTCCGAGAGAGAGCTTGGGGGGAAGGGATTTTCCTTCATCAAACACTTGAGTACTTGATTTTCTTCATTTCCATTCGATCGTAAAGCTTGGATACTCGATTTAACTCGTGTTCATCGGATCGAAGTGGTTGGATCTTCAAGAGGTAATTTCTTCAACATATTGGATTTCGATTTTGTATTGGAATATGATGTTTTGGACGTTATAATCATGTTATATGGAGGGATGTGCATACGATTATGGGTTTGTACATAGATTCAATGGATTATTGAAGGATTATTCAAGAACACTTTGAATATTGAGTTGGAATTGGGGGTTTTCGATTAATTGTTGTTGTAATCACGAATTTGGATATTCATTTTGGATTATTGATCATTTGGAAGATGTTTTGTTGGATTGAAACACTTTTTGGGTTTTGATGTTGGTATAATCAAGGTTGGGTTGTTAACAATCGAAGTTTGGCCACAAAGTGTTCGATATAATGCCCCAATGAACTTGGTTTAGTCGTACCGACATTTTGAGTTCGTTATATTCATGTTTGATACGTATGTTGAATGGATTGTTGGTAATTGTGTTATTCAAGGTTGTTCGAGCGACCGATATCTCAATTAGGACGTTGTTCGTGGAAGGATAATTGTCACCGGTGTTGAGTAAGTTAATTCTTACTCGGTTAAAAGGATATTCATTCCTTTTTGTTGTTGATATTTCATAATCATAACTCATTCATCATTGTATTAATCATTTGAGACTTGTAATTGTCGAATAATCACTTCATTAACGAGGAACGGCGGTTCCAATCATTTCATTGAAACTATCAATCACTTCATTATCATTTCACCTCGGTGAGTCATTCTTGACTTTGTCAGATTATTATTATTCATTGATATTCATTATGGTCATTCTCGTTCATATGACCTTCTGGGTTCATATTGCGTGGCCGGGTGCGGATGTGTGGAATTTTTAGTCGGGCACGTGATGGCCATGTATTGGGAGTGATACATTGGACTGTGCACACGGTAACAGATTTCCTCTGTGAGACTAATTAGGTACAAGAACGGGTGTGTCCGGTCATTCGTCTTGTACACTTGCACAGAACACTACGGGCGTACTATGATACTCCTCTTCAGCATAATTCATAACTTAGGATATTTCATAACTTCAGATATATCATGATTGTGTATTTTCAACCCTTGAGGATTGTCGTTCTGTGTAACTGACCCCGGCTGGGGATTTTGTTTTTCAGGTCATGGAAAGGCAACAGCACGGGAATAGCATGTTGACGGCGAGGAGTCCCAGTGATACTAGTAGGGGCCCCCGATCTTTTCAGTCATTCATGTTATCGTCATTTATTTTCCGCTGCAGATTTTCATTTGGATACTCCGTTTCATTTAGTGTTGTGTATTTTATCTTCATATAAAATATACTAATATTCGGTATTGTCCTGGTGTGTTATACTTAAACTCCTCATCGGAGTATTTGGTAATATAATGTGGTTCGGTACTACAATTATATTATTTAGTTTATCAGTTTTCATTCGCCTGGTGGGTCCCAGTCGGGGGTCCACGGCACTGTAATATCTGCCTGGGTGTTACAGAGTTGGTATCGGAGCGTGGTTTTGAATACTACCTCCCGAGTCATGTCTCATTTGAAATCATCGTCATCAGACTAGTATCATTGGACTTTCGCGTCACGTGTGACCTGTGCAGATGCCGAGCCAATCAGACCGAAAGAACTGTAAGACTTCTAATGCCAGGGTATAAATTCTGGCAATAATCATTCATTCATCATTCATTAGTTAACAATCCTCAACATCATCATTCATTATCATCAGGACGATCATATTAACTCATTAATCACTCAATTCATTTCATTACGCAGTTGATGATCAGGACGATCATGTTTACTCATTGATTACTCAATTCATTTCATTACTCAGTTATTGATCTAGAAGATCATATTATTAATCTTATTAACTTATTGAAGATACTCATTTCAAGAATTTCATCAGATAATCATGTCACCTCAGTTAATCATGTAATCACTGTGTTAGAGCGTGTATGCTCATTTTCATCATCTCATGACATAATCATAACGAGATATTCATGCGGGAAATATAATCATTATGCGACCTTCCTACTTCAGTATGGAGAGAGCTGTCAGGGGATGCACGGGGAGAGACCGCGGTACGGGCCGAAACCCGAAAAATAATCACTCACTGTCGGGAAATCGTACCCAGTACTCGGCTCGATCAGAAGATGTTCGGGTCGATCCACTCACTTTTATGCAGGTTATGAGGACCCATATGCAATTGCTCAATCATCATTGCGCCACTCGGGCCGATTTAATCGAGAGAACTCTCCCGTGTGAGCCTGCTACTGAGGAAATTGCTGAACAACAACCTTTATCTGTCAGCAAGAGGTCAACGAAGCGTAATCAGTCCGAAAGCAGTCAGTCAACCTTCAAGAAGCCTCGTGTGGACCCTAACGTTTCTGAGCGACCTCCTACGGCGCATAATCGTGCGGGATCTCAATCCCGAGCGGCCAGTTTGGCCATCATCTGTTTTAATTGTGGAGAACCGGGTCATGTCAACACCAAGTTCCCGAGGCAGTCTATCACGTGCCTTAAATGCGGAATTGTTGGGCATAGGGCCCGTTTTTGCCGTAGGGACTCCAAACCTACTCCGGCGTCATCTTAGGCCCCGAAACAGTCAGCTGTTAATAATCAGGCCACTCAGTCCGCGTCGTTCAAGACGACGGGAGCGAATAAAGGTGGAGCCTTTAGCCATCAGACGGGAGCGTCCGGTGCCGGGACTAGCAAGCCCCGGATTTATGAGATGAAGAAGACCGACGATCTAGAGGCCCGGATGATCTCAGGTACCCTCGATATTCTATCTCAACCTGTGTGTACCCTTTTTGATACTAGTGCATCGCATTCATTCATTTCCGAGTCATGTTTGAGTAGACTACGTCTGGGTAGTGCTACTAGTTGTGAGCCTTATGTCATTGGTCTACCTGATGGTAGACGAATTATCGGAAATCGTGAGATTCAGAACTGTCCGATTCAGCTTCATAGCAGTGTATGGCCAGCGGACCTAATCGTAGTAGATTTGCCGAGAGACGACGTCATCTTGGGTATTGATTGGATGGATCGTCATGATGCCATCATTAGTGTCCGTAAGTGTATGGTCACTATTATTTCAGACGATGGGGTCGAATGTGTTTTTCAGGGAGGTAATCCCGGCTGTTCTGGTAAGGTCATCAACTTGATGAAAGCAGTGAAATTACTCAGTCAGGGGTGTGTGGGTTATTGATGTTATATGACCAAAACCGAGAAATCACCCATAATGTTGACGGATATTCCGGTCGTGAGAGAATATGCCGATGTATTTCCAGACGAGTTACCTGGTTTGCCTCGAGAGAGAGATGTAGAATTCACGATTGAGTTGGAGCCCGGTACGTCCCCGATATTGAAGGCACCGTACCGGATGGCCCCGACCGAAATGCAGGAGTGGAAGAATCAACTTGAGGAGTTGTTCGAGAAAGGTTATATCCGACCGAGTGCGTCCCCGTGGGGAGCACCAGTGTTGTTTGTCAAGAAGAAGGATGGTTCTTTTCGCTTGTGTATTGATTATCGGGAGTTGAACAGGGTGACAATCAAGAATAAGTATCCTCTACCCCGTATTGATGATCTCTTAGATCAACTTCAGGGAGTTTCAGTATTTTCCAAGATCGACTTAAGATCTGGATATCATCAGTTGCGAATTCGAGAGTCGGATATCGCAAGGACAGCGTTTCGTACACGTTATGGTCATTATGAGTTCGTGGTAATGCCGTTTGGGTTAACTAATGCACCTGCGGTATTCATGGAGTTAATAAATCGAGTCTTCATCGACTTTTTGGATCAGTTTTTTGTTGTCTTCATCGATGACATTTTGATTTATTCTCGTGACCGAGAGGAGCACGAGGTTCACCTTCATCAGGTTCTCGACGTGTTGAGACGAGAGAAACTTTATGGAAAGTTTTCCAGATGTGAGTTCTGGATGTCCGAAGTGACTTTCCTCGGGCATGTAATTTCATCAGATGGAGTGAGTGTTGATCCTCAGAAGACGGAGGCTATCCAAGATTGGTTACCTCCGAAAAATGTTAAGGAAATCCGAAGCTTTCTCGGATTAGCCGGTTATTATCGGCGGTTTTGTTGGAAAGTAAAACGCAGCGGAAGCGAAGTTTGGGAAAATATGATTATGGCGTTTTACGCATCTACGAGCATTAGATCTATTTAGGCATGCTAATTAATTAATTACTAAGACTAACAAGCAATTTAAATATTATTTATTATTTATTAATTAAATATGTTGATTAATTAAAATATCCTAATCTAGATCCAAGATCATAGGATATTACCTTTTGAAGCGGTTGGTTACTTCCTTCTTGATCGCCTTGTATTTCTACCTTCAGATCTTCTAGAGTATGATCCGCCTTGAACCGGACGTTGTGTGGGCAACGAGCTACCGGATCTTGCTTGGACACCTTATGGATCGGCCGAATTCACCTTGCCTCACAACTCTCGATTTTATTTTCTTCAAGTAATTCCGATATGTAGCAAGAATTAAAGTGTTCTCTCAATTGTGGAATCAAAGACACAAGTTAAGATCCACAATTAAACACTTAGAAGAAAAATCGAAATTTCTTGTGTATATGAAGCATAAAATCGGCCAAGCCCCATAATGTCCTATTTATAGGCTCTTGGACTACTACTAGGGATCTAAAGGAGGATTATGGAAGGACTCCCAATTAATTCATCTTACCTTATTAGGACTCTTCCTAATATATGATGAATCAATTAATATCAACTTAGTCCACTAAAAAGTTGATATTGCACTTCCTACCAAAATCTCAAATTACGAAATTGGGCTCCTTATTAAATATATTATTTCCCGTGTTTAAGATATCGAATGTCCATTAATTAATTATAAGCTACTGACAGCTTTAATTAACTAATATCTTATCCAAGAGTAGTACCACCCGAACCTTATTATTATATCGGAATTAAATCCACCTGCAGGGTTTAATATAATAATCATTGTCGAGCTCCTCAAGGGGACATCATCAACCCACACGAGTCGGGACACGATTTCTAGTAATAATAATAATTGTCGTATAAACAATATTATTGCCCAAGATACGAGGCTTATTGAGTCGATCATTTTGACTCTCACCTATGGTAAATCAAAGCAATAATTATTATAAATACACAATTAAATATTATATACTTAGAATTAAGAAATAATAATTATCCGAGATTTACGTTCTTCTTACACGATCTGAAGACACTATCTCACCTCGATCTGTTCAACGTATGCAAATACGCTAATGTATGCTAATAGTCAAGACCAACTATTCTCAAGTATACACTACAACCCTTTATATAATTTGTCTAATAATTATATAGGTTGTGAACTATTATATTATTTTATAAGGCACCGATAATGTGATATTCCGTGTGACACCAACACACCACATTATCTACAATATAAAATAATTAGACATTTCATTTGCATAACCATAACGTGAATTAATATGCAAAACATGTGATTAAATATAATTAATATCCTCATAGGTAGTAATAGGAAATTAGGTAATACAAGCATAAAGTATGCTTTGCAAGATACAATCCTAAAATCTCCCACTTATACTCAAAGCATGCTTTTAAGTATACTACTCTATTACATAGTCTCTCATTTCTCCCACTTATACTCAAAGCAATGCCGCCATACACCGTAATCCCATTCCTTCCACATGCCTTTCAAAACTTTTGAAGGTAGGCCTTTCGTGAAAGGGTCACGAGATTATCTTCCGATGCAACACGGCTACAACTACGTCTCCTTCCTTTACGAAGTGTCGTATGATGTGGTACTTGCGGTTGATATGTTTACTTGCACGATGGGCTCGTGGTTCCCTCGAATTTGCGATCGCACGGTATTATCACAATAAAGTGTAATACCCTCGGCAAATCGGGAATCACATCTAAGTCTGCGCAGAAGTACTTGAGCCACTGCCTCCTTGTCGCCTCGCAGGCCGCCACGTACTCGGCTTCCATGGTAGAGTCCGAGATGCATTTCTGCTTCACACTCCTCCAACTAATGGCTCCACCTCCCGTGCTAAACACATAACCCGAAGTAGACTTGGACTTTTCTTTGTCCGATGAAAATCTGAGTCAGTGTAACCCACCTAAACAGTCGCTTTGATTGATATACAAGCATGTACTCCCTAGTCCTTCTCGGTACTTGAGTATGTGCTTGACAAAGAATCCGGTGTCACAGTCCCGGGTTCGGCCGATATCTAGCACCATGCCCACGGCATGACAGATATCTGGTCTAGTGCAAAGCATAGCATACATGATACTTCCCACAGCGGATGCATAAGGGACCATCTTCATGTCATCTATCTCCTTTTGTGTCTTAGGACACATGTTCTTAGATAGTTGAATTCCATGTCTGTAAGGTAGAAAACCTTTCTTGGAATTCTCCATGCTAAACCGTCAAAGATCAGATCGATATAGGATGCAGGATAAGCACAACATCCTCTTCTTCCGATCACGAAAGATCCTGATTCCAAGGATGTGTCCTGCTTCTCCTAGATCCTTCATATCGAACTGCTCAGATAGCCATACCCGTACGTCCGACAATTCCTTCACGTTGTTTCCAATCAGAAGGATATCGTCTACATACAGTACAAGAAACACCAACACGTTTCCATCGCATTTCTTATACACACAACTCTCACTCGGATATTGGACGAATCTATATGACTGGACTACTTCGTCAAAACGAGTGTTCCAAGATCTAGATTCTTGCTTAAGTCCATAAATGGATTTCTTAAGTTTGCACACCAAGTGCTCTTCTCCTTTAGCAATGAATCCCTCTGCTTGGCGCATATAGATTTCCTTGTCTAGACTCCCATTCAAGAATGCAGTCTTGACATCCATCCGCCAAATCTCCAGATCCAAATGCGCAGCTATAGCTAAAAGAATCCGGATTGACTTAAGCATGGCTACCGGCGAAAAGGTTTCATCATAATCGATACCCTCTTTCTGAGTGTAACCTTTTGCAACAAGCCTCGCTTTGAAGGTTTCAACCTTCTCGTCACGTCCTTTCTTTCGCTTGTAGACCCATTTACTCCCAATGGCTTGTACACCATCAGGTAGCTCTACTAGATCCCACACTTGATTGGAATCCATAGATCCCATTTCTGATTCCATTGCTTCTTGCCAGGAGTCAGCATCTTTATCTTGGATTGCCTCCTTATAGGTCCAGGGAACCGATTCATCTTCGTCTAGGATTGAGTCCGAAAACTTTCCCATGCCTATGAATCGTTCGGGCTGACGAACAATCCTCCCACTACGACGAGGCAAATCCTGAGTTGGTGTAAAAGTTTCAGAATCGATACGTGGTGCAGTGTTAGTTGGCGCTTGTACGATTTA
Source organism: Orobanche coerulescens (assembly GCA_033398695.1). NCBI lineage: Eukaryota > Viridiplantae > Streptophyta > Magnoliopsida > Lamiales > Orobanchaceae > Orobanche > Orobanche coerulescens. Next base: position 10,063,040 of record CM065802.1, on the reverse strand, counting down.
TAGACGGAGTCTCGCCCCTCAGCTCTTCCAGAATTATCTCGCTCATGGGCTTGTGACTAATCATATAATCCTCTTCCATAAATCGGGCATTGGTGCTAACAATGACCTTCTGATCCTGGGGACTATAGAACAAGCCACCCTTCGTTCCCTTAGGGTATCCCACAAACACTCATTTACGTGCGAGATGCCAACTTATCAGCTTCCTTATTCAGCACATGTGCTGGAGTACCCCAAATCCGAACATGTCCTAGACTAGGCTTATGCCCACTCCACAGTTATGTGGGTGTTTTTGGAACTGATTTCGAAGGCACCAGGTTTAGAATGTATGCCGCTGTTTCTAAGGCGTATCCCCAAAACGAAATAGGTAAATCTGAATAACTCATCATTGATCTAACCATTTCCAAAAGAGTCATATTCCTTCTTTCAGCCACTCCATTTTGTTGTGGAGTTCCGTATGGTGAGTGGGACGAAATCCCTCATTCGCCAAGAAATCCAAAACTCTCCACTAAGGTATTCGCCACCACGATCAGATCGTAGTGACTTGATACTCTTCCCATGACGCTTCTCCGTTTCACCTTGAAGTCTCCGAACTTGTCAAAAGCTTAGGACTTACGCCGCATCAAAAGATGTATCCATATCTCGAATAATCATCTATGAACGTGATGAAATATTCGAAACCTCCCCTAGCCTGGATATTCATTGGACCACATACATCCGTATGAACCAATTCTAACACATCCTGAGCACGGTTTCCTTTGGTTTTAAAAACCCTTTTGGTCATCTTACCTTCCAGACAGGATTCACAAATTGGAAATGACTCAACTTGAAGATCATCCAATGGGCCATCATCTACCAATCTTTGAATCCTTCTAAGGTTTACATGTCCTAACCGTAAATGCCACAGATATGTTTGGTTTATACTTGAAGGTTCTTTTATCTTTTTAGGTTTAGACAAAGAGTTAAGTGATTTATGCATAGGAGTTTGTGCAGTATTAACAATATATAGTCCATCATTAAAAGTACATCTGCAAATATATTCACCGCTTCTTTTCTTAATAATGGCATCATCATCAAAAGAAACTGAATAACCATCGCATTTTAATTTAGAAACCGAAATTAAATTCATTCTAAAATCTGGTACTAATAATACATTATTCAAAACTAATAATTTATCATTAATCTTCAACTGCACGACTCACCGCAATGCCATAAGCCCGGAATAATCGCCAGTTGATGGTAATCTCGCCCGCACTAAGTTGCTTGGTTACCTGAAAACCATGCGAGTCAAAGCAAACATGATCAGTGGAGCCTGAATCAACTATCCACGAAGTGGAAGAACAAGCTGCCAAACATGTTTTGACTACTAGTGCACGAGACATACCTTTCTTAAGAGCAGGGCAGTCCGCTTTAAAATGTCCTTTCTGACCGCACTTGTAGCACTTTCCCTTTGGCTTTTTGTTCGCCTCAGGGTGAGGAGCCTTGCTTTTCACCTTGAGGGCTGCCACTTGCTTCTGGCCAACCTGCTTCTTATTCTTTCCCCATTTGGGTTTGGAAGAAGTAGCACCGGTTGCCGCAAGAATCTGATGATAACCTTGTTTGAAGAGACCTTCAGCAGACTGAAGCTCTGTCAGAAGTTCCGCCAAACTATATGTCCTACGGTTCATATTGTAGTTGAGGCAAAACTGCTCAAAGCTTCTAGGTAAGCTGCCTAAGATAATATCGACCTGCGTTTCCGCATCGATAGTAGCCCCCAATATGCTCAGTTCGTTCAAATGAGACATCATTTTTAGAACATGATCCTCATCGAGTCCCTTCGGACATTTGGGTTGTCATCAATACCCTCATAGCATTTTGTCTAGCCGCCTGGTTCGATGACCAAACATCTCGGTGAGACTTTTCATCATTTCCGCGGCCGAACCCATCGTCCGATGCCGATGCCGCAATACATTTGTCGGTGAAGCCAAAATGTAACAATGAGCCATCTCATCGACTTTTTCCATTTCCTAATTCCGCCAACTCTTCGGGAGTGGCATCCGGTTCTGGTTCTAGAGGGCTCTCCTCGATTAAGACAAACTTATGCCCCTCGTGATCAGGATAATGTCAAGATTTCTTTTCCAATCGGCAAAGTTAGTGCCATCTAGTTTATTTTCTTTGAGAATAACAGTTAGTGGATTGAAAGACATCTGAGAATAAAAATTAAAAACATCCATCACATAATGCATAGCAAAATATATCGAAAAACCTCAAAAACACAATATATATGCTAGCAACCAACACCTCAAAAAATCCGCACATGCAAGCCACGATCGTGTGGACGTTTACACATACATTTTTCAAGTAGAGTTTTACGTCTTTAATTTTACTATCTAGTCAAATTACGTTATGACAAGTAAAATTAATAGTTGGTTCCTCTTGGCCATGTATTAATTAACATAGACTCGATGGGGAGCTTATTAATTAATACACCTAAGTGAACACCATAATTTAACATCCTTAAAATATTATCTTTTAAATAATAGTCCTACAGATGGAGAGGTCCTATCATAAAAAGTAATATTTACCTTATGTTATCATTTTGAAATTTAAAACTAGTGAACCTATAATTAGCACATCCGATATGGAGGAAGACTCTAATGTCAACGCGCATGCTAATTACTTTACAATTTAAATTAATTATGGAGGCCAATTTGATTTTATTTAAAATAAAAATCAATTTAATCACTTAGTTATTTTAGCCTTAAGGTTTTTAATTTTCGCCCTAACATGCAAGGAAACATATCACGCATACATCCATACATGCCATACATCAAAACAATAAAAACCAAAATAAAGCATGGATAATTAAATTTATCCAATTATCATGGTCTTCTTCCTTGAGTTGAATCCGAGAAAATCTTGGCTCGATCTCTCCCATCGAATCAAGCATCTCGTCGCTTCTCCCGTAAGGCCGTGGATTTTCAAAATTAAAATTTTACTTTTATGCAAAATTAATTACATAAAAAATTCAATTTTAAATCCCGACTTCCCAATGGACGCAATGAACAGCGGACCCGGACCAAAATCGGCGGCCGCCCGAACTGGCCGGCCGGACAGTGCCGCAGCAGCGGCCGCTGGCGCTGCTCGCGGCAGCCTCTCGGCTGCTCGCCGGCACTTCGTCATTGCCGGCGCGGCTTGCCCAGCCGATCTTGCATCCGGTTACGCTCTATTTCTTCGTGATCCCGTCTTTTCCGAATTCGATTACAATTTTATACGAAATAAAATACATCGAAATTACATCAAGATTACACGAAAAATAAAACCACCTAGAACTACCCGCGTATTTTCTCACGGGAAAAACCATTACATGCCTCAAAAACGGGCCAAACCAACAATTGCATAATTAATAAAAATAAATAAATAAATAAATGCACCATTCATATAAACCATGATAATTGGATCATATCACCTGCAAGAACACATCTAGCAAAAATATTCCAACATCAAAATATATGAATATTTAAATTGCTATCAATTAATCACTAAAATTAATTAAAATAGCAAAAGCCTAAAAATCCGTCTCCGATACCAATTGTTGGAAAGTAAAACGCAGCGGAAGCGAAGTTTGGGAAAATATGATTATGGCGTTTTACGCATCTACGAGCATTAGATCTATTTAGGCATGCTAATTAATTAATTACTAAGACTAACAAGCAATTTAAATATTATTTATTATTTATTAATTAAATATGTTGATTAATTAAAATATCCTAATCTAGATCCAAGATCATAGGATATTACCTTTTGAAGCGGTTGGTTACTTCCTTCTTGATCGCCTTGTATTTCTACCTTCAGATCTTCTAGAGTATGATCCGCCTTGAACCGGACGTTGTGTGGGCAACGAGCTACCGGATCTTGCTTGGACACCTTATGGATCGGCCGAATTCACCTTGCCTCACAACTCTCGATTTTATTTTCTTCAAGTAATTCCGATATGTAGCAAGAATTAAAGTGTTCTCTCAATTGTGGAATCAAAGACACAAGTCAAGATCCACAATTAAACACTTAGAAGAAAAATCGAAATTTCTTGTGTATATGAAGCATAAAATCGGCCAAGCCCCATAATGTCCTATTTATAGGCTCTTGGACTACTACTAGGGATCTAAAGGAGGATTATGGAAGGACTCCCAATTAATTCATCTTACCTTATTAGGACTCTTCCTAATATATGATGAATCAATTAATATCAACTTAGTCCACTAAAAAGTTGATATTGCACTTCCTACCAAAATCCCAAATTACGAAATTGGGCTCCTTATTAAATATATTATTTTCCGTGTTTAAGATATCGAATGTCCATTAATTAATTATAAGCTACTGACAGCTTTAATTAACTAATATCTTATCCAAGAGTAGTACCACTCGAACCTTATTATTATATCGGAATTAAATCCACCTGCAGGGTTTAATATAATAATCATTGTCGAGCTCCTCAAGGGGACATCATCAACCCACACGAGTCGGGACACGATTTCTAGTAATAATAATAATTGTCGTATAAACAATATTATTGCCCAAGATACGAGGCTTATTGAGTCGATCATTTTGACTCCCACCTATGGTAAATCAAAGCAATAATTATTATAAATACACAATTAAATATTATATACTTAGAATTAAGAAATAATAATTATCCGAGATTTACGTTCTTCTTACAGTCAGTACAGAAGACACTATCTCACCTCGATCCTGTTCAACGTATGCAAATACGCTAATGTATGCTAATAGTCAAGACCAACTATTCTCAAGCATACACTACAACCCTTTATATAATTTGTCTAATAATTATATAGGTTGTGAACTATTATATTATTTTATAAGGCACCGATAATGTGATATTCCGTGTGACACCAACACACCACATTATCTACAATATAAAATAATTAGACATTTCATTTGCATAACCATAACGTGAATTAATATGCAAAACATGTGATTAAATATAATTAATATCCTCATAGGTAGTAATAGGGAATTAGGTAATACAAGCATAAAGTATGCTTTGCGTATACAATCCTAAAATCTCCCACTTATACTCAAAGCATGCTTTTAAGTATACTACTCTATTACATAGTCTCTCATTTCTCCCACTTATACTCAAAGCAATGCTGCCATACACCGTAATCCCATTCCTTCCACATGCCTTTCAAAAACTTTTGAAGGTAGGCCTTTCGTGAAAGGGTCACGAGATTATCTTCCGATGACCACAGCTACAACTACGTCTCCTTCCTTTACGAAGTGTCGTATGATGTGGTACTTGCGGTTGATATGTTTACTTGCACGATGGGCTCGTGGTTCCCTCGAATTTGCGATCGCACGAGATTATCACAATAAAGTGTAATACCCTCGGCAAATCGGGAATCACATCTAAGTCCCGGGAAGTACTTGAGCCACACCGCCTCCTTGGGCGCCTCGGAGGCCGCCACGTACTCGGCTTCCATGGTAGAGTCCGAGATGCATTTACCTTCACACTCCTCCAACTAATGGCTCCACCTCCCAGGCTAAACACATAACCCGAAGTAGACTTGGACTTTTCTTTGTCCGATGAAAAATCTGAGTCAGTGTAACCCACCGGAAACAGGTCGTCTGATTGATATACAAGCATGTACTCCCTAGTCCTTCTCAGGTACTTGAGTATGTGCTTGACAGCAATCCAGTGTCCTGGTCCTGGGTTCGACTGATATCTAGCAGCCATGCCCACGGCATGACAGATATGTGGTTTATAGTGATGCATCCGGACAGGGTCTCGGATGTGTACTCATGCAGAACGGGAAAGTTAATGCTTATGTTTCACGGCAATTGAGACCTTACGAGGTTAATTATCCGACCCACGACTTGGAGCTAGCAACCGTGGTGTTCGCTTTGAAAATTTGGCATCATTACCTTTATGGCGTTACTTGTCAGATATTCACCGATCATAAGAGTTTAAAGTATATATTTACTCAGAAGGAGTTAAATATGCGACGGAGACGGTGGTTGGAACTAATCAAAGATTATGATATCGAGATCCTTTACCACCCGGGGAAGGCGAACATTGTCGCCGACGCTTTGAGTCGTAAGTCCGTTCAGGAGCAGATGCTTACCCGATTAACCATTCAGAAGGAGCTTCAACAGGAATTTCTTAGACCCGAGATCGAGGTCTGGCTTCAGCGAATTCAGGGACAACTTTTGTTGGTCCCCTTTTTGTCTCAAGTATATACTCGATACAGCTTGGGAAATGTTTAAGCAACAGGCTGTATGGTTTTCGAATCTGAGTGCGTAGCGGAAGTCTCTTAATACAGTAAGTTGCCGTCGATACAGCAACTCGGTTTGATCTCCTGTTAGCTTGGTGCGTACAGGGTTTTGTTGTGTATACTTGAATAAATCACAGTTATGAAAACAGTAACGGCGAAAGGTAAATAACACAGTATTTAAGTGGTTCGAGGTAAACCCCTCTACGTCCACTGGTCCTCCACACAGGAGTAAAACGTTTGTTATAAATACTGCGTACACAACTATGTATCTATAATCAAACCTATCCTTGTATCGTTCACACAGATTGATACAAAGAATGTCGCTTTCAACCGTTCACACAGATTGGTTAAAGCTTCCTTCTTGACTAGCTTCTTCACACACAGTTCCAAAGCTTCGTCCTTATTCGTCCCACACAGGTCAGAATAACTTGTTGAGTTCACACAGAGCTCGGTTTTTACGCAGAGGTAAAAGGTAGGTAACCGGGTAAGAACAGCAGCTTTGAATATGAAGTTCTTGAGCTGATGATGGTTGTCCTTGATGTTGAGCACTGTATATCTCTCTTGATCTGAATTGCAGAAAGTTTCTGGAGATATGTTTTGCTCTGATGTATATAATAATAGCTTCTTCACTTGGTGACTTATTTCGTATATTGATTGCTTCTCTTGAATGCTTCTTCTGCTTATTGATCTTCAAACTCTGGGGATATATATAGCATTCTTTGGATATATCCGTTGATATAGATCCGTTGGGCAAGATTTGATAGTTGACTTGAATAGACCAGGATCCGGATATTGCGGGATTTGAAGATCTCGGCGACTTGATATTTAAATACTTTATCCTTGAGTATTTAAATACTTCTTTATCGAACGGTACTTGACTTTAGTAAATATCAAAGATTCCTTTCCAAACGGTCTTCAGTCCTGTTTCGATGTGAATGCTGTATCCACTTGTGCTGTAGGTATATTGGAGTAGTCTGGCGCTGTATGGAAGATAACTGTATTGAGGTTTCGAGACAGCTTCCATACTTGGCTTTTACTTTAGACTTTGTTGCTATATCTTGGTAGCGCGGGAGCTTGCTGTATGCTGGCGCTATAAGAAGGTCTTCGATACAGGATTGTCAACTTCAACCGGCTTTCGATACAGGGCTTGTTGTATCAAGCTTTGTTGTTTGGCAATTATCAAAACAAAATTACTTATCCCAATAATTTCCCCCTTTTTGATAATTTCCAAACCTTCTTTCCAAAATTCCTTGACCATGCCAAAGCTTCTAAAAACAATTTCCCCTTCTTTTTCGATACCAATTGTTGGTACTATGAGAAGACTTCGATACAGGAGATATTTATCTCCACTGATAATGTCTTGAGCGAGACTTCTTGATCTTGTCAAATGATCGGTCTTGACACTTAGTCTAAAAGAAATGTGAAGCGCTTTCAGCAAGTTCTAAAATGATAGCATCTAATAGGGAAGTGTATTACATCTTAAACTTATGATTGGCGCACAGGCACAATCTTACATTTGATCTAGTTGAGTACAACTGAACCTATGAACTGTTCGCAGACGAGTTCTTACAGTAATAATACGATAAAATTTGTTTTAAACAACAAACTGTATCCTCGGATAATATAGTGTTCCCCCTCAAAAGGTACATACAGGATTCAATTAATGTTAGGATTAATGCTGTATTCATGGGTAAATCTTGTATTCCCCCTTAATTATTGCACACGTCACCGTAGGATTCTTAGTTCTTTGTTCGCTACTGGTTTGTATTGACGATTCCGAGTGTACAAATAATTAACGTTGATCTTGTATTCTTGGGTCTTACAAAGATTCCCCTCACTTAATGAGTACGAACATAAAAACTTACAGGGATTTCTGGCTGTAGTGTTTCTGATTCATGTCGACGCATAGGTATCAAGTAAATTTGGGTCCTGGTGTGATAGTGCCTTTCGGTACCCAAATTTGCCGGGCAACAATTTGTTTGTTGTAGGCTACTTTTGGTCCATTATATCGATATCTACGTGGGGCAGGCACGTAGTCGTTGTAATCATTATAATGCATGAAAAATCGAGAATTATAGTTATTATTCCAGTACGATTTTCGTCTTGGAGGTGGAGCCATTTTCTTGGATCTTGCATATTGCCTCCTGGGTCTCCAGTTGGATTCCCAATTCTTTTGCTGATACTGAACGGGCACTTGCTGTCTCGAGGGATAACGGGGCTCTTGTATCCAATGTCTAGCCATGCTGTGCCGAGAGTACTTCTGTACGGGCTTTTGGTGGTTGGATACAGCCTTCCTCCTGAATGACTGCTGGCGTTTATGATATGCTTGTGGAGCATGCTGTTGGGTGCGCCTTCTGAGTGGCTGTTGGTTCCACTGTCTCGAATAGTAGAGTTGCGGGGGCGGGATGGCAGCTTTTGCTGTTCGAGGTGCAACAGGTTCCTTCACAGAACTCGGAACTTCTTTCGATATAGGAATGGATTCCTCACTCTTGACGAATACCGTACTAGATTTTTCTTTGTTGGAGAACGAGTTGTACCCTAAGCCACGTTTATCATGAGCATGTTGCCCAGTGCTTAGGATATCTTCCATTCTTTTAGAGGATTTCTCGAAGGATTTCAAGATTGTCTCTAATTCTCCTTCACGTTTCTCGAGAGATTTTACTTTGGCTTCGAGTAGAGCCAAATCATTTGTCTTGCTTTCAAGATGAGACTTAGTCTCATTTAGATCGTGAGCAAGTTGATGATTGCTCTCCATGAGTTTTTCTAAATTGATTTTGCTGTTTTCGCAATCAGCTGACATATTTTCGTAATTATTCTTCAGCAAGTCATTTTCTTCTTTCAGCTCTAAGTTAGAAATTTCAAGCTGGGTGTTTTCTCTTTTCAATATCTCATGGGCCGTTTGAATGTTATTAAATTCATTCAACATATTTTCAAAAGTATGAGATGCATTTATAGGTGTAGTTGAGGTGGAGCTTACCTCATCATCATCGCCGTCTTCATTTTCTTCTTTAACTTCGGCCATAGAGCACACATAGGCTCTATCTTCTAGCTCATCATCAGACGAGTCACTATCAGTGACCACCTGAAGATATTCTTCGGTCTTTGTTGATGTGGGCGGAGCTTTTAATTCTCCAATGAAGGCTTTGAGTTTGTTCTTCATCCTGTTTCTCCAGTCATCAAACTCGTTAATGTGAAACATAGATATCTTTTTAGACATAAAGGTGTCCATATTAGAAGATGGGATATGCAAAGATCAAGTTTTGAAATTAAGTATTTTTAAGGATCTGATTCAGTTAAAAATGCGACTGATTCTTTTTAGAATCAACCGCTCCGATACCAATTGTTGGTCCCCTTTTTGTCTCAAGTATATACTCGATACAGCTTGGGAAATGTTTAGGCAACAGGCTGTATGGTTTTCGAATCTGAGTGCGTAGCGGAAGTCTCTTAATACAGTAAGTTGCCGTCGATACAGCAACTCGGTTTGATCTCCTGTTAGCTTGGTGCGTACAGGGTTTTGTTGTGTATACTTGAATAAATCACAGTTATGAAAATAGTAACGGCGAAAGGTAAATAACACAGTATTTAAGTGGTTCGAGGTAAACCCCTCTACGTCCACTGGTCCTCTACACAGGAGTAAAACGTTTGTTATAAATACTGCGTACACAACTATGTATCTATAATCAAACCTATCCTTGTATCGTTCACACAGATTGATACAAAGAATGTCGCTTTCAACCGTTCACACAGATTGGTTAAAGCTTCCTTCTTGACTAGCTTCTTCACACACAGTTCCAAAGCTTCGTCCTTATTCGTCCCACACAGGTCAGAATAACTTGTTGAGTTCACACAGAGCTCGGTTTTTAAGCAGAGGTAAAAGGTAGGTAGCAGGGTAAGAGCAGTGACTTTGAATATGAAGTTCTTGAGCTGATGATGGTTGTCCTTGATGTTGAGCACTGTATATCTCTCTTGATCTGAATTGCAGAAAGTTTCTGGAGATATTTTTTGCTCTGATGTATATAATAATAGCTTCTTCACTTGGTGACTTATTTCGTATATTTATTGCTTCTCTTGAATGCTTCTTCTGCTTATTGATCTTCAAACTCTGGGGATATATATAACATTCTTTGGATATATCCGTTGATATAGATCCGTTGGGCAAGATTTGATAGTTGACTTGAATAGACCAGGATCCGGATATTGCGGGATTTGAAGATCTCTGACAGCTTCAGTATTTAAATACTTTATCCTTGAGTATTTAAATACTTCTTTATCGAACGGTACTTAACTTTAGTAAATATCAAAGATTCCTTTCCAAACGGTCTTCAGTCCTGTTTCGATGTGAATGCTGTATCCACTTGTGCTGTAGGTATATTGGAGTAGTCTGGCGCTGTATGGAAGATAACTGTATTGAGGTTTCGAGACAGCTTCCATACTTGGCTTTTACTTTAGACTTTGTTGCTATATCTTGGTAGCGCGGGAGCTTGCTGTATGCTGGCGCTATCAGAAGGTCTTCGATACAGGATTGTCAACTTCAACCGGCTTTCGATACAGGGCTTGTTGTATCAAGCTTTGTTGTTTGGCAATTATCAAAACAAAATTACTTATCCCAACAGCTTTGTATGCTGGAGATTTCATCGCCACTCGAAGAGGCGATGAGAGTGAATCAGGGTTCAGATTCATTTTTGTTGCGCATCCGCGAGGATGTGGCACAGGGGAAAGCCCCTGACTTTGTGGTCCACGAGGATGGACTCTTGAGATTTAAGAATCGGTTGTGCGTACCGGCGAATGACGAGTTGAAAAACTCGATCTTGAGAGAAGCTCATGCTACCCCTTATTCTGTTCATCCGGGGTCTAGAAAAATGTACAAGGACTTGAAACAAAATTACTGGTGGAGTAATATGAAGCGAGAAGTCGCAGAATCTGTTTCGAGATGCTTAACCTTTCAATAAGTCAAGATTGATCATCAGCGACTCGCGGGTATGCTGAAACCGCTCCCTATTCCAGGTTGAAGTGGGAGGACATTTCAATGGACTCCATCACGAGTTTGCCAACGAGTCGTCGTGGCATGAACAAAATCTGGGTAATTGTGGATCGCTAAACTAAATCAGCTCAATTCCTTGATATTAAGGATACGTGGGGTCCCGAGAGACTTGCCCAGTTATTTATCAAAGAGATAGTGAGATTGCACGGTAATCCTAAAAGTATCGTTTCCGATCGTGACGGACGATTCGTGTCTCATTTTTGGAAATCAGTTCATCGTGCTATGGGAACTCAGCTTAATCTCAGTACAGTTTTTCATCCTCAGTCCGACGGACAATAAGAGAGGACTTTTCAGACTTAGAAGGACATGCTGAGGGCATGTGTCCTCGATTGGAAAGATGATTGGGAAGCCCAACTACCGTTGATCGAATTCACGTACAATAATAGTTGGCACTCTTCGATTAAGATGGCACCTTACGAGGCCTTGTACGGTCGTCGTTGTCGATCTCCTTTATGTTGGGATGACTTATCAGAATTAATCGGCACCGAGCCCGATATGCTTATAGCCGCCCGTGAGAAGATAGCTTTGATCAAGAGTCGTTTGTTGACCGCTCAGAGTCGACAAAAATCATATACAGATAATCGTCGTCGACCACTAGAGTTCGAGGCAGGTGACCACGTGTTGGTCAAGGTATCCCGAGTCGAGGTATCTTCCGTTTCGGGAAGCGGGGATAGTTGAGTCCGAGATGTATTGTACCGTTTGAGATTTTGGAACGAGTAGGCGAACTAGTTTATCGTTTGGCCTTACCTCCGGCATTGAGCCGAATTCATAATGTGTTTCACGTCTCTCAGCTACGGAAGTATGTTGCCGACCCGAGTCACATACTTCAGTTCGACGAAATCGAGATCGCGGATGATCATTCGTGTGAGGAGCGTCCTATACGAGTGTTAGAGCGGCGAATCAAACAGTTGAGGAACAAGACGATTCCTTTGGTCAAGATTCAGTGGTCTAGACACGGAATCGAAGAGGCTATTTGGGAAACCGAGGAGAGTATGCGGGAGAGTCATCCCGAGTTGTTTGACCCTTAGTTTCGGGGACGAAACTCTTTTTAAGGGGGGGGGGGGGGGGAATTTAAAACCCGGTTGTAATTCATTCATTATCAGTCTGTAATTGTCACTCAGTAATATTCACTCATTATTAATCGCTCATCATTCACGATTCTTTCATTTGCGTTCACTGTTGGCATGTTGTAATCGTATATCAGTTACCGACCGTCATTTCATCTCCGTTTATAGATCGAGACGGGAGTATTATCATTTTCATCATCATTGGTAGTCTTGTACTAGGAGTATCATCTTTAACATATGTTGGACTTGTTCACTTTCCCATTCATATGGTATGTCGGATCTTTCATCAATCGTATCGAGGAATTAGAGTTATCGGATTTTCACCTTGTCCAGCAGCGAGTTACGGCCGTAAGGATTGTGAGTTACGGCCGTAACAAGTGTTCGTTGATTTCAGGACATTTTGGACGAACGGGACTTACGGTCGTAAGGTTTCGGAATACGGCCGTAAGTTGGCGTGCAGGCCGTAAGGCTTGGCGATTCTGGCCGTCGTGTCAGTGCCCGAGGCATTTTGGCCGAAGACGAGTTACGGCCGTAAGAAGGGTAGGATACGGCCGTAAGTGGTATTCGTATATTTCAGGTTTTGTCGGACGGGAGGGACTTACGGCCGTAAGGGTAGCGGCATACGGCCGAAAGACGAGGAAGGTACGGCCGTAAGGTTTGGCCGGATACGGCCGTATGTCACAGGCAGGGTGCCTGATCATTTTTGACGAAGGGGGCTTACGCCCGTATGATTGGCCGGATACGGCCGTATCGTCCGAGTTACGCCTGTAAGGCGTACGGGTACGGCCGTAAGGATGTCGGCAGGTGTTTAAGATGAGGGCGAGTTACGCCCGTAAGTCAGGAGCGGATACGGCCGTAAGGCTGTCGGCAGATTTCTAGACGAAGTCGAGTTACGGCCGTACGAGTTGGCCGGTTACGGCCGTAAGGCCGTTGACCTGGAATGTTACGGCCGTAATAAGGCCGAGTTACAGCCGTAACTTCCGGCAGTTTATATAGTGTTGGTCGGGACTTTTTCTTCATTTTCACTTTCTTCTTCCATCTTGTCCGAGAGAGAGCTTGGGGGGAAGGGATTTTCCTTCATCGAACACTTGAGTACTTGATTTTATTCATTTCCATTCGATCGTAAAGCTTGGATACTCGATTTAACTCGTGTTCATCGGATCGAAGTGGTTGGATCTTCAAGAGGTAATTTCTTCAACATCTTGGATTTCGATTTTGTATTGGAATATGATGTTTTGGACGTTATAATCATGTTATATGGAGGGATGTGCATACGATTATGGGTTTGTACATAGATTCAATGGATTATTGAAGGATTATTCAAGAACACTTTGAATATTGAGTTGGAATCGGGTTTTCGATTAATTGTTGTTGTAATCACAAATTTGGATATTCATTTTGGATTATTGATCATTTGGAAGATGTTTTGTTGGATTGAAACACTTTTTGGGTTTTGATGTTGGTATAATCAAGGTTGGGTTGTTAACAATCGAAGTTTGGCCACAAAGTGTTCGATATAATGCCCCAATGAACTTAGTTTAGTCGTATCGACATTTTGAGTTCGTTATATTCATGTTTGATACGTATGTTGAACGGATTGTTGGTAATTGTGTTATTCAAGGTTGTTCGAGCGACCGATATCTCAATTAGGACGTTGTTCGTGGAAGGATAATTGTCACCGGTGTTGAGTAAGTTAATTCTTATTCGGTTAAAAGGATATTCATTCCTTTTTGTTGTTGATATTTCATAATCATAACTCATTCATCATTGTATTAATCATTTGAGACTTGTAATTGTCGAATAATCACTTCATTAACGAGGAACGGCGGTTCCAATCATTTCATTGAAACTATCAATCACTTCATTATCATTTCACCTCGGTGAGTCATTCTTGACTTTGTGAGATTATTATTATTCATTGATATTCATTATGGTCATTCTCGTTCATATGACCTTCGGGGTTCATATTGCGTGGCTGGGTGCGGATGTGTGGAATTTTTAGTCGGGCACGTGATGACCATGTATTGGGAGTGATACATTGGACTGTGCACACGGTAACAGATTACCTCCGTGAGACTAATTAGGTACAAGGACGAGTGTGTCCGGTCATTCGTCTTGTACACTTGCACAGAACACTACGGGCGTACTATGATACTCCTCTTCAGCGTAATTCACAACTTAGGATATTTCATAACTTCAGATATATCATGATTGTGTATTTTCAACCCTTGAGGATTGTCGTTCTGTGTAACTGACCCCGACTGGGGATTTTATTTTTCAGGTCATGGCAAGGCAACAACACGAGAATAGCATGTTGACGGCGAGGAGTCCCAGTGATACTAGTAGGGGGCCCGATCTTTTCAGTCATTCATGTTATCGTCATTTATTTTCTGTTGCAGATTTTCATTTGGATACTCCGTTTCATTCAGTGTTGTGTATTTTATCTTCATATAAAGTATACTAGTATTCGGTATTGTCCTGGTGTGTTATACTTAAACTCCTCATCGGAGTATTTGGTAATATAATGTGGTCCGGTACTACAATTATATTATTTAGTTCATCAGTTTTCATTCGCCTGGTGGGTCCCAGTCGGGGGTCCACGGCACTGTAATATCTGCCTAGTTTGGGGTGTTACAGAGGGTGATGAAGATGGTGAGAGTGCCGGAACGCATCATTTGGGTGAGCGTAGTCTTCCACCGCGAGTGAGTCGACCATATGCTGCTCTTCGGGAGCCTTTTGTGGTGGCGCCTCCAAGAGATAGCGAGGCTCTGAAGAAGTTGTACCTACACTTTTGGAGGCAGCAGCCACGTGATGCTATTGTCTGGTGTTTGGAGACTGGGCATGCTCTCACCGAGGCGTTATTTGACCGGATAGAGTCTAGCCGTGAAGACTTTGATGCCGAGGTGATAGATTGTTATGTGCTTGCGACTCGAGCGAGGCTTCGGAGGGGAGTCCGTAGAGTTGGTGTCGGTAGAGTTGGCACTGTACTTGCCGGCTCCCAATTTTACATAAGTTCTATAACCTACTCGTTTGTATATCATTGGTGTGATGTGGATTTTTTTTTTTATTTTGTTGTTTGGCTTTTTGTAGTTAGTTATGGCCAACGAGTTTGCAAGACTCCATCCAGATGATCCACTTGGTATCAAGGTGACAGGGAAGCCGGTTTACAGGGATTGGAAAATTCCTAAATGCATCGAGGACTACATGACAGGTCTTGATACACCACATGCGGTTCCATGGTCAAATTGCAACGAAGTAAGTTTGAAATTTATATTGATAAATGATTCGTTATGTTTGATGTGATGATCTTATATTATTACATATTTTGTTTCAACAGATCATTGCCATTTGTTGCCTCGACCAGAGCCATTTGGTGACTATCAAGATTGACATCATAACATGGACCGTGGAGTTGTACGATTCCTTGTCACACCACCACGAAGATGGTCGATACCGATTCAACCAACTACGACCGATTATGCGTCTGATGCCTCGTGTGCTAGCTCAATCCGGGTATTGGCTGAACAACCAATCGAAGAAGAAGTATGACACGGAGATGAGTTTCAAAATTATGCCACGAGAGCTACAGTTCATACAAAACGACAATCACAGTTGTGGCCCCTTCACGTGCATGTACTTGGATCGACTCGTCTCTGCAAACCCAGGAGCAAGACACCAAATCAAGGAACTTAATGAGAAATATATTAAGAAATATCGATATGGTTTAGCTGCTAAAATCTTTATATTGTATTTAGACATGTAAAATGGTTTACGGTGTGTTGTGTTGTGGCAAGATTAATGTGTCGTGTTGTTAAATATTTATGTTGTTGTTAGACAGTTTTGGCAATATTAATATGTTGTGTTGTTAAATCTTTATGTTTTGGCTCTTCGTCACACGATGGATGCACACGATCGTGGAAATCGTGGGTCACGATCGTGTGCAACCTGCCCACGGTCATGTTGTGTTGTTAAATCTTTATTTTTTGGCTCTGTGTTACACACGATGGATGCACACGATCGTGGCCATCGTGGGTCACGATCGTGTGCAACCTGCCCACGGTCATGGGTTGCTGCTGTCGTGTGCTCACGATGGCTCCCATGACCGTGTGTCCCATTGTGGGCACAGCCGTGTACACCATCATGTGCACATGACCGTGGGTCCCATCGTGGACATGGCCGTGTACACGACTGTGTGTCCTATCGTGGGCACGACTGTGTACACGACCGTGTGTCCCATCGTGGGAACGACCGTGTGTCCCATCGTGTGCATATAAACTTTTGGTATTTTTGCCAATTTGATTTATTGTGTTATCTAGAAGGATGTTTTATGATTCAAAAATTGCTTGTTCAACCATTAATTACTATATAGGTTCTTATACAAACTCGTATTTTTCGTTGTAATTCATTAGTATATGAGATATTTCATCCAGATGATGAACTTATCCGTACGAACTAATACACTGAGAACATATAGACTACACATGATATGCAATATATTACGTTAATTCAATCAATAACTTTTTAAATAAGTGTATCGTTAACAAATAGTTGTTAATATATAAGTAACAACACCTAAATTGACGAGTAATTTGAGAATTTGGTGAAAATTGATGATGTTCTTGTGCACATGACCGTGTGTCCCATCGTGGCCATGGCCGTGTGCATCATCGTGTGCATATAAACTTTTGGTATTTTCGCCAATTTGATTTATTGTGTTATCTAGAAGGATGTTTTGTGATTCAAAAATTGCTTGTTCAACCATTAATTACTATATAGCTTCTTATACAAACTCGTATGTGTCATTTCGTTGTAATTCATTAGTATATGAGATATTTCATCCAGATGATGAACTTATCCGTACGAACTAATACACTGAGAACATATAGACTACACATGATATGCAATATATTACGTTAATTCAATCAATAACTTTTTAAATAAGTGTATCGTTAGCAAATACTTGTTAATATATAAGTAACAACACCTAAAGTGACGAGTAATTTGAGAATTTGGTGAAAATTGATGATGTTCTTGTGCACACGACCGTGTGTCCCATCGTGGCCACGGTCGTGTGCACCATCGTGTGCATATAAACTTTTGGTATTTTCGCCAATTTGATTTATTGTGTTATCTAGAAGGATGTTTTGTGATTCAAAAATTGCTTGTTCAACCATTAATTACTATATAGCTTCTTATACAAACTCGTATGTGTCATTTCGTTGTAATTCATTAGTATATGAGATATTTCATCCAGATGATGAACTTATCCGTACGAACTAATACACTGAGAACATATAGACTACACATGATATGCAATATATTACGTTAATTCAATCAATAACTTTTTAAATAAGTGTATCGTTAACAAATACTTGTTAATATATAAGTAACAACACCTAAAGTGACGAGTAATTTGAGAATTTGGTGAAAATTGATGATGTTCTTGTGCACACGACCGTGTGTCCCATCGTGGCCACGGTCGTGTGCACCATCATGTGCATATAAACTTTTGGTATTTTCGCCAATTTGATTTATTGTGTTATCTAGAAGGATGTTTTGTGATTCAAAAATTGCTTGTTCAACCATTAATTACTATATAGCTTCTTATACAAACTCGTATTTGTCATTTCGTTGTAATTCATTAGTATGTGAGATATTTCATCCAGATGATGAACTTATCCGTACGAACTAATACACTGAGAACATATAGACTACACATGATATGCAATATATTATGTTAATTCAATCAATAACTTTTTAAATAAGTGTATCGTTAACAAATACTTGTTAATATATAAGTAACAACACCTAAATTGATGAGCAATTTGAGAATTTGGTGAAAATTGATGATGCTCTTGTGCACACGACCGTGTGTCCCATCGTGGCCACGGCCGTGTGCACCATCGTGTGCACACGTGGATACAGTGCCAATTTGACACCATAGACACCGTGACACCTGGTTTCCAACGTGTCACACGATCGGAGCACACGATCGTTCCCATTGTGTACACCATCGTGTGTACTGCAAAGGGCAACATCAAATTATTTTATTATAAAATCCCATCGTGCCCCCCTTTTTCAATATAAGCCCATCGGACTGTACTGAGAGTCAAATAAATGAACCGTAGTCCCCCCTTTTCACTATAAACCCTAATCAATTAAAATAAGTTAAAATTCATTAAAATCAAATACGCGAAATGAGCGGTCGAATAAGAGAAAGCGATTTAGGAGGAATCGAAGCACCTCCACCAAAAAGAAGGAGGAAGATACCTCATCCCAACCCACCATAAAGAACTAGGCCGAGAGGAAGATACTCAATGCTCAGAGTAAGTTTTTTGATTTTGCTTTATATGTAGTGTGTACTGCGAATTAATGTGTTTCATGAAACAGGGCCTATTTAAAAACACTGCGAGCACTCCAGTCATACTAGATGGTGATGATGATGATGATTTAGAGATTTCTGAGAACACAAGTAAAGAAGTTATTTTACAAGAAGAAGTTCATGAAGATGGTGATACAAGACTAAAGATACAGCAGCAGATGGGGGAAAAGGGATCCAAGTGATTGTCGTTTTTAAGTTATTATTAGATATTTTGGTTTGATGGTGATGAACTTTTGTTTTGTAAAGTTATATGCTTTGGATATGCTTTTGTTGTAAAAAATTGCTCTTTAAAGTGAGCTACTTTGTTATGGTTAATGTTTGCCTCCATAATCACCTTTATTTGCTTTACTTCACTGAACACTTAAATTTCAATTCAAAGATAAAGAAAATAGACACAAAATTATGCATTTCAACTAATAATCAGAATACTGAATCAATACATGGTCCATCGAGGATCAAAATATCAGCACATGATTGTTGCTAGTAAATCACAAATTATAAAAATACATAAGCAATTTAAGTTTCATGGTATGGACATCCCCTTATGTCATGGTCATCATTACGACAAATGCTACACCTCTTCTTCTACCGGCGCCTTTGCCTCGTTTGTTCATACATTCCTTGAGTTTCTTCAGGGATATTCAAATCCACACCACCTATGGGAATGAATGCTTTGGAAGATTTTCTATTGTGGCCGGTTCCTTTACATTTACCGCAAACCTGAGGCCGTCCACCTGCGGGCAAATTTTCAACAGCGGACCGTGCGCGACTCATCCTTGGTCGGCCGGCTTGTCGTACCCCCTCTCGAGGTACGCAAACGATGGATGAGATCTCCGGTGGGACATTCCACTCATCAGGATGTGGGATAGGACTAATATGCTCCTTATAAGTCTCTCTAAGGCCTTGTTGCTTGAAATAACGACTAACAAAATCATACACGGACAAACCATTGCCGGCGCACCTGTTAGAATAAGCAATTATGTCAAGGATGTTGTATAGGATAATGTAGGATAAATCCAGACCAGCCCTGTATTGCACACGATGGCAGAACATGATCGTGCCGATCGTGGGTTACGATCGTGTGCATTCTGCCATGACCGTGGGCACGACCGTGAGCGTCCGACAGCACCCGCATGCCCACGGCCATGACCGCGTGCACACGACAGCATAGACAAAAACATTGAATGGCCATGACCATGTGCACACGACAGCATAGACAATTACCTTATAGCGGCAACGGCATGACGACATGGAATCTGATCCAAATCAAACTCACGACAATAACATGTCCAGGTTCGAAGGTCGACCTCATAAGAAACTTTGTTTTCTTCGACTTTATAAACAAGTGGGGTGGTAGCTCGAACGGTAAGAGTCAGACTGGCTTGCACAGAGTTAGACAACATTTCAAAAGTGTGCATTGTCAACTCATGGTCTCTTGATGTAGCTTCTCCCCGCTTCTCATCAAACCAATTCTCTAAAATTAGGCGAAATATCTCAAGTAACGAGCAAACAGGTAAACGCCTCGCCCACAACATACGATTATTAAAGCATTCAACAACATTGGATGTCAAGAAGTTATAGCGTCATACCGGACACTTCGACCTAGCCCACCTCTCTGGCCCAATTTCAGAAAGGCGCCTGTGAGCCCCATTAGGGCTTTCGATATGTAGTTTCGGAAAGTAATTTTCAAAAACTTCTTCACGATGCGTGTAGGCAGCAGTTCTAAAGAGTCCTATAGCATGCGCATCGTAGGAGGTCAGATTTTTTGCAAGATGGTGATAGCACAACCCGTGGAATGCATTCGGATAGACGACTCGAACAACATTCTGAATGCTCTTATGTTGGTCACTCACAATAAGTAAATCTTCCATCGGATTGTAGCATCTGCGCAGGTTATACAGAAAATAAGTCCATGACTCGTCGTTCTCTATCGGACCGAGACCAACTGCAAGAGGAAATACTTGCTCGTTCCCGTCAAATGTGACGGCCGCAAATAGAGTTCCTTTATTCCTTCCCTTCAGGTGGGTCCCATCAACTATAATCACCGGTCGAAGGCACATATCAAATACCCTAATACTCTGTCCGAGTGCAACGAACATGTGGCAAAACACTCCCTCACGAGTCGTCTGCAAATCATAAATTGTCCCTGGATTACGCTGTTTTAACAAATACAAATAAGATGGGAGCCTCTGATACGACTCATCAAAGCCGACATATGTATTCTCTATCGCTATATTCCTCGTCCGGAGAGCAAAACTGTATAGCATGTCAATGTCGTACTCCCTACACATCTCTGCAATCATCTCCTTTGGCCTCAAAGTGACCCCCTCACCGGTCAATCTTTTAGCAAAATAATGGGCGGCAACCTCAGAAGTGACCGATCGTGCGGCAGCATGGTTCAAATCAGGGTGACAGCTGTGCTCCAATGTCAACTTAGTAATTCTCCAAATAGTTGCACCCTCAATAGCACACAACCTAAACTAACAATTTATTCGCCCACTCTTACAGACAAACACTATACGTTTATCGGCGGAACGATCAGTGATACACTGTAGCATGTTTTTCAAATGATACATTCCTACAGTTATCCTCAACTCTGTCTTTGAACGAAAGGTGGACCCACCTCTAGCTGACCGGTAACCGGTGGAGGCTGCTCGACCCAACCCAAAGTCCCGGCACTACCGGGGTCCGGAAATAGAATGATCCAGTTACGCATTGATTGTAGATGCTCATGCTCGCTCGCAGATTGATGGTCGGATGAGAAGTTCCGACGACTCATAATCCTATCCATTTGGGCCGGTTGGCGAACCCAAGCAAGAAATTCCGCAGATAGTGACTCAAGCAAGTCTTTACAACAATCTTCATCTTCGGATGTATGCACCTCCTCATCTTCCTCGTCTTCCTCATCTTCCTCGTATTGATAATCTTTGGAAGGCATGTCATAATTTATGTTGCCGGGCTCTACTCTCGAGCTGCTACATCCCATATTAACCTCGGGAGTGGAGGAGCTGCTGTTCTCAACATAGACCTCAGGATCTTCCTTGTATTCTACTAGTAATCGAAGTATCTCGGTATCGCCCCGTAATAGGACTTTTACTTTGTTTCCCTTGGCCATGTGTGTCAAGTACCATAATTTGTAATCGGACTCATTTGGACCACCCAAACCCTCTCTGATAACCCCCACGAGGTTTGCACGACTAACTTTGCTCGTGTCGATATAGACAAAAAAGGAGTCCCCGTCTACATATGTCGATCGCTCCCAATGACCACCGTGATGTATCAAAATACGCTGACACGACATCTGATTACAAAAAGATGAATAACTATTCAGAAAACTGAGCGAACAATATTATAAAACGGTCTGCCTTAGACACGACCGATGCACACGGTCGTATACTACCGTGTGCAGTGATCGTGTGCAAGTTTCTGGCCATGAACACGATCACTGCACACGATTGTAGATGATCGTGTTAAATGATCGTGAACACGTTAGTTGTGCGCACGATGTCAAAGTCGTTGGACACGACCGTTGCCCACGATCGTTACACACGGTGGCTTCCCATCGTGTGCAGCGATCGTGTCCGTAAGAACTGGTCGGGAATTTTTTTTTCCCAACGTCAAATACTGATGCATACCTTCTTTATGAACCCAGAAGCACGACAAATGAAGTCCTATTTGAACGTCAACTTTTCTTTTCGAATAATCTTGTGATTTTTATAAGAAATTTGAGAGACCCTTTGTCAAAAATGGTTGTGTTGTTTTGATTTATATGTTTGTAGTTAAATTTTGGTTGTTGGATATTAATATCGATCGGAGTGACGAAAGTAAAAAAGAAAAAAGGAGAAGAAAAGTAGTTTAAATTAAATATAAAAAATGAGAAGTCAACATTACAATAAAACAGAGGACATTTTAGTCTTTTTAATCAAAATGATACTATTATAGTTTTATGAATGAGAATATAAAACTTATCAATTTTATGATTTGGTATTAAAAAATTGATTCCCACAATATGCAATGCCGATGTCATTTTGTAAGGGACTTTATACCCTACTTTAACTAATTATAAAGTTATAAATATATTTTTATAAAATAGATTGTAATAATTTTATTGATATTTTTAGACTAAATATGTAAAGCGAATATTGCTTTAGAAGTGAATTTTATTATCACAGTCTTTTTGTTTAGTTGGATATTTTTGTATTTTAAAAGATATATAATTCCATAAAAATTATATAAATTTTATTTTATTTTTATAATAGTACAAGAAGGATATAATTTAGTATAGAGCCTGTATCCTTTTACAGGAACAACCCTGGTAATGCTTTTATTCACTTTAATTCCAGTTTATTTATAAACTTTATAGATAAACAAATGAAAATAGTGAGGCCAACTCTGAGTATTCATAGACAATTATGTTAAACATTGTTATAACTTTAAATTTAAGTGAAAACGGAAATGTGAAATTATCTCGATAAATTAATTTGGTGGGGATTAGAAAAAATATTAATTAATCAAGATTATTCATTAATTACGGTAATCTAACACTAAGTTCTTTATATCGAAACCGACAAAACTATTATTTAACCAAAATTATTAATTTATCGAATATTATATGGGTTCTATCTTTTATAATACCAAACCATAAAAGTAACAAGTTATATATCCTCATTCATAAGAGTATAAGTTTTTGATACCAAAAGACATTAATACCATTAAATCTATCACTAAAAGGTAATAAAGGAAAGTCAATATCAACACCTTTTAGGAGGACATTTTAGTCTTTTTAAACAAAATGATATCAATAACTTACACTTTTATGAATGAGGATATATAACTTATCAATTTTATGGTTTGGTATTAAAAAATTGATTCTCACATATTATTTTATCGAGTTCTATTGTAGTTAAAAATTATACACATTAGATCACATAAATTTAGGAGAGAGCCACACAAAAGCTTACCTTCTGTTATATTAGGTCTCAACTCTCAAATTCATATCCGAGTTTGGATCTCTCCATTTACCGGAGAGGATTGAAGGGGATCTGCACCCTCCATTTTCCACACACACATACACCTGTGCGGGTATGTGTGAATTGGAGGGTCTAGATTGAACTGAACCCTCCATTAATGGAGAGGATCTCCACTCTTCATATCTCTACTCTCTCTCTCTATTCTTTCTTTCTTTTATGCTCTGATTTTCATTGCTTCTTCAATTATAGAACTATTATTTTTCTAAAATAATTTTTAAAATAGAAGAGCTTGTGCATATTTTTGTACAAAAACATGAGTTTGAATTTCCCATAATTATAAAAGTTTGGTAACTTTTAATGTTTTGATCCTATTTGACAATTAGCGAATACATGATAGTTAATTGTTTAATTGTAGAGATGTATCAAGTTAGTTATAAAATATTTTTATATGCAAGATGATAAATAAATTTGAAACTCTTAGGATAAAATAGTAATTTTTAGTTATTTGAGGAGAAAATTATTTACCCCAACTTCTTTAAAATGAGGGATTTGGACACAAATAAATCAAATCAAATCAAATCAAACCAAACATACCTAAGTATATCCCGCTCATAGCAGGGTTCGGGAGGATAGGATGTAAACAGACTATGCCCTTACTTTTTACGGTAGAGAGGCTGTTTCCGTGAAGACCCACAGCTAAGTGCACATCAAAATATTGAGTGATATATACAAATAAGAATAAGATTCGAAAAAGCTCAAATAACATACATGAGCCCATGGCTTAATCCACATGGGGTTTACCTATGAGTAATTTAGCTACTTCACCCTCGATGCACTATGCTCTAATCAAAGGGGGTTGACTCCACGCATAGCTCCCTGTCAAAAATAAATCACATGCAAAATTCACTAGGATAAAATATAAAATAAAAATAAAAATAAAAATGCAATGTTCTAGGTCAAAGCTAACCGAGACAAGCCAACCCTAAGACTCTCTACTACAAAACTGCTCCCTAAAAAAGAATCCACAACTCTGATTTGGCGACTCCAAGAGCACCTATCAACAGTCATGGTCTTGGATAAGTTTAAGGCCTACAAATCTAATCTCAACTGTTCCTCCCACGTCCTCCTCGGTCTGCCTCTCCTCCTATTTCTAATATCAATAAACTCTCGACCCTCCTCACCGGGGCAGAGACACGTCTCATGCGAATGTAACCAAACTATCTCAATCTCCCCTTTTCTATATCGGACAAAAATATATTTTACCAAACAAGTCAACGGGATGATTACACTCATGTATTGAGGCAAAACATCTGATTCAAGCTCAAACGTCTAACTTCTAGATAAACTTTTGACCAATTTTTTGGATCATTCCTTTCTTTCTTAGATGGTGTTTTTTGACTTTATCTGTGTAGATATTTTTTTCTTATTCTTTTTCTTGATCAAGTTTTATAAATTTATATTATATGGGAGTTATATTATATGTTAATAGAATCTGTTCACTTTGTTGTTTAAAAAATTTTTGACTGTAATGTGGGGTTTAAGAAATTAAAATATCAAATCATGTATAAAAGGTTTTTATCTGTTGCACCAAGACAATATCAGTTTACTAAATTAGTTTATATTTAAAAAGTGCATTTATTTTTCAAAACTATAAGTTGCTAAATTGCTAAATTGCTATAAGTTTCCGTTACTAAACTATAATTGAAGGCAATATGGCAATATTTCAATTGCTACTGTATTTATATGTCATATACAAATGGTCTTAAAAGGTTTTGAGTGGCAAGTTTTTTACACTAGTTATTTATTTGAATGGAAAAGATGTAGTAGAGTAAAGTAAATATTTAGTAGGGTAGTTCTGCGGTCCACCAAGAATTTACTTGGTGAATATACATCAAGTTAAAATGTACTTAATTCTCAGATTAATTGTATATATAATGAAATCAGTTGTACTAAATCTTAGCCATATGTTTATTGTAAATCTAGTACAAGTATTTTGTTAGAGTCGTACTTTTAGAATTGAAATTACGTATTTAACCTATTATTTTTTATATTAAAAAATAAATTTCACACCTAAATAATTTTTTTTATTTTTCCAATTCGGTAATTTTTTATTTATGAATTTGTATATATTACAATACGGAATTCTGGAAAATCTAAAAAAATCCGGAAAATCTAAAAAATCTGAAAAAAATAAAAAATTTTTTTGAAAATTCTCGAAAATTCCGCAAAATTCAAAAAATCCGAAAAAAATCAAAACTTTTATTTTTTAAGAAAAATTATCTTGAATAATAATATTAAAAATCAGATATTTTATTTAAAATTCAAAAATAAAAAGTAAAAAATAAAAAAAACTGAAAAATTTAAAATAAAATTCTGAAAATTCTGAAAATAATAATATTAAAATAAGAACTTTTATTTTTTATTTTTGAATTTTAAATAAAAGATTTAATTTTTAATATTATTATTCCAGATAATTTATTTAAAAAATAAAAGTTTCGATTTTTTTGATTTTTAAATTTTCCAATTTTAATTTTTATTTTTACTTTTTATTTTCAAATTTTAAATAAAAATTCTCATTTTTAATGTTATTCCATATATTTTTAAAAAAATAAAAATTCCGATTTTTTTCAGATTTTTCAAATTTTGCAAAATTTTCAGATTTTTATTTATTTTCGATTTTTAAATTTTTGAATTTTAATTTTTTTACTTTTTATTTTTGTGAAATTCTTAACGCTATCCACAATATTTGTGTGATTTCAAAATTTTGAAAGCTTTTGGTGTAAAAATTTTTTATCCAAAAATATATATATATATATATATAAAAATATAATGTACTATAATTATAATAGGGAAAAGTGTGTGTGGGGCTGTCAGACACCCAAGTTGGGTGAAAAACCCCTCACATTTAATTTTTTAACATTAAATTCCGGGGGGCCATTTTTGTTTTAAATTAATATTAAAAAATTAGATGTGAGGGGGTTTTCACCCAACTTGGGTGTGTGACAACCCCCCACACACTTTTCCCATTATAATATATGTGGTTAAGATATAGTACAATTATTTATGATAAAAATTTACTATTAATCCAAAGGTTATAATTAAGTACACCTTAAGGTAGTGTTTGTTAACCAAATACAAGGAATGGTGAACCCTAGAATTCCCCATCTTTAGTATTATAGAAAAATAATTTAGTAAACTGATATTGACTTTTGTGCAACAGATAAAAATCTTTTATACATGATTTGATATTTTAATTTCTTAAACTCCACATTACAGCCAAAAATTTTTTAAACAACGAACTGAACAGATTTTATTAACATATAAGATAACTCCCATATAATATAAATTTATAAAACTTGATCAAGAAAAAGAATAAGAAAAAAATGTCTACACAAGTAAAGTCAAAAAGCATGATCTAAGAAAGGAGAAGCATGTCCAAAAAATTGGTCAAAAGTTATTCAAGTGGGGTGTCCATCCTAAGTTGATGGGTATAAACCCACAGCCAAATCAATATATAGATATTTGCTTAGAATCTAATGTATAATTCCAAAGTTTGACATTAAGATAAATTCTTTTTTAACATCATTGTCAAAGGGGGTGTGCATTCTAAATTAATGAGGTATAAACCAACAAAGCCATTGATTATCTGTTTCACTAAATGAATAAAGCCATGTTTGATACTCAGCGGTAATGATTATCTATTTTAACTAATTGAATACATTAATTTGTTTGACTGATATTTGTTACGTTGTTTGTATAAAAATATTTGATAAATAATTAATAGTCGATAGTTATTTAATTGTATTAAATGACCAACAAAGATATCCACCCAATTAATTATTTTAACGATTTATATCTTCTCACTTATTTTTAAATTTTTATTTTTAATAAATTTATATTATAATTTATGTAACATAAGACATAATTCAAAATTATCGTAAATCTAATTACATATTTATTGAAACAAATTTTGTTTCGTAAAACTGGACACTTTAATGAAATAAAAAATATTAATTCAATTTGAACGAAATATAATTAAACTAGGAAATACTTTATTTTTCAGTGATATAAAATTTTCCTTAATATCTAATTTTATATACAGTAATAATAAAGTATTAAATGATTTATTATAATGGGACAACTTTGAAAAATTGAGATGAAAAAATGGTCCAACTATTTAATCATACTTTATTATATTAGTTTATTAATTAAAGTTTTAGTTCGAGATTTATGATTAAGAAAATTTTTGTAGTTTTATAAATAGAATATGTCTTTTCAACTGATTTACAGATAAAGTAATTGAAGAAACTCATAAGATGAATTTTTAAAAATTAAATATTTGACCAAATCATCTAATTTCAAAAACTCCCGACCAAATATTGAATTTAGAAATTTATAAAATTAAAACTCTTAGTTTTAATTTGAAAAAACTGTTTATCAAACTGAATCTTCTTGTTGATATATATACACACACAAAGAGGTTCGGTTCGACTTCTCGTTCCGATTTTAAGCTAATACCGACTTAAACCGAATAAATTCGTTTGTTAGATGAAGAAATTATTCGGGCCGGCTTTTTAATTGTTCAAGGGAATTTTTAATTCATTTTTCTAATTTTTTTCGTTGTTTCTTTTTTCTTTACGCAACTCTTTAATTTTTGAACATTCAAATTACTGAATTAGGGTTCTCAAAAACCGAAAGATTGGTGTCAAATTCCCTAAAAAAGAACAGGGAAAACGCAGAGACCTACTAACAGGGATGGAGACTGCATTTGCCAGCGCGTCGGCGATCAGTGACCAGCGGCAAAAGATCGAACAGTACAAGCACATTCTCGCCACCGTCCTCTCCTCAAACGATGTCGTCCAAGCCAAACAATTCGTCGACCACAGTTGCGGTTTCTCACTCTTTTTTCTGCTTTTATTTAATGTGTTTATTTGTTTCAATCATAAATTTGGAGCGTTTTGTATGTAATCCAGTGTTATCGGACGATGTGCCGCTTGTGGTCTCGAGACAACTTCTGCAGACGTTCGCTCAAGAGCTGGTGAGGTTGGAGCCGGAGTTTCAGAAGGAAGTTGCCCATTATACACTCCATCAGATCCAACCTCGTGTTGTTTCATTTGAAGAACAGGTTTATTTTTCCTGCATTTATTTTTCCCTTGTCTGTGGAGTCGAATCAAAGTTGCTGTTGTTTATTCCACCTTACTCATATTATACGGTTTGGTTTGTATGCGTTCTGCATAATATATCGGTTTTGAGTTCAAGTGCGTCTTTAGGCATTAAAGGTTGCGATTGGTATACCCATTGAGCTATGCGTACTCATGTACATGTAAGACTGGTTATACTTAGTTGGCTTAACTGCAAGGACATTGTATCTGTGCTGCAAAATGTTCAAAGCTTGACGCCCCCAAGATATATGGCGAGCCTTATGGAACTGAAATGTCTAATTTAGTCAACGTTACCACCCTCAGCAATTCTTGAAGGCAAAATAGAAATCAACAGATCTACTGTGAGGTAGTTGAATAGAGACTGATCATTCTCCTTGAGCTGCTAGCTAAATTAGATGCTCAAATCTGATTTCTTGTCTATATATTCTGTTGTTTAGATTTGGTGAAAGAAGTATGAACCTGGACAACTCATATGACGCAGTGTTTATTGGAAATAGTTGAGCAGTTTCATCATAAATATTCGGATGCTATTAGGGTAACTGGTGTCCTGGAATGAGAAAACATATGCATAAATCCCAGATTTAACAATGGATGTATACCTTGTTAGGTTATATGATTCTTCCTTTGAGTTCGCTCCAGATGCTTGGTAGGTAATATTACAGTGGCTACATTTTTAATATATGGTTCTCTTGGGACAACATAGCACTAACTGTATCTTTAAATATGCTGCTGGAATTTTCCTTGTAATTATTCAGAGTCTTCTGTTGAGTATGCTCCTGATGTTTGGCTGGATGTTTCTCAGCCAATATGTTTTTTATAGTATTGTCATAGATGCTTGGTAAGTTAGGGGTGGCTCCTATTGAGGACAAAATGAAGGAAAATCGACTAAGATGGTATGGACATGTGCAAAGAAGACTGCTAGAGGCTCCAGTGAGGAGGTGTGAAACTATAGACATCAAACGGGATCAAAAGAAGAGAGAGCGGCCGAAGAAGAGTTGGAGGGAAACTATTAGAAGGGACATGCAGCAAATGAACTTAACAGAGGAGATGACCCAGCGTTGATCTGATTGGAGACGTCATATCCATATAGCCGGCCCCACAGTAGTGGGATAAAGTCTTAATTTGGTTTGGTTTTGTTTGATTTGGTTTGTCTTAGGATCATTAAGTATGTAATTTCAGACGAACTGATTTTAGACCTTTAGCTTGTCAAACAAGGAGCCGTCGTCTCTTTCTATTGTTCCTTGGTAGCAGCTGACAACCGTGCGCACACTCGGTTGTAGTTTTGGTTAACGACAAAATGGCGGTGCTTGAAAGCAGTACACATTTTAAGAATATTCCATTACATATTACAAGTAAATCGATACTCTTTATGGTATGATGACAATGTTTGTTGAATTGATTATCATCATGATTCTCAAGTTTCAATTCTTTCTCATTGACCATCTCTTTTCTGCCCCATTTTAATTTTTTCCATTAAATTTCTGCACCACAAATCTTCACTGACATGCATCAGTACAGGTGCTGGTAATTAGAGAAAAACTTGCTGAGTTGTATGAATCGGAACAACTATGGTCAAAAGCTGCACAGATGCTCAGCGGCATTGATCTTGATTCTGGAATGAGGTCTTCAAGTGGAAATTTACTTTTGAGTTATGTTAATGCAAACTTCATAAACATTTAGATTCGTTAATTTTCATATTTGTGCAGAGTGATTGATGATACCTTCAGATTGTCAAAATGTGTCCAGATTGCTCGTTTGTACCTTGAGGTTGGTTGTGGCCCGGTTTTGTACCATCTCATTAGCTTGATCTTGAAGTATTGAGTATTCTCTGGTGTAGACACATTCCATTTTGGTTGTGCAAGTGTATGTGCACAGCTACTTTGACATTGATAAGGCCTACTCGGTCATTATTCCTGAATCATGAATTTGTTTGAGTTTTTACTTTTAGTCCACATAAGTAGCACTATCATCAGAAGCAATTGAGATGTGTTGCTTCTTTTTTTGCAGGATGACGATGCGGTTAATGCAGAAGCTTTTATAAACAAAGCTTCCTTTTTGGTCAGCAACAGTCAGCATGAAGTGTTGAATTTGCAATACAAGGTTGGCATTATGTTATCTTTGTGTTTTGATATGTCAGCGTTCTGCTAATATATTCTTGCATTTTCTTATTTTTACCAGGTTTGCTATGCTAGGATACTGGATTTGAAGAGGAAGTTCTTGGAAGCTGCTCTGCGGTATTACGGTATTTCCCAAATTGAGAAGCGGCAGATTGAAGATGAGTATGTATTAGGGATTGTTGTGACCAATCGTCTATGCTTTTCAAAACAGGCATTCATTTTTTGTATTTACATCTCATTGTTCTCTAGGATACAAAACAACTGTGTGCACCACATATTCAAGTCTTACCAACCATACTCCACTGGCACTCATACAACTCCATTTTCCATCATCAGTGTAGAATAGTTTTTAGCTTCAATTAACAGAAATTGATGCATTAACATCATAATTGAACTTCAATTCTTGTAACTCTTTCACAGGGAGATCGACGAAGAAGCTTTGGAGCAAGCTCTAGCTGCCGCTGTGACTTGCACAATTTTGGCTGCTGCAGGTCCCCGGCGTTCTCGTGTTCTTGCCACCCTGTACAAGGTATTAGGAACTTCTTATTTTTTGTTCAATGTCTATGTCTAAGTTTTATTGACTGACCAAAAAATATTTTAGCCTTATAAAACTTTCCGGGCTCCTTGTCCAGAAGCCTGTAGATATCGTATTATTGTTCTTCCACAAATGACTCGGGTCTTATCTCTATTCTCTCTTTGTTCTTGTTCATGTGTCACGGACTCATCAAGGAAAATCCAACGTTGACTGTTACATGATACTTCGCGTGTTCTGGAAAGATAAGCATTTGGGCTTATCATTCAGTTGCTTCTCTGGATTTGTATGATGTGATTACAATTCTATACTGGGAAAACATTAATTATTTATGAGGTATTGAAGCCATGAGTTATCCATAGATTCATTATTGATGAGTTATGTAGCATAAACCTTCACTGCTACAATTTGTTATTGTCAATTATGTGGGCTTGTTGGAAATGCATAAATGTGTTTCTTAAAGTCAAGGGAGGCCATACTTATCAAGGGGCTATGTCTTCTAGTAACAAATATGTACAATGTCAATCATTTATGGGGACTTTGAATACTATAGCATAGCGAGGACCGTCCAGTTTCATCTTGCTAAGCTCCACTGAAAGCTAATTAAATGTTATACCATGCCAGCTTCTTTAGTTCTATGTGTCTTTTAGTCATGTTGCTAATAGAAACCATTTTATTGATATTTTTTGCGGTGCAATCTCAAATGCAGTTTCCCTGACTGACTGACTGACTGACTTTGGAGCTAGCATGGGTTTGTATTTGCTTTAATTGAAACTTTAAATTTTCTTTCCACCTCTTCACCAGGATGAACGTTGCTCGAAGCTAAAGATTTATCCAATATTGCAGAAGGTAATCTGTGAACTCTTGATTGTTTCAACTTCACATTCAGTCAATCATTACTTCCAATACACCATGACCATGTCACAAGTGGGCAGTATAGCCATACACACTTGGTCACTTAGACAAACATGATATTTTTATGTTAAGTCTGCTCATCCACTAAGTCCTGACATGGGACTTCCAGGTTTATTTGGAGAGGATTTTGAGAAAACCAGAAATTGATGCGTTTGCCGAAGAATTGAAGCCACATCAGGTTGATAGTCCAATAATAAAGAACCTTGTTTTCAAATTTCTGTTTGCCGTAATTTTATTGATGGTTTTTGCACGTGATTTTGAAATATTGACAGAAAGCACTTCTGCCTGACAATTTTACTGTTCTTGATCGTGCTATGATTGAGCACAATCTCCTGAGTGCTAGCAAACTTTACACAAATATTAGGTGCGTTCGAACTTTGGAAGTCTGTCTCCCTTGCTGTTAACTCTTGTTCCTGAATATATTTATTAACATTATGATGGTCTAGTCTTTATTAATGTATTTGACCTTGATTTCTGCAGTTTTGGAGAGTTGGGCACATTGCTGGGTATTGCTCCTCAAAAGGTTATGTTCCAGCGACCAAAATGGTGCTACGACATGGCACGGATTTGGTTTCTAAAACAATTAATAAATTAAAATTTTACTATTTCCAATATTCTCTTAGTTGGAAACTTCTAGATTTGTCTTCGTATCAAGGAGCATAAATGGTTTTACAAATTTAAAAAATGATTCTGGCTGCACGGGTGTTTGTGGCATTGGTTTGGTAAATTTTCACCAGGGGGGTAATCAACTGGTTTTGACTGGCCGAAGGCATAAATCTGTCAATGTTTCTATCAACTGGATACGATATCCTTTTATATTCCTGAGATTGTCTTATATGTCTTTCGATCTTGCTGAATAATATGATTATTCTTTGGCTAGTGATGTCTGATATCTCAGGGAAGCTGGGTTCAATTTTACCTGTTTAGCTCTTCTTGTCCATGATATCACTTTTTATGCACAACATACATTCTTTCATCTACGATGCTTGCAGTTCTCTCAGTTCTCACAGAAGCTTCTACTTTCTGCAGGCTGAGAAAATAGCTTCGAAAATGATTTGTGAAGATAGGATGAGGGGGTGGATTGATCAGGTAGAAGTTGTGTTTACTTAATGCCTGATTTTTTGAATGAGTTCCCTTGTTTCATTTGGGTGAGGTTGTTGTATCTGTATTCTGCTCTACAGTCGGTGATTCCATGTTAACAAGTTTCAGTCTCTTTTTTGTCCTCCTGTTTGTATCTTGTTTACTTGTAGAATATACTTGGCAGTTCTCAACATGCATTCAACAACTACATGCGATTTTTTTTGCCAGGTTGAAGCTGTTATACATTTTGAGGATGACACCGAAGAAATGCAACAATGGGATCAACAGGTAATGCGTTCTATATGTTTTGAGTTGGTTGATAGTTGGTGTGTGTTTACACATTTTGAAACATCAATTTTTACAAATATTTACCATCCAAATGCCGTGCGGTATATGAGAAACAAAAAAATATCAAGTGGGAGATGTTTCGCATGAATTCAGTTTGTAGTTAGCATATATTTGCAGTAAATAGCCCAAGAGGATACTTTCTTTCTTTTGCTAATAATGTTGTTATATAGTTGAGGATAAATTATAAAAATCACCCATGAACTCTAGTCTAATTGCAGAAAAGATACAACTATTTTTTTGAAGTACGAGTATCCCCTTGAGATATACTATGGATAACCTCTTTTAGGTTCGTGTTTGTTCATCCCCCTCAATAGGTACAATCTGAAAGTTTGAAAGATTTTTTTTCAGAGTAGCTATACTTGATGACAAACGAATATGCATGCTAAGACTTGTTTGGATACTTTTGATTTTTTTGGAGGATGTCTGAGTCATTTAGAACTTAGATCTCCAAAATTTGGCTTGAATTTCTGTATTGAGGCAGCTTAGGTTATGCTGAGATTTGTCGTCGTTTTTGGCAGATTTTCGGTGTATGTCAGGCTCTAAATGAAATTCTTGATAGCATGGCAAAGAAGGGTTTACCAATTCCTGTCTAGAGTTTCTGTTGCAGATTTGGCTGATTTTGTGTTTCTTGTTCCATGTTAATGTCGTTTGTTGGAATCATTTTGTTTTGACGACACATTACTGATGTCGTTTAGCCTCTTAATTATAGATGTGTGTGTGTGTGTCGCGCGCATGCGTGTGTGCGTTTTTACGGAGTGGAAAGTTGAAAAATGGATTTGCACATGTTCTTTTGGCAAAGTATCAAAATGTAGCTCAGTTAATCCAAATGTCAGGATACAACTGCCGCAGTTGCAAACAGGGATGTAAATCAACCCAAAAAACCCGGAAGTATGTATATATAATAATCGAACCGAGCTCAAAACAAGTTTTAATCGCACCGAATAAGAATTAAGCTTGAGTAGTTTAAGTTTTTATATGCATTTTATAAATTGTATGCGAATCTCCAGAGAGTAATATTTTATCAAACAAAAACTTATGTTCAAGTATGATTCTTTATATTAACTAACTGAGTTCGTATGAACTTTTTACCAATTAAGCTCGAAACGAATATCGAATAGATTGATTTGATTTTCAGTCCTAGTTGCAAAAATATTGGTATGAGCAAGAAAGAGCAAGAACTTAAAACAGAGTTCAAAGATGCAACACATAGAGAAAAAAGAAATCACGGGAGTCCTTGTTATATTCATTTCAATGTGTAGTTTTAAAACCCGTTTTTATATAATTTTTAGTGTTACATAATTGAAAACGTTAATAATCAAATTAAGTATTATACGGTAGAACCAATGGGCTCTTAGCCCAGCGGTACAAAAGTCCCTTGGTGAAAGATTCGGCTCAGGTTCGAATCATGGAGAGGGCAGAGTTTTACTTCAATTAAGTGTTGTGCCTTCGGGCGGCTTATATTGAAGGTTTTTCCTCCCATCGGGTGATCTATGTGCTTTCCTCTGGGGAGCTCTCTAGCGCGGGCCCGTTTAAGACAACGTAAATTAGCCTTTCAAAAAAAAACTTGTAAAACTAATTCAAATCTACGAGGGATGGAGAAATAATAGCTCAAGATGGATTATAGAGATGTGAAATTCGTTGCAACTTATCAATGTTCAATTCACTAAATTTATATTACATTTTGGGAGACTATTATTTCTGATTTCCTTTAATTTAAATCCCATCTTTGTAAAACTTTAACTACATAGGGTGTTTTCTTGCTTAAGGAAAAAAAATTTGTGGAACCGTCTTATGGAATACAATAGTGAGATGGAGTTTAAGTTTAAATATTTTTTAGTTCATTTCCTTTTAATAAAAAAGAGCCTGAGGTTGCGCGGGAGTAGCGTTGGCAAAAACTACCGAAATGCCGAGATACCGAGTTTCCCGTACCGGAAAATACCAAAAATATCGAAAATTCCGATATACCGAATTTTCGACCATTGGATACCGAGTTTACCGTACCGAAAAAAATACCAAAAATACCAAAAATTTTGGTATACCGAATTTTCGGTACGGTAATTGCATGGTTTTTTTTTTTTTTTTAATTTTGGTATTTTGGCATATACGAAATACCAAAAAAGTTCGGTACTTCAATATATATCAATATATTGATTTTTTTTTGGTATTTTGATTGTTCGGTATTTCAGTATATATTGGTATATCAATTTTTATTTGATATTTTGGTAATTCGGTATTTCATTAAGTTCGGTATATATCGATACCGAAATAAAATTCAGTATACAAAATTTCAATATGGTTTTCGGTCCGATATACCGAAACTTTCGGCAGGGTATGGATATGAATGTTATTTTGACGAACATTTCAGTACGATATACGATATTGAAAAATAGTTTCGATATAATTCGGTATGCCGCCCCTGCCCGGGAGTGCACCTTTCATTATTTTAGTGAAAAAAACTCACTACATAAAAATGTACAAGTACCCACTATCTTCTATTTAAAGCGTTTATTCTTTAAGAATATAATTTTGTCTCACTAAAATAAATTACTTTCAAAACAAATATATTTAATTAAAATTTATATGATATATTTCGAAAATATTATTTTTTGCTTTATGAACAATCATATTGGTCGATTGAAAAAAAAAAGTAAAAATATTTAAGTTAACAAAAATTGTATCTTCATTAAAATGTGGAGTAACTAAAATTAAATTATTGTACCTTAAACAAAATAGATTTTCAGTGGACGGATGGAGCATATGAGTAGAATGACTTTATTTAAAATATTTAAGATTTATGAATCTTAAATATTTCCAAAAGACTACAAGAACATTAAATTCATGATTCTCCATATGCATTGATTATTTTTTGGTCTTGGATACGATCGCTACACACAGTGGAATGCTATATGTGCAGCGATCGTGGGCAAGCACACAGTGAGATGAGATTGTGTGTAGTAATTATGTGTACCGATCATGGTCTTGTCTAGGACTGCAAACATGTCGAACTGAGTCGAGCTTTGGCCTTAACGAGCGATTACTGTTACTATTCAACCGAGCACAAGCTCGAACAAGCTGCAAAATTCGAGCTCGGCTCGAGCAGTATTTCGTGCACTCGTGAGCGGCTTGCGAACATGAATTTTTATTTATTTATTATTTTTTCAGTTTTATTTTGTTAGTATTTTATTTTATATTTTCTTAGAAATAATAAAAAATGTCAATTCAATATAATAATAATTATTATTATTAATAATAAATAATTTAATATTATGGATACTTTACATATAAGGAAATTTTTAAAAAATAATTAAAATGCTCGTGAGCCGCTTGTGAGCTAAGTATTCACGAGCTCGAGTCGAGCGTAGTCAATTCGAACTCGAGTCGAGCGTAGATCGAGCATGCTCGAAAGCGCTCACGAGCAGCTCGACTAGTTTGCAGCTCTAGACACGTTTGATGCACATTCGATCAAAAATAAAGTACTTTAATCATTTTAATCAAAGTAGAATCGATAATTTCTACACGTTATATAACTGGATCTGGATCCTCTGCGGTGCACGTAGTCTTTGTCTGGCCGTATGCGATGAATCCATGCGCATGTGGCCGTGCGGGTGTGTGTGATCAACTGTCTGGCACTGCGTGGCCGTCTTTATCTTTGCGTGCACAGCAGAGGATCCAGCCCCTATATAACTTGGTTAATCTGATATTAAAAAGTTGATTCACATATTATTTTTTTGGCAAACACTCTAAATAATTGGCGCCCGCGGTGCTTTCCCGGATCCCAGTAACAAATCCCCATTTCCCGCCAAGCCATATTGCCGCGAGATTATTTTTCATCACAGCGCACAGCCCTAATGGTCGAGTACTCTTAAAATCTCACTGAACATTAGCTGTTCCTCTCTCTCTCTCTCTCTCTCTCTCTCTCTCTCTCTCTGGCAATTCTCGCGGCTTCAGCGTAAGGTGAGCTTCATACGCACTCTCTACGATTCGCTTGCTTGCATTTGTCGATGTCGTTTGATTTCAATTTCATTTCATTTCATTTCATTCAGTAGATTATTATGGAATCTCAGGGATTTTTAGCGACCTTCTGCTTGCCTCTTTTCATTTCACTTTCGGATATGAAGCACAAATCCTTGAATTTCTATGTTTCTATAAGACGGAAGATGATGCTTGAGGACAGTGTTTTCTTTTTCCATTCTCGCCTTTGTTTGTGAAATTCCTGTTCTCGTTTCATAAAATTTAGGGCTTTTGAGAATCGGTCACGATCCCTGAGATTTTATTGTGTTGTGGTACTTCGATTAGCTGAAACTTGGGTTTTTATCCTTTTTAATATCGATTAACACACCAGATCTGAAGAACTCACTTTAAACATTCAGGAAATCAGAAAATTAGTGATGTTTTTTTTTTTTTTTTTGCTAAATTCATATCTGGTTTTAGTTTTCGCGGGGATCATCTTTATCGAGCGTTATAGTTATTTATTTTTCTTTTTATCTGGAATGTGATTATGTGCTTTCCCTTATTGATTCCTGTGTCCAGTTTATACCTCTTTCTTTGAATTTAATGAGAATCTCCTTTTGTTTGGGGTGGGTTGGGTAAGTGCTATTACAGTCTATTTATAATTCTTATCTTGTTGGTCATTACTTTAGGTATTTATAATGCTCTGCACAGGTCAGATTTCCTTGATTATCACGTCTGGACATTGCTGGAAGAGTCAAGTTTGCTTGCTTCTGTAGTTAGGTGGTCTTGTTCCAGCTTCCATAACTTGGATGTTTGAAAAAGAAGTTTCTCAACTGTCTTCGTGGATAAGCAAGGCTAAGTTCCGTTTTCCTTTCTGGTCAAATTTGGCATCATATTCTCTACATTTGGCTTTGCTCGTCTGGACTGTTTGTATATCACCGATTTATTTCTGCTTTAAGTACGTACGTGAATTAGCAAGAGGGAAACTTGTCCAAATTTCCTGAAGTAATGGAAATAAGGAGATGTAGTCATACACATTTCATCCAAGCTATAAGAGGTGGTGTGGTGATTAAAGTTCACAATACAAATTCTCATGGGAGGCCAGCTCTTTCATTTAAGAGTTTGAAGGATGTATATGAGAGTATAGATACCAAAACACTACGGAAACCTCCTACAGTTAACCTTCGTAATACACAAGCAGGTTTGCCGATGGTAGAGAGAACATTGCGCGATTTAAAAACTGAAACAGATGAGATTGTTCCTCATCCCTACGGTCTGGACAATGATTTGGATGATAAAACCACTCTGGGACAGCTTAAGAATAGATTCCTAAGAAAGAAAAGGAAATTTAATCCTAGTGCTGAGTATTTGAACCTCGCAGATCCAGATGAGAATCCAGTCTTAGATCAATCCCTTCTTAATTTGCCAATGGTAGATAGGATATTAAGGGAAATAAAATCTGACATAGATGATTATGTTCCCTCTCCTAAAAGTGGTTTGGATAGTGACTCGGATGATGACACCACATTGAAACAGCTTAAAGAAAGGTTGCATGAAAAGAAACAACAATTTGGTTGTGGTGATGAGGAACACTCTATGCTGGCATATCCAAATGAGAGTTCAGTTGAGGATGAATACGATCTTAATGAGCCCATTATTAATTTGAGATCAAAGTGCCCCAGGAGATCGAAGGCCAAAAGGAAATGCACCAAGGGTAGTGTTGCGTCCTCCTCGACCACTGCCCTCAATGTTATATGTGACTTGAATCTTGTTTCTGAAGGTCCTCAGCAAGTTGGTAATGACTTAGCTCCGGTTATTCGTGTTAAAGTTGAGGATGATGCCAATGAATTGGAAACCCCACGAGAAACTTCTTTTCCTGGTGACTCATCCTTTTGCATTAATGAGGTACCATGTCCAGGTGGTGAGGTATCAAATGTTGAATTTGAAAAAACACTATTCACCGCAGATGAATGCGAAAATTGTGTTACTAACGAAATTTCTTACGATCATTTGGAGGAGATTGAGCCCATTTGTGTGTTTGTTCCACCAGAAGGCATGAATGATAAGTTTTTAGAAACTCCAGAATTGCGTTGCCATGAGGTTCTGGAAGAGGTATCTGAGCAAAGTAGTAGTTCTGGTGTACAAGATCTCGTTATGACTACTGACTGTACCATTGGTTGCACTGGGCTTCGTGATGAATTAAGTATGATTCAGTCTGAGGATAATATTAAGGCAGGTTTGCCACATGAACAAGACAATTCTCTGAGTTCCCCTGACAAGAATTGTAGCTCTTCCCAAGATTCTGTTACTTCTTTGAAGACTAATGACAGTTTAGGTACAATGATCATACCTAATGAGGAGCACCGAGTAACACATACCTTGGATGATATAATAGAAAATGGCTTGAACTGCATAACTAATATAAACGACGAATTATTGAAAACTGAGGAGGGACAAGCTTCAGCATGTTCAATCACAAATGCAGAAAGTCAGTCGTCTCTAAAGAACCAAAGTTTGGCTTATGCTGACCCAATTACAACAACAGAACCATGTCGCCCCCCAGAAAAGCTTTTTTCGACACGAAAGGTTGCTAACTGTCTTTCTTCTCTATACTTTTGTCGTACACGCGCACACACACATATACACACACACATATACATATATATATATATACATATATATATATATATATATATATATATATATATATATATATTATGTTGGAGCTAATTTAAAGTTTAATGGTTTAATTTTCAGGCCATCTCTCCTTCTTCTCAAGAGCAGTTATGCTCAGCTATGAATTCAGTTGAACTTTGCAATGATGTTGACCAATATAGTAAGTGAAATGCATAGATATCTTAGTTGATGTAGAGGATGAATATTACATGCATTATCCAATTTAAAGAACCCTATTGGTGTTAACCAAGAGTACTGTAATGATGAGACAGCTTGTTTATAAGAATGTCTAAAATATCATATTCATGTGCAGAAAGATCCTCTCTCGCTCTCCCTCCCTCCCCTTTTTTTTTTTTAAAAAAAAAAATGATAAACTGCAGAAGCAGAACAAAGTGGTCGCCCGAGGTTGAAATTCGGCAATCATTTTTTCATATGTTATTACTAGATGCAATAGTGGGGAAAATATGAGATGTGAGATTGTGTTTTTTAATGGAATTATTTTGGGGTTATGCAATTTTGGAGGAAATTTCAAGTTCCAGAGACCTTTCATCCCATTTATTCTCCACTCTGAATACCCACTAAAAAGGTTAAAAACCTAACAAGTACAGATACTTCTGTGAGCACAATGTACCTGTACCGAATATGTATTGTATGCAATACTTATCGGATACTCTGTGGATACATTTGTTTATATTCCTAAAAAATCTTTATTTAAAAACTAAGAAATTAATTTTTATTGTTGATTTCCTACATATTTTCTGTGTTTATGGGACTTATCACATTTTAGATGTTGAGTAGTTATAGTTTTACTTTATATGGTGAAAACAGTCGTTTCAAATGTATATTTTCAATAATTTTAAGAAATATATGTATATGTATACCCGTATCCTTAATGCTTCATAGTTAAAAGTAAAAATATCTAAAATAAGATAAAAAGTAAATGGAGGTTCTTTTTATCTATCAAATTTTTTACCATTCATATCTTCATATCATTGATCAACATTTTCAATATTCCTGTTTGGTTCAGAATGCAAACGGCAGCTCTGTGAAGGAGAAACTGGGAAAAAACCTTCATCTGCAAGAATAGATATCCAACATGCTAAAATAGCTGTTAATCATGGAGTGCAGGGGAAGGTTACCCAGAGAAAAGTCAACATAAGTTCCACACATATCATAAAGAAATCTCACAATGCCAAAATCAATCTCGAGGGTCCTCGATTATCACACGTCCTAGCTAACCTCAGTACTGAATGTACATCTATTCAAGGCTGTTCCCAAAGTGCTATCGCGTTCTCAGAGAGGCAAATGCAAGACATGGAGTCACTTACATTTAAGCTGATGGATGAGTTGGAATCTATGAAGTGCATGGTAGAACAAAAGTTGCTCTTCGAAGCGTATCGAAATGTTTCCTTGAAAAGTGATGCAGATGAGGTATGGATGCTGCATGTGTAAGGTTCTTTTATGCTCAATTATGGTTGCTTTATGCTTCTATTATGCGCCATGTTCTGGCAGATGACTCAATTTGATTCTGGCACCCTAAGCTTAGGACTTGTATAAGTCTGAAGTTCAGTAGACTTTCATTTCAAGTTTAGCTCTAATTGAGAATGTGGAAACTACAAAGTTTCTGACTGGAAGGCCCACAAAATCGAACTATTGTTGTCAGTTGATAAGCGTTATATTTGCTGTTCTATCATTTTCCTGTTATCTTTCTTTCTATAGCTTCTTCAGCTTTCAGCTTTAGGATAGCATCAGTAAAGCTGGTGTTAATTCGATGTGCATGTCCGCATTTCTTAATTTGTGCTTGTTTTAGTTTTCCGAAAAATTACATAAAACAGAATTTACCTTTCAGCAGATATGGAATACCACTACGTTTTTATCAATGCGTTTGTTTCTTTACAGGTGAAATCAGCTATAAGTAGCGCTTCGAAAATGGAGGAAACAGCACGAAAGTGGCTATCCACGATGGCCAGGGACTGCAAACGTTTTTGTAAAATAATGGTCCGTGCACTCTATTCCTCTCTCTTCATACTTTTCAAGTTAATTTGGAATATCGACTAATTTTTACAGAGAGCTGAAAATGCTCCCACCCTCCCCCTGAAATTAGTCGGTTTTCATGTACATTAGTCAAATAAATCACTTCTTTCAAAGAAAGTAATCATTATTTGTATATGTCTGGAAAGGAAATAGCAGCATTTAGTTGCATTTAGTTGCAAATAGAAGCTGGAATTGGAAATCTGATTCTAGAGAGATAGTGGTGGAGAAGTTCTAAAATGTTGTACTTGTGTTTAAATACAAACCATTTTTTTCTTAGTTTTCATCAAATAAATTAGAAGAAGAAGTAGAAGTTAGCATTTACAAATATAAAAATGTGATTTTCTTTTTCTAATTAAAACCTTGGACGATTACTAACACTCAAACATCTCCGGATTTTGAATTTCTTTTTTTTGGCTTCTTAACTGTAGAAAATGACTCCAAAC
The DNA here is from genome assembly GCA_033398695.1 of Orobanche coerulescens. Taxonomy (NCBI): domain Eukaryota; kingdom Viridiplantae; phylum Streptophyta; class Magnoliopsida; order Lamiales; family Orobanchaceae; genus Orobanche; species Orobanche coerulescens. Next base: position 10,020,053 of record CM065802.1, on the reverse strand, counting down.
AACAGCACTTCTTCCAAAGATGCTGTCCCAAGAGAGAAGAGAAAGATTGTTTTTGCCGATGAAGCTGGTGGAAAGCTATGTCATGTCAAATTCTTTGAAGCTGGTGCGACCCCTCCTGTACCGGATGATGGCAAACAGTAACCCTGCTCGATTTTTTTTTTGGTCTCGAGAGAATAGCATCCTGTACCTGTACACTTCTCTATGCTCAGCTCCTATGGATTTTTACTGTCAACTTGTATTTCAAGTATCAAAGATTATGTTTTAGTCCATGTATCAAGTTTGCTGTAGTCTCATGTATATATGTGATTGATATGTGAACTGCATACTGAAGTTTGCATTTTCTTTTGAGACTTTCTTTTGATGTAGGCTTATTATCCCGCTGTTCTTGTTTTGAATTCTGAAAATAAATAACACCCAGGTAATTATCTGTACTCGGCTGATTGTTTCTTGTTATATTAATAAAGTGAAAAAAAAAAATCAAACTGTCTTGGCGCAGTTGGCCACCAAGTTGAAGGTCAGGGGTTCAATTTCTAGTGGCAACATTTTAAAATTAAATTTCTCATGGCCCAATGATCTCCTAGTCTTTGACTAAGGGTTAAGTCCTAGCCTCTCGGGGTAGCTGTCAAATAGTTACAATATCATGTGCTTCAAGCGGCAATGTGGGAGGTCTGATCTCGGTGGGAATCTACGGTTGGATTATGGAGACTCGCCATGCCTATCTATCGGGGTTTAGCATGGAGCAATCACTTGGGAGAGAACTCTTGTAGCCAGAGCTGATTTTCATAAGATTAGTCATATATCAAAAAAAAAAAAGTGAAAAAAATTGTTCCCCCCCCCCCCCAACTTTTGATGGATTGGACGAACTTCCGCGGCCGCAAAACTAGGTAAAACGCATAAAATTATCTTGTGTTTATTTAAAAGTGTGTCAAATTTTCTATGTTTTATAAATTGCATGAAATTTCTTATTGTCACCTTCAGTCGAAAATATAAACGGCGATAATTTTTTCGTTAGAAAAAAACAAAAGATATTCTATTTTTTTTAGAAAAATCAGAATATTAATTTAAAAATCTGAAATTATTTTAATAAAAAAATCAGAAAAGTTGATTGAAAAAATATTTGTAAAGAAATAATATTAAATTATCTAGAAAATTTTAAATTATATAAATTATTTAAAGTAAAAAAAGGTATTTTTTTAAGAAAATCTAGTTTTATAAATTAATTAGATTTTTATAAGAAAATCTAAAATTTCGAATTCCTTTTAAAAAAATTAAATAATTTGAAATAGTTTAGAAATTCAATTTTTATGAAAATATTAACATGTTAACTTCTCCGCTAAAATATATAAAATTATTTAAAAAATCTATAATTTGTTGAAGGGAAAATAACTTGAGACAAGAAAGTAGGGCAAAAGTGTTGTATTATTCCATCAATGAGATCCCTTAAATAGGGTGAAGTACATACAAACAGGCCTCAGCCAAATCCTATCTAGGAAAGCCCTTAAACTAACACACTTAGGCACATAATGAGTATTATTCCTTTAACACTCTCCCTTGTCCCTAGTCTACAAGCGCATGTCATGTTGCCTCGTTAAAACCTCGTCAAGCAAAAACTCAGTGGGAAAAATGTCTTGATCGTAGAGAAAAGAGTACAGCATCTAGACACATCAAGTTTAGACTTCGTCCTTTGAATCTATCCTCTCATATGATCGTTACATTTGATCATAGTGCTACTAAGGTGACCATTCCATCAATCCCTAAAATCGTACATCTTGTTACCTCGTTAAAAACCTTTCCAAGTGATAAAAACCCTGTGGGAAAAAGAATCCTTGGAAGGAAAAGAGTATAACGTACGGTGTGGATGTAAGACTCCCCCTCAAGTCTACATCTCCCCCTGATTTGTACATCAATCAAGTAGTTGTTGCCTCATTAAAAACTCCGCCAAGTAACAAAACCCAATGGGAGAAAATGAACCTTGGTCAAAGAAAAGAGTACAACACATGTGATTAAGTTTCTTTATAAATCACCATTTCCTTGTGATCTTTACATCAATCTCGAAAGTTGGAAAACTCTACAGCTCCTCCTAATGCTTACATTCATATATCGTTGCCTCGTTAAAAACCTTGCCAAGTAACAAAACCCAGTGGGAAAAATAAACTTTGGTCTAAGGAAAAGAGTGCAACCTATGTGAGTATGTTACGTTATATCTCACATATTTCCCGTTATGATCATTCCATCAATCAAGGGGATTTACAAGTTACATCATGTTCATAAATGTAAGTATGCTCATCAGTGGCAGTACTTAACCGCTAGTTCCTCACAAGTGTAGAATGATAGTTCTTAAGCATGTACACTCACGGATTGATTCATGCAAAGCAATAATCATGTCGTGAAGGAGGTAGCCAAAAAGGGGTTTGCTTAGTCGATTTCCAAGACATAAGCAATTCATACCAACACATACTTTGTGGTAGTTGCTTGACACCAAAGATTTACTTTAGCATTTGCCTTTTCGTAGCGGCTTCCTTTGCACCTTGTAGGGAAAGAATAGTCCCAAGTCAATGGTTTCTTTTAAGTATCAGAAGATATTCTTGATACCATTCCATTGATGTTGCGTCGATGCTGAACTAAATCTAGTCAGCGGATTAACTGAGGAGTGATAGCAGGTCGTGTACATTGAGCTAAGTACAATAATGCGCTATTGCACTCAAGTAGGGAATTTCAGCTCCCAAAGCTCTTCGTCACTTTCGTTTAGACGAAATAGATCTTTCCTTTGCATCCAAATGTTCGACCTATCATGGGGTGCTAGTTGGGTTTACCTTGTCCATATTAAAGTACTTGAGAATCTTCTGGACATAGGATGACCGGTGGAATGAATTCCACAAACTCGATGTCTATGTCAATGTCTCGACAGAACCTAGTTTTCCCAAGATCTTTCATCTCAAACTCAGATTTTCGGTATCCGGTGGTTTCTCTTATTTCATCAAGACCGATTATGTTCATGTCATCGACATACATTGCGATAATCGCAAATCCGGAACTTGTTTGTGTTGTGAAGACGCAGGGACACAGTTCATCGTTCTTATATCCCTTCCTAATCAAGTATTCACTTAGACGGTTATACCACATCCTTCCGGATTGTTTCAAACCGTAAAGTGAGCGTTTCAAACGAACTGAATACGCACTCCGTGGTCTGGAGTTACTTGATTTGGGTAGTGAAATGCCATAGGGCACTTCCGTATATATCTCCGTATCTAGATCCTCATAGAGATACGTAGTAACCACATATATTGGCTGCATTTCCAGTCCCTCGGAAATTACTATGCTAATCAAATAGCGGATACGTATACGTGGGAGTACATTTCCTCGTAACCAATTCCAAGGCGTTGTGAGAAGCATTACTTCGTGAAACCTTGTACATTATGACTCTATATTCTCACTACACTTTACGACAAAGGTTCGTTTATGTCTTATAGGCTTTACACTTGGGTAGGTTAGCACTACCCACACTAAATACCTGTCTCTTTGTCGGAGAATTTAGTTCTACCTGGAATGTTTTTTCTTATAGGCCAATCAGCTCTATGTTGATTTCATCCAACTGAGCGAGGTTCGACATCATCGTACTTTATGATTCATGACATGTCATCAAAGTGGGTGGTTGATCAGGCCACACCTTCATAATTTCATCGAGATTCTTGATTTTCTGAATCATATCTTCGGGGCGTCCCCCTCGTCATGATTCATGGACATAATAAAACCAAGCATGATCTCATGAAACGAGTTCATTGATGGTTAACATGTAATTTGTGCCATACTCTACCTCTTACTTGGGTGAGTATTTAGTCGAACCATGTGGCTTCCACCCATTCCTTCGCAGGGAGCCACGGCCTCAACCACACCTCCACCAAGTGCGGTTGCATCACCCGGTTCATTGGTGATGTGCCCCTTGGAGGGGACTTCTAACCTTACAGGCACATTTGCAGCTGTAATGTGAGATCTTGTCACTTGAACGATATCAGTAAATGCATCAAGCATCGAATCTGCTACATCCTGAAGATCGAGTGTTCTTTATGCTTCACGGTAACATTGTGAAGTTCGGGGATCATAATGAGACAAAGTGGAGACACACCACGACAATTCCTGTCTTTTCCCGAGAAATTACATTTTCTCTCCTCCCCCTAACGACGGGAAGGTTGTCTCATTAAAGTGACAATCCGCAAATCGTGCGGTAAAAAGATCACTGTGAAGGTTCTAAATAGCGGATAAACGTCTGGAGATTCTTATCCAACGTGAATACTTAATCGTTTCTAAAGACTGATGCGTTGTGGGCCGCAGAAGGCACATATAATGCGTAACCAAATATGCGCAATTGTCGCTCAAGTCCGTCTGGGTCCAAATTATAAAAATCAGGCTATCCAGTTACCAACTGGTACGCATAAACTAATTGGTTAGCAAAAGGTCTAAGAATGAACGATTTAAGTAAAGTTGCGTGCAATATTGCATAATCCCAACCAAATATATACAAATTGGTGCGCATAACTGATTACATAATCACCATACATATTCTTTCGACGGTGGTTTATGTGAGACTTTTGCATATGCACATGGGACGAGATACTATTCATTAATCTCTATCATGCAATAAACATCAAGTACTTTTTGATGTGAACTCTCCAACATCATCGAGTCCTTTAGATGTGATAAGGGAGGTGAGTCCTTATAAATTATTTTAGAAGTTCTACAGCAGTTTGAGTGGACAGGAGAGCGACATGTGACCAATATGTCGGAGAATCCATCAAAACCATCAATACATAAATGGTCCGCATATTAGGTGGATGGATCCACAAATATCTCCTTATATTCAACGTAAGAATGGAATGTTTGCTTATGTTTCTTTAGCATAGGAAGGTCTCGCTCCTACTTTGGCTAAAGAGCAGGCTTCGAAACACTAAGTGACGGGCATTTGATATGCATCCGGTTCTTTGGATAACACGATTAACATCAACATTGTTCTTTATGTCGAGTTGTTGCCCATTTTCACTCAAAAAGTAATGATGTTCGTACAAGTTCTTTAGTATACATATCATCATACTTCGACCAGGATGACCTAGTCTATCGTGCCAAAGCCTATATGAGTCTATGTCCCAAAGTACATTGTTGGTGACAACATAGGATTTTAAAAACCTAATAGTAGTGAAGTACAGTCCACTAGATTGACTCATGAGTTAATCTAAAATGCGTTTACGTCCACATTCATTAGAATTAATAAAAGAAACTCTATTCCATTCTCACAGTGGGTTTCAATCTGGAAACCATTGCTACGTATATTGTTGAAGCTAAGTAAGGTTCGAATGGCTCTAGATGCATACAGGGCATCGGTAACATAGAAGACTGCCGTTTATGCATCAAGAATTGGGCATTACCTCGCCCTTTGATGAGTTGGGAGGACCCAATCATCGTAGTTACTGTAACACCCCCAAGACATTCAGGGCATATTACAGCGCCGTGGATCCCACACTGTGGAATCCACCAGGCTAATGTACCAACCAAGACATTCGACAAAGACAAACAACCATCAATAAGACGACAATTCATAATAAGAATACAAACCGACAATTAACTCCTGACATTAAATCCATTTCCCAAAGCGGGAACACGACATTAACAATTCAAACGGGAAGTACTCGAGTACTTAAACCAATTTTATAATACAAAATTCCCAAAACAATACATCAACCATAATTGACAGAACAAAACACCAAGAATCGATTACTGGACAATATCATGCTTGCCCATCATCCTCATACGGCTCTAGTGCTCGCTTGTCCCCACGATCAATACCTGAAATACAAAAAGTATTTCCCCCATTTAAGGGGTTAGCGACAACTGCTAGTGCAAGTACAATCCATTTGAACTACATTCTAATCAGATGAATAATGCGCCAAAAATCAATTTTGAAAACGTTTTATATTCCGGAATATTTACAATGTACAATCACAAAGAACATTATCTCCAACAAATCGCAATTCAAATTTAACCGTTGGTACGAGACTCACGGCCACCGTACCGCATGAGCCGTCGGACATCCCTGGGTGGCTAACCACAGTTCACAATACGCACACTCACGGCAATACGTATCCCTAAAGGCCCCGTCGGACCGTCCCTAGGTGAAACTACACATATCCATCCACGACAACCACGATACAACCATAATTCAAATACTAGAACATGTAAACAAATGTAAAGTACTTGCCTTTGAGACATCTTCGAAGAATCGGAAGTGAAAAATGACTACGGATGATCCGAATGGAAAACGACAGTTCCTAAACGAAGAATTAGCATAACTCAGTCCCAACGGACATCAATAATCGAAAGGAATACTCCCAAAACCCCGATTACAAATCACGACAATAGACGTTCAATCGATACGGGCGAGGGTTTACGCAAAATCTCCCCGTATTGATAATTCACGGATTAAAATCAAGGAAATTGAATTTAGAATTACTCAACAATCACAATCGGTAAAGAATATCGATATATAGATGAACAATTCGAAACTAAACCCTAGAATCCCAAAAAACACCCAAATTCGTCAAAATTAGGGTTCCTGAGGAATTACCTTTGAAGATCCAAGTACTATGATCCGTAGAACACGCGTTAGATTGATTATCAAGGCTACAACCGAACGAAAATGATGAAAATCGACCCTCAAGTGATGAATGATGAGAAGTTCTCCTCTCAACCCTCTCTCTCTCAAGCGCAGTGAAGAAAATGAGGAAATGACCGATCTCGCCAAAAGAACGAAATTATACGATGACCGCATGGTGTGCCGCGCGCAGAAGTGTGCCGCGGCACAAGCCCAAAATCGCTCCTGTGGTTCGCGGTGCCGCATGGCCGGCAGAGCCGCGGCACCAGTCTGATCGGTTTTGGTCGAAGATGCCACACGAGTGTGCTGCGCCGGACGGGTGTGCCGCGGCACCGACTCGGCAAGAAGGTGCCGCGGCCTCGACGGGTGTGCCGCGGCACACAAGATCCGCTCGGCCAAAAATCGAAAATGTGTCTGCAAGGCGCACACTCCGTGCCGCGGCCCACACCCCCTTAGGGTCCAAAAAAGATGAAAAATGATCCGGGAAGAGAATGAAAGCAATATGAATCAATATCGGGGAAATAATAACACGAGACGGACCCACGGCAACCCCGAAATGGTGGTTCCGCACAACAATAACGAGAATCAGATCGATAGATGGCAGGAAAAATACACTGAAAGATACACGAGGGTTACTACAATCGAAAAATACACCGGAAATGAAAATACAAGGGAAAGAAAAATGCGGATATTACATTCTCCCCCTCTAAAATAAAGTTTCGTCCCGAAACTTAAGAATCAAAAAGCTCGGGGTGTCTCGAACGCATATCCTCCTCTAACTCCCACGTCGCTTCTTCTACTCCGTGTCTCGACCATTGCACCTTAACCAAAGGAATGGTTTTGTGCCTTAACTGTTTGTCTCGACGCTCCAAAATCTTGACGGGCCTCTCTTCAAACGTAACATCCTTCTCGATCTCCACGCCCCCAAAGTCAATAATGTGGGACGGGTCCGGAACGTACTTCCTCAACTGGGAAACGTGAAATACGCTATGCACATGATTTAGCGACGGAGGTAAAGCCAAATGGTATGCCAACTCACCGACTCTCTCCAATACCTCGAAAGGTCCAATATATCTCGGGCTGGGTTTCCCCTTCTTCCCAAAACGGAAAACTCCTTTCGTCGGAGACACTCTCAACAGAACATGATCTCCCACCTCAAACTCCAAAGGTCTACGCCTAACATCCGCATAAGACTTTTTCCGACTCTGAGCAGCCAACATTCTCTTCCTAATCAATTCAACTTTCTCCCTCGTCTCCAACACAAGGTCCGGCTCGGTGCCAACCAAATCGGACGGCTCATCCCAACATATCGGTGATCGGCAACGTCGTCCATAAAGTGCCTCATACGGTGCCATCTTAATCGACGCGTGCCAGCTATTATTATAAGTAAACTCAATCAAGGCCAGATGATCCTCCCAGTCACTACTCCAATCTAACGCACACGCGCGCAACAAATCCTCGAACGTCTGAATGGTACGTTCGGACTGTCTGTCAGTCTGAGGGTGGAAAGATGTACTCAAACGCAACCGTGACCCCAATGCCTTATGTACCGCCTGCCAAAAGTGCGATACAAAACGGCCATCTCTATCTGAAATAATGGTCCTCGGCTTACCATGAAGTCTCACTATCTGTGCGATAAAAACACGAGCCAACTTTTTTGGACCCCAAGTATCATTGATGCCCAGAATATGCGCCGACTTAGTCAGTCGGTCTACAATCACCCACACCATATTCATACCAGTCTTCGTCCTCGGCAAACCCGTGACAAAATCCATAGAGATATCCTCCCACTTCCACTCCGGGACGGGAAGTGGTTTCAACAACCCGGCTGGCCGCTGATGCTCAATCTTGACTTGCTGACAAGTCAAACACTTAGCCACAAACTGAACTACCTCCTTCTTCATATCGTTCCACCAGAAATTCTTTCTTAAATCCTTATACATTTTACTCGAGCCTGGATGGACTGAGTAAGGTGACGCATGAGCCTCTCGCATAATACTCTATCTCAATTCCGAGTCGTTCGGAACACACAATCGTCCTCGGAATCTCAACACTCCGTCCTCATGAATAACGAATCCCGGGGCTTTCCCCTTCCCTACACTCTCTCGAAGCTGAATAAACATCGGGTCCTCCAACTGTCCCGATTTAATGTCATCGACCAGAGATGAAGAAATCTCAAGAGTTCGCAACTGCCCGGAACTCTCTGGCAGCACAATCTCAATGCTCAACCTCATAAACTCTCGCTGAAGTCCCGACTGGGCCGTAAGTAACTCAAGCGCCCGAAACGATACCGATTTCCGGCTCAAGGCATCTGGTACTACATTAGCCTTGCCCGGATGATAAAGGATCTCGAGATCGTAATCCTTAATCAATTCCAACCATCTCCTCTGTCTCATATTAAGCTCATTCTGCGTGAAAATGTACTTCAAGCTCTTGTGATCGGTGAAAATCTGACACGACGAGCTATACAAGTAATGACGCCAAAGTTTCAACGCAAACACAACTGCGGCCAACTCAAGATCGTGCGTAGGGTAATTCAACTCGTACGGTTTTAGCTTACGGGAAGCATAGGCAATCGTCCTCCCGTGCTGCATAAGTACGCATCCGAGCTCTTGGCCCGAAGCATCACTGAAAATTGAGAAACCATCATTACCACTCGGTAGAGCCAAAACGGGAGCGGTCGTCAACCGCTTCTTTAACTCCTCAAAGCTATTCTGCCTCTCATCGGTCCACACAAACTTCTCTGACTTCTGTAACAACTGAGTCAGCGGTCGAGCGAGCTTAGAGAACCCCTCGACGAATCTACGGTAATACCCGGATAACCCCAGAAAACTACGGACCTCCTTTACGTTCTTGGGCGGCGCCCAATCCAACACTGCCTCTACCTTATGTGGGTCCACACGAACACCCTCGGCCGAGATCACATGACCGAGAAACATAACCTCCCGTAACCAAAACTCACATTTTGAGAACTTAGCAAAAAGATGCTGAGTTCTCAAAATATCTAACACAATATGCAAATGACGGGCGTGCTCCTCCTCGCTCCTCGAGTAAATCAAGATGTCATCGATAAAAACGACTACACACTTATCGAGGTATTCGATAAAGACTTTGTTCATAAGCTGCATGAACATGGCTGGGGCGTTAGTTAGCCCAAAAGGCATAACCACAAACTCGTAGTGACCGTATCTCGTCCGAAAGGCCGTCTTCGAAATGTCGGTATCCTTCACTCGGAGCTGATAATACCCCGATCTCAAATCAATCTTCGAAAACACAGTTGCCCCTTGCAACTGATCAAACAAATCATCAATCCTCGGGAGCGGATACTTGTTTTTGATGGTCACTTTGTTCAACTCTCGGTAGTCAATACACAAACGAAGTGACCCATCATTCTTCTTCACAAACAGGACCGGTGCGCCCCAAGGTGAAGCACTCGGTCGCATATACCCCATGTCTAGCAACTCTCCCAACTGTTTCTTCAGCTCCAGCATCTCGGCGGGCGCCATACGGTATGGCGTCTTAGAGATCGGTGCTGCACCCGGCTCTAATTCGATGGTAAACTCAACTTCTCGGTCCGGCGGCAAACCCGGCAACTCGTCTGGAAAGACATCAGGATACTCACACACTACCGGAATAGACGAGAGCTCGACTCCCCCTTCTTCCGATCTCAAGGCGTAACACCAATAACCCGCGCAACCTCCCCGAAGAAGTCTCACCGCCCTCAAGGCGCTGATCAGTAATCTCTGGCTACTCCGCTTACACCCCACAAAAGAATGCCTTGCACTGCCGAGGCTAACATCGAAACGGTTCTCGTTCTATAATTCATGATCGCCCATGACGGTCCACCCAATCCTCACCTTAATCAAATCCTCATCCTTAATATCCGCCGCAATCGATTAGAAGGCCAATCCTCCCCGCGATACTCACGTAAAAATCTCTAATCTCACGATCCCCACGATGCTATCCCCACTAGCGGCTTTAACAACAAATGGTTCACACGCAACCAAGCAATCAATATGCATTTACGCACACAATCCATAGATATAAAAGAATGCGTAGCACGGAATCGAACAATACTAAACAGGATGATCAAGGATGTGGACGCACTGTAGCCACCGTCGCGTCGGGATCTCTGCTCGTCTCATCTCGTACACTCGGGGCGGAATGCACCCGCACTCAAGCTCCCCCTCTAGAAGGCTGTCCACGTCCTCGACCTCCACCAAAACTCTGCTGCGGCTGAGGAACTGTCGGTGCCTGATTCACACTCGGCTCTCCCGCGGCTGGAGTTGATATCTGAGTAATTGGAGCCCGAGCTGCATCCATACAAAACTTAGCACGATGACCCATCCGACCACAAGCAAGACACTGAATCAGAGGCCTATCACACTCACTCATCATGTGGCCCGGGCGACTACAGTTGAAGCACGTAGGACCACGAACGGAACCAGTAGGAGCAGACCTAGAACCGTTCCCTCGCCCAATCGACGGCGATCGACTCGAAGACTCGCGAACAGTGACCGAGCCTTCGGATACCCTCCGACTTGCCTCCCGAAACCGACCGAGGTCTTCTGCTTCTTTCCTTCGGTTGCCGTCTCTGTCGCAGAAAACGACATCTCATAAGCCATCGCTTTATTCTGATAATCTTTCAAAGTCGTGCACCCCAGACCAGACATGTAGTGGCGCACCCTCGGTTTCATTCCGCATATCAAAGTGGCGGATCTTATCAAGCTCATCTCGGACTTGGTTTCTCACATAATGCAGCTGTTGATTGTAGTCTTTGATAGCTTGAGAAATAGGAACATCCTGGGGTTTAGCCTCAAAGAAGGCTCGGATCCTCCCCTCTTTCACTGGCCAAGGACAGAATTCATCTTCCATCAGATCTCGAAACTCGGCCCACGTAGCGGCCCGGTCACGCGGTTTCACCGCTTCCCACCACGTTGCTGCTTCCTTGGCGAGGAAGTACTGAGCAATGGGTACCTTCCTCTCCTCAGAACAATTAGCAGCCTCAAATACTTTATCTATCTCGAATAGCCAATTCTCCCAACCAGAGGGGTCGGAAGCACCATCAAACTGCGGAGGACGCATACGAATCACGTCCTGAAGTATCTTATCACTGCCGGATCCAGTAGGCGGAACCGGGTTGGCATTCGCTTGGCCGACTAGAACGGCCTGAGTCAGTAGCGTCATCTGGTTCGCCACTTGTTGCAAAATGTTGGCCACTCCAACATTCTCATGTGCATTACCGGAGCTAGCAGATCGGGTCTCCGCTGCCTCCGAACTAGGGGAACACTGTTCGACAAAGAAGGCATCGCGACCGGTTCGAGTGATCGGACATGGACGCCCACTGGCCGCGTCCCCTGTCAAGGCCCGCGTCCTCTACCAGCAGGAATTCTGAAGAAGTAACGGGTAAGTACAATTCAAACGCAAAACGCAATAAGATACTAAGACAGGAATAGAACAGAACGGTGAAATGAGTCAAGTTAAGAAAAACTTACGAGCACCGGCGTACTGAGATGATGGCATATCAGTGATACTGTCCCAAAAACGACACTTAACTAGACCCAAATAACCGACAGCCTAGGTATCCATAAACCTAGGCTCTGATACCATATTCTGTAACACCCCCAAGACATTCAGGGCATATTACAGCGTCGTGGATCCCACACTGTGGAATCCACCAGGCTAATGTACCAACCAAGACATTCGACAAAGACAAACAACCATCAATAAGACGACAATTCATAATAAGAATACAAACCGACAATTAACTCCTGACATTAAATCCATTTCCCAAAGCGGGAACACGACATTAACAATTCAAACGGGAAGTACTCGAGTACTTAAACCAATTTTATAATACAAAATTCCCAAAACAATACATCAACCATAATTGACAGAACAAAACACCAAGAATCGATTACTGGAAAATATCATGCTTGTCCATCATCCTCATACGGCTCTAGTGCTCGCTTGTCCCCACGATCAATACCTGAAATACAAAAAGTATTTCCCCCATTTAAGGGGTTAGCGACAACTGCTAGTGCAAGTACAATCCATTTGAACTACATTCTAATCAGATGAATAATGTGCCAAAAATCAATTTTGAAAACGTTTTATATTCCGGAATATTTACAATGTACAATCACAAAGAACATTATCTCCAACAAATCGCAATTCAAATTTAACCGTTGGTACGAGACTCACGGCCACCGTACCCCGCAGAGCCCCGTCGGACATCCCTGGGTGGCTAACCACAGTTCACAATACGCACACTCACGGCAATACGTATCCCTAAAGGCCCCGTCGGACCGTCCCTAGGTGAAACTACACATATCCATCCACGACAACCACGATACAACCATAATTCAAATACTAGAACATGTAAACAAATGTAAAGTACTTGCCTTTGAGACATCTTCGAAGAATCGGAAGTGAAAAATGACTACGGATGATCCGAATGGAAAACGACGGTTCCTAAACGAAGAATTAGCATAACTCAGTCCCAACGGACATCAATAATCGAAAGGAATACTCCCAAAACCCCGATTACAAATCACGACAATAGACGTTCAATCGATACGGGCGAGGGTTTACGCAAAATCTCCCCGTATTGATAATTCACGGATTAAAATCAAGGAAATTGAATTTAGAATTACTCAACAATCACAATCGGTAAAGAATATCGATATATAGATGAACAATTCGAAACTAAACCCTAGAATCCCGAAAAACACCCAAATTCGTCAAAATTAGGGTTCCTGAGGAATTACCTTTGAAGATCCAAGTACTATGATCCGTAGAACACGCGTTAGATTGATTATCCGGGCTTCACAACCGAACGAAAATGATGAAAATCGACCCTCAAGTGATGAATGATGAGAAGTTCTCCTCTCAACCCTCTCTCTCTCTCGTGCGCAGGTGAAGAAAATGAGGGAAATGACCGATCTCGCCCAAAAAGAACGAAATTATACAGTTGACCGCATGGTGTGCCGCGCGCAAGTGTGCCGCGCACAAGCCCAAAATCGCTCCTGTGGTTCGAAGGTGTGCCGGCGGCCAGCGTGCCGCGGCACCAGATAGCCGGGTTTTGGTCGAAGATGCCACACGAGTGTGCCGCGGCCCGGACGGGTGTGCCGCGGCACTGACTCGGCAGTGTGCCGCGGCCCCGGACGGGTGTGCCGTGGCACACAGTACAGTCCACTCGGCCAAAAACTGAAAAAATGTGTGTGCCGCGGCGCACACTCCTTGTGCCGCGGCCCACACCCCCTTAGGGTCCAAAAAAGATGAAAAATGATCCGGGAAGAGAATGAAAGCAATATGAATCAATATCGGGGAAATAATAACACGAGACGGACCCACGGCAACCCCGAAATGGCGGTTCCGCACAACAATAACGAGAATCAGATCGATAGATGGCAGGAAAAATACACTGAAAGATACACGAGGGTTACTACAATCGAAAAATACACCGGAAATGAAAATACAAGGGAAAGAAAATTGCGGATATTACAGTTACCGAGGTTTGGCAGGCGACTTATTCAATGAATAGAAGCCTAAATCTTAGAACATTCAAGTTCTACTCGATTCATTCCTTAGAAGAGAGAGAAATTTCGAACCATAAGCATTCAAGCATTATTCAGTACTTCGAAATAAAGCTAAGAATCTAACGTAAGCAATATTAATATCTTGTTCGTGAAATAACATTGCATCACGCCATTATTGAAAGGAAAACACCAACACAGTCGTCTTAAGGCAACTATACCAAATGTAAACGAGAAAGTAAACATAATACTAAGATTCAGTCTATAGACTGTGGCTCGTATGACTCAATTCGACGATTGGTGACTGTGAAAATTGACATAGGGGGACTTGTCTAGATCATATTCTTCCATATAGTGAGTTCTACTTTCTTTGGACTCTCTATATTTCTTGTAGTGAGATGCGACTTGCTTGCTTGCATGGCAGTTCTTGTACCATGTCCAGCATCTCCACAATGATAGCACAGTTCATTGCTAACTCGAGCCTTAGAGGCGATAAGATGGGTAGGTGCTATTTGGCTCCCTTAGCTAATAGAGCCGGGAGCACCAAGTCTTCGCATTACATTGGAAGAACCCCCACGTCCTTGACCACGAAGCCTATCATGTCCAATCCCCTAGTCATTGGGGTAGTTTCCATCATTCACTTTGCCATAATTGGCCTTGAGAATTTTCTTTGTCCCAATCGGCCTGACATTACTACTCACTAACACTTCGTTATGCCTCTCAGCTACTTGTAGTAGGTTGATTAGCTTACTGAAGGTAGTGATGCTTTTATTATCATACTCCAGCCTATACTGGTTCGTTAGTATATGAGCGGAAGTAGGGAAGGTAGAAAAAGCTTTATGGATCATGTCATCTTCTGTGATGTCCTTCCCACAGAAATTTAGGCGTGCCTTGAGGCGGAGGATATCTTTGTTGAAATCGTTGATCCGTTTATATTCAAGCAAGCGTATTTCATTCCACTGCACGGTCAACTCTGGGAGCAAAGTGTCGTGAATGTTCCCAAATTAGCCCTTGCGGGCATCCCACAGTTCTTTGAGGGATTTTCAACTGTAGATATTTCCATCTCAAGCTCGGTTCGATGTGTCACCTAAGGAATATAAGTGCACTCGCTTCTATCATATCAGAGGGTACTTGGTCTGTGGTGTTGAGGAGCGTACCACTGTATTCTTTAGTGATAAATGTGGTCTCGACGTAGGAGGCCCATCTATGGTACTCAAGCTCTTTTGAGTCCAAGATAAATTCGGGACGAGTTGGATAAGCTATCTTAATACAAGAAAAAGGAAAATGATTTTTCACAGATTACCATGAGTACTTTCCATGATAAAATTTTCAATAATCGGAGCATTATTATTTTTCCCGAACCAAGATATGGTCAAAATTACTTTCGATGCTTTTGAGGGTTACCGATGAAATTACTTTATCACGGTTCGAGTTGATATAAATAGTAGAAATAAGTTCTCTAGGTTCTACTAATGATGAACCTAATACACATGCCATAACTAACGATGCATGCAAAATATATATATAATTATAGATATAATCACATAGCCCTATGAATATATCCATACACGTATATATGCAGTCAAAGAGGTGTCTTATGCCGCAATAATTATTAAGTCAATGTGAATTTATTTTAATTCAAGTTGCTATAAGCAATTTTGCTTTAATTTAATTAAAGTTATTAATGCATCATGCTTTTGGTTTAATTAAGTATAAATATTACAAATTTATGAAATATAAATATGCATTTAAAGTAATTAAAGCATGTACAATCGTGCACGTTGCAAATAGTAGGGTTATTCGAATTGTGTACCTTACAGGAAAGACACGATTATTTCCTAGGGCATACCGTCGATTTGTTTGGATGAAAATATATTCTTCGTTTCATTCGCCGCGTGGAAAGTACCTCCTGGATCGACCCCGAGTCATCCCTCAAAGTTAAAGCCACGAGCCTTCCAAAATCCCTGCGACTCGCAATTCTTCCAGCAATAGATACACCATCCCTCTCAATAGTCAACTCTTCACCATTTGCTAGATCTCTGTAAATCTCTTGAAGCTGATTTGCAGTATGAGTACGCTCCCACTTGTACGCATAGGGATCTAAACCTCTGATTCTTAGATCTTGCACCTTTTTTTTTTCGAATGGCGCGAATAGCTTCTCTGTCGGATGTGGAGTTTTGAGGGTTTGGGAAAAGTGACGAGGTGGATAAGATGCTTCAGTCTAATTGGTGGAGATCGATTGGTGCGACGGAGGTTGGGATTTCGGTCGCGGGTTCCTGTGCAGCGGACGGTTGCGGGGATAAGTGAAGAAGATGACCGGGAAGAAGACTGGCCGGGGGTCTGCGGTGGTTGGTTCCTGTGCAGCAGGCGGCGGCGACGGGTGGGGGTTGTGCGGCGTCGAACGTCGGGGGAAGAGGAAGGTGACCGGTCGGTTTGCAGGGTGGGGTGGCGGCGGACTGCTCCCGCTAGGTTTTTTTCGATTTTTCCTTTTTTTTTTTTCTTTTTTTTTTTTTAGAAAATCGGGAGAAAAAATTTCATGCTCAGCCGGGAACTACGTGCTGATAACGTGTTGAAGGGAAAATAACTTGAGACAAGAAAGTAGGGCAAAAGTGTTGTATTATTCCATCAATGAGATTCCTTAAATAGGGTGAAGTACATACAAACAGGCCTCAGCCAAATCCTATCTAGGAAAGCCCATAAACTAACAGACTTAGGTACATAATGGGTATTATTCCTTTAACATAATTATTTTTAAATTTTAAATTGTAAAATATCAAAAAATAATTATAGATTTTTAAATGATTTTATATATTTTTTTGTTAGTGTAGAAGTAATATATTTGTCTGAAAGTTCATAGTAGGTGACTTCGAGCACGACTTTCTACAACACATAAATTTACGTGCAATATTGGTAAATTATTTACCCATTCTGTCCCAGTAGTGGTAAACTATTTACTCCACCTGTCCAGTAGTGGTAAATTATTTACCCCTAAAGCCGAAAGAAAATAACATAAGTATCATTATTCTTAAAAAAGGGTAGAAACTACATGTGAATTTGGAAATAGGGTAGTTTCAGCCTTGTTTTTTCAAAAAAGGTATTTATAATTTTTGCCCTTTATAAAATATAAGAAGATGTAATGCATTTTTAATTAAAAAGGTTATGCATTTTAACCTACAAAACTACAACAAAATGCATCATAATTTCTAAAATTCAAAATTCAACCCAATGATAACATCAAATTTACAAATTTCACCCAAAATCAAAATTTATGGTTTTCAACTGAGGGTGAACTAGCAGCCATCACCCACCACATAGCTGTTGATCTATGTCCTAACGAACGCAGAAGTTATTTCGAACCATCATATAGCGGCGTATGAAGGTCGGAATCGTGCCACATATGGACATATGCTTATGCAGTCCGTTCTCGTCGATGATTTCCCTAATGTCGTCATATTGTTGCCCCTCAACATTCTTCTCTTTGTCAAATACATATATTATTGTCGATCTAAGTCCAGAAAAAGGTCTTAAAGTTGAGATCTGCCACTAATAGCATATATAGCTTTTTGATACTCCATTTTAGATTTCGTGAATGGCGAAATAGTGTTGGGATATCTTAGGTCAGAAGCACACGTTTATTGTATGTAAACTCAAAGCAGCGGATATAAAAAAATGAGCGAATAATGAAGGCTTGGGGTATTCTGCACAATACGTTAAAGGTTGGACCTATATTTGCAATTTTTCAAAAGTTAGAGGCCAAATCGGTCACTGTGCCAACTGTTGGAGGGTTAACGAATTTTTATCTACTGTTATTCTTTTTTTTTTTTTGAATTTTAAAGTATAGAAGTGTTATGTTGATCATGAGAGTTGATAGGTGCGCTTGGAGGCACCAGATCAGAGTTGTGGATTCTTTTGTAGGGAGCGGTGCTGTAGTTGAGAGCCTCAGGGTTGAGTTGTCTCGGTTAGTTTTGACCTAGAGCATTGCATTTTTTTTTTACTTTTATTGTATATTGTATCCTATTGTCTTTGCGTGTGGTGTATTTTTGACAGGGAGATGTCCGCAGAGTCAACTTCTCTTTTGTTAGAGCAGCTTTCATTGGGAATGAAGTGGCCAAATCCCGCTTAGGTAAGTCCCATGTGGATTAAGCCATGGACTCAGGTATGGTCTCAAGTTTTTTCGAATCATATGTTTTCCTTTGTATTTATCACACAAAATTCTGTTGTGCACTAAGCTGGGGGTCTTCACGGAAACAGCCTCCCTACCGTAATAAGTAGGGGCATGGTCTGCGTACATCTTAGCCTTCCCAGACCCTGCTCTGAGCGGGATATACTGGGTATGTTTGGTTTGGTTTGGTTTCTAAGTGTTATATTGACCGGTTCGAATAAACTTTTTTTTTTGAAAGGCTAATTTCATTAAACACAAACGAAAGAAGGAATCTCCAAGGCGGAGAAACAATGGTAATAATGCAACATCATTGTAGGATTCTGAATCCTAAAACAAACAAGGATTGGTACTATTTACATAATTCAGAATACCCAAGATTCTGAATACGAGAATTCTAAATCCTAGCGAATCCTAGGACAAACAGTCCCTTACATTTTTGCTCCCGTAATATGCAATTTTAGTCCCAACATTTTTAAAAAAGAAAAAGATTAGAAAACATCCCATAAGATCAATAATTGCATTTTTAGTCTCAAAAACGGCAAAAAAAGAATAAACATTTTGGGAACAGAAGTGCAAGGAAAAAAATACCAATGTGAGATCAAATGTGAATTATGAGACCAAAAGTGTCGAAGGCTCAATCTCTTGGGACCAAAATTTCGATTTCCTCCGGGGAAGATAAACTTTTTTTTAGGTAAAATTGGGTCAAAAACCTCAAAGTTAGTTTTTTTTTTTTACTTCTCTCTTTCATCTCTATTATTCTCAGATGACTGGGATAATAAACTTTTTTTTTTGAAAGGCTAATTTCATTAAACACAAACGAAAGAAGGAATCTCCAAGGCGGAGAAACTCACTCGCAAATTACATCACATCAATACGAAAAGAGTTCCATCCTTTCCAATCTACCTTCCCCCCATTATACCTATTCTTGAACCAAAGATAACCCAATGCTTTGACATCCGAAATGATCTTTGTGACGTTGACTTCAATGTTCTCGAATCTTTTCCGGTTCCTCGCTTTCCAAACACACCAACACGTCAACACTATCACCCCATACACCATTTGTTTTCGATCTTTGGAGCCACCCATCCTAGACGCCATATCAATAATGTCATGGAAAGAGAATAAGAACCCTTTCGGAATGTTACACCATCGACATATAGCATCCCAAACCCCATTCGTGATGATACAAGCTGTGAAAATATGATCCGTACTTTCTTCCACATCACCACACAACGAGCAAACATTATCTCCAAATACAATATTCCTCCTCGCTAACGCTACCATTGTCGGAAGTCTATCCAAGTTCGCCCTCCACATGAAAAGATTACATTTGTTGGGAAGCCACTTACACCACTTATAGATATTAACACTCGTTCTCTGTGTCTCTTGAAGCAACCATCTTCGAGTGGCCTTCACCGTAAATTCTTTGTTCACCTCATCGTTCCAAACCCATTCATCCGTTTTTCTATTGAGCCGAACATCAGCAAGTAATCTATGACAGCCCAAATTTGACTATATGACTTCGTATCTTTCAAACATCCCTCTCATTTAAATAAGTTTGTTATTGGCGGTCTAACTAACAAGCTAGCTTACAGGTGGTGAGCCACTTTTTTGAGATACTATATTATATAGTATTTTAATAAGTTAGTTTATGCACCTGTTTATGGTATGTTTGGCAAAAAATAGCAGATACCCGATAACATATGAATATATAGTGAATTAATTTATCGTGAATAGCTTATAGCTCATAAGTTAACTGATTGAATTTAAAGTGCTCGGTAAAATTAGCGGTCGAACTAACTCATAAATGTTAAATGATATAAATTTTTGTTTTATAAATGCTTATATTTCATTTATATTGGTACTTATATTTAATCAATATTCATATGAATTTGCCAACATAAAAAATGAATATTAGTATGAAATGTTAAAATAAAATAAAGTAAGAATGTTCTTGTGAATTATGGCCAATACCGGGTATATAAGCAGTGATTTCAAATCCAGAGGTTAATCGTACTCTGGCAACTTTACGTTGGCCAGAGTTTGGTTTTTTGGGGGTGATAGTGGAAAAGTTGACAGATAAGTCACCCAGATCGCCACTCTACGTAACCGCATACATGAGATTTTCACCTCATACGGCTCCTCGTTCAATTCTTTCGAAGTCATTGGGTCCCTTTCCGTGCTCGAGAATCCCTCCCTCTTCCACTGTCCCAAGAAAGAACTGTAACCATTTACCACGTTTTTATGTTCCAATTGAACACTTTCCATTTTTTATTATTCTCAAAAAAGAAAAGTGCAAACTGCAAAAGCTACTCTCAGGACACAATAGTCAATTTATAGCTCCCCATCTAATGGGCCGGGCCTTATGCCCGGTCCTCGAATCGATATATCGAAAATAAGCACCACGAGGGCGTAATTGTAATTTGGTCATCTAGGGTTTTGAGCAAAGTGTGATAAAGCCATCGGGTGTTCATTTCTTTCTGCCTCTGCTAGCATTCCAGTCGGAGATTAATCGGCGCCTTAGAATCCTCAGCCGGCAGTCATGGGTAAATCATCAGTTGGCTCACTTTCTCAGTTGTCTTTAATTTCTCTTGGCTTCTTAAATCTGTAGATCTTATTACTTTAGAGAGAGTGACGGTAATGATGTTTTATTGTCAGGTATTTCTCGGGGTTCCTTACACAAGAGGCGTGCAACTGGAGGGAAGAAGAAGGCTTGGAGGAAGAAGAGAAAGTAAATCTTTATCATTCTCGTTATCGTTCCCTTCACGATTTGATTTCTATGTTTTTCTGAAATTTTTAGTTTGTATTTTGCCATTAATCTGCGTGTTTTAATTTGTCCGACTTTTTTGTATCCTTTTGCGGGTTTCCATGTTTGTAAGTGTAAGCACGTTTGTTCTTGTGTAAATACATAGTATCTTTTCATCACTAAGGCTTAGCCTAAATGGTTATGCAGTCTCTGATCTTGGGTGCAGATTGGGTGCGTGAGTTGTAAGACTGGTTTTCGTATCTTTGGTTCATCTGTTTCATCAGATCCTACTTTTAGTGAATCGTCTCTTTTATTTTTTTTTTTCCTGGAAAAAATTGACTGAGCCACTGATGCTCAGTCGATAAATTCTGTTTAGTGTTTTTCCGAAACAGAATTAGCAAATCCAAAAATTTGATATTTAATTAAATTTTTTTACTGTTATTAACAATTCAACTATAATCATATTAATATTTAAACTCCGTATTTTGATTGCTCGTTCTGTACATCCATTTTTCCAATAACTGCTATTTGATTGGTTGATTCTACCCAAATTTATTAGGTATGAGCTCGGTAGACAATCGGCAAACACGAAGTTGTCGGGTAACAAGACTGTGCGCAGGGTGAGAGTTCGTGGAGGGAATGTTAAGTGGCGTGCCCTGCGGTTGGACACCGGAAACTACTCTTGGGGTAGTGAGGCTGTGACCCGAAAGACTCGTATACTGGATGTGGTGTATAATGCATCTAATAATGAGTTGGTTAGGACCCAGACTTTAGTGAAGGGAGCTATTATCCAAGTTGATGCTGCACCGTTTAAGCAGTGGTACCTTCAGCATTATGGAGTTGAAATTGGTCGCAAGAAGAAAGCTGCTGCCAAGAAGGAAGGAGAGGTAATGATGCACTTTTTTCTCTTTTGTTTTCAGCTAATTGCTGTTTGGTTAAATATCTTCACGGTTGTTTTCCTTTTAACTGCTTTCACGGACTAGGTTATGTGGAACCATATTAATTAACAGCAACAATTTTGCGTGATCATTTACATTGGTTTCTCATGAAGGTCGCGTTGTTAAAGACTTGGCGTATGTATTTATGTACGATTTATTGATGAAAAGAATAGAAGGTTTAGAAAATTAAGCATCAAAGTTGTGTTTGTATGGAGAGGAAAATATTCTTCTCAATCATAACCTGAGGGATAATCAAGAAAAAAGTGCCCTTGATGTTTGACCTAACTACAAAAAAGTCCTGCTAAATTCCAGAATTATAGAAGTAGCCCTGAGATTTGATTTTGTCTTACATTTACTCCCTTTATAAGCATCAAAGTATTTTTCAAAAACCCCTTCACATTTCTAAAAATATTACATTTACCTCCTTAGTTTTAGCACTCAATCAAACCTTTATTGTAATTAGGTCAAACCTCATCGGTACTTTATACAATTATCCATAACCTTGATGGGAACATAGCATTAAGCAAGTTGTAGAAATTAAATAGCGGGTCTATTAGGAAGCTACTTGTAATTCTCAGTGCAGATTTTAGTTGCTTTTAGTTGCTTTATGTTTTTTATTTCACAACTGTCTAAATAGGTTTTTAACTAGATATGAAAATTAGCCCTGTGAAAACTGTTTAAAGTTTTTTTTTTTTTTGGATTTTAGGACACCGAGCCTGCTGCTGCTGCTGAAGAGGTGTCGAAGAGCAACCATGTCAAGAGAAAACTAGAGAAGCGTCAAGAGGAGCGTAAAATTGACGCACATATTGAGGAACAATTTGGTGGTGGTCGTTTGTTAGCGGCAATCTCCTCACGCCCAGGCCAGTGTGGGCGTGCTGATGGGTATGCATTTTCCCTCTGCATTTCCTGTTGTCTTTCTTGACTGGATGTTAATTGATGATCTCTGACTGGGCCATAATGTTCTTCAAGCTTATATATTCATAGTTTGAATTCTAACCATCAGCGTTATTGATTAACAGTGAAGATTTTCTTCTGATAGATTTTGTTTGTATAATTTGTGCAATTTCTTTACTATCAATTATTTTTAAACTAACATTGTTTGTATTATCTCTTAATTTGTTTATGACTGTAGTTATATTTTGGAGGGCAAGGAGTTGGAATTTTACATGAAGAAACTTCAGAAGAAGAAGGGAAAAGGTGCCGGTGGCGCTTAACTAGTCCCCAAAGACAACCACAACTTTTCCATTTCAGTACTGTTATTTTATCGTTTTATCTGTCATTGCAATGAGCTGAACAAATACTTTGCTTTTGCTTTATCGGGCCATATTGCGCATTTTGATCGTCACTGGATCTGACGTCTCATGTACAATTAATTTTGGCCGATTAATTGCTTTAGTCCTTTTTTTCCCTATACATTAGTTATGGTGATTTTGATGATAATTTCATTTTTGCTACCTGCATAATGCCCCACACTCTTTAGGCCGTTGGTTATAGATAATTGTTGAGTAAAGCGAAGTATATTGTTCATGAGAAAGTTGTGACCTGAAGTTGGTTTTTAAAATTCTTGTATATTGATTGGAAAGCCGAAAGCTGCTCTTATCATCTCGCTGGATTCATGAGGGGAGGCTTCACTCCCCGGCAGTTTATATTTTCGGCGAGTCCGTTGAATGGAGGGGTAGCGTATCCTAAATGGCTGAGAATGAATGTTTTGAGAAAGCGGTGGGCGTTTTTGGCTGTTGAATTATTTCTAGCGATTTACTTTGATAACCGATGATCATCGTAGACAACTTAAATGGATATATTTTAATATTTCAATACTAATAATTAAATATAAATTTAATTAATGTAAAAAATTAATTTTATTTATTGATCAACTAGTATATATTATTATAATGTAGGTATGATATCAATTTATATTAAGCTTAAACAATATAATACTTTTCAACTATAATTTTTATATTAACAAATATTTTAGGAGATATTGAGTCTAGGCGGAATTTAGACAGGTAATTGGAGTAGACTGGAATTTTTAAACAATGTTGCCCATCTTTCTTCTAGAGGAGTCGGTGTCATAGAATATACACACATTTTTAGTTGAAGCAACACATTTTCTTAATGTTCCTTCGGGAGGAGTCAGATGTGAACGGATTTCATGTTGAAGCTATTTCGTAGTCAAGTTATGTTTAAATGTATTTCAATACGCATACGGCTTGATCAAATGGTATTTTTTTTCATATAACTAAAATTAAGTACTACTATATTCATTTGACGAGTACTAGTACAATACTCATAATATATATTTTTTTGGATACAAGTGTTCATATTATGTAAAATAGTACTCATATTATACGAGTACAGTAGTATACATTTGGCGAGTAAATGGGTACTCGTATACTCATACACATTACATGAGTAAAATAATGCTCATTGTGTAAGTACAAAAGTACTCATTTGGCCAATACAAAAATTGATAGGAACAAGAGTCGCAACCTTAGATTTTGCAGATTTTTGGGCGTGGGGCATGTTGAGGGTGAAACTGCACCTGTCCTTGTAGCGCGATTTTTTGTGAGATGGGTCATTACCATAATTAAAAACGATTAAAAACGTATCGTGCAAAGGAGATTTGAGATGCGGGTTGGGACAGTATGGGGGCAAAACGAGTGCAATGTCGACATTTTTGTTGCAAGTGTTTTTCTTTGTGAGATGTAGTACCGAACGAGTTGACGCAAGAGTGAGTGGAGAATCAATGAAACTGCATTAACCCTGTGGGGCAAGTTTTGTGCATTATTGGTTGAAATCGACATTTAAACTACCATGTCCGGCAATTTTGAGGGGCGATGAGGTCTCTTTTGCCCAGTCCTAGTCGTAAATATTGTTGGTAGATAACTCTAACAAACCAAAATCAAACCAAACATACTCAGTATATTCCGCTCAGAGCAGGGTCTGGGGAGGGTAAGATGTACGCAAACCATGCCCCTACTTTTTACGGTAGGGAAGTTGTTTCCGTGAAGACCCCCAACTTAGTGCACAACAAAGTATTGAGTGATATATACAAAGAAGCATATGATACGAAAAAACTCAATACCATACCTGAGCCCATGGCTTAATTCACATGAGACTTACCTAAGGGGATTTTGGCAACTGCACTCTCGATGAGCGCTGCTCTAACAGAAGAGAGGTTGACTCTGCGCACAGCTCTCTATCAAAAATACACCACCCGCAAAAGGTAATAGGATAAAATAAACAATAAAAGTAAAAAAAATGCAATGCTCTAGGTCAAAGCTAACCGAGACAACTCAACCCTTACGCTCTCAACTGCAGCACCGCTCCCTACCAATGAATCCACAACTCTGATCTGGTGCCTCCAAGAACACCTATCGACAGTCATGGTCTCGAAAAGGTTTAAAACCTTCAAATCTAATCTCAGCTGCTCCTCCCACGTCCTCCTCGGTCTGCCTCTCCTCCTCTCCTCGGCAACCAATAAACTCTCGACACTTCTCACCGGAGCAGATGCATGCCTCCTGCGGACGTGGCCAAACCATCTCAATCTCTCTTCCCTAACTTTCGCTGAAATGGGCGTCACTTCAAGCGCGTTCCTGAAAACCCCGTTCGAGATTCTATCCAACATTGTGCGACCACAAGACCAATGTAACATTCTCATGTCAGCCGCTTCCAACTTGCTCTCAAGCGACTTCTTCATAGCCCAACATTCGGAGCCATACAACTAGGGCTGTTAGCGGTCCGAGTGAACCCGAAACCCGGTCATGAACCGGACCAAAATACCCGGGATCGAAACTCACCTGAAAACTAACGAGTTCGGATTAGAGTTCTAAATATTGAACCGAAACCGATAAGACCCGGACCGATAAAACCGAAAAAAACCCCGGTAATAAATTAAAAAAAAGTTTATATGTATTTTATAATTTATATATTTTATACATATATTATTAATACGTTTTGCGTGTTTTAAACACAAATAGCATGCTGGTCAAGTAGTTAAGACGCTGTACCTGTAATATCCGCAATTTCGGATTTCCGGTAATTTTCATTTTTCGGCGGAGGTCCGTTTCGAATGTAATATCCGCATTTTTTCTTCCCTTGTATTTTTTTCTTTTTCGGCGTATTTCCCGATAGTAGTGACCCTCGTGTATCTTTCAGAGTATCTTTCCTATTATCTATGGATTTTATTCCCGTTATTGTCTTGCGGAACCGCCGTTTCGGGGTTGCCGTGGATCCATTCTACGTTATGATGCCTGTTGAGATGTTCCGTTCGATGTTCCGTTCACATTCCGGTGTTTTTGGACCGTTCATATTTCGTACCTAGCGCACGCTACTCTTTCTGCATAGCGCACGCTGAGGTCCCTTAGTAGCGCACGCCACGTTTGTTTCGTAGCGCTAGCGAGTAGCCCCGGGAGTGGCGATCTTTGTTTTCGACCTTATGGACTAGAGTATTAGCGTACGCTACGTATGCTAGCGCACGCTAATGTCGAGAGGCTAGCTTACGCTGATGATGCCCGGTAGCGTGCGCTAGCGGAGGTGTCCAAGATCGGGCAGTTTATTTTGGAATCGGTCAGTGCGATTAGCGTGACGCTACGCTCGTATGGTAGCGCACGCTAACGGGTCGTGAGTTTTGCGCATTTGGCTCGGACTCGGCTGATGTTCAGGTAGCGCACGCTATTGGTCGATAGCGCGCGCTACCGAGAGGTTATTAGCGCACGCTACGCATGTATGGTAGCGCACGCTAACGGCCAAAAACCTGGCTACTGGACTGGGACGCTAACAGGAGGGTTTGTAATCCTATCCCGTTAGCGCACGCTAACCTTGAGGTTTTAGCGTGCGCTAACACTCCCTGGCTATATAAACCAGGGAGTTGACCGAGATAAACACAGTTTTTCATTTCTCTCCTTCTTCCGCGGCCGAGCGACTCCAGAGGCGATTTGAGGCGATTTTCTCCTTCCAATCACTTCAGAGATTCTTTTGCTTGAATTCTTGGGGTAGATTAACATCATCCACTTGTGTTTCTCATCCTAAATCCACGGTAAATCTCTTAGAACCCTACTTTTGGATAATTTGGGGGTTTTGGGATTTTCTTCCGATTCGTTCCGTTTTGTTGGTGGATTCATGATGAATATGATTAATCTTATTGATATTCTTAGTTTCCCTACGGATTCATAGTATATTTTCATGGTTTTGCGAAATCGAGAGGGTTTGGTGGTGGTTCGCCCTCGCTGTCGTTTACATACGAATATACATGAATCGTAGGCGGGTTTTCGGGTGTATTCCAATTCCGTATTCATTTAGAAATGGTTGTGATTGTATTCTTCGAATCGTTAGGTTCGGTTTCATTGGTTCCTAGCGTTCGTCGGTGACTTTCCTCCCCGTTCTTCGCGTCGTCATTAATTCAAGGCAAGTAATCTTCTGTAAACCTTTATGCTTAACATGAAATGGTAATGTATATTGTGTGTGCTTTGCTCACCCTGGGAGGGTCCGACGGGGCCTCGGGGGAATCTATGACTTCACTCTGGATTCATGAGTTTGTTTCGCTAGCCAGCTCGGGAGGGTCCTTAGAGGCCTCGGGTGGGATTCGTGGCTTCGTCCCGGTCCTAGGCGATGCCTGTGCGTGATTTGTTTTATGAAATGGCCAGCTCGGGAGGGTCCTTAGAGGCCTCGGGTGGGATTCGTGGCTTCGTCCCGGTCCTAGGCAAATTGTTCGACTGTTTGTTTCCGGAAAAGACATGTCTAGTTTGGTTTTTGAAATGATATTGGTGCATGTACTATGAAATGTGTAAGCGATTGGTTTGCCTTGATTACTTGTACTAGCGTAATTGCTAACCCCTTTGGGGACCCGTTTGGGGAAATTCTTGTTATGGATTTCAGGTTATGATTATCCGGACGAGCGAGCACCGGGACAGTACGAGGATGTTGGCCAGGGTCGTTGACATGTGCATTTGGGTCGTCTTATTTTCTTTGTCTAATTCGATATGGTTGTTTCCTTTATTTCTAAACTTATAGATTGTACTCGCGAGTACTTAGGTTTTTCCTTCCTGGTTGTGTTTGGACTTCGTTGGAGTTACCATATTTGTCGGTTGATGTTTATTATGCCGGTTGTACCGGACGTGTTGTTTTATGTTCTTGTTGTTAATAAATGTTCCCTTGCTATCCGGGACGGTTAGTCGAGAGGTGTTCTCTTGTGTTAGCCTGGTGGATTCCATGTAGGGGTCCACGGCGCTGTAATACACCTCGAATATCTTGGGGGTGTTACAGAAATGGTATCGGAGCTCTAGGTTTATGGATACCTAGGCTTGTTGGTTATTTGGGTCTAGTCGTGTCTTGTTTTGCACATTGTCACGCCGCTGCCAGCATCCCGGTACTTCCAGTGCTCGTAAGTTCTCTTATTCGGCTCTTTTGTTTCTTACATTGTATTTCTACTTTTGAATCGTAATTGCTTTTCCCCCCTTACTCATCATCGATATACTTCTGTTATCTCTCAACATCAGTATGGATGCCGGGGGAAACCGTGGTCGTGGTCGTGGTCGTGGTCGTGGGCGCGGCCGAGGACGTGGGGCAGCCGGTGGGGCGGCCACGTCGCATTCTTCGGGAGCCGGCAGTACCGGTGACCGTCACAGTCATGCTTCTTCTCAGGAGCGCGCCGATCTTGGTATTGCGGCTGTTATGCAGCAAATGGTTAATCAGATGGCGGCTATAGCCCAAGTGGTCCAGAACCCCGATCAGGCCCACGCTAATCGGGGCGGAGCGGATCGCTGGCTTCAGGATGTCATCAAGATGCATCCTCCTCAGTTCTCGGGAGCTTCGGACCCGATCGGCTGGGAAGGTGGATCAAGGAGATATCCAAAGTCTTCACTGCTACCAACTGTCCCGAGGACCGTAAGGTCCCTATTGCTCAATACTTTCTCACGGGAGATGCTACAGATTGGTGGGAGGCCGTTGGTCCCAAAGATCATGTTGCTTCGTGGGCCGAGTTTCAGGAGTTGATGGAAACCGAGTATTGTCCGTGGCCAGTCAGACAGGCTCGAGTGCATGCTTTCTACGATGCTCAGCCTCGGGATATTCCCGTATCCCAAGCTATTGCTGATTTCAACAAGGAATTGGGTTATGTGAAGACCCAAGTTGTCGCTGAGAGCGACAAAATTTTCCATTTTTCCAGGAGGATGAAACTGTCCATTCGGGACTATATGTCCAGACTTGTGCATACTACTCGAAGGATTATCGAGTCGAGCTCTTGCCTACGACATGTCGGTGACAAAGGCGGCGGTTCGGGAGAGTAAGAAGCGAAATCCGCGGAAATTTTTCGGTCACGAGAGGTGGAGGCCGAAGTCTCAGTCTGTGAATATTCCTGGAGGTAATTCGGCTCGTTTCTCTGGGGGCTATCGGGGTACTGCCGGTGCCTCCGTTCGGGATGTCAAATGCTTTAACTGCGGCGAGCCGGGCCATCGGAACCGGGAATGTCCTCGTCCGCCTCTAACTTGTCACACTTGTGGTCAGTCGGGCCACAAGGCCTTCTTTTGTGAGCGGGTAAGAAAGCTTCCTGGTGCTCAGGCTTCTTTTCCAGCACCTTTGGAGCCAAGTGTGAATCAGGGTTCTTTTGCTCCGCCGCCACCTCCGAGTGCCGGTCGAGGTAGGGGTCGGGGTCAGCCCGCTAGAGGAGGAGCTTCCAGTGTCGGCTCTGCCCAGCCGCGTATCTACGAGATGAGGAGGGCCGATGACCCAAGGCTATCGTGGCGGCAGTATCGTTCATATCCATTCTCATCCTGTCAGTGTGCTTTTCGATTCTGGTGCTACACATTCGTTCATATCGCTGGGGTGTGTGCGCCGTTTGAGTCTCGACTGTTTGTCGCCTTGCGAGTCTTTCATCGTTAAACTTCCTAGCGGTGACAGGATCGTTGGCGATCGAGAGGTCCGAGACTGCTCGTGTTTATTTGTGAGAGAGCCTGGCTCTCTAATCTTATCGTTGTTGATATTGAGGGTGAGGATCTAATTCTCGGGGATGATTGGCTCGAGCGGCATGGCGCAATCATGAACTACCGCACGAGAATCATCACTATGTTAGCCGAGGATGGCACCGAGCACTCGTTCGCGGGGCGAAAGAGGGGAAACCAGAAGTTCGTTATTAATGCCTTGAAGGCGATGAGTCTCCTGCGAAAGGGGTGTACTGGTTATTGGTGCTATGCCTTAAAGACGGAAAATGGTGGAGTCGAGCTTCCGTCGATTCCAGTCGTTAATGAGTTTCCTGATGTTTTTCCTGACGAGTTACCGGGATTACCACCGGATCGTGAGGTCGAGTTTGCTATAGAGTTAGAGCCGGGTGCGGCTCCTGTTTCGAAGGCGCCGTATCGCATGGCACCTTCAGAGATGTCAGAGTTGAAGAAGCAGTTGAGTGAGCTTCTTGAGTCGGGGTATGTTCGACCGAGCGCCTCGCCTTGGGGCGCACCGGTCCTGTTTGTGCGGAAGAAGGATGGTTCACTACGTTTGTGTATCGACTATCGCGAACTAAACAAGGTAACCATCAAGAACAAGTATCCTTTGCCGAGGATTGATGACTTGTTCGATCGATTCTGAGGAGGCTGCGGTATTCTCGAAGATTGATTTGAAATCGGGGTACTATCAGCTTCGGGTGAGAGAGTCCGACGTGCCGAAAACAGCTTTTCGGACGAGATACGGACATTATGAATTCGTAGTTATGCCTTTCGGGTTAACTAATGCGCCGGCGGTGTTCATGCAGTTGATGAACAAAGTCTTTATCGAGTATTTGGATAAGTGTGTCGTCGTCTTCATTGACGATATCCTTATCTATTCGAGGAATGAGGAAGAGCATGCCCATCATTTGCGGATAGTGTTAGACATTTTGAGGACCGAACAACTCTATGCGAAGTTCTCAAAATGTGAGTTCTGGCTGAAGGAAGTGATGTTTTTGGGTCACGTGATTTCAGCCGAAGGGGTTCGTGTGGATCCGCAGAAAATTGAGGCAGTATTGGATTGGGCATCGCCCACAAATGTGAAGGAGGTCCGTAGTTTCTTGGGTTTGGCTGGCTACTACCGTAGGTTCGTCGAGGGTTTCTCAAAACTAGCTCGGCCACTTACTCAGTTGCTCCATAAATCCGAGAAGTTCGTCTGGACCGATGAGAGGCAGGCGAGTTTCGAGGAGCTGAAGAAGCGTTTGACTTCAGCCCCGGTCTTGGCGTTGCCATGTGGCAACGAGGGATTCACCGTTTATAGCGATGCTTCGGGTCAGGGTCTTGGGTGCGTACTGATGCAGCGCGGCAAGACCATTGCCTATGCGTCGAGACAGTTAAGGCCGTATGAACTTAACTACCCTACTCACGATTTGGAGTTAGCGGCGGTAGTCTTTGCACTCAAGATTTGGCGTCACTATCTATTCGGCTCTACATGTCAGATTTTTACCGATCATAAAAGTCTGAAATACATATTTACTCAGCGGGAGTTGAATATGAGGCAGAGGAGGTGGTTAGAGCTGATTAAGGATTATGACCTTGAAATCCTTTATCATCCGGGCAAGGTGAACGTCGTGGCCGATGCCTTGAGTCGAAAACCGATTGCGATGCGAACGCTTGAGGTCCTTACGCCTCAGTCTGAGCTTCGGCGGGCTTTGATCGGGTTAGATGTTGAGGTTGTGTTGCCTGGAGCTGTCGGGCAACTTTGTGCTTTAGAGATTTCGTCGTCCCTGATCGATGAAATTAAGCTGAAGCAATTAGAGGACCCGATGATTACTCAAATCCGAGAGAACGTCCTTGAAGGAAAGTCTCCTGGATTTGTGATTCACGAGGATGGTGTTTTGAGATTCCAGAGTCGGCTTTGTGTGCCGAACGATCCAGAGTTGCGACAGAGTATTTTGCGTGAGGCCCATTCCACACCTTATTCCGTTCATCCTGGTTCGAGTAAGATGTACAAGGACCTGAGGAGGAACTTCTGGTGGAATGATATGAAGGAGGAGGTCGCACAGTTTGTAGCGAGATGTTTGACTTGCCAGCAGGTCAAAATCGAGCATCAGCGACCGACTGGGTTATTGCAGTCACTTCCCGTTCCGGAATGGAAATGGGAAGACTTATCGATGGATTTTGTTACGAGTTTGCCGAGATCGAAGTCGGGCATGAACATGGTATGGGTGATTGTTGATCGTCTGACCAAGTCGGCACATTTTCTGGGCATCAAGGACACTTGGGGCCCGGAGAAGTTAGCTCGTGTGTTTATCGCACAGATTGTGAGGCTTCACGGTACTCCGAAGTCTATTGTTTCGGATCATGATGGCCGTTTCGTATCGCACTTTTGGCAGGCGGTGCATAAGGCGTTAGGTACCCGTTTGCATTTGAGTACCTCTTTTCATCCCCAGTCAGATGGACAGTCGGAACGCACCATCCAGACATTCGAGGACATGTTGCGTGCTTGTGCCCTCGATTGGAGTAGCGACTGGGAGGAGCATTTGCCATTGATCGAATTCACGTACAACAATAGTTGGCACGCGTCGATTCGGATGGCACCGTATGAGGCACTTTATGGGCGGCGATGTCGATCGCCGATTTGTTGGAATGAGGCGTCCGATTTGGTCGGGACCGAACCGGATATCGTTTTAGAGACGAGACGGAAGATAGAATTAATTCGAGAACGGATGTTGACTGCCCAGAGTCGACAGAAGTCATATGCCGATGTTCGTCGTCGACCTTTAGAATTCGAGGTGGGGGACCACGTTTTGCTGAAGGTGTCGCCGACGAGGGGAATTTTCCGTTTCGGGAAAAAGGGGAAGTTGAGTCCGAGATTTATTGGACCCTTCGAGATTCTCGAGCGAGTCGGTGGGTTGGCATACCGTTTGGCATTGCCCCCGGCCCTGAGTCATGTTCATAGCGTTTTTCATGTTTCCCAGCTGAGGAAATATGTCCCGGACCCTAGTCACATCATCGATTATGACGAGATTGACGTCGCCGAGGATATTACTTTTGAGGAGCGCCCTTTGAAGATTTTGGAACATCGGGAGAAACGACTGAGGCATAAGACCATCCCTTTGGTCAAGGTGCAGTGGTCGAGACACGGTGTCGAGGAGGCAACGTGGGAGACCGAGGATAGCATGCGTGCTAAGTACCCTGAGTTGTTTGTTTCTTAAGTTTCGGGACGAAACTTGTTTTTAGAGGGGTAGAATGTAATATCCGCATTTTTTCTTCCCTTGTATTTTTTTCTTTTTCGGCGTATTTCCCGATAGTAGTGACCCTCGTGTATCTTTCAGAGTATCTTTCCTATTATCTATGGATTTTATTCCCGTTATTGTCTTGCGGAACCGCCGTTTCGGGGTTGCCGTGGATCCATTCTACGTTATGATGCCTGTTGAGATGTTCCGTTCGATGTTCCGTTCACATTCCGGTGTTTTTGGACCGTTCATATTTCGTACCTAGCGCACGCTACTCTTTCTGCATAGCACACGCTAGGGGTCCCTTAGTAGCGCACGCTACGTTTGTTTCGTAGCGCGCGCTAGCGAGTAGCCCTGGGAGTGGCAATCTTTGTTTTCACCTTACGGACTAGAGTATTAGCGCACGCTACGTATGCTAGCGCACGCTAATGTCGAGAGGCTAGCGCACGCCGATGATGCCCGGTAGCGTGCGCTAGCGTAGGTGTCCAGTACTGGACAATTTATTTCTGGAATCGGTCAGGTGCCAGTTAGCGCACGCTACGCTCGTATGGTAGCGCACGCTAACGGGTCAGGTGAGTTTTGGGCATTTGGCTACCGGACTCGGTGATGTTCAGGTAGCGACGCTATTGGTCGGTTGAGCGCGCTACCGAGAGGTTATTAGCGCACGCTACGCATGTATGGTAGAGCACGCTAACGGCCAAAAACCTAGTTACTGGACTGGGACGCTAACAGGAGGGTTTGTAATCCTATCCCGTTAGCGCACGCTAACCTTGAGGTTTTAGCGTGCGCTAACACTCCCTGGCTATATAAACCAGGGAGTTGACCGAGATAAACACA
Organism: Orobanche coerulescens; assembly: GCA_033398695.1. NCBI lineage: Eukaryota > Viridiplantae > Streptophyta > Magnoliopsida > Lamiales > Orobanchaceae > Orobanche > Orobanche coerulescens. Next base: position 9,986,040 of record CM065802.1, on the reverse strand, counting down.
GTTTTTCATTTCTCTCCTTCTTCCGCGGCCGAGCGACTCCAGAGGCGATTTGAGGCGATTTTCTCCTTCCAATCACTTCAGAGATTCTTTTGCTTGAATTCTTGGGGTAGATTAACATCATCCACTTGTGTTTCTCATCCTAAATCCACGGTAAATCTCTTAGAACCCTACTTTTGGATAATTTGGGGGTTTTGGGATTTTCTTCCGATTCGTTCCGTTTTGTTGGTGGATTCATGATGAATATGATTAATCTTATTGATATTCTTAGTTTCCCTACGGATTCATAGTATATTTTCATGGTTTTGCGAAATCGAGAGGGTTTGGTGGTGGTCCGCCCTCGCTGTCGTTTACATACGAATATACATGAATCGTAGGCGGGTTTTCGGGTGTATTCCAATTCCGTATTCATTTAGAAATGGTTGTGATTGTATTCTTCGAATCGTTAGGTTCGGTTTCATTGGTTCCTAGCGTTCGTCGGTGACTTTCCTCCCCGTTCTTCGCGTCGTCATTAATTCAAGGCAAGTAATCTTCTGTAAACCTTTATGCTTAACATGAAATGGTAATGTATATTGTGTGTGCTTTGCTCACCCTGGGAGGGTCCGACGGGGCCTCGGGGGAATATATGACTTCACTCTGGATTCATGAGTTTGTTTCGCTAGCTCGGGAGGGTCCTTAGAGGCCTCGGGTGGGATTCGTGGCTTCGTCCCGGTCTGGCGATGCACATGCGTGATTTGTTTTATGAAATGGCCAGCTCGGGAGGGTCCTTAGAGGCCTCGGGTGGGATTCGTGGCTTCGTCCCGGTCCTAGGCAAATTGTTCGACTGTTTGTTTCCGGAAAAGACATGTCTAGTTTGGTTTTTGAAATGATATTGGTGCATGTACTATGAAATGTGTAAGCGATTGGTTTGCCTTGATTACTTGTACTAGCGTAATTGCTAACCCCTTTGGGGACCCGTTTGGGGAAATTCTTGTTATGGATTTCAGGTTATGATTATCCGGACGAGCGAGCACCGGGACAGTACGAGGATGTTGGCCAGGGTCGTTGACATGTGCATTTGGGTCGTCTTATTTTCTTTGTCTAATTCGATATGGTTGTTTCCTTTATTTCTAAACTTATAGATTGTACTCGCGAGTACTTAGGTTTTTCCTTCCTGGTTGTGTTTGGACTTCGTTGGAGTTACCATATTTGTCGGTTGATGTTTATTATGCCGGTTGTACCGGACGTGTTGTTTTATGTTCTTGTTGTTAATAAATGTTCCCTTGCTATCCGGGACGGTTAGTCGAGAGGTGTTCTCTTGTGTTAGCCTGGTGGATTCCATGTAGGGGTCCACGGCGCTGTAATACACCTCGAATATCTTGGGGGTGTTACATCGAAAACTCGCTTTTGAAGTTTCGTCATTCGGAGAATATTTAATTCTGCACTTTTTGTCATCCGAGTTCGTTTCGGTGCTGCTTTGTTGAGTTCCGTGCTTTTTAGCGACTTTTCCGCGCTTGAGTTCGGTTCTTGCGAACCTCGTTCGAAACTGTCGTTTGGGGTTTTTCGTAAGTTCATTTAACGTTGTTATACGTGTTGTGAGCTTCGGTTTGATTATTCGTTGTCGTATGGTGATTTTCGGGCATTTGGGCCATTTTCGTAATTTCCCAAAGTTTGGGGTAATTACCTTCCGTTGTCGAATTTCGAGCCTTCGGGTGGTCGGAATCGTGTGTTCTACTAGCTCTTAGATTCGTCTTTGTGAGTACTTCGTAACCGTATCTTCGGTTCGTATTCAGGTTCGGGTTTCGGTGTCGTTTTGTTGAGTTCAGGATTACTAAACGACTTTTCTAAGTATGAGTTCGGCTTTGTAAAAATCACCATAAATTCTTGGAAACTCCAAAAATTCTGAATCTTTGCAATATTATAAAGCATCAAGTTAGCTTTCCAATGGTTCTAACGGTGAGTCAATCGGAGTCCGGACGAGAGAGTTATGGTCGTTTTAGCTCACCCGCTCGTTATTGGCCGATCACTGCCGGCCGAACTCGGCCGTGTCGTCCGACACGGCCCGTGCCGTACTCGTCCGGAAATGCCGGAGTCTCTGCCTCAGGACCCGACCGTGTCGTCCGACACGGCCCGTGCCGAACTCTTCCGGATAAGCCAGAACCGACTGCCGACACGCCCGACCGTGTTCCAGGACACGGTCGAGTCATGCCGAGTCGCTGTCGGACGGGTCACTATCGGAAGGCCCTCCGCGCCGCGACCGTGTCAAGCAGGACACGGTCGAGTCCCTGTCGGCCAGCTGTGCGACACGACCGTGCCGATCGGCACGGGCCGTGTCCGGCAGGGCAGTCAACCCCTATAAAAGGCCCTGCAGACGTTTTTCTTGCCATTTTTCACCTTCTTCTTCTCCTCTTCCGCAGCTGGGCGTGTTCTAAGCTTGAAGCCATGTTGTTTAACAACATATCCATGAAGTTTGGAGGTTCATATCATCAATCATCCGTCCTATAACATCCTCCGATCTACCGAATCAGGTCAGATTTCCTAGAAATCTAATTTTGGGGAATTTGGGGGTTTTGGTTGTTTTCGTCCGATTAATCCGATTTAACTTAGGATTTTGATGGATTGATGATTATTTAGATGTATTATATCATTTCCTTTATTATTCCATGGTTGGATCGTATCGATTCGTTGTTTGAGTCGAGTTCTTGACCGACGCCTTGAAGGTGTCCGGTAAAATGTCTTAGAGGGGTTTTCGGGCGTTCTACGATTATTCTTCCTCGTATGATCGATGATTTATTGATTGTATGATGTTAGGGTCGTCTTTCTTGCGAAGAAATCGTGTTGAACCCTTCCGTTCGTTGCCTTCTTTGGGGTTCGAGCTTCCCGGTCGAACCGTGTTCTTCGGAGCGTTCGGTAGCGGTTATTAAGGCAAGTATCTTACTATACGACTTGTATCTTGCGACTAGTAATTACGTATGAGATGTATGATGACTTTACTTGCCTTCGTAATTATGTTCCGTTTGAGTTGGTTGTGTTTCCGCAATTTGAAGGCTTTGTGATAATAATGTTATATCAGTATACGTGTTAGGCGTTGTGCCAATTGTGCAGGAATGCGACGTACATATGGGATGGTTGTACACTTGATTTGTACAATGTATTGTGTACCGAATGTGTGTTATGTTGGTTAAATGTCGTTGATTGATGATAGTTGTTGCGAGTGTCGAGGTTGTGTTATTTGCGTGCAATGTACGATTTTGTGGTGATCAAGGTGATTGATTAATGGTGCTCGTTGTTGTATGTAATGTGAATGTGAATATGTGTGTGACCGCTAAGTTCACTCGTGTTGGTTCGACGGGACCTACGAGGATTCGTGGCAGTGGACTACGGGATCGAACTTAGTGAGGTGCGAGGTCCAATCGTCTTTGGTCAGCGAGGCCTACGATAACGCATGGCAGTGGACCATGAGTTTCGGACACAGTGCGTCCAACCGGGTGAGCTCGACGGGGCTTACGGTGACACGTGGCAGTGGACTACGGTGTCAGGACTGTGTGAGTGATTGTTATGATTGATATAGTCCGTGCGGGTTGTTATACCTACGGAGACACGTGATGTGGATCACGGAGTCGGAATTGGTTATGTTTGGTTAATAGTCCGTGTGGGTTGTTGAACCTACGGAGACACGTGACAGTGGATCACGGTGTCGGAATTGATTATGTTTGTTTAATTGTGCGTGATGTAGTCCGTGCGGGTTGTTGAACCTACGGAGACACGTGACAGTGGATCACGGTGTCATGAGCATGATACTTTTCAAATCAAAGTTTTTACAGGAAAAGTTTTAAGAAAGAATGTTGGGCCGAGCCCCACGAGATTTATGGAAATGTTTAGGTATTGTAAATGTTGAATTATGAAACAAGTTTTGGGTTAAGGCCCTTGATTTTGAAAGGTTTTGTGAATAAGGACTTGAGGTCTTAAGGTTTTGAAATTCTAAAATTCCCGAGATGATAATCTTATTTTCGAATGCTTCATAGCTTATCTTCTCTTGTGAAAACCTCCCGGGAATATTTGATACTTGATTATTATATTTGATCATGATTATTAATTGCTTGTTACATTTCGTATGATTTGATAGTTGCACTAGTAAAACAGTGGAGTTTTACTAACCCCCGAGTAATCGAGGGGTGGATGTCTGTTTTGCGTCCAGGTACATGCAGATTCAGGGGAGCAGTCACAGGATTGGCACAAGAGGATGACGAGCTGCGATACTAATCATGAGTCGAGAGTTATTTTGATTTTTGTTGTGTTGTCGAGTTGATTTCGGTCTTCCATTTGTATTGTATTTCGACCCTGTGTGGGTAATGTTATTTAAGTCGGTTTATCGATTGGGTTGTGTGACCTCTTGATGCGTGTATTCACGTGTAAGTGACCATATCGGTCAGTATCATTTTATTGTTTGACCACAGTGGGCAAGCACTTGGTTGTTTATGGATGTTTAGCCTGGTAGATCCTTGTGGAAAGGGTCTACGGCGTGTAATATTCCCATACGGTTTTGGGGATGTTACAGTACCTTCGAACAAAAGGTCTAAAGTTCGAATCATGTAACCCTCATTTATGTGATTTATTTTGCTGCTCTTCCTTCATTTTCCTAGTAAAGATCCATCCCACATAGGGCTGTTAGCGGTCCGAGTGAACCCGAAACCCGATCATGAACCGGACCGAAATACACGGGACCGAAACTCACCCGAAAACTAACGAGTTCGGATTCGAGTTCTAAAAATTGAACCGAAACCGTTATCGGTCTGGACCGGATCTACCCGGTAACCTATCGGACCGGATCCGAATCTGGAGAAAACCGGTCCGATAACAGCTCTACATACAACATTGCAGGTCTGATTGCCGCTCTATAGAATTTACCCTTCAATTTTAGAGGGACTTTCTTGTCGCACATGACCCCTGTCGCTGCTCTCCAGCTTAGCCACCCCGCCTTGATACGATGAGTGACATCATCTTCACACACACCTTCCTTCTGAATGATCGAACTCAAATACTTGAACTTATCCGTACGGGGTACGATCTGATCTGCAATCATCACCTCAACTTCTTCCTCGTTGGCCTCACTACTAAAGTTACACCAAAGATACTCGGTTTTAGACCGGCTCACACGCAAGCCCTGGGATTCTAACTTAGACCTCCATAGCTCCAATTTCGAGTTCACCTCCCTCCTCGACTCTGCCACTAACACAATGTCGTCAGCAAAAAGCATGCACCACGGGACGCCATCCTGAATCCCCCGCAAAATGACGTCAATGATTAGAGCGAAGAGAAGAGGGCTTAGCCAGGAAATACTGGGTGTCACCAACTGGGGTCCTAACGCAAGTCCTAGCTTGGGAGTACATGTCTTGGATCGCCCTACGAACGGCAACGACACCCTCCTCTCTTCTAAACTCCTCCAAATAACATCGCGCGGAATGCTATCATAAGCCTTCTCTAGATCATTGAACACCATATGGGGGTCCTTACGCCGCTCTCTAAACTTCTCCATAAGGCGTCTGACGATGTCGTTAAATATATGGACAATAGGTATGTATTACCGCAAGGAACAATTTGGTAGACGGGATTCTAGGGGAGACGAACTCTTCATCCACAAGAATTCATGTTTGGTATACTGGAAAAAGGCCGAGGAATTGGAATTTTAAATCCCATGGTAATGGAAAACTAGATACCGAGGGAATGATGGCATATAAATGAAGGTTTTAGTTTCCAGCAGCTATAACATTTTTCCTATTTACCAACGCTCGAAATATTTGAAAACAAATTTTCGGTAGGCCTGTAAACGAATCGAGCTTTTAACGGGCTGTTCGGGCTCGGCTCGATAAAAGCTCGATTCTGGCTCAAATCGAGCTCGAACATGATTTAAGGCTCGTTAATATTAACGAGCCGAACTCGAACTATCTAGTGCTTGGCTCGTTAGCTTATCGAGCGGCTCATTAATATTATTGTATACGAGACATGCAGAACCCGTGCTACGCACGGGCTAAGAATCTAATTGTTAATCGTGTATTCTTTCTGTATATTGGCGAGTGTATACTTAATTATTGTTTAGTATGTTGTATGAAATGTTTTAACTTTCTTGTATAAAAATTTAAAAGTGTTTTGGTTTTGTGGTGTTGTATTTTATATATGGGTTTTTAGTTATTAAGTTGTGATGGCTTTGTTTCTTTTGGTCTATTACTTATTTGCATGATAAAAAAATAGCTTTATTTTTTTTGGTCTATTACTTAGCCCTACAATACTTGTCCATCATATGGTTTTTGCATGGTAATATGAAGCACGCGGGGTCTATCTAATTGGTTATAGTTTAATGTGCGTTAAATATTTTCTTTATTAAGTTTGTAAGTTAAAGTTTGTGTGATAATATATATATATAATAATGCCACATAAACTGTATAAAAATCGTTATAAACCTTTTTAGCTTCATCTCATTTTATTGTACAACTAATTTCATTGAAAATTAACATTGAAGTCTAACTAATATTAATAAATTTATCAATAAACTCAATTCTAAATAGCCAACTAAATGAATATTAATTAACACACTATTAATAATTCCTAAAACCTTTGGACTCCACTATTATGTCTTACACTTAATTTTTTTAATTTACAAATAGGTTTGAGCAAAAATTATGTACTTTTTCTTTTATATTCATTATTCAAGTTGCATACTTACATAAACTAAACATGCTAAAAAGTATAATTTAACCATTTAAATGTTGCTTTACATACATGCTCGTGCACATTTTCTTTAATCAATTCGCATATGAGAGTTACATCTGTAATATCCGCATTTTTTCTTCCCTTGTATTTTTTTTCTTTTTCGGCGTATTTCCCGATAGTAGTGACCCTCGTGTATCTTTCAGAGTATCTTTCCTATTATCTATGGATTTTATTCCCGTTATTGTCTTGCGGAACCGCCGTTTCGGGGTTGTCGTGGATCCATTCTACGTTATGATGCCTGTTGAGATGTTCCGTTCGATGTTCCGTTCACATTCCGGTGTTTTTGGACCGTTCATATTTCGTACCTAGCGCACGCTACTCTTTCTGCATAGCGCACGCTAGGGGTCCCTTAGTAGCGCACGCTACGTTTGTTTAAATGGCGCGCTAGCGAGTAGCCACAGGAGTGGCGGTCTTTGTTTTCGGCCTTACGGACTAGAGTATTAGCGTACGCTACGTATGCTAGCGCACGCTAATGTCGAGAGGCTAGCGCACGCGATGATGCCGTAGCGTGCGCTAGCGTAGGTGTCCAGTACTGGACAGTTTATTTTTGGAATCGGTCAGGTGCCAGTTAGCGTACGCTACGCTCGTATGGTAGCGCACGCTAACGGGTCAGGTGAGTTTTGCGCATTTGGCTACTGGACTCGGCTGATGTTCAGGTAGCGCACGCTATTGGTCGATAGCGCGCGCTACCGAGAGGTTATTAGCGCACGCTACGCATGTATGGTAGCGCACGCTCACGGCCAAAACCTCTACCGGTGGGACGCTAACAGGAGGGTTTGTAATCCTATCCGTTAGCGCACGCTAACCTTGAGGTTTTAGCGTGCGCTAACACTCCCTGGCTATATAAACCAGGGAGTTGACCGAGATAAACACAGTTTTTCATTTCTCTCCTTCTTCCGCGGCCGAGCGACTCCAGAGGCGATTTGAGGCGATTTTCTCCTTCCAATCACTTCAGAGATTCTTTTGCTTGAATTCTTGGGGTAGATTAACATCATCCACTTGTGTTTCTCATCCTAAATCCACGGTAAATCTCTTAGAACCCTACTTTTGGATAATTTGGGGGTTTTGGGATTTTCTTCCGATTCGTTCCGTTTTGTTGGTGGATTCATGATGAATATGATTAATCTTATTGATATTCTTAGTTTCCCTACGGATTCATAGTATATTTTCATGGTTTTGCGAAATCGAGAGGGTTTGGTGGTGGTCCGCCCTCGCTGTCGTTTACATACGAATATACATGAATCGTAGGCGGGTTTTCGGGTGTATTCCAATTCCGTATTCATTTAGAAATGGTTGTGATTGTATTCTTCGAATCGTTAGGTTCGGTTTCATTGGTTCCTAGCGTTCGTCGGTGACTTTCCTCCCCGTTCTTCGCGTCGTCATTAATTCAAGGCAAGTAATCTTCTGTAAACCTTGTGTGTGCTTTGCTCACCCTGGGAGGGTCCGACGGGGCCTCGGGGGAATCTATGAATTCACTCTGGATTCATGAGTTTGTTTCGCTAGCCAGCTCGGGAGGGTCCTTAGAGGCCTCGGGTGGGATTCGTGGCTTCGTCCCGGTCTGGCGATGCACTGCGTGATTTGTTTTATGAAATGGCCGGCTCGGGAGGGTCCTTAGAGGCCTCGGGTGGGATTCGTGGCTTCGTCCGGTCTAGGCAAATTGTTCATTTGTTTGTTTAGGAAAAGACATGTCTAGTTTGGTTTTGAAATGATATTGGTGCATGTACTATGAAATGTGTAAGCGATTGGTTTGCCTTGATTACTTGTACTAGCGTAATTGCTAACCCCTTTGGGGACCCGTTTGGGAAATTCTTGTTATGGATTTGAGTTATGATTATCCGGACGGCGAGCAAGGACGATGACGAGGATGTTGGCCAGGGTCGTTGACATGTGCATTTGGGTCGTCTTATTTTCTTTGTCTAATTCGATATGGTTGTTTCCTTTATTTCTAAACTTATAGATTGTACTCGCGAGTACTTAGGTTTTTCCTTCCTGGTTGTGTTTGGACTTCGTTGGAGTTACCATATTTGTCGGTTGATGTTTATTATGCCGGTTGTACCGGACGTGTTGTTTTATGTTCTTGTTGTTAATAAATGTTCCCTTGCTATCCGGGACGGTTAGTCGAGAGGTGTTCTCTTGTGTTAGCCTGGTGGATTCCATGTAGGGGTCCACGGCGCTGTAATACACCTCGAATATCTTGGGGGTGTTACAACATCAATAGAAAACACACATAAATTACTTGTATATGAAAATGCATTAACATAATACATATATCTATATATATTGCATTAGGTTAAATCATCAATTATTCTTGCAATCTTTTCAACTTCATCTCATTCCATAACCGACTTTTAATTCTATACTAATTACTAAATATCATGTGATAAATTCCGGCAAGCCTTGCACTTCCATCTCGATGTTGTAAATACTTCACATTAAATGCACCGATTTTGTTTTTCGATAAAAGTTTGAACTTTTGTTTATGTTTAAAACTCAACTTTGTTATTTGATATTATAATCTACAAACGGATTTAAGTCAAAATTATGTATTTTTTCCTTTTTATTCATTACTCAATATGATATTTTTAATATGTCATATTTTGCTATTATGGCAAACTCATTTAATGGGCGTAAATATTGGTTTCTCACTAATGATTCTACATATAGAAAAAAAACACTTTGCGATGCGTGGACCTTCTTCTTTTCAATAATAATTCAATTGCACACGATAAATTCATTCTAATATTTCTCAAAGAGCATTCGAAAGCAACTACTTACATAAACTAATCATTCTAAAAAGTATCATTTAACCATTTAAATATTGCTTTACATACATGCTCGTGCACATTTTCTTGAATCGATTCGCACATGTGAGCTACATCAATAGAAAATGCATATAAATTACTTGTATATGAAAATGCATCAACATAATACATATATCTATATATATGTTTACCTAAATATGTAAGAAACAAAGAAAATAGTTGGTATCCCAATCTCTGGTTCCATTTATGTGAGCATGCATGATCTTGTGTGATTTTCATGGTACCTGCGTATGATAACTAAATTAAGAAAAAAAAAAGACCAAGTTAATTATAAAGATCTAAAAGATGTGTGAATCATCTCCAAAATGTTGCAAAAGAGAATTTACATACCGCTACCAACAATCAAAGATCTAAAAGATGTGTGAATCATCTTCAAATGTACATACTAAATGTGATTTTGGCCGGTTTATATAGGCATGAATTAGGTTAAATCATTAATTATTCTTGCAACCTTTCGCAACCCTTGCACTTCATCTAACCGACTTTTAATTCTATACTAAATGCCATGTGATCAATTCGGGCAACCCTTGCACTTCATCTCCTTTCATGATTGTACAGTTATTATGAGTCTGCATTGAATACCGAGCATTAGCTATCTTGTACTCTATGCAACTACTAAGCGACTCCAACTTGGTTCTAACTCTAAAAACTTTATCATCATAACTCCACATTAAATTTAGGGACTGAATCTTATAGTATTATAGATATTTTATATATTTTTTATTTACATTTAGTAAAGTAATTAAAGTTGGAGTTTTTTGTGAATACATCTAAGAAACCCTATGTATATATCCAAACTCAATTTGCGAGCCTAAAGTTCGAGCTTTCGAGCCGAGCTCGAACCTTTAGTATTACCAATGAGCCCGAGCTCGAGCTCAGGTAAAAAAATAGCTTATCGAACCAAGCCATACAAAAGCTCGGCTCGGCCTGGCTCGTTTTCAGCCCTAATTCCGGGCTTAAAAAGTATATCAAAGTTATCATTATCCCATGGTTTCATATCCGCATATTAAAAAATAAACAGTACCTTTCTCTTTTAGTATTGTCTACAAATTTATTGAGGGAGTTGATTTCTCCCCCCACAGGACCGTTGGCCCCTCGGTCCTGCAGGAGATAAACGAGGGATGTGCCCTAGTGGCCAGAATCTGAGCGAGAGGACCCACGATACCGACCCCCAGCACAGCCCCCCACAACAAGGTGAGGAAACTGCACCACACGAGAATCGAACCGCAGTTGCCGGGGATGATATCCCACGTCATCTCAGCCTTAACCACTAGGCTATGCCCCTGGGGGCTAGTATTGTCTACAAATGATTCTACTTAGAGGTGTTAAACGGGCTCGGGCCCGGCGGGCTGACTCGTTTAACCCGCCAAAAAACCGGGTTAGGGCCGATATTTCCTAGGCCGGACCGTTTAGCCCGAAGCCCGCTAGATATATATATATATATATATATATATATATTGTTAATTTCAACTTATAGTAATACTATATTTATATATAACATATATTACTATTATATATGTAATATATATTAATATTATATATAATATATATTATTACTGTATTTGTTAATATAGTGTATATATATATACACATAAAATTGTATGTTTTGTTATATTTATATTTGTTAATATATATATATATATATATATATTGTTACTGTTTTTTTTTGTTTATGACTTATAAAAATAAAAAATATATTTTTTAAATATTTAGCCCGTTTAGCCCGAAGCCCGCTAGGGTTAGGGTTAGGGCCGATATTTCCTAACCCGTTTAAATTCGGGCTTTTTTGGCCCGGACCGTTTAGTCCGAAGCCCGCTAGGGCTAGCCCGTTTAACATCTCTAATTCTACTAATGATCATTTCTCTTTTAGTATTTTCTACACTCCAAAGATGCTCCGGATAAGCAAATCGTTCACAACCGCACGTCCCTAAAAAATCGAGCCAAGACGCTCTTGTCGAGGATATCCATGTGGCAAATACGAAACAATCCGAGCAAAAGCTGAATTAGCAGCATTCACACCATCTCGGATAAAAAAAAACTCATGTCTACGCCATAAGTGCTCATAGTCATATGCAACGCATATCTCTAGTGTTGCAAGGAAAAGTATTGCAATAGCCCTCTGGTCTTTGGTCTTTTGCAATACTACTCAATTAGTGTTGCATTAGACCTGAATGCACATTTGTAAAAGACGTTACTGGAACATCAACATAAAGTGTTGGATTATACGTTAACTTAAAACATTGCAATAGACTAAATTATCTTAAAAATTACGAAAAATATTTTTTTTTTTAAAATATCGTCAAATGCCACGAGATCAGATGCAGCATCCATAAAGTGTTATATTTATCAATTTCTAGCTTAAGGCAACAGAAAATGGGGCATAATGCAACAAGAGGAAGCGTTGCATATGAGCACTTATGGCGTAGTGTATCTCGTCATCCTTCTCATTTCACTAAATAACGAAACGACCAAATTATCCGGATTCTATCGTCTTCAACAACCAAGACTCCTCACAATCTCGCGCAATCTATCAATCACCACTCGAGTATAAGCATACGACCCGTCAAGATGTATCGCATGGTACCCCAACCCTTTCCACTGAGCAATCAGCCCGAAATGTGGCCTCCTATACCGACTAGTAATTATCCCCAAAATCACCGCCTTAGAATTCGCCGACACTATATGAGTCAAACCCGCACAATGCGCGCAAATAATAGTCGCGGCATCTTGTATGGCCCTAACTTGCTCTTTCATCGGCATGTGGGCGGAAAGCCCATTAACTACATTTAGTTTACAATCCGAATAAGTCGAAGCCCAATTACTTATAGCATCAAACACTTCTTGCTCGTTGCTAAGCCTCGATTGGACTTTACTGTAAGAATATTATTAATTCTAATAATTCTTCCCCATAAATATGGCCATTAGTAGGATAATAATTTCCATATTAAAAATGCAAATTCATTACAAACTTACAAGTTGAGAATTAAGAACATCGTCATTAGCCTTGATGGATGGTTAATATTATATTTTCATGATTTGATGATTTGGTCTTCTATCTACCTATAAGTAACAACCTAATCCATCTAAAGGTTGTAAGTAAGAAGAAGCATATTATCATACAAATGCATATACTCAAGTGGCTTATAGGCAAAGAGAGAGAAACCTCATCATCATACATTCGATCGGGTAGAATCTATTCAATCTGTTTACATCCTATTGGCTAGAGGTATGTCAATCCAATTACATATTTGTGATAGTCATGTCATTCAAGATCTTGGGATTATGTCATGTTTAAATTCATCTAACATGTGGTATCGGAGAATAAGGTTTTAGAATACATGATTATCTATATGAATATGATAATAATGATATGAAGTTTTGCTATTTCATTTACTCCTTTAAAATGGAGTATTACACCTATCTCTTGCATACATACTGGACCACATCTATATATGCTTTATGATTGAGTATGAGCTTACAATTTACCTTTGCATATATTTTACTCATACTCCAAGGCTTTATGTCACATGATGATGTTTACCATTTGAAGTTAGAAATTCACCGGATATATTGAAATTTCACTAAATTGAACTTGGGAATATGTCCAATGAAAAAATATGATAGTTTATTTTGATGTATTGGATAAGAATCAATCAACGAGTATATATATATATATATATATATATATATATATATTCTACTTGGAGTTGATGTCCAACAATTGAGTTATTCATGTATTTTGGGAGTTTGATCACTGGTCGATGTGGCCTTTTTTCGGGAAGCGTTTAAATATTGCCTTTAATCAATTTGATTGTTATTTAATTGTATGTGGACAATCAATATTGTAATTGATGACTTTATTGACGTTAACATTCATTAGCAATACTATGAAATTGGTTTACATGCTTATAACAGGACCAATATAGGCATATTATTTGAAGTTAAAACCTTAGATAGTTTCTATCATGGTATCTCACATATTGACTAACAAAAAAGGAAAGGTCTTCATGAACCCTTTCGTCTCTGGTCAAATTATTTTGCATGACTAAGAAGTGTGTTCTACTATATAGAACCATTAATGTGTGTAGTGGTGTTCAATGAGGTGTTGGTGCAGATTTATTACTCCGTATATGACAAACTAACGTATATACATCTCTATTTTTTTTTTGAAAAACGTGTATATATACATATCTATCTTGTCCAGTGTATGATGTTTTCATGGCGTGAACTAATGGAGTTGCCAAATATTTTGGGAAAACTACCTAATTAGAGGTAGTAGAATGAAATTATGGCCGAAAACATATGGCTTATATCTTGGTACTAATATATTATATGTATCGAACATCAATTGATTTGTATTATTTATCAAAAGGAATATTTGATCATTATAAACATATTATGATAAAGTTACAATTTATTATTTTTTATTATTTTCGAAAACATACATTTTACAATTGCAAATTTATAGTTAAACCGCACCACAAAATGCAGATTCATTACAAACTTAAAAGTTGAGAATTAAGAACATCATCATTAGCCTTGATGGATGGTTAATATTATATTTTCATGATTTGATGATTTGCTCTTCTCTCTACCTATAAGTAACAACCTAACCCATCTAAAAGTTGTAAGTAAGAAGAAACATATTATCATACAAACGTATATACTCAAGTGGCTTATAGGCAACGAGGGAGAAACCTCATCATCATACATTCGATCAGATAGAATCTATTCAATCTGTTTACATTCTAATGGCTAGAAGTATGTCAATCTAATTACATATTTGTGATAATCATGTCATTCAAGATCTTGGGATTATGTCATGTTTAAATTCATCTAACATTTACCACCATGTCAAGGATGAGCAAGGTAATCCTCACGTCAGACGAAGAGAATGCTTTGACCGGAAGCTGGCTTGGAAATTTGATGTCTGCCGACTGGAAATCTGAAAGCTCCTCTTATCATCTCACCAAATTCGGACAAATGGGCAATTTTTTGGTTATCGGGATTTTGCCATAATTTGTGAGCAGGCTCCGCGATAGTTTATGTTTTCGGTGAGTCCCTTGAATAGGGGGGGTCATATCCTAATGGGGCGAGGATAGCAGGGCGAAAACAAACAGGCCCAGTACTCGTGGCTCATACTCTAAGAGCATCTACAATGCTGAAACGTTTATACTCACATTCATCCATTTCTCTCTCCTTTATGTCAGCTTTTTATTACACATTCAATTTTTAAACACATCCCTACATCCCTTCATCCATCCATACCTATCAACTTTACTTTATTAGGTCCCATCATTTTAATTTTTTACACTACATTCTAATAACCTTAAAATATTTTTACATTACAAACAAATTTTTTAATGTTCTCTCTCCATTAGAAAGTTTAAACAAAAAAATTCTCTCTCCATGGACAAAACTTGACAACGCAATTACTCATCCATCCATCCCCACAAATGGTTATAAACGGAGCATTGTAGATGCTCTAATTAGAGCGGCATGGTTATTTGCTAGTGCTCAGTACTCGTGGACCAGTTTTCGGTGAGCCATGAACTTTAAGGTGAGTTTTATTTAAAGACAAAGATAACTTCGTGGCTCGTACTCTAATTAGAGCGGCAAGGTTATTTGCTAGTGCCCATGTCTTTGATTGTAGTCGAACCTGTACTCGTGACTTGCTTATTTTAGGGAGAAGTATGGTTTTATATTCTCTATAATTATAAAATTACAAAAAATCGAAGTCAAGTTGTTGTCTCATAAATCGTAAAAAGTAGGCTTTGTGGGTCAGAAGTAGGTGAAGTGGGGTATAAACCATAGGACCCTTAAAATTAAAATTAGCCAATATTTATACATAATCAAATCTGGTTATGAATTCTAATTAATTAACTTGGTTAATAGATGAATTAAAGATTAACAAATTTCAAAATAAATTTGTCAAATTTTATATTTTACAAAAAAAATTGATTTGACTTTTTAAAATGAGTGCAAAGTTAATAAGTTGGTTGAAAAACATTGGTATTCGCACATCATAGGCGAACGAACTTTGAGGTGACAAAAATAGGTCAAACGTTGGTGAAGTGGGGTGTAAACCATAGGATCCATATCGATATTAACACATATTTATAATTAGACTATCTGTTGGAGCAATTTTGGTATTAGCGCCGTTGTGCGGAAGCGTAAATAAAGTGCAGAAAATAAATCGACACACGAATTTATAGAGGTTCGGCCAAACGTGCCTACGTCCTCTCCCATTATCTTTTTCTATAGGCTTAAGATATAAACCACTGCACCTCTCTTCTATCGGTCGAGGGATTACCGTTACTGTAATACCCGTGATTTCGATTTCCGGTAATTTCTTTTTTTTTCGGCGGAAGTCCGTTTTGACGACTCTATCATGACAGTTTCTTCATTCCGAGAATGATTAATTCGGCACTTTTTGTCATCCAAGCTCGTTTCGGTGTCGTTTTGTTGAGTTCCGTGCTTTTTAGCAGTTTTTCCGCACTTGAGTTCGATTCTTGCGAATCTCGCCTGAAACTGTTGTTTCGACTTTCTCGTAAGTTCTTTTAATGTTATTATTCATGTTGCAAGCTTCGGTTTGGTTATTCGATCACGTATCGTGATTTTGGGGCGTTTTGGGCCATTTTCGTAATTTCCCAAAGTTTGGGGTAATTACTTTCCGTTGTCGAATTTCGAGCCTTCGGGTAGTCGGAATCGTGTGTTCTATTAGTGCTCGGATTCGTCTTTTCGAGTACTTCGTAACCGTATCTTCGATTCGTATTCAGGTTCGGGTTTCGGGGTCGTTCGGGCCGTCGGAGTTGGTCCCGGCCGAGTCATGGCCGGGCATGCTCGGGCCAGGCCAGCCCTGGCCGAGTAACGTACGGTAGTGCTCGGCAGTTACGTACGTAAGGCCGGTTACGTACGTAAGGCCCTGGCCGGTAACGTACGTAACGTTCCGGCATTTCCAGGCAGTGAGTTCGGCCATGGCCGGTTACGTACGTAAGCCATGGCCGGTTACGTACGTAACCCGGCCCGATCGGCTATTTAAGGCACAGCGGCGTTTTCTTCAGCCATTTTAACTCGTTTTTCCTTCTCTTCCACGGCTGGAGGTGTTGTAATCATGGAATGATGTTGTTAGACAATCAATCCATGAAGTCTTGGAGTTCATATCATCAATCATCCATCCTATAACATCCTCCGATCTACCGAATCAGGTCAGATTTCCTAGAAATCTAGTTTTGGGGAATTTGGGTGTTTTGGTTGTTTTCATCCGTTTTAATCCGATTTAACTTAGGATTGTGATGGATTGATGATTATTTATATGTTTTATATCTTTTACGTTGTTATTCCATGGTTGGATCGTATCGATTCGTTGTTTTGGTCGAGTTCTTGATCGACGCCTTGAAGGTGTCCGGTAGAATGTCTTAGAGGGGTTTTCAGGCGTTCTACGATTATTATTCCTCGTATGATCGATGATTTATTGATTGTATGATGTTAGGGTTGTGTTTCTTGCGAAGAAACCATGTTGAACCCTTACGTTCGTCGTCGTCTTCCGTTTCGATAGCGTCGGGTGTTTCGAAGCTTCCCGACTGAGCCGTGTCCGTTCGTGGTTCCGTGCTCATGGTATCGAGGCAAGTATCTTGCCCATACGTTTCATGTTTCATAGGCATAATTGTTGATAAATGATTTTCATACGAAATCCAAATGTTTAATGAACGTAAAAATGGATCGATATGTTCTCGATAAATGTTGTCTTTCAACGATAATTCGTATACTTCGTGAATATGTGTTCTCGGAATATGTGTGTTGGTTTTGTATGTTGAAAGATAATATGATCACTTCGAGTGAGTTTGATAGACCGTAATCCTTTGCCGGGGATTACGTATTGTTATTATGTACTTGTTCGGTAAGAACGTAATGTGTGTGATATTAGTTGTTACTCCTTGAAAGCAGGTTGTGATGCTTAATGTTGTTTGGCTTGATAAGTGATCATTGTTGTGTGCTTGATGTATGTGATGTGCCTCCGGGTAGGATTGTTGAATCTCCGGGATCCATACTTGCTAGTATGGGTCGGGCGTGACCGTAGGGTCATCCAATCCGGGTATGTCTTGCGGGGACTCCGAGGTTCGTGGCTTGTTAGCCCGATGCCGAGATAACTTGTGGGGTTATCATCGGGTATGTCTTGCGGGGACTCCGAGGTTCGTGGCTTGTTAGCACGATGCCGGGATAACTTATGGTTGTGGTTTGATTATGTACGTATATGTACTTGTAGTCACGTGACTGCGGTTACGGTGACATGTGATTTGATATAGTTTCCCTGTGGGTTATTCACTCGGGTTTGTTCTACGGGAGCATCTGAGGTCCGTGGCTTGCTAGCACGGGACGCGAATAATCTGTGGAAACAGGTTGTTATGGTATGATCGGGTCGTGGACCCCATTTGTTGTTATCGAATTTACGTTTTGGGAAAATGACTTTTGGGCTGTGTCCCTAAATGTTTTTGAAAGGTTTGAGAATTCTTACAATCCCAAATGTTTTCAAAACTCCCGAGATCGTAAAATGTTTTCACAAGATGTATATCGGGTTTACCCCTATCTTTCGATTTAACTGTTTTGATTAAGTGATTTACCTCGGGAAGTATGTTTATGATTAACATGTTCCGTGGAGTATGATATGTATGGCTCGTTGACCGAGCTGTCGTGACGCGGCAAAATTAGTTATTTATATTTTTCCTTAGCTTACTTCTACTAACTAGTAGTATCGGCAAGTAAGGGTCGATCCCACGGAGAACGGTAAATCAATTATACTATTTAAGGATTAAATACTTTTAGCAATTAAAATTAAAATAAAAACGAGGGGGGGTTTCAGTTTCTAATCTTAACTAAAATAATTCGCGGAAAATAAATTAAAATAAAATAAAATAAGCAAAGGGAATAAAATACGGAAATATCAATTAAAGAATAATCTAGTCCTTAGCTTCGTTATCCACCGTTTCGAATTAATTCAAGTTTCAATGCAGCGCTTATCCCTTCTCTAATCTCATGAACTCCTATTCCGAAGCCAACAACAAGCTCTGTTGACCCCAATTATTTCTTAAGTTTATTCAATTAAAACAAGCTCTTTAATTGAACCTATCTATACGTGGATTCAAAACAAGCTCTTCAAATCTCGCTCGCTAGATGCATTAAAAACCAAAATAATGGAATAGGCAAGATATTAAGTTCATAAGCTCGACTTAAGGGATCTCGATTTTGTGTTACCCAATTGGGAAAAATCAATTGCTTGCTACTTGTGAAATTAAAATTGCAACAATTACGGATTACAACTCAATTTCTAGCATAAGACATAAAACTCCTAATCTAGTTGGCCAAACCAAATCAAGAAATTAAATGGCATAATCGTGAATTCAATAACACAAAAATAATTCAAGAGAATTCGAGTTGAGAATACGCTGCGGGATTAAAACATGAATAATTCAAATACGGTTTCAAACTTCACTAAGAACTAGAATAGAAAATTAGCCGGACATGTTGGCTTTAGAAAACAGCAAATTAAAGATAGACATGAGAAGAAAGAAATTCAAACGGTATAGTCTTTTTCTTCCACGTCAGAATTGGCTCGGTTGCTCCGGCGAAAAATCGGTTCGGTCGTCCCTCGTGATTTCTTTTGTATCCAGCCGTGAATTTGCTCCTTCAGCCGTGAATTTGCTCCTTTAGAAGTTGATTTTTATTCCAGCCCTCCTCCCTTTTATAATTATTCCTCATCTCATAGTTTCCTTCTTTAATTAGGACTCTTTCCTTCTTGAGTTTTAATTTCCTTGGAGTCTTTCTTCCCAAATCTATTCCAATTCCTTTTCCCAGCATATGGACCGATTTATTGCCTTGTGGAACTGATTGGGTGATTTTTGAGTCGGTTCTTGGGCCCCAAGTAAGGTTATTTTCAGAACAGATCGGCACTGGGCAATGACCGACATCGGGCCACCCAAAGGTCTTTGCGGGATTTTCTTTATTTAAGCCCAAATCACCTTGGCTTGCTCCGTTTGATGATCCAATTATTCCTTAAGCTTAAAAACTCCATCAAACACCTAAATTAAACAACAAATTGTCAAGTGAAGTAAATTGCATTCAAAATATAAATATATGGAAAATAACCAAGTGTGCCAACATAAAATCCATTAAAACCTTATAATTAACAATGATTTTAGCACACTATTTTTGTTCTATCAAATCTCCCCAAACTTAAACCAATGCTTGTCCTCAAGCATAATTCGAGTGAAAGAATTTCAAGAAGCATGTATTGAAAAATTCAAGATGATAGCCATATTCAAGGGAGAATAAATAATCATGAACAAGTAAGAGGAAAATTAAAGTACCTCAACCAATGTCAACATCTTCATTGGCATCAAGTGAGAGAAAATTCAATGGCCTCACAAGGGATCACTCTCGCTCAAGTAGATATAGGGATTATTAAGCAATCACTCACGTCAAAACATGGTGTGTCCTTACCATATACTCGCACAAAAATCAAATTAGATGAACTTATGCATATAATCAAAAGGACTTTTATGGTTTTAACGGGGCTTTAGGTATGGGTAGGATAAAAAGGATAAATAAAGGATTCGTTGGTCAAGACTAATCATGAAGTTAAGTGCATGACAAATCCTACAAACAATGAATCACCGTCCTTTCCTTGAGCACCCTTTTTGGCACATGTAATCGCATAGCCACGAAAGATCAATTGAGTTCAGTGGCTTAACAACATTCGAGGGGGGTATTTTTTTAGGCCGCCGCCCTTTTTTTTTTTTTCAGCCCTTATTTTTTTTTCATCTTAATTTCAGCACTTTTTTTTTTCTTCACTTCACCACCCACTTTTTAGTAATTTCTCGTCCTTCCCCCGACTTGTTATACACCTAATTCACAACCAATCCTTGACCAAGGGTTCAAACGGATGAATTTTCACCAAAAAAATAGATAATGGTTAATAAAATGTGGTGGATCAAAGAATAAGGGTTAGGTCCAAATGGGCTTCTAATGATGAATATGTCGAGGTGGGAAAATATAAGCCAAGTGGGTTATTCCTATTTTGCCTTTATCACTTTACTGCATGAGAACACTATTATAGTCTTGATATGAATATTTGATTAAGTTTTAGCATGAACACAACACGTTCGACCCCACAAGAAGAAATAGTGAGCATGTATATGTATAATTATTTATATATGTGTGTATTTTGCTCTACGGCTCAAAACTCACGAATAAAAAGGGCTTGTGCCATGAATCCCTCACACTTTTATCCAAATTCAAAATCAAGACTAGTGAACCACCCTAATTAAAATCACACTAGCCAATCATATTCAATTCCTATGTCAAGCCACACTCAAATCCCTTATACACGCACTTGAATCAATCACACGAATTTGGCTAAGGACGTAAAATTAAATTCATCACAATTCTCAATTTCAACCAAACGTTCCAAGTCCAACTTCCCCAAACTTAAAATTAAGTACATATTCCAAATAGACGAAGGAAAAAAAGAAAAGAAAAAAAAAAGAAAAAGAAAATAAAGCATAGTAAAAGAAAGAGCTGAATAGGAATCACCGGGCTAATGAGGACGACGGGCCTCCAACTGCTCAGTCAAACGATCCACCTTGGCTTGAAGTGCGCGATGTCCTTCCTCAAGCTGCTCGATCTGACGCCTCAGCTCGGCCTCTATAACCGACTCTCCTGCTTTCAGTGGTGCTTGCTTTACTGCTCGAGCCCTTGCCGCCGGGCTGTCTGAAGGAATGGAAGGAAGGCTCTTGTGCAGCATTTTTAAAATTTTCTCCTCCCATGGCGAAGTGTATGCGGTGTTTGGTAAAGCTATCATCTCACTCGCCGATATCCGCCACTTAAAAGTTCTATCATTTTTTTCCAAAATGCCCATTTTTGTAAGAAGATTTACATCCCGCTTTTCCACGCCCGATCGGAAAACGCCCGCTGAAATCAGCCCCGTAATGTCGAGCTACGATCGTGACTGACCCCCATTACAATTGGATTTTTCGAAACATCCTCCCCAATAAGCATCATCAATAAATCTTTAACAAATTTCACCCTTTTTTAAAAAACCATCGCATAAATCATCTTCAACTCGAAAATCTGCACCACATTCCGATTTGAGTATCTCCCGGTGACCGTGTATGCCATAAGTCGTTGAATGTAACGGATCACCGGGTTTCGAATGGCGGTGGCCTTAGTTTTTCCCGCAGCAAATGGACCGGCATTATTAGTAATCAACCGCCAAATCTCATTTTCGGGTGGTATATCATCCTCCTCCTCGGGTTCGGCAGTCAGCCCAAGTGCTCGGCCGAACTGCTCGACCCTCCATGTATACCCCCTTCCATTCAAACGAAAATAAAACGTTCCTTTCTTTTCAAAATCTCTTTTCTGAATTGAGCTAAAAAACTCATAAGTAAGATTTTCATAAACCTCCCAGTTCCCAGTTGCCAATCTCTCCCACCCTAGCACACTCAACAAAGCCATAACATCATCGTACAATCCCAATTGTCTCAAAATAATTTCATCAAGATAGATTGAGGGAATTACCTTCCGTTCCGTGAGTATGCGGTAGCGTGTAATCTGTCCGGGAGAGCCGAAGGCGACATTGTAACGGTTCGGTAGTCCGAGGAGACTCTTGCGCCTTTCTCTTACTGGAGGCGGGGCTGGGTTCCCGGTTTGCTTAGAGTCGTGCTGCTAGTCGGTCTCCTTCTCATTTCCTCTTTCGTTTGTCGGTCGCGGTTCGTTTCCAGAATTCCGTTCGGGTTGGGATGGATGTTCCGCACCATTCCCCTCGACTGTTGTGGAGGTCGATGTCTCGGCGCCATACCATGTAAGTAGCAACGGATGCGTTGATAGTAATTGATGGATTACATCAGGGGCCGTATCGTCCTCGGTGACCGGTGGTGCAACCGAAGCGGGCGGAGAGGATGGCGGTGTGGGCTCGTCTCTCAAACCACGGCTCGACGATGTCCGGATTTGTTCCCCCCTTTTCGAAGTTTGACCCGGTGCCCGCCGCTTGGATTTTTTTGTGAACGGTTCGTCGGTCGCTGGTCGGCCTGCCCTTCGTTTTCCGGCGGTGGAGGGTTTTGTCGCGGTTGCTTCGGGCTCGGTGAGGTCGTAGAAGGTCGGCGCCCTAGGGTTATTCCTCCAGCTGCCGCTCCGAGTGATTCGATTCAGCGGCCGATTGACGTTTCTTGTCCTTTTTCCGGTCATGTTGGTCGCGACGGGGTCTGCAGAAAAGAGGGATGGCTATGTTAGTTGGAAAGGACCGAGCGGGGGGGAATTGATGAGGGAGAAGGGGATGAGGTTGTAAAAATAATAATAAGTAAAGGGAAAAAAATTAATAAGGAAAGAAGATTTTAAAAGAAGGAAATACGTAGAAAAGGAAATAAGCAGGAAAAAGATTTTTCTAAAAAATTTAAAAAAAACTGATGACTAAAAAAATACGGAAAAAAATAAAAAAATTTAAATTGGGTTGCCTCCCAATAAGCGCCTTTTTTTTACGTCGTTGGCTCGACGAACTCCCTGTTTTATATTTCGGATGGGTCCTCGAGTCTGTATTCTTCCATATTAGCCGTCGTAAATCCTTCGCGATAGGGTTTTAGGAGATGGCCGTTGACTTTGAAAATTTTTCGTGTCTTTAGACTTTGAACTTCAATCGCTCCGTGAGGAGAAATACTGATAATTATAAATGGACCAATCCAGCGAGATCGCAACTTGCCCGGAAATAATTTGAGTCGAGAGTGGTAAAGTAACACTTTTTCACCTAGGACGAAGTCTTTCCTTATTATTTTTGAATCGTGGAATGCCCTTGTCTTTTCTTTGTAAATTGCTGCATTTTCGAACGCGTCGTTTCGTATTTCTTCCAATTCTTGCAATTGCAACTTCCGATGGGTGCCTGATTCGTCAAAATTCATATTGCACTTCTTGATTGCCCAAAAGGCACGATGCTCGAGCTCGACAGGAAGGTGGCACGGTTTGCCATAGACCAAGCGATACGGTGACATGCCAATTGGTGTTTTATACGCCGTCCTATAGGCCCAAAGCGCGTCGTCGAGTCGTAAGCTCCAATCCTTCCGATTTGGTTGCACTGTTTTCTCCAAGATTGCTTTTATCTCCTTATTGGATGTTTCGTCTTGCCCATTTGATTGCGGGTGATAGGAAGTGGATACCTTGTGCAAGACTCGATATTTCCTTAGGAGTGCCTCAATCATCCGATTTTTGAAATGCTTCCCCCGATCGCTTATTATAGCCCGTGGAATTCCAAATCTAGCGAAGATATTAGTTTTGATAAATTGGGCCACTACTTTAGAACCATTGGTCCGTGAGGCGGTCGCCTCCACCCATTTGGATACGTAATCCACGAAGAGTAAAATATAGAGATTCCCATATGAGGAGGGAAAAGGTCCCATGAAGTCCATGCCCCAGACGTCGAAGATTTCACAAACCAAGATAGGATTTTGGGGCAATTGATTGCGTCGAGAAATATTACCCGTTCTTTGACAATTATGACACGTCTTGCAAAAATCATAAGCATCTCTAAATAGCGAAGGCCAATAAAAACCACTCTCCAACACCTTATGTGCTGTCCTTCTTGAACCGAAGTGTCCTCCGCATGCATACGAGTGACAAAAAGCGAGAATTGAATGAAATTCGGCCTCTGGTACACATCTTCGAATCATTTGATCTGAACAATGCTTCCATAGATAAGGATCATCCCACACGTAGTATTTGGCATCACTTCGAGTTTATCCCTCTGCCCGTGTCATAAATGGGAAAAATATTGGCTACGAAAATTCACTAAATCGGCATACCATGGTGCTGCAGAGTCGACACTGGGTCACCTGGGTCTTGAGCAGCTTCTCCAGTGTTGAGCGGTGAATATAATTGTTCGTCGGGAAAATCACACACATAGGTTTCCCATCATTTTCTAAGACTAACTGCCTCGGGTGATCGGCCCGCACTTTCGGACCCCTTCTTGTCCTTGATCTCCACGTTGAATTCTTGAAGAAGTAAGATCCATCGAATAAGTCTCGGCTTCGCCTCCTTTTTGGCTAACAAATATCGTAGGGCCGCGTGATCTGAAAAAATAATGACCTTGGTCCCGAGTAGGTAGGAACGGAATTTTTCTAGTGCAAAGACTACGGCCAGAAACTCCTTCTCGGTTGTGGAATAATTCGCTTGGGTCGGGTCCAGTGTTTTTGAGGCGTAATAAATTACATGGGGCGCTCTCCCCACTCTTTGGCCCAAGACAGCCCCTATCGCGTAGTCGCTTGCATCGCACATCAATTCGAATGGCAAATCCCAATTTGGCGGTTGAATTATGGGTGCTGTTGTCAGTAATTGCTTCAACTTGTCAAAGGCGGCCTTGCGTTCGTCATTCATGTTAAACTCCACTTCCTTCTGGAGAAGCTTGCATAAGGGTGCCGCTATTCTTGAAAAATCCTTGATGAATCTCCTATAAAAACCTGCATGGCCAAGAAAATAACGTACTTCCCGCACCGTGGCGGGGTAAGGCAAAGTGGCAATAATATCAATTTTGGCTTTATCAATTTCAATTCCTTTTTCCGAGACTACATGCCCTAGAACTATTCCTTGTTTTACCATAAAATGGTATTTTTCCCAATTAAGTACGAGATTAGTTTCTACACAACGTTTTAAAATAAGGGTGAGATTTTCTAGGCATGTATCGAATGAATCCCCATACACACTAAAATCATCCATGAATATTTCAATGATATTACCTACGTACTCAGTAAAAATGCTTACCATACACCTTTGGAAAGTGGCGGGTGCGTTGCATAGTCCGAAGGGCATCCGTCGATAGGCGAATGTGCCGAAGGGGCAAGTGAATGTCGTCTTTTCCTGGTCTTCGGGTGCGATTGCACTTTGAAAGTATCTCGAGAACCCATCCAAGAAACAATAGTACGCATGTCCGGCAAGCCTTTCAATCATTTGATCTATAAATGGCAAGGGAAAATGATCTTTTCGGGTCATTGAATTCAGCTTGCGGAAATCGATGCAAACCCTCCATCCAGTTTGTACACGACTAGGAACGAGTTCTCCTTCTTGATTTTCGACCACGGTAATTCCGGATTTCTTTGGGACGACTTGCGTTGGGCTTACCCATTTGCTATCGGATATTGGAAAGATCAGCCCTACGTCGAGGAGCTTAAGAATTTCCTTTTTTACGACCTCCATCATTGGTGGATTCAACCTTCGTTGTGCTTCTCGTGTGGGCTTGGCGTCCTCCGTTAATAGAATTCGATGCATGCATAGGGCTGGACTAATTCCCTTAATGTCGGCTATAGTCCACCCAATGGCTTCCTTATATTCCTTGAGAACTTTTAGCAATGCCTTCTCTTGATTAGGATTCAGCTCGGCCGAGATGATGACGGGTAAGGTTTCGTCGGCTCCTAGATGTGCATACTTTAAGTGTTGTGGCAAAGGTTTTAGCTCCAGCTCGGGTGCGTGCACAATCGAAGGCTCGATCTTCCGGCGTTCCTCATTAAGTCGAATGAAGTTTGCTTCCCTTTTTGTTCTGATCGGTCCCGCCCCCTTCAAGGCACTTACGACTTCGAGCAACTCTCTTGAATTTTCAAATGCTTCCTCGACGTTGGTTCCTACGTCCCTTGTGAGTGCTACCTCGAGTGCATCCCTGAAATTCAAATCAAACACTTCCTCGACAAGAGGGTCAATCACGCTTAATGCAAAAAGAGAGCAATCTTCCTCAGGAAATTTCATAGCATCATAAATATTAAACCGTACGATTTGGTCATCAAATTCCATCGTGAGGGATCCCTCACGAACATCTATTTTGGTATTGGCCGTATTTAAAAATGGCCTTCCTAACAAAATAGGTGTGGAATTTGATGTCTCATGTTGCATGTCGAGAACATAGAAGTCGGCTGGAAATACGAGCTTGTTGACTTGGACAAGAACGTCCTCAATTACCCCTTCGGGATACACAAGGCTACGATCCGCCAATTGTATAATTATTCTTGTTTCCCGAAGAGGTCCTAGATTTAAGGAGGTGTATATAGAGCGTGGCATAACATTTATTGATGCTCCTAAATCT
Organism: Orobanche coerulescens; assembly: GCA_033398695.1. Classification (NCBI taxonomy): domain Eukaryota; kingdom Viridiplantae; phylum Streptophyta; class Magnoliopsida; order Lamiales; family Orobanchaceae; genus Orobanche; species Orobanche coerulescens. The sequence continues at coordinate 9,959,370 of CM065802.1, read as the reverse complement.
AGCATAGCTCGTTCGAAACCCGTATTTCCAATTCGACAAGGAATAACGAACATACCAGGATCTTCCCGTTTTGGTGGCAATTTCTTTTGGAATACAGCGGATACATTTTCTCCCATCATCACCTTTTCGTTCCCTTTTAACCTCCGTTTGCTGGTGCATAAGTCTTTTAGGAACTTTGCGTATTTTGGAATTTGTTGAACTGCGTCGAGTAAGGGAATATTGATCTCAACCTTTCGGAATACGTCGAGGATTTGCTTCTCTTTATTCACAATCGCTGCCTTTTTTACCCTGGATGGAAAAGATAACTCGTTAGTCTCAAAAGGAGCAATTTTGAATGATTTTACCTTCTTTGTCCGTAGATTACGCACTGGTGCCGGTTCTGCACTGGGTGTTCCAGTGTTGATCTGTTTAGTGGATTTTTGCTCCTCGTTTTCAGCTTCCTTCACCTTTTCAGGCTCCTTAAGCTGCTTCCCACTCCTTAGTATTACAGCACTCACGTTCCTTGGGTTCGGTTCAGGCTGGGATGGCAATTTCCCACTATTTTGGTTTTCCAAGCGGCTCACCGTGGTGGCTAGTTGACTCACTTGATTTTCGAGAATTTTGATACTCGATTTAGTGTCATGCTGGAATTGAGTCATGCCCTGTTGGATCTGGTTCATGCCTTGTTGGAATTGATTCATAGTGTTTGCCATGAGGGTCTTCATCATATCCTCCAAAGATTGTGTCGAATTTTCGGTGGGCTGCTTGTAGAATTGTCCCCTATTTTGCGGAGGCGCCTCTTGCTGATTTTTCCATCGAAAGTTAGGGTGATCCCTCCATCCTGGGTTGTATGTGTTTGAGTACGGATCATTCTTCCTCCCATAAGAATTTTCGGTTCCAATTGCATTGGCGTGCGCCTCGATTTCATCAAGCAAAATCCGACAATTGTCCGTTGTATGCTCCGTGGTTTTGCAAATGCGACAGGGTGCGACTGGAGTGCTATTACCTACAGCAAGTTTTCTAACAAAAGTAGTTAGCTCATTCAATTTTTCCTCAAGGGACGAGTCATGCATCTCTTTCACCATCCTGATCGGTGCATCGCGACATCCAAATTGTTGTGAATTGGCCGCCATGTTGGATATGAGAGCCCTTGCGGCCGTGGGAGTTTTGTCAACTAGAGCCCCTCCACTTGCTGCATCTATCGTGTTTCGCTCCATTGGATTAAGCCCTTCGTAAAAATATTGAATCAGGAGTTGCTCGCTAATTTGATGTTGCGGGCACCGAGATACAAACTGTTTGAATCGTTCCCAATATTAGTGCAACGTTTCTCCGGTCATTTGCCTTGCACCACATATTTCTTTATTTAGGTTGGCCGCTCGAGAGACTGGAAAATATTTTTGTAGAAATAAGATCTCCATCTCGTTCCACGTTGTGATGGTGGCCGATGGTAAATAAAATAGCCAATCTTTAGCCGAATCTTTCAATGAGAACGGAAAGGCCCTAAGCTTGATTTGTTCTTCGGTGACACCGTTTGGCTTCATGCTTGAACATACGACATGGAATTCCTTGAGATGCTTGTGCGGGTCCTCTCCTGATAGGCCATGAAATGCAGGTAGCAAGTGAATCAATCCCGATTTCAGTTCAAAGGTGTTGTTATTGTCAATAGCTGGGATCGTGATGCACAGTGGTCGTTGAGGTAGCTCCGGGTTGGCTAATTGCTTTAGCGTCTTTTCAGCATTATTTGCCATGACTCCAATTTCGTCCTCCGATTCACTAGGTGATGTTTCGAGGGAGAATGGTAAAATCCTAAGTGCTTCTTTGACTTCTTTTGCTTTCTGCCGGAAAACACGATCTCGCTTGGTGATTTCTGGAAAATATTGTAAATTCTTATCTCCACGCGACCTCGTGTTCATGCAAAACTAAAACAAAACAGATTAGTGCACAACTGACAATTAAATAAAATTTTCAGAACTGCCACTGGGTGACCCAGTGTCGAAATTGCAGAAAGTTTTTAACACAAAATAAGTAAAATTAATTCAACACCGATCCCCAGCAACGGCGCCAAACTTTTGACCGAGCTGTCGTGACGCGGAAAAATTAGTTATTTATATTTTTCCTTGGCTTACTTCTACTAACTAGTAGTATCGGCAAGTAAGGGTCGATCCCACGGAGAACGGTAAATCAATTATACTATTTAAGGATTAAATACTCTTAGCAATTAAAATTAAAATAAAAACGAGGGGGGGTTTCAGTTTTTAATCTTAACTAAAATAATTCGCGGAAAATAAATTAAAATAAAATAAAATAAGCAAAGGGAATAAAATACGGAAATATCAATTAAAGAATAATCTAGTCCTTAGCTCCGTTATCCACCGTTTCGAATTAATTCAAGTTTCAATGCAGCGCTTATCCCTTCTCTAATCTCATGAACTCCTATTCCGAAGCCAACAACAAGCTCAGTTGACCCCAATTATTTCTTAAGTTTATTCAATTAAAACAAGCTCTTTAATTGAACCTATCTATACGGTGGATTCAAAACAAGCTCTTCAAATCTCGCTCGCTAGATGCATTAAAAACCAAAATAATGGAATAGGCAAGATATTAAGTTCATAAGCTCGACTTAAGGGATCTCGATTTTGTGTTACCCAATTGGGAAAAATCAATCGCTTGCTACTTGTGAAATTAAAATTGCAACAATTACGGATTACAACTCAATTTCTAGCATAAGACATAAAACTCCTAATCTAGTTGGCCAAACCAAATCAAGAAATTAAATGGCATAATCGTGAATTCAATAACACAAAAATAATTCAAGAGAATTCGAGTTGAGAATACGCTGCGGGATTAAAATATGAATAATTCAAATAGGGTTTCAAACTTTACTAAGAACTAGAATAGAAAATTAGCCGGACATGTTGGCTTTAGAAAACAGCAAATTAAAGATAGACATGAGAATAAAGAAATTCAAACGGTATAGTCTTCTTCTTCCACGTCGGAATTGGCTCGGTTGCTCCGGCGAAAAATCGGTTCGGTCGTCCCTCGTGATTTCTTTTGTATCCAGCCGTGAATTTGCTCCTTCAGCCGTGAATTTGCTCCTTCAGAAGTTGATTTTTATTCCAGCCCTCCTCCCTTTTATAATTATTCCTCATCTCATAGTTTCCTTCTTTAATTAGGACTCTTTTCTTCTTGAGTTTTAATTTCCTTGGAGTCTTTCTTCCCAAATCTATTCCAATTCCTTTTCCCAGCATATGGACCGATTTATTGCCTTGTGGAACTGATTGGGCGATTTTTGAGTCGTTTCTTGGGCCCCAAGTAAGGTTATTTTCGTAACAGATCGGCATCACAAGAACCGCACTGGGCCACCCAGTGCTACGCGGGATTTTCTTTATTTAAGCCCAAATCACCTTGGCTTGCTCCGTTTGATGATCCAATTTATTCCTTAAGCTTAAAAACTCCATCAAACACCTAAATTAAACAACAAATTGCCAAGTGAAGTAAATTGCATCCAAAATATAAATATATGGAAAATAACCAAGTGTGCCAACATAAAATCCATTAAAACCTTATAATTAACAATGATTTTAGCACACTATTTTCGTTCTATCACTCGTTTTCGTATTTTATACTTGCACTAGCAAAACAGTGGAGTTTTGCTAACCCCCGAGTATTCGGGGGGTGGATGTCTGTATTGCATTCAGGTTTTGGAGCAGAGCACAGGGTCGGCATGAAGGATGATGAAAGATGAACGATATTAATCACACGAGGACCCGTTGATGTCGTATTGGTTTAGTTGTATTTTATCTCATTCGCAGATTTCTTTCCCAGTACGGAGTGTGTTGTATTCGACCCTGCGTGGGCATGTAATGAGTTTGAGTTGTATGTATTTTTTGAAAGACCAAATCGTCTCTTCATCGAGTCATTTTAGCCTTAAAGGCATTGTTGAGATGTTTGACGTTGTTTACCAGCCTGGTAGATCCTTGAGGAAAGGGTCTACGACGTGTAATATCCCTGAGTGGATTGGGGGTGTTACATAAATGGTATCAGAGCTTAGGTTGAGGAAACCTAGGCTGTCGGGTCAAGTCGTGTTGTTTGAGTCTTGTTTCGTCGGATTTTATTTGACTGAGTCGTGTCGCGACGCGTCGTCTGAGTTTGTTGGTCGTGATTAGTATCGTGGGGCGATCATCATCTTCGTGCGACCTGTGGCTGTAAGTCTCCCTTCTTTGTGTTGTGCCTCGTGTGACACGAGCTATTTTTATGATTATTTGTTAAGTGACGGAATCCCTTTTATGGATTTTGATTTCGTGATATGTGGTTATTTGACTCTCATACTTCGTTCATATGAGGAGCAGTGTTGTTGGATTGTGCATGTTGAACTATATTTCTTTTATCCGCTGCGTGAGTTCTTTTGTAATGACTTTCGGTATTTTACCGACTGAGTTTTATTTCGAAAATCGATTCCCTTAACCGAGTTTTTGGCATTATGGCCTTGATCGTTTTGGCGAAATTCTTATGACGGTATTTAGCATTTTGTAAATGGCTTCCGTGAGTTTTTGAAATATTACCGTCATCGGCCTTTTTGGCATTTTTGTAAATAATTTTTTGCCTGGTGGATTCCGACGCGGGACCCACAGCGCTATGATGTTCCGTGTGATTACCTGAAATTTTTGGGCATTCTAGCCTTTTTGGCATCGTCCTTTTTGACATTGAATTATTTTCGAAAACTTGAGTATCTTAGAAATAAATTTCGAGACGTACGTTTAAAATGAATTGTTTTCTCGCGGTACTTCCAAGGTGCCACAATATGTTTCAAAATTCTTCTACCTCGAGGACCAAAATGTTTTGAGATATTTTCAATGTTTTATAAACACTTTTACTTAGACCCGAGGGTCGGATATTCTGAAAGTTTTTCACTATCAGAAAGTGTCCTCATTTTTAACAAATGCAAAATGGTTTTCCAAAGTCTCGATAATGATGTTTCACGTTTTTATTTTTTTTTTAAAGATGATACTCAAGATCAACCGTTGTTTTTCTAAATTATTTTCAAGAGGTGGTTTTCATTTTTTTTAAAACCTATCAATTCCCGTTTGCGTTTGGGAATGTATGTATGATGTTTGTATTGTCGTTATGGTGTTTGCTCCCGAGTATGATCGAATTTGTGGCATGAACGTCGAGGCGTTGCCACACATTTGTTGTACTAGCCCTCTGTGAGAGGTGTGAACTGGTATTTACTGTTTGTCGCCTCGTGGTGATTTGCGTGTTGTCGCACGGGTGTGAGCCGTTGAAGCTTGAGTTTGTACATTTGTGTACATGTGTGATTGTTTCATGATGGTTGTAATTATGTGCTGGTTATCATTCAGGCCGTTGAGGTCGCCGAACGATACCGTCGTTGCTGTAGTGTTTGTGTGTGTATTACTTTACGATGGTAATCGTTGTATATGGTATGTGTTATGATTCTTTGTTGTGTTGAGTTGGCATCTCCGCTATGTTGTTTTGCGACGTTATGCCCCATTGTATCTAGTATTTGTATTTTCGATATGCCGAGCCGAGGCGTTTCAATCGTGATGTGCCGGGGCATGCACGTGTAAATTGTCCTTCTCGTCGATAACACATTTCAAGTGTGGACTCGAGGGACACCGAATTCAGTTTTGCGAATTGGCTACCGAGACTTTCGGAGTTCGCGCTTCAGCAAAAGTATCAGAATCGGCTTTGAGAGGCCTTCGAAGGATGTTTCTGTCGGTTGCTTGTTGTGTCGTCACCTTGATTTCGCTGTTGTGAGTTGCGGGGGCGACCTTCTTTTATAAGAGGTCGAATGTAGTACCCGTGTTGTTTTTAGACTCCTGTATTTTCTCTTTCTCGATTCTATCGACTCGCTCGTGTTCGTTGATACTTACTGAACTTGTTCTGTATTTCGGTTTCATTGATCGGACGAGGTGTGATCTTGTTTTGGGTCAATCTGGTTTTCGCTGTGGCTTTTCCGAGTTCGGTTCGATTCTTGTGAATCTTGTTCGGAAGTAACATCTTTTGGTTCTACTAGTTCTTTTATTCGAAGTGGATCGGATTTGGAACTCTTGTGTTTTCGACTCTGTCGACTCATTATGTTCGTTGACATTTCTGAGCTTGTCCTGCCCCTTGCTTTTGTTGATCGAACGAGTGTGGTATTGTTTTGGAATAACTCGTTTGTCGCTGTGACTTTTCAATCGCTATTCCCTTTCCTGTGGATCTTATGGGAATGCATGTCTTGTAGTTCTCACCAGATCATCCTGGGAGTTGTTGTTTGAATTTTATTGTTCTTCGTGATTCGAACGTGATTGTTCGATTTTTGCTGTCTCGATCGTTGTGGTTCGATCGTATGATTGTTCGGTTTTTGTTGATCTCGTTTCGTGATTGTTGAACGTTCAAGACTCCTTCCTAATTTCCTTATGTTCAGGAAATTAGTCTTGTTTTCGATCTTCCAACTCTTGGGCGGTAGAATTCCGTATTTGTTCAGCGATTGGCTCGCGTGTTGATTGATGTACCGTTAGGTTAGTCAATCGTGTTGATTTTCGTTCGTTGTGTTTTGCGATTGTTCGGATAATCGACTTGATTGTATTATCTGTTTGATGACGCTTGTCACTTGTTGGTTTATTGTGTCTCTATCGGTGGCGTTGTGTTGGTCGTCGTGGAGCGTGTTTTCACGTCGTATGTCTCTTTGCGTTTCTTGCAACATTTCGCCGTCGGGCGCGAGTTTTCGGTTTTTGTGTATCTCGTCGAGTCTTCCTGGCAGTGGATATTGCTTCTCCCTACTTATTTTAAGTTTCGGGACGAAACTTCTTTTAAGGAGGGTAGAATGTAATACCCGTGATTTCGATTTCCGGTAATTTCTTTTTTTTCCGGCGTAAGTCCGTTTTAACGACTCTCTCATGACCGTTTCGTCATTCCGAGAATGATTAATTCTGCACTTTTTGTCATCCAAGCTCGTTTCGGTGTCGTTTTATTGAGTTCCGTGCTTTTTAGCGGTTTTTTCCGCACTTGAGTTTGATTCTTGCGAATCTCGTCCGAAACTGTTGTTTCGACTTTCTCGTAAGTTCATTTAATGTTATTATTCATGTTGCAAGCTTCGGTTTGGTTATTCGATCACGTATCGTGATTTTGGGGCGTTTTGGGCCATTTTCGTAATTTCCCAAAGTTTGGGGTAATTACTTTCCGTTGTCGAATTTCGAGCCTTCGGGTAGTCGGAATCGTGTGTTCTATTAGTGCTCGGATTCGTCTTTTCGAGTACTTCGTAACCGTATCTTCGATTCGTATTCAGGTTCGGGTTTCGGGGTCGTTCGGGCCGTCGGAGTTGGTCCCGGCCGAGTCATGGCCGGGCATGCTCGGGCCAGGCCACCGGCCGAGTAACGTGCGGTAGTGCTCGCAGCTACGCACGTAAGGCCGGTTACGCACGTAAGGCCACGCCGTAACGCACGTAACGCCCGGCATTTCCAGCATTGAGTTCGGCCATGGCCGTGATCGGCTATTTAAGGCTGGCGGCTTTTCTTGACCATTTTAACTCGTTTTTCCTTCTCTTCCGCGGCTGGAGGTGTTGTAATCATGGAAGGATGTTGTTAGACAATCAATCCATGAAGTCTTGGAGTTCATATCATCAATCATCCATCCTATAACATCCTCCGATCTACCGAATCAGGTCAGATTTCCTAGAAATCTAGTTTTGGGGAGTTTGGGTGTTTTGGTTGTTTTCATCCGTTTTAATCCGATTTAACTTAGGATTATGATGGATTGATGATTATTTTGATGTTTTATATCTTTTCCCTTGTTATTCCATGGTTGGATCTTATCGATTCGTTGTTTTGGTCGAGTTCTTGATCGACGCCTTGAAGGTGTCCGGTAGAATGTCTTAGAGGGGTTTTCGGGCGTTCTACGATTATTCTTCCTCGTATGATCGATGATTTATTGATTGTATGATGTTAGGGTCGTGTTTCTTGCGAAGAAACCATGTTGAACCCTTTCGTTCGTCGTCGTCTTCCGTTTCGATAGCGTCGGGTGTTTCGAAGCTTCCCGGTTGAGCCGTGTCCGTTCGTGGTATCGAGGCAAGTATCTTGCCCATACGTTTCATGTTTCATAGGCATAATTGTTGATAAATGATTTTTATACGAAATCCAAATGTTTAATGAACGTAAAAAGGGATCGGTATGTTCTCGATAAATGTTGTCTTTCAACGATAATTCGTATACTTCGTGAATATGTGTTCTCGGAATATGTGTGTTGGTTTTGTATGTTGAAAGATAATATGATCACTTCGAGTGAGTTTGATAGACCGTAATCCTTTGCCGGGGATTACGTATTGTTATTATGTACTTGTTCGGTAAAAACGCAATGTGTGTGATATTAGTTGGTACTCCTTGAAAGGAGGTTGTGATGCTTAATGTTGCTTGGCTTGATAAGTGGTTATTATTGTGTGCTTGATGTATGTGATGTGCCTCCAGGTAGGATTGTTGAATCTCCGGGATCCATACTTGCTAGTATGGGTCGGGCGTGACCGTAGGGTTATCCAATCCGGGTATGTCTTGCGGGGACTTCGAGGTTCGTGGCTTGTTAGCCCGATGCCGAGATAACTTGTGGGGTTATCATCGGGTATGTCTTGCGGGGACTCCGAGGTTCGTGGCTTGTTAGCGCGATGCCGGGATAACTTATGGTTGTGGTTTGATTATGTACGTATATGTGCTTGTAGTCACGTGACTGCGGTTACGGTGACATGTGATTTGATATAGTTTCCCTGTGGGTTATTCACTCGGGTTTGTTCTACGGGAGCATCTGAGGTCCGTGGCTTGCTAGCACGGGACGCGAATAATATGTGGAAACAGGTTGTTATGGTATGATCGGGTCGTGGACCCCATTTGTTGTTATCGAATTTACGTTTTGGGAAAATGACTTTTGGGCTGTGTCCCTAAATGTTTTTGAAAGGTTTGAGAATTCTTAAAATCCCAAATGTTTTCAAAACTCCCGAGATCGTAAAATGTTTTCACAAGATGTATATCGGGTTTACCCCTATCTTTCGATTTAACCGCTTTTGATTAAGTGATTTACCTGAAGTATGTTTATGATTAACATGTTAGTGGAGTATGATATGTATGGCTCGTTTTCGTATTTTATACTTGCACTAGCAAAACAGTGGAGTTTGCTAACCCCAGTATTCGGGGTGGATGTCTGTGTGCATTCGGAGTTTTGGAGCAGAGCACGTGGTCGGCATGAAGGATGATGAAAGATGAACGATACTAATCACACGGGGACCCGTTGATGTCGTATTGGTTTAGTTGTATTTTATCTCATTGCAAGATTTCTTTCCGTTGACGGGAGTGTGTTGTATTCGACCCCTGCGTGGGCATGTAATGAGTTTGAGTTGTATGTATTTTTTTGAAAGACCAAATCGGTCTACTGAGTCATTTTAGCCTTAAAGGCATTGTTGAGATGTTTGACGTTGTTTACCAGCCTGGTAGATCCTTGAGGAAAGGGTCTACGGCGTGTAATATCCCTGAGTGGATTGGGGGTGTTACAGTTACAAGCTCGTCTTTTATCGGTCCGAGTAATCCGTTCTCTTACTTGTCTTTTTGTCGGTCCAAGTTAAACCGTTTTTCTTTTCTGTTGGACAAGTAATCAACCACTCTAGCTTTCTATCGTTATTAGATAAACCTCACTAAGATAGCGATTGCGATGCCGGATCCTTGATCCTAATAACACTGAATCCAATCGTTTTTTTTCTCTCTCTTGTATGATTTAGTGTATCACACTCAATCACTCCCAATTTAAGCTCAAGAGCAACAACTATAATGTTTACAATGATATCTCAAGTGTATATGGTTTGCTCAACGTTGTTGTGTGGTTTAATACCAAGGATGTGGTATTTATAGCCTTCTCCATCAAACTAGCCGTTGGCCTGTTTTGACTTATTAGCGTGCGCTAGTCTTCTTCATTAGTGTGCGATATCGCTTGTTGCGTGCGCTAATGTCTATTTGCGTGCGTTAACTGCTTGTAGCTTCAGTCCAGTGGCTACTGTCCATGACAGTTAGCGTGCGCTAATATTTCCTTGTAGCGTGCGCTAATCTTGCATCATTGCATGCATCATATATCCGTTTATACTTTTTGACTTTGCTTCAGAATCTTCCCAACGGATTGATTGACTTGAATTAAAACTCCTTAGCGTGCACTGTTCCTCATCATTAGCATGCGCTAATTTCGTGATTGCTTGCGTCATTCTGAGTTTGAATGTCTTCAGAACTGTAAATAGCCTTCGATAGCGTGCGTTAGTATTCATGTATAGCGTGCCCTATCTTCATCAGGTAGGTTTACTTCAGGTAGCTTCGAACTCGTCTGATCTGCAGACATGACCCGTTAGCGTGCGCTAACCTTTGTGTCTAGCGTGCGCTAGCTTTGTATTTTGGTCAGCTTTTTGCGTCTTCGTCTCCTCCAACGTTTTGCTTCGCCTCTTTGTTGTTTTGCTTTGTTTAGCAACCTAATCATCAAAACTCTATTTATGAATATGTGGAATAAATATTCCAACACTATCGATAATTTATTATCTAATTAAGATAATTTATTCCAAGTAATATCCTACATATTTTTATATTAAATTAAATTATCTATTCCAAATAATTATTTTTAAACTATTCCTTCCAAATAAATCCTCATATAAATCCTCATTATAGTCTTTTAAGTAAAAAAATTATGATCATCATCTACTCGTCTACGAGTTTTTGCGCTACCAGAGGGAGGGATTATCTAGGCCTTCTTATAAATAAAAGAGCAACGCTACATATACACACATTCATACACATATTCATACACACTTAACATCTCATCCATTCATTTAATGTGGTCCCACAATAAACAAGTGGGTCCCATAATATATAAATAGATGAGATGTTAGTGTGTAGGAAAGTGCGTATAAATGTGTGTATATGTAGCATTTCTCTAAATAAAATTAGGTTCTAATAAGATAATAAATAAAAAACAATTTAAATAATAAAATTTAATTTTAATAAGTAAAAATTAGTACTTTCACTTAATAAAATATGTTTTGTGAATAGTAAAATCAGCTTTAGTCATTAAAGAAAGTTAATCTTAATCAGTAAAAAATAATTTTTTAAACAAAAATTAATTCTAATCAAAATAATTTAAAATTGAAAAAATATAAGTGAAAAAAAAATCGTTGGTTCACTTGCGCAATTTTATTTTTTCTGTTTCACATATATCATTTTCGAAAAGACAGCACTACCCTTCTCCTTTCTCCCGGCTTCTTCTCTACTATATAATGGCGGCCGCTCTGAAACCCTAGCTGATCTTATCCCCTATATAAACAAATCTACTCACAATTCTATATTTATCAAATTCCCCCTTCCCCTTCCCCTCCCAGTATTCCCTCTTGTCCTCAGCACCTAATCAAATAGTCAGATCTATTATCGTCTCTTTCGATGAATTTATATATATATATATATATATATATATATTTAATTTTATTTTTTCTCAATGATAATTGCATCTGCTTTATCTTCTCCTTGTGTATTACTGAACGTTTGCTTGGAGATAAACCCGATGCGTAAAACCAGTGTAGGATGGCTTACCAGCCCACTGCACACACGCTGCTTGTATTGCTCTGGTGTCAAATGGACCTTCCTAAATCTCTCTTTATTTTTTCGTAATTAAAAATAAAATAAAATTATTATATATATATATATATTAGTATTATTTTCATATATTTTATGGCAAATGACGAATTATAGATCTTATCCTACAATCTGATTGTTTGTGATGACTAAAAACTCCGCTTATTATCTGATGCCATTCCCGTCTTTTATTAATTAATCTTTTTGATTCAAGTTTTTAGTTTTAATTTTTCTTTTTCTTTTTCGATTTTTTTAATGATTACTCAGTGATGAGAGAAAGCAGACGGGCGGTCTGAATCTGATGTTTTGTGGATTGTCTGCGTAGTTCCTCCACTGGAATTGTCTCTGAGGTGTTCTTGTTCTGAACATATAATTTTTTTTACCGGTTTCGGAATTTATTTTAATTTTTTTACCGTGTTGTAAACATTCTGCTGTGATGAACTTTTTATCTTATGTCTGGACATATGAAACAAGTTCATGATTGTTTATTCGAGTTCTGAGCCAAATTCAAGCATTATCTGACTTATCTTGATTACATAGAATAATGTCTTTTAGTACTTTTTTATGTTTAATTTACATTAGTTTTTCTGAATGTCGGCTGTGATGTTGAAAAACTACCTATTTGCTGAAGGGAATTGCTTTTTTCCTCTTTGATTATAGAAACCAATGGATCCTTCTGAGCCAACTTGATTTTAATCATCTCTTTTTATTTTTTATTTTGATGAAACCATTGGGGTGAGGAATGCCGATTCGGATATTAAAACGTGACGACTTAAAAAACTGCTCCCAGACTACAATTATCTGACCAATGGTTTTATCCACTCCCGGATTTTTTTTGTTTATTGTTATTACCCTGATTCTTTATTCTAATTGAATTTATTTTAAGCTGTGTTTTGTTTTGATTTACAAAGCTCCCGATGATATAAATAGACATTATTGTTTCAGCCTTGTCTGAACTCAGATGACGATAAGTTATAAGTTTTGAGGGTGCTAAGTTCAGACGACGATAAGTTTTGAGGGTGCTATTTTTTGGATGCCTACTTCTTTGAGAAAACACACATTAGAATGTGAATTTAGAAGTTGTAGAATCATGTCATATAACAGAGATTATCATCAAGAGAGCAAATATCTGTTCAAGACATCAGTCTAAAATGTCTCAAATTCACGAAGAAGGATTGAAGGCGAGAGCTGCTATTCCCCCGACGCCTGCCGTCTCCCCCGCTCTTTTTTTTTTTCTATCCTTTGTTACTTTTTATTATTTTTTGTTTTTTATCAATTTTATCTTAATATATTTAACATTAATATTATTTTTTTGTTATTATTAAAAATAATAGTCTCTTATTTTATATATTACGAGACATGCAGAACCCGTACTACGCACGGGCTAAGAATCTAATTGTTAATCGTGTATTCTTTCTGTATATTGGTGAGTGTATACTTAATTATAATTTAGTATGTTGTATTAAATATTTTAACTTTCTTGTATAAAAATTTTAAAGTGTTTGATGTTGTTTTGGTTTTGGGGTGTTGTATTTTATACTACCTCCGTTCTTTTATAACTGCAACATCTGAACTTTCACGTTTGTTAATGCACAACTTTGATTATTAATATTTTCAATTCTTTACTTTTAAAAATTATAAAAATTGATATTTTGAGAGTATATTTCTAGATGAATCTAACAAGATCCCACATGATTATATTTTTTCATATGTATAAATCATAAAAGATGGTCAAAAGAGAATATGTGAACAGTGTAATAGTCAACACGTTGCAATAATAAAAGAACGGAGGATGTATATGGGCTTTTGGTTATTAAGTTGTGATGGCTTTGTTTCTTTTGGTCTATTACTTATTTGCATGATAAAAAAGGGCTTTATTTTTTTTGATCTATTACTTATCCCTACAATACTTGTCCGTTAGATGGTTTTTGCATTGTAATATGAAGAGTTTTTGCATGGTAATATGAAGCACACGGGTCTATCTAATTGGTTATAGTTTAATGTGCGTTAAATATTTTCTTTATTAAGTTTGTAAGTTAAAGTTTGTGTAATAATGTATATATAATAATGCCACATAATAATGTATAAAAATTGTTACAAACCTTTTTAGCTTCATCTCATTTTATTGTACAACTAATTTCATTGAAAATTAACATTGAAATCTAACTAATATTAATAAATTTATCAATAAATTCAATTATAAATAGCCAACTAAATGAATATTAATTAACACACTATTAATAATTCTTAAAACCTTTGGACTCCACTATTATGTCTTACACTTAATTTTTTTAATTTACAAATGGGTTTGAGCAAAAATTATGTACTTTTTCTTTTATATTCATTATTCAAGTTGCTTGCTTACATAAACTAATCATGCTAAAAAGTATAATTTAACCATTTAAATGTTGCTTTACATACATGCTCGTGCACATTTTCTTTAATCAATTCGCATATGTGAGTTACATGAATAGAGAAAACACATAAATTACTTGTATATGAAAATGCATTAACATAATACATATATCTATCTATATTACATTAGGTTAAATCATCAATTATTCTTGCAACCTTTTCAACTTCATCTCATTCCATAACCGACTTTTAATTCTATACTAATTACTAAATATCATGTGATAAATTCCGGCAAGCCTTGCACTTCCATCTCGATATTGTATATACTTCACATTAAATGCACCAGTTTTATTTTTCGATAAAAGTTTGAACTTTTGCTTATGTTTAAAACTCAACTTTGTTATTTGATATTATAATTTACAAACGGATTTAAGTCAAAGTTTGTATTTTTTCCTTTTTATTCATTACTCAATGTGATATTTTTAATATGTCATATTTTGCTATTATGGCAAACTCATTTAATGGGCGTAAATATTAGTTTCTCACTAATGATTCTACATATAGAAAAAGAAAACATTTTGCGATGCGTGGACCTTCTTTTCAATAATAATTCAATTGCACACGATAAATTCATTCTAATATTTCTCAAAGAGCATTCGAAAGCAACTACTTACATAAACTAATCATGCTAAAAAGTATCATTTAACCATTTAAATATTACTTTACATACATGCTCGTGCACATTTTCAATCAATTCGCATACGCGAAATACATCAATAGAAAACGCATATAAATTACTTGTATATGAAAATGCATTAACATAATACATATATCTATATATATGTTTATCTATAACAATCACCTAAATATGTAAGAAACAAAGAAAATAGTTGGTATCCCAATCTTTGGTTACATTTATGTGAGCATGAATGATATTGTGTGATTTTCATGGTACATGCGTATGATAACTAAATTAAGAAAAAAAGATCAAGTTAATTACAAAGATCTAAAAGATGTGTGAATCATTTCCAAAATGTTGCAAAAGAAAATTTACATACCGCTACCAACAATCAAAGATCTAAAAGACGTGTGAATCATCTTCAAATGTACATACTAAATGTGATTTTGATCGGTTTATATAGGCATGAATTAGGTTAAATCATTAATTATTCTTGCAACCTTTCGCAACCCTTGCACTTCATCTAACCGACTTTTAATTCTATACTAAATGCCATGCGATCAATTCGGGCAACCCTTGTACTTCATCTCCTTTCATGATTGTATAGTTATTATGAGGCTGCATTGAATTCCGAGCATTAGCTATCTTATACTCTATGCAACTACTAAACGACTCCAACTTGGTTTTAACTCTAAAAACTTTATCATCATAACTCCACCTTTAATTTAGGGACTGAATTTTATAGTATTATAGATTTTAAAATATATTGTTAGAAAATAAGATGAACAAAAAATATAATATAAAAATATTTCGTCCTTTGTACTTTAGTTTTGTTTTGTTTTTCTTTTGTATATTCTTTATTTATTTGTTCTTTTTTTTGAATTTTTATTTTACTTTATTATTATAAAAATTAAAAAAGTTTTTATTATTTATTTATGCTTGGACTAATAATTAGATGCACATTGGATGTTGTTCAAGTCAAATGTATTATGTTATGTACTTAAAATATTAGTATTTATCCATCTTGATTTTATATTCTAACAAAATATTATAAATTTTCAGGGTAGATATCCTTGGAAACGGAATCAATGATCCATTTATCACACAAATGCCAAATACATATCGGAGTCACGTTAGTCATACAGTTAATGTTCTTGGGGATGGTAACTGCGGATACAGAGTGATGGCCGCAAAAGTCTGGTATAATTCAGAAGATGGTTGGAGCAGGTTCGGGCAGATCTTTATTTTGAAATTGAACAACACATGAGTTCTATGATCGTATTTATCTTGAACGAGGGATTGCCGATAATATGGAACACTAAATTTCTTTGAATCTACGACATCACAGTGGAGTTGGATGGATATTATTATGTATGGGGCTGTCATTGCAACACGATATAATATTGTGCTGCATGCATTTACTCCTCTTAGTGGAAGTTGTTTTACACACTTGCCATTAAGGTCAGTTTCAATTCCATTTCAATAACGTCAACATATAGCAATTGCATTAGTTAATGGTAATTATTTTGTACAAGTTGTTTTGAACTCCGATTATTCTGTACCATCAATTTCAATTTTATAGTGGAATAATGTGAGTGCAGATTATAATGGATGAGTTGATTCATATGGAGAAAGGATAGAATCTTGGTTCGATTTGATGATAGATAATGTAGTTGAATAATTTATTTATCAATGTTGATTGTATTTTTCGTATTTATTATTTATTATATTGTGTCGTAGTTATTTTTAATCATAAATAATATAAATTTTTAATTTTGATAATAATAAAGTAAAATAAAAATTGAAAGAAAAAAGAACAAATAAATAAAGAATATAAAAAAAGAAAAACAAAACTAAAGTCCAAAGGACTAAATATTTTTATATTATATTTTTTGTTTATCTTATTTTCTAACAATATATTTTAAAATAATATATAAAATATGAGAAACTATTAATTTTAATAATAACAAAAAATAATATTAATATTAAATATATTAAGATAAAATTGATAAAAAAACAAAAAATAAGAAAAAGTAACAAAGGATAGAAAAGGAAAAAAAATAGGGGGGGGGGGGGGGAGATGGCGGGTGTCTGGGGGATAGCAGCTCTCCTATTTATAGCCAAACAAGACTAAATGTTTGACATACAATTCAATAGGTAGTATAGATTAGGAACTATTTTGGTGAAAGACTTTGAAATGACAATTCAATAGGTAGATATAGATAAGGAAACTATTTTGTTGAAAGATTTTGAAATGACAACTTAATTGGTCGCTAATAATAATAATAATATATAATCTAAATAATAATATATATATTATTTGTATAGATGATTATTGATGTAGTTGGGGATATTGCAATTTATTATTTGGGAAATGGTTGTTTTTTAAATATATGGAAAATGTTTGTTGGTGGATTTTGGGATAAACTCGGCCCTTTCTTATCGGAATCGACCCACTGAACAAGAGTCACATCTATACGGTGAGGTCCGTTGTTTTTTGGCCAAAAAACGACGTTTAGGCCTTCGATTTTGCTTTTTTCTGTTTTTAGGGGCTTAATTGTAATTTTCTAAAAGTTTGTGTGGTTGTTATTAATTGCCGTGATTTTAACTCTGGCTTTCTTAGGGTATATATATGCGTGTAAGACTTTATTTCAGACGTTCAATGAATTGAAGTTTACTAAATTTTCTTGAGTTTCTTAGGTCCGTTGAATCTAGAGTTTTAGAATGCGGTGTTTCAGGGACGGCTGATCCGTTCAAACATATTTTCTAAATATTTTTTTTAAATATAAATATATTGTATAGAAAAAATATTAGTAAAAATTGAAAAAATTTAAAGTATAATATATATATATATATATATATATATATGTGTGTGTGTGTGTGTGTTAAAAAAGTGGGAGGGACAAAAAAGATATTTTGATCTTTTTTTGTCGGGGGATTAGCAAAAGAGGGGGGGATTAGCATAGCCTATTGAAGGCTTAGGATACAAAAGATGGATATCTCAGTTTTGGTACACCTCTTTATTACGATTGAGAGCTCAATACACAACAATTCATGGAGGAATCGTGATATTGAAGGAATCACAATGACCCGAGATGGAGCAGATTTGCTGAGTTGAGAAGGGAAGATGAGGGTTATTGAAAGTGGATATGTTAAGGCGGTTTTTTAATCAAGCATAGAAAACTAGTAGTGTGCCGCTGACCGAACATTTGGTGCTAATATTGATACCAAAAATTTGTTCAGTCAGCGGCAATGGATATTCATAAACTTGACTTTAAGGGGGTTGCGATTAGAGATTGGTTCTAACAAGTTCTTATTTCAATTTTTCCATAAACTTGACTTTACGAAGGTCTTTGATGAGGGGCCTTGGAACTTCGATGGGCACTTGCTTGCCATTCACAAGATGAGTGTGGGGGATATTGCGTTATTTGTGTCGTTTCACGCCTCTTTTTGGGTTCAGATACATGATTTACCAATGGGATACATGACACAAGAGGTGGGTGTTGCCTTGGGGAATTTTATCGATGAGTTTGTTGCATATGATCCCAAGAATAACTTTGACTTTTGGAAGTCCTTCATGAGAGTAGGGGTGAAAATAGATCTGAGAAAGCCACTTAGAAGAGGGAAGAAGATTGGGCTTGCTGATGGCACTGTTTCTCAAGTGCAATTCAAGTATGAACGTCTTATTGTCTTCTGCTTCTACTGTGGTCTCTTGGGTCATTCTAATACTGCTTGTGAAGCGTTGTTTGATTACGTGGAGGATAATGGTCACCGCGGTTGGAAGGCCGACCTTCGTGTTGAGCGGCGACGTCAGGGACTGACAAGTACATGCCGGTGGCTTAAGGAGGAAGGGAACAATAGCTTTAATGTTGATGCCAGCGATCAGGAGAGCTGCATTTCTACTAGTGGCAGCCATGGTGACAGATGTGATAATTCCAGAAATTGTGGAGAGAATATTAGTAATGAATTCCAACTTGATCAAGTCATGGTCCCACATGTTATCGAGACAGGCATGACTCGAGTAACCCCCTTCACACTACTAGCACGTTTGGTGCTATGGTTCGTGGTACAGGACCAGACTCGTGTGAGTGAAGCACGTATTCCCCGCATGGCACTACGTGCTCAACATGCTGCAGGGGCCTCATTGCTTATTTAAGAAAGTTTCTCACCCATGGGGAACGGTAGTGATGACATAAAGGAAAATCAGAGGAAACGTGGTCGTTCTAGCTTTGGAGAGCCTTATGTTCATGATGTTAATGGTACTAGCACTGTTTTGCATTTTTTATCGGCAAGCCCTGGCAACCAGGCCTGCCGGGACCAATGGGTGAGAAACTTTCTTTATGGTAGTTCCTATCCTTCGGGACCTCATCCGGACTTAGGCCAGAAATTGTTTTTCTTTACGAGACTTTGGCTACTTCGCATACTATGGAGTCCGTTCGGAGAATGACAGGTTTTGAAAATTGTGTTGTTGTGGATAGAGTGGGTCTGAGTGGTGGTATTGCTGTGTTATGGATGAAGTCTATAAATTGTTCGGTTATTGGATACTCTCGGCATCACTTGGATCTAGATATCGAGGAAGAGCGATATGGTAGGTGGCGTCTTACTGGTTACTACGACTATGCTAACAGAGCTGAGCGTAGGGAATCTTGGGCTTTGAATAGGCATCTGGCTGCTGGCTTGTCTTCGCTTCCTGGGGTCATGGTGGGAGACTTCAATGATCTTCTTTCTCCGGATGATAAATGGGGTGTCTGTGATCATCCGCCTTATCTTATGAGAGGTTTTAGGGATGTTATTCTTGATGCTCAGCTGATAGATATCCCGATGACTGGTTGTCATTTTACTTGGAGGTTTGGTATGGGCACACCTTATGCTGTGGAGCAAAGACTTGATAGGGCTCTTGCTACTAGTGATTGGCTTACTCTCTTTCCTAATGCTCAGCTTCTTAATTTGATTTCCCCGAAGTCAGATCACTCGCTGCTTCTCTAAAATCGTGTTCCGTCTCATGAAGGTGGCCGTGAAAGGAAGTTTAAATTCCAAGATGTTTGGTTGTTGGAGCTTGATTTACCTCATGTTGTTCGGGAAGGTTGGGGTAAGGTCATTGATGGGTCTATTGTGTCTAAATTGTCTAATTGTGCCTCGGTTTTGGGTCCTTGGGGTCGCAATGTGCGTATGAAGTTTCGCAACGATATTAACGCTTGTCGGGCGCGGCTTGAGCAGAATCGATGTCGGCGAGATTTTTTGGGAGTTCAACGTCATAATCATTTTAAGAGAGAAGTGAGCAAGTTAATCTTGCAGGAAGAAGTCTTTTGGAAACAACGTGCTAGATCTTTCTGGTTGAAAGATGGGGATCTGAATACCAAATATTTCCATGCTATTGTTACTTGTAGAACTAAACGTAAGTGGGTTGCTAAGTTGAAGAGGGATGATGGGGTGGTTGTTGAAGGGCAGCCTTTACCAGAAAGAATGGGAATTATGACAAGGTTATTGATGCTCTCAATCCGTGCATTAGTGAGGAGGATAATGCAGGCCTTATTAGACCGTTTGAGAAGGAGGAGTTCAAGTGCACTCTTATGCAAATGGATTCCGATAAAGCTCTGGGTCCCGATGGCTTCAATCCGGGTTTTTATAAAAGGTTTTGGGCGGAGTTTGATGATGAGATCGCCTCTGCAGCTCCCTCCCACTCTGAATGAGACGAACATTGCCCTGATTCCGAAGAATGACAATCTTGACTCCATGCAAGATTGGAGGCCTATAGCTCTGTGTAATGTTCTCTACAAGCTCGTCTCTAAGGTACTTGCTAATCGTCTTAAACCTATTTTACATAAATGCATTTCTGTTGAACCATCTGCTTTTGTTCATGAGCGTTCTATTTTGGATAATGCTATGATTGCTTTTGAGGTTATTCACTATTTGAAAAATAAGTGTAAAGGAAAACAAGGGGAGGTCGCTCTTAAAGCAGACATGAGTAAGGCATACGATAGGGTAGACTGGGATTATTTATTTTCGATACAGCTGTTTGTTGTATGCTGGATTGGCATATTGTCAAAACATTCTGTTAAACTTTCGATACAGGGTTTGTTATCCCAACAGTGTATAATATCATATTATTAATAATCTAATTAATAAGTAATAATTATTTAATAATATATATAGTGTAGGAAAAAACTTTTTAGTTTGCAGGCTCGGATTTCCTAATAGATTCTACTATTTTCTTTCCCAAAATAATTTGGCGCCGTATGTTAAAGGTAGCAGAGGTAGCCGAACAAGCTATACAAAGAGTGGCAGACAGTTTGGTCTCAAATCCCCCTGCTATTGGAAATTTCTCACTTGCTCCGGCATATGATCTTGTGTGTATACATAGAGGTACAACGTTATCAACGAGGATCATCTGGACCCCCGGGATTCCTATTAAAATATGTATTTTTATGTGGCGTCTGATGATAATTTTTCTTCCCTTCCCGGATACATTAGTACGTTTCAATGTACAACAGCCATCTATTTGTCATTTTTGTTTGAGTAATGCGGCGACGACAGATCACTGCTTGATTCAATGTGCTCATATTGGGTTGGTTTGGAATTATTTTGGCAGTTGTATTGGCGTTGTATGCAATTTAGGCTCCTCTATCAGAACAAGGTGTCATGCATGGTGGATGCTAGCTAATAACAACTCTGTGACACCTTATTTAACAGGTATTCTTCCGTGTTTTATTTTATGGAACTTATGGAAAGCCTATAATGTTGCGATCAATGATGGGAGCATTTTTCCGGCTACAAATATTTTTCGTGACATCAAGCGTGATGTTTCCTTGCTCTCTCTTATTCGGACAGTGTGCAAGACCCGCCCAACAGACGATTTCTTAATCTATGAAGGTTTGGTTCTTCAATTACCACATCCCAAGCCTCGTCCCATGGTGCTTGTTAAATGGGGGCTTCCTCCTACCGGGTAGCTGAAATTAAATACAAATGCGACATACACTCTAGCTAAGTCGGCTGGCGGGGCGGTCCTGAGAGATTCGATTGGTGCTCTGGTCTGGTGGCAGCACTTTCCTTCCCGTTGGAGGCTTCTTCGACATTTGGTGCAGACTGGGACGGCCCTGAGGGTAGGCCATGAGTGCATCGGCCCAGGGCCCAACCCCCCCCCCCCCAAAGGCCCCAAAAATTTATTGTTTACTACCTTACTCAATACATGGCCCAAAACTGAAAAAAAAGTACCTACTCATTTAAAATGAGTGTGTTTGCGTATAAAAAACAACAGTGAAATTGGGCAAGATTGTTTCCACTTTCTACTTTTGTAATTTAAAGATTAAAGTTGGGCAAGATTGTTTTCTACTTTCCAACTTGGCAGCAACTCCAAATTAATTTTTGTACTCACTCATTTTTCCAGCAATTCCATTCAATTAGTTATATAATATGCAAGTTTAGTAGTTTACATAACCTTAAATTGTGCTTTTGGTTGTGTTTATTTCTCTAATGCCTTTATTTTGAAAGAAGGGGAAAAAATGAATTAAGAGAAAATGAAAAATTAGGAATTAGGGACGTTTTAATGCTAGGGAATTAGGAATATGTGGTTTTGTCTCTAATTTTATGCTAATGGTAGGAAAAATTATTTATTGGTTGGTTGTTGTGTTGCCTTGCTCTTGTAATACCCGGTTGTAATTCAGTTATTATCATTCAGTATTTATCATTCAGTAATTGTCATTCAGTAATTTCACTCATTAATGATCATTTGTCACTCATATTCAATCATGGTATTCATCATTCAGAGTAAATTGTATCGTGTATCAATCGTCATTCATCACTAATCTAATTGGAGTTTTGTGCCGTGTTTATCATCATCGTCATTTTCATTGTGGACTGTGTGTGAGGAAGTAGCGCACGCTACGTACTCTTTTTAGCGCACGCTAATTGAGTATAGGTAGCGCACGCTACCACTCAGCATTAGCGCACGCTAATGTTACCCTGGCTGCAATCCAGAAGGTACTGGACTGCAGGTGAGTTATTAGTAGCGCACGCTACGAGTGGTAAGTAGCGCGCGCTAGTGGGTTGTAGTAGCGCACGCTAATAATTGCTGTAGCGCGCGCTAAGGACGGATCAGGTTGAGTCCAGTGGCTACTGGACTGCACTGGATTAATTCATAGCGCACGTTATGAGTGATATTTAGCGTACGCAAACGGTGTAGTAGCGCACGCTAAATATTGGTTGTAGCGCACGCTACCGAGGTCAGGTCAGAGGACAGATGGTTTCTGGATTCCAGTACTGGGCATCTAATAATTCGTTAGCGCACGCTAACCATGGGTATTAACGCACGCTAATGGTATGGTTGTAGCGCACGCTACAAAAGGTACGTATCGTGCGCTACCGTTTTCGGCCAGTGGGTACTGGACTACCCAAATTACCCGTTAGCGCACGCTACGCACAAGGGCTAGCGCACGCTAACCTGGAGTGACTATATATTGGACAGTTAGCCTGAGTTTCGTCATTTCTCATTTCCCTTCGTTTTTGGAGCGACTTCGGGCGATTTTGGGCGACTTGGAGTGTTCTCTTCGAGCTGCTATCACCTATCATCATACTCAAGGCTTTGAGTTGGATTATCACCACTTCATCATCTCCTTAACATCAAATCAAAGGTATTAATCTCTTGGATCTAGAATTTCGGATTTTTGGATTTTTGGATTTTTCCTTCCGATTTCTTCGTGTAAGCTTGAATTATCATTGGAATATGTTAGATATGGATTATCTACCTTGGATAAATATATTTCTACGGATTTAATGGCTATTTTCGGAATTATTTCAAGAACCCTTGGGGTTGACTTCGGTTAATTGGGGATTTTCCGATTGATGTGGTTGTAATATTGAATTGTGGATTCCTATTGGATTATTGATATCATTGAAGTGTTTTGTTAGTTCGAAATACTCATTTTGGTGTTGGTTTCGATTAATTCGGGATTGGATATTTCCGAAGTTGTGTGGTTGGTTACGTATTCGTTTGAATGCCCCTATGAGTTTGATTATCGTTGTATCGACTTTTGGGTTGGTCGTGTTTTGTTGCTTGACACGTGTATTGATCGGTTGTTGGTAATTGTTGTTATTCAAGGTTGTTCGAGCGACCGGTATATCGATTAGGACGTTGTTCGTGGAAGGACTTTTTCATCGGTATTGTGTAAGTTAACTCTTACTCGGTTAAAAGGATACTCATTCCTTTTGTTGTTGATTGCTCATAATCATAACTCATTCATCATGATATTAATCATATTGAGACTTGTAATTGTCGAATAATCATTTCATTCACGAGGAACGACGGTTCCAAATCATTTTATTGGGTTATCAATCAAGTCACTATTATTTTCATCTCGGTGAGTCATCTTGGCCTTGTCGAATTATTATTCATTGGTGTTCATTGTGGTCATTCTCGTTCATATGACCTTCTGGGTTCATATTGCGTGGCCGGGTGTGGCTGTGTGGAATTTTTAGTCGGGCACACGATGGTCATGTATTGGGTTCACCGATACATTGGACCGTGCACACGGTAACGCTTACCTCCGTGAGACTAATTAGGTACAAGGACGGGTGTGTCCGGTCATTCGTCTTGTACACTTGCACAGAACATTACGGGCGTACTATGATACTCCTCTTCAGCGTAATTCATAACTAAGAATATTTCATAACTTCAGTTAATTCATGATTGTGTATTTTCAACCCTTGAGGATTGTTGTTACGTATGGCGGCCGTTGGGGATTTTGTTTTCGAGTCACGGCAAGGCAAAGGCACGGGAAGAGCATCTTGTGGCGAGAGTCGATGATACTAGTAGGGGCCCAGTCATTTCGTTTGTTTGATCATTTGATCATTTGATTATTCCGTCATTTGTATTTTCCGCTGCAAATTCCGTTTGAGATGTTTAATTGTTCAGGGTGGTGTATTTTATCTCCATATAAAATATACTAGTATTCGGTTTAGTCCTGGTGTGTTGTACTTAAACTCCTCATCGGAGTACTTGGTAATATAATGTGGTTCGGTACTACAATTATATTATTTAATTCATCATTTTCATTTGCCTAGTGGGTCCGGTCGGGGATTCACGGCACTGTAATATCTGCCTAGTTTGGGGTGTTACAGCTCTCATGCTAGAAATCTATCGTGTTGTTTCTATGATTACCCTCCGGTTTGGTTTTATCATCAAAGTGTTTGTACTCTTCGTTATTTCTTGTAATGAAATCTGTCGTGTTGTAACAATCCTCAATCATCATTGTCATTTTGACCAGGACGGTCAGGTTAACTCATTAATCACTCAATTCATTTCATTACTCGGTTGTTGATCTGGAAGATCAAATCATTAATCTTGTTAACTCATTCAAGATAATCATTTCAATAATTTCATCAGATAATCATGTCACCTCAGTTAATCATTCATGTAATCACCGTGTTAGAGCGCGTATGCTCATTTTCATCATTTCATGTCATAATCATAACGTGATATTCATGCGGGGAATATAATCATCATGTGACTTTCCTACTTCAGTATGGAGAGAGCAAGAAGAGGACGAGGAGGACGAGGCCGTGGTGCGGGCCGAATCCCGAGAGCTCGTGTGAATACGCGTGCGAATGCGAGGAATAATGATAATTCATCGAGCAGCGATGCTGCCACTCACTCTCCTGGACGCGATCATTCACTATCGGGGAGTCGTACCCGGGACACGGCTCAGTCAGAGGGTGTCCGGGTTGACCCACTCGCTTTTATGCAGGGCATGATGGCCCAAATGACTCACATGGCACAGCTGATGGAGACGATGCATAACTCCGTCAATCAAAATCAGCAGGCTCCTCCGCCGCCACCTCAGAGGCAAGAGAGGAATGTGAGCAATATCATCGGCGACATCTCTCGCCAGAGGCCACCTACTTTTGAGGGCTCGTCTGAGCCGGCGGATATTATTCATTGGCTCGAGCATTTCGAGAAGTTGTTTGCTATGGTAGAGTGTCCCGAAGGACACAAAGTTTCTGTTGCGGCTTACCACCTGGGTAAGAGCGCACACTCTTGGTGGTTGTCGTTGAAGCCCACCGAAGGATCATGTACTTGGGATCGATTCAAAACTCTCATGATGGAGAGGTATTATCCGGCCCCGCTCAGAGAGGCCAAACTGTCAGAATTACTCACCCCCGACCCCTCAGCAGACGAGGATGTTCTCGCCATTGCCGAGAAATTTCAGGAACTTCTTCCTTTCGCCTCATCCATCATTCATTCAGAGGCGGATAAAATCAAGTATTTCAAGAGAGGTGAAACCCCGTATGAGACTTGATTTGCTTAATCATAATTGCACCACGTTGGCGAATTCATTGAAAGCTCTCACCTACGAGCTTCGCTAAGGAGATTGATAGCGGCAACCTTCATCATTAGCAAGAAGTCCAAGAACCGTAATCGGTCGCGGCGGTGTGCTTTCAAGAAACCGCGTGCGGGCTCTACTTTTTCTGAGCGACCCCCTGTGACGTCTAAACCCACGGAATCTCAGTCTCGAGCAGCCAGTTCGGACATCACCTGTTTTAACTGTGGGGATCTTGGTCATCTCAGTACCAAGTGTCCGAGACAGACTATCACGTGTCATAATTGTGGGATTGCTGGGCATAAGGCCCGTTTTTGCCGTAGGGACTCCAAACCTACTCGAGCGTCATCTCGGGCCCCTAAGCGGTGGCCGTTGAATCGAGCCACTCAATCGGCGTCGTTTAAAGCAGCGGGAGCGACTAAAGGTGGAGCTATAGCCGTGACGGGAGCGTCGGTCCGGGACTAGCAAGCCCGGATTTATGAGATGAAGAAGACCGATGATCCGAGAGGCCCGAATGATCTCGGTACACTCGATATTCTATCTCAACTGTGTGTACCCTTTTTGATACCGGTGCATCGCATTCATTCATTTAAGTCATGTTTGAGTAGACTACGTGCAGGTAGTGCTACTAGTTGTGAGCCTTATGTCATTGGCCTGCGATGGTAGGCGAATTATCGTGTCGTGAGATTGGAATTGTCGGTCGGTTTCATGGTCGTGTATGGCCAGCGGACCTAATCGTAGTAGATTTGCCGAGGGACGACGTCGTCTTGGGTATTGATTGGATGGATCGTCATGATGCCATCATTAGTGTCCGTAAGCGTATGATCACTATCATTTCAGACGATGGGGTTGAGTGTGTGTTTCAGGGAGGTAATCCCGGCTGTTCTGGTACTGAAACCTATTCCTTCATCGTTTCCTTCGTTTCGTTTCATTCAAGGCAAGTAGATGTATTACATTCCGTTATGTGCATATGATTTTGATGCGAATGATGTATATGGTGTTATTGAATGAATGTGATTGTTTCCCTTCCACCTGGGGATGGCGTGTGGCCTCTGGGGGCCGATACTAATGGGTACGGCCATGGAAGTGGAATTGAGTGCGTGTGTTGATGTTCTTCCACCTGGGGACGGTTCGACGGGACCTCTGGGGGCCGATACTAATGGGTACGGTCGCGAGTTACCAAGCGTGGATAATTGTGATGTGGGAAACTTGTTGATATACTGTTTTGGTGTTAATGTGATATTCCGAAATATTGACTTTCAAAATAATTTTCCTAATGATTTATTTGCGTTGAATTGTGTATGTATATAATGTTGTGTAATTATGTACTTGCACTAGCTATTCGAATGCTAACCCCTTAAATGGGGAAATCGTCTTATGCATTTAGTAATCGGTCGAGCTGAGGAGCTGGCACGGGATGCGCATGCAAAGGATGGGTTGGCATGATGATGATGTGGCTCGAGTCTGCATTTTTCTGTTTTGTCATTGCATCTGTTGAGTACTGGAGATAGTTGGTTTATTTTTGAACATGGTTTAAGTCCCCTGCGTGGGCAACATTTTGGTATTTAACTTATGTCTCTTGTACTCCGTTAAAATGTTTTGGCCGAGGCCACGGCCTTATTTACTCTTTGGGTACATCTTTCATGTTATCATTGTGGTTCATGTGTCACGAGTTAGCCTGGTAGACCTCACGGGGGTTCTACGGCGTGTAATGTCCCATTTGCGAATTGGGATGTTACAATTATGGTATCAGAGCCAGGTTTTGAATACCTAGGCTGTCGGTGAAATTTGGGTCTGTCAGTTGCATCATTAGAGTCAGTCGTTGAGCCTAATATCATCATGCTACCGTCTTTTCGTGCGACCCGTGGCTGTAAGTCTCCTCGAACTCTTATATTTCTGTAATTCGTTTTCCTGCATTGTTCGAATCGTGACTTGTGTTACCAACTTTGTGAATTGTGAATCTTTCGATCTTGTTCCTTTCTTATTCTTCTTCGATGTTGAGAGGTCGTGGTAGACCGGGCTAGGGACGCGGCCGAGGCCGTGGTCGTGGTGCCGATAATGAGGAGGGCTCACTTTCCCAGTCCTCTGCGGACTCGGCCTCTCACTCGGCCGTCGGGTAATAATGCCGACGCCGGCTCTTGCCGTACTTGCCAGCGATTGGTAGCCCAACTTACTCGAGATAGCTCGGGGTGGACGTCGAATCCGCCCCGACACCGAAGAGGAGGCTAGTAAGTGGCTTGAGACGGTAACTAAGATGCACCCTCCTCGTTTCTCGGATCTTGACTCCCTCGGATGGGAGAATTGGCTCTTTCAGTTTCCGTAACCTTCGATGCCGTAGCTTGTCACGAGGACGGAGGGTACACATTGCCCAGTACCTCCTGGATAAGGAAGGCTGCGGAATGGTGGGAGGCCGTTGCGCCGAGAGATCGTCGGCCACTTGGGATGAGTTCGGGGCTGCTATGGAAGCGAATATTGTCCGCCGCCCCAAGGAGCGCAGAATTGTAGAGTTCTTCACCGCTACACCTCGGGATGTGCCTATTTCTCGTGCCATCATTTCTTACAATCAGATTGGGCTTCGTGAGGGATCAAGTGAGAACGGAGGTCGATAAAATTGATACTTCAATATGCGCATGAAGCCGCATATTAGGCAGTATGGCGCCGCTCATGTGTGCCACTTTGAAGGAATACTGAGATCGCGCTCGCGATCGAGATGGTCGTCCCTAATCGAGTCGGTTTCGAAGCTAAGAAGCGAAGACTACTGGTGGGTTCTCGGCCGAAAAGGTGGTCGGGCGAGGTCTCGTTCGCTCCTACACAGGAAGAGGCCGTTTCATCAGCCGGTGGATCTCGGGGTAACTGATCGCGATTGCATTGACCAAGTGAGAGTTTGTTTTAATTGCAGTCGGCCCGAGCACGTTGTGAAGGATTGCCCACTTCCGTTAGTTACTTGCTTTACTTGCGGACAGGCCGGCATCGAGCGGCTCATTGTGAGAGGGCCACCGGGGCCGCTAGATTTACGACTACCACCGCCGATCGGAGGGATCTCGCCACCAGCCTACTCTTGTTCGCAGGTTCGAGTCGTGGTAGGGGTCGGAGTCACCAATCGCCGCAGCCGCCGAGTTCGGCTCGATCCATCCCGATTATATCGATGAGGCGCACGGAGGAGGCGGACATTCCGGTGGCGTCAGTACCACTCGAGATCCTTTCTCATCCATTTGAGTACTTTTTGATTCGGTGCGACCCATTCCTTTATAGCTTCGGATTGTGTGAGTCGTATTGGTTTTGACCGCTTGTTTGAGTGTGAGTCGTTCGTAGTGGGTACGCCCGGGTGGGATCGTATGGTTGGGAACCGGAAGTTAGGGATTGCCCGGTGAGGATCGGGAGCCGGATTGCCTCGAATCTCATTGTTATAGACCTTAAGGGTGAGGATTTGATCCTCGGGGACGATTGGTTGGATCGTCATGGTGCTATCATGAACTATCGGACTCGTACCATCAAGATAGATGCCGAGACGGCACCGAGCATACTCTCGCCACCGTAAGCCGGGTAGATCGGGGTGTGTGATTAGCGCCTTGAAGGCGATGAAACTTTTGAACCAAGGTTGTGTCGGCATCGGTGTTTCGCTCTGCAGCGGAAGATGGTGGGGTTGACATATCGTCGATTCCGGTTGTTAGCGAGTACCCCGATGTATTTCGGATGACTTGCGGGATTACCACCACATCGAGAGGTGGAGTTTCCTATTGACCTTGAGCCGAATGCGGCCCCTATTTCTCGAGCACCGCACCGTATGGCACCGTCAGAGATGCTAGAGTTGAAGAATCGATTGGGAGAGTTGTTAGATAAAGGGTATATTCGACCGAGCGCATCGCCTTGGGGTGCGCTGTACTTTTGTTAAGAAGAAGGATGGATCGCTTCGTTTATGCATCGACTATCGAGAATTAAACAAGCTAACCATCAAAAATAAATACCCTTTGCCCGGATTGACGATTTGTTTGATCACTTCAGGGGGCGGGTCTTTTCGAAGATTGATTTGCGATCGGGCTACTACGATTGAGGATTCGGACGTCGATATTAGAAAAGGCGCCTTCGACGAGATATGGCCATTACGAGTTTGTGGTTATGCCTTCGGGCTAACCAATGCCCACAGATGTTCATGCGGTTGATGAACAAAGTTTTTATTGAGTATCCGGACAAATTCGTAGTCGCTTTTATTGACGATATTCTTATCTATTCACGGAGTCGAGAGGAGCACGCCTTACATCTTCGGATTGTATTAGACACTTTGAGGGCTGAGCGGTTGTACGAAGTTCTCTAAGTGTGAGTTTTGGCTCGAGGAAGTGACGTTCCTTGGGCATGTGATTTCATGAGAGGGAGTTCGGGTAGATCCGCGAGAAAATAGAGGCGTGATGGCTTGGGAGCCGCCTAAGAATGTGAAGGAGGTGAGGAGTTTTACGGGTCTTGCCGGCTATTACCGTAGATTCGTTGAGGATTTTCTAGGATCGCTAGACCACTCACTCGGTTGCTCCGAAAACTTCGAAGTTCGAGTGGACTACGATAGGCGGGGCAGCTTTGACGAGTTAAAGAGACGTTTGACTACCGCGCCCGTGTTAGCATTGCCTCGGGGAACGAGGATTTCGTAGTGTACGGTGATGCTTCGGCCTTGGTCTAGGATGTGTTTTGATGCAGAGAGACAGAGTGATTGCATATGCGTCCGCCATTGAAACCTTATGAGGTGAATTACCCCACGCACGATTTGGAGTTAGGCTGGGTCGTTTCGCTTTAAAGATCTGGAGGCATTACCTCTATGGGTCGTCGTGTAAGATTTTACCGACCACAAGAGTTTGAAGTATATCTTGATCGGAAGGAGTTAAATATGAGGCGTAGGTGGTTAGAGCTAATTAAAGATTACGACCTCGAGATACTTTACCATCCGGGTAAGGCTAACGTGGTGGCGGATGCGTTGAGCCGTAAGCCGATGGCGTTGCAGATGTTAGAAGTACTTACACCGCAGAGTAGGATTCAGCGAGATCTTATTTGTCAGAATATTGAGGTTTGGGTTCAGAGAGTTCAGGGCCAGTTATGTGCATTAGAGATCACTTCGTCCTTGACTGATGATATCAAGGTGAAACAGTATGATGATCCGTGTTTGGTCCAGTTAAGGGAGGATGTGAGGCAGGGGAAAGCCCCTGGATTTGTGGTTCAGGATGATGGCGTTCTGAGATTTCGCGGCAGACTATGTGTACCGAATGATATTGGTGAGACAGAAGATCTTGAGTGAAGCTCATACCACGCCTTACTCCATACATCACGGTACGAATAAAATGTACAAGGATGTGAGGAGCAACTCTTAGTGGAGTAATTTGAAGACAGACGTTAGCGAGTTTGTGTCGAGGTGTTTGACTGTCCAGGTTAAGATCGAGCATCGGCGACCAGCTGGGTTTTTGCGACCACTTCCTATCCGGAGTGGAAATGGGAGGATATTTCTATGGATTTCATTACTAGTATGCCTAGGGCTCGGAATGGAATGAACATGATTTGGGTTATTGTCGATCGACCGACCAAATCAGCTCATTTCTGAGTATTAAGGACACTTGGGGCCGGAGAGACTAGCACGAGTATTTATTGCAGAGGTCGTGAGATTGCATGGGACTCCTAAGAGTATTGTTTCGGATCGTGATGGCCGGTTCGTGTCACATTTCGGCAGCCGTTCATCGAGCTTTGGGATCGAGTTGAGACTCGGTACATCTTATCACCCTCGATCGACGGGACGGTGAGCGGACGATCCAGACGTTAGAGGATATGTTGAGAGCACGTGCCCTAGAATGGAAGGATGATTGGGAGTCGCACTTGCCGTTGATTGAGTTCACGTACAACAATAGTTGGCACGCCTCGATCAAAATGGCGCCATTTGAGGCGTTGTATGGGAGGAGGTGTAGATCGCCGTTGTGTTGGGACGATGCGTCCGAGCCGATTGGTACCGAGCCCGATATGGTAGTTGAGACGAGAGAGAAGATTACTCGATTCGGATAGATTGTTAACGCCCGAGTCGGCGAAGTCTTATGCCGACACGCGTCGCCGTCCGTTGGAGTTTGAGGTGGGAGATCATGTTTTGCTTAAGGTGTCGCCGACACGGAGTTTACCAGTAGGAAGGGTAAACTTAGTCCGAGGTTTATTGGGCCGTTTGAGATTTTAGAGAGAGTGGGAGAGCTTGCCTATCGGCTAGGCTTACCGCCGTCCCGAGCCACGTTCATAACGTATTTCATGTTTCCTAGCTTAGGAGGTACATATCGGACCCTAGCCATATTATCGATTTTGGAGAGATCGGGTGGGACCCGACCTTACCATCAAGGAGAGGCCGATTGATTTTAGAGCGCGGTGAAGCAACCGTCATAAAACCATCCCTCTGGTTAAAGTTCAATGGTCGAGACATGGGTCCGAAGAAGCCACATGGGAGACGGAGGAGAGTATGCGGTCGAGATACCCCGAGTTGTTCGCGTTGTAAGTTTCGGGACGAAACTTATTTTTAGGGAGATAATGTAATATCCGCGTTTTCTATTTTCGGTAATTTCTATTTTTGATGTATGTTCGTTTCGGACAACTCGCTTAAGCACTGCTTTTGGAATTCGAATCTATTTTGTTCTTGGAGTTTTTCCGTTTGGTCGAGTTTCGAGGATGCTTTCGCATAATTTCATTTTGAATTATATCATGCCGCATGTGCGTTCGATTCTCGTAAAACTTGTTCGTTTTCGTTGTTTCTCGATTCATATAAGTTGATATGGTTGAGTTGGTCGTGTTGGAACTTTCGGTTTGCTAATCCGACGTTGTATTGCGATTTTCGCACTTGGGCCGCTTTTGTAATTTTCATAAGTTTGGGAATTTCGCCCGTTTGCTTCATTTGAGACTCTCTAGTGATCGGGATTATATTTTCTTTCAAAACTCAGCTTCGTTGTTTTGATACCCCATGTTTATACTTTTGATTCTATCCTTGTGTTGCGTTTCGTTGTATCGATGTCTTGAGCTAAGTGATTAGCGATCTGAATCGCTGCATGCATAACGACGTTATGCATGCTCTTTACGACGTTATATAGGTATCATAACGCACGTTATACCCCATTGGTAACGTACGTTATGGTTTCGCAGAAAGTGTCCAGATTGTTCGTTACGACGTTAACTGAGAGGGGTTACGACGTAACCTTCATAACGCACGTTAACAATAGGCGTTAACGTCGTAACTCGCCGTCAGGTCTTTTAATTCGACTTATTTTCGGTCGACTTATTTCACTCCTTTTCTTTCTTTCTCGCGACGTGAGCTTCCTTTGGGCGATTTCAAGCGATTCATCCGGTGCAATCCGTAGGAACCTTCTAAAGATCGATTTTTGCGTCCCAAGCAAGGTTTATCATCATCATAATCATCCTCCATCCGTCTGAATCGAGGTATACATCGATGAACCCTAGTTTTTTGGGGATTTCGGGATTTTTGGCATAATTCTTCCTTTTAATCCGTTTTGGCTTCGACGACTTGTTAGATTACGACTGTGTAGTCGTAAATCCCTTGTTTCCAGTATAGTTTAACGGATTTAACCTAGTAATTTCTTCATGGTTAGATTATAGCCA
The DNA here is from genome assembly GCA_033398695.1 of Orobanche coerulescens. Taxonomy (NCBI): domain Eukaryota; kingdom Viridiplantae; phylum Streptophyta; class Magnoliopsida; order Lamiales; family Orobanchaceae; genus Orobanche; species Orobanche coerulescens. The sequence continues at coordinate 9,925,798 of CM065802.1, read as the reverse complement.
TCGTGGACTTCGTATTTTCCGACCAATCGTTCCAAGGGGTAGAATTAGGATTAATTCGTACCTTTCCGCATTATTGAGACTTGTGTATACTGTTATTGTGTTAGGAACGGATTTGGGAAGATTGTTCGGACCGAAACCTATTCCTTCATCGTTTCCTTCGTTTCGTTTCATTCAAGGCAAGTACATGTATTACATTCCGTTATGTGCATATGATTTTGATTCGAATGATGTATATGGTGTTATTGAACGAATGTGATTGTTTCCCTTCCACAGGGATGGCGTGTGGCCTCAGGGGGCCGATACTAATGGGTACGGCCATGGAAGTGGAATTGAGTGCGTGTGTTGATGTTCTTCCACAGGGACGGTTCGACGGACCTGGGGGCCGATACTAATGGGTACGGCCGCGAAGTGGTTTCTCACTGGGACGGTCCGACGGACCTCCGGGACCGATACTAATGGGTACGGTCGCGAGTTACCAAGCGTGGATAATTGTGATGTGGGAAACTTGTTGATATCTGCTTTTGGTGTTAATGTGATATTAGAATATTGACTTTCAAAATAATTTTCCTAATGATTTATTTGCGTTGAATTGTGTATGTATATAATGTTGTGTAATTATGTACTTGCACTAGCTATTCGAATGCTAACCCTTAAATGGGGAAATGCGTCTTATGCATTTAGTAATCGGTCGAGCCGAGGAGTGGCACGGGATGCGCATGCAAAGGATGGGTTGGCATGATGATGATGTGGCTCAGTGCATTTTTGTTTTGTCATTGCATCTGTTGAGTACTGGAGATAGTTGGTTTATTTTTGAACATGGTTTAAGTCCCCTGCGTGGGCAACATTTTGGTATTTAACTTATGTCTCTTGTACTCCGTTAAAATGTTTTGGCCGAGGCCACGGCCTTATTTACTCTTTGGGTACATCTTTCATGTTATCATTGTGGTTCATGTGTCACGAGTTAGCCTGGTAGACCTCACGGGGGTTCTACGGCGTGTAATGTCCCATTTGCGAATTGGGATGTTACAGAAGTGGGAAGACATTTCTATGGATTTCATCACGAGTTTGCCGACGAGTCGTCGTGGCATGAATACGATCTGGGTGATCGTGGACCGCTTAACTAAATCAGCTCATTTCCTTGAGATCAAGGAGACGTGGGGTCCCGAGAGACTTGCTCAACTGTTCATCAAAGAGATAGTCGATCGCACTGCACTCCTAAAAGTATCGTTTCCGATCGTGACGGACGGTTTGTGTCGCATTTTTGGAAATCGATTCATCGTGCTATGGGAACCGGCTTAATCTCGATCGCTTTTCATCCTCAGTCCGACGGACAATCAGAGAGAACCATTCAGACATTAGAGGACATGTTGAGGGCATGCGTCCTCGATTGGAAAGACGATTGGGAAGCCCAACTACCATTGATCGAGTTCACGTATAATAATAATTGGCATGCTTCGATTAAGATGGCACCTTACGAGGCCTTGTATGGTCGTCGTTGTCGATCTCCGTTGTGTTGGGACGACCTATCAGAATCAATCGGCACCGAGCCCGATATGCTTATAGCCGCCCGTGAGAAGGTAGCTTTGATCAGGAGTCGTTTGTTGACCGCTCAGAGTCGACAGAAATCATATGCAGATAACCGTCGTCGACCATTAGAGTTCGAGGCAGGTGACCACGTGTTGGTCAAGGTATCCCCGAGTCGTGGTATCTTCCGTTTTGGGAAAAGGGGTAAGTTGCGGCCGAGATTCATTGGACCGTTTGAGATTCTGGATCGAGTAGGCGAGTTAGCTTATCGACTGGCTTTACCTCCGGCGTTGAGCCGAATTCATAATGTGTTTCATGTCTCTCAGTTGCGGAAGTATGTTGCCGACCCGAGTCACATACTTCAGTTCGATGAAATCGAGATCGCCGACGATCATTCATATGAGGAGCGTCCTATGCGAGTTTTAGAGCGGCGAATCAAACAGTTGAGGAATAAGACGATTCCTTTGGTTAAAATTCAGTGGTCTAGACACGGAGTCGAAGAGGCTACGTGGGAAACCGAGGATAGTATGCGGGAGAGTTATCCCGAGTTGTTTGACCCTTAGTTTCGGGGACGAAACTCTTTTAAGGGGGGTGTATGTAATACCCGGTTGTAATTCAGTTATTATCATTCAGTATTTATCATCCAGTAATTGTCATTCAATAATTTCACTCATTAATGATCATTTGTCACTCATATTCAATCATGGTATTCATCATTCAGAGTAAATTGTATCGTGTATCAATCGTCATTCATCACTATTCTAATTGGAGTTTCGTGCCGTGTTTATCATTGTCGTCATTTTCATTGTGGACTGTGTGTGAGGAAATAGCGCACGCTACGTACTTTTTTTTAGCGCACGCTAATTGAGTATAGGTAGCGCACGCTACCACTCAGCATTAGCGCACGCTAATGTTACCCTGGCTGCAATCCAGAAGGTACTGGACTGCAGGTGAGTTATTAGTAGCGCACGCTACGAGTGGTAAGTAGCGCGCGCTAGTGGGTTGTAGTAGCGCACGATAATAATTGATGTAGCGCGCGCTAAGGACGGATCAGGTTGAGTCCAGTGGCTACTGGACTCCACTGGATTAATTCATAGCGCACGCTATGAGTGATATTTAGCGTAAAACGACAGGAGCGACTAAAGGTGGAGCCTATAGCCAGCAGACGGGAGCGTCCGGTCCCGGGACTAGCAGGCCCCGGATTTATGAGATGAAGAAGACCGATGATCCAGAGGCCCGAATGATCTCAGGTACACTCGATATTCTATCTCAACCTGTGTGTACCCTTTTTGATACTGGTGCATCGCATTCATTCATTTCCGAGTCATGTTTGAGTAGACTACGTCTGGGTAGTGCTACTAGTTGTGAGCCTTATGTCATTGGCCTACCTGATGGTAGACGAATTATCGGTAATCGTGAGATTCAGAATTGTCCGATTCAGTTTCATGGTCGTGTATGGCCAGCGGACCTAATCGTAGTAGATTTGCCGAGGGACGACGTCGTCTTGGGTATTGATTGGATGGATCGTCATGATGCCATCATTAGTGTCCGTAAGCGTATGATCACTATCATTTCAGACGATGGGGTTGAGTGTGTGTTTCAGGGAGGTAATCCATTACTGCTCGTAAGGTCATTAATTTGATGAAAGGTGAGATTACTCAATCGGGGGTGTGTTGGTTATTGGTGCTATATGACCAAAACGAGAAATCATCGATAATGTTGACGGATATTCCGGTAGTGAGGAATATGCCGATGTTTTTCAGACAAGTTACGGTTTGCCTCCACGAGAGGATGTGGAATTCACGATTGAGTTGGAGCACAGTCGTCCCCGATATCGAAGGCACCGTCTTGGATGGCCCGGCCGAAATGCGGGAATTAAAGAACCAACTCGAGGAGTTGTTCGAGAAGGGTTATATTCGGCCAAGTGCGTCCCGTGGGAGCACCGGTATTTGTCAAGAAGAAGGATGGTTCTTTTCGCTTGTGTATGATTATCGGGAGTTGAGCAGGTGACAATCAAGAATAAGTATCCCTTACCCGTATTGATGATCTCTTAGATCAACTTGGGGAGCTTCCATATTTTCCAAGATCGACTTAAGATCTGGATATCATCGATTGCGGATTCGAGTCGGATATCGCGAGGACGGCGTTCGAACACGCTATGGTCATTATGAGTTTGTGGTTATGCCGTTTGGATTGACTAATGCACTGCGGTATTCATGGAGTTAATGAATCGGGTTTTCATCGACTTTTTGGACCGGTTGTTGTTGTCTTCATCGATGACATTTTGATTTATTCTCGTGGCCGAGAGGAACACGAGTTTCACCTTCATCAAGTGCTCGGCGTGTTGAGACGAGAACAACTTTATGGGAAGTTTTCTAAATGTGAGTTACGGATATGCAGTGGCGTTTCTCGGACACGTAATTTCTTCAGACGGAGTTCGTGCCGATCCTCAGAAGACGGAGGCTATCCGAGATTGGTTACCTCCGAAGAATGTTAAGGAAATCCGAAGTTTTCTCGGATTAGCGGGTTATTATCGGCGCTTCGTAGAGGGATTTTCTAGAATCGCTCAACCCCTGACGAACCTTTTGCGAAAGGATAATAAATACACGTGGTCCGACGCGTGTCAACGGAGTTTTGAGGAACTCAAGAGCCGGTTAATGTCAGCACCTGTACTTTCCTTGCCGCAGGGGACGGAAGGATTTGTGGTTTATAGTGATGTGTCCGGACAGGGTCTCGGATGTGTGCTCATGCAGAATGGAAAGGTTATTGCCTATGCTTTACGGAAATTGAGACCTTACGAGGTTAATTATCCGATACACGACCTGGAGCTAGCAGCCGTGGTGTTCGCTTTGAAGATTTGGCGTCATTATCTTTATGGCGTTACCTGTCAGATATTCACCGGTCATAAGAGTTTAAAGTATATATTTACTCAGAAGGAGTTAAATATGCGACAGAGGCGGTGGTTAGAACTAATCAAAGATTATGATATTGAGATCCTTTACCACCCGAGCAAGGCGAACGTTGTCGCCGACGCCTTGAGTCGTAAGTCCGTTCAGGAGCAGATGCTTGCTCGTTTAATAGTCCAGAAGGAGCTTCATCAGGAATTCCTTAGACCCGAGATCGAGGTCTGGCTTCAACGAGTTCAGGGACAACTTTGTATGTTAGAGATTTCATCGTCACTCGAGGAGGCAATTCGAGAGAATCAGAGTTCAGACCCTTCATTGTTGCGCATCCGTGAGGATGTGACTCAGGGGAAAGCCCCTGGATTTGTGGTCCACGAGGATGGACTTTTGAGGTTTAAGAATCGGTTGTGCGTACCGGCGAATGACGAGTTGAAAAACTCTATTTTGAGAGAAGCTCATGCTACCCCTTATTCTGTTCATCCGGGGTCCAGCAAGATGTACAAGGACTTGAAACAAAATTACTGGTGGAGTAATATGAAGCGAGAAGTCGCAGAATTTGTTTCGAGATGCTTAACCTGTCAACAAGTCAAGATTGAACATCAGCGGCCGACGGGTATGCTGAAACCTCTTCCTATTCCCAAATGGAAGTTGTAATATCCGCGTTTTCTATTTTCGGTAATTTCTATTTTTGATGTATGTTCGTTTCGGACAACTCGCTTAGCACTGTTTTGGAATTCTGAATCTATTTTGTTCTTGGAGTTTTTCCGTTTGGTCGAGTTTCGAGGATGCTTTCGCATAATTTCATTTTGAATTATATCATGCCGCATGTGCGTTCGATTCTCGTAAAACTTGTTCGTTTTCGTTGTTTCTCGATTCATATAAGTTGATATGGTTGAGTTGGTCGTGTTGGAACTTTCGGTTTGCTAATCCGACGTTGTATTGCGATTTTTCGGGCACTTGGGCCGTTTTTGTAATTTTCATAAGTTTGGGAATTTCGCCCGTTTGCTTCATTTGAGACTCTCTAGTGATCGGGATTATATTTTCTTTCAAAACTCAGCTTCGTTGTTTTGGATACCCCATGTTTATACTTTTGATTCTATCCTTGTGTTGCGTTTCGTCGTTGTATCATTGTCTTGAGCTAAGTGATTAGCGATCTTTGGCTTCTTGCATGCATAACGTCGTTATGCATGCTCTTTACGACGTTATATAGGTATCATAACGTCGTTATACCCCATTGGTAACGTCGTTATGGTTTCGAGAAAGTGTCGGATTGTTCGTTACGTTAACTGAGAGGGGTTACGTCGTAACCTTCATAACGTCACGTTAACAATGGGCGTTAACGCACGTAACTTCGCCGTCAGTCTTTTAATTCGACTTATTTTCGGTCGACTTATTTCACTCCTTTTCTTTCTTTCTCGACGTGAGCTTCCTTTGGCGATTTCAAGCGATTCATCGGTCTGTCCGTAGGAACCTTATAAAGATCGATTTTTGCGTCCCAAGCAAGGTTTATCATCATCATAATCATCCTCCATCCGTCCGAATCGAGGTATACATCGATGAACCCTAGTTTTGGGGATTTGGGATTTTTGGCATAATTCTTCCTTTTAATCCGTTTTGGCTTCGACGACTTGTTAGATTACGATTGTGTAGTCGTAAATCCCTTGTTTCCAGTATAGTTTAACGGATTTAACCTAGTAATTTCTTCATGGTTAGATTATAGCCATCGTGGACTTCGTATTTTCCGACCAATCGTTCCAAGGGGTAGAATTAGGATTAATTCGTACCTTTCCGCATTATTGAGACTTGTGTATACTGTTATTGTGTTAGGAACGGATTTGGGAAGATTGTTCGGACCGAAACCTATTCCTTCATCGTTTCCTTCGTTTCGTTTCATTCAAGGCAAGTACATGTATTACATTCCGTTATGTGCATATGATTTTGATGCGAATGATGTATATGGTGTTATTGAGCGAATGTGATTGTTTCCCTTCCACAGGGATGGCGTGTGGCCTGCGGGGCCGATACTAATGGGTACGGCCATGGAAGTGGAATTGAGTGCGTGTGTTGATGTTCTTCCACAGGGACGGTTCGCGGGACCTGCGGGGGCCGATACTAATGGGTACGGCCGCGAAGTGGTTTCTCACACAGGGCGGTCCGACGGGACCTGCGGGGACCGATACTAATGGGTACGGTCGCGAGTTACCAAGCGTGGATAATTGTGATGTGGGAAACTTGTTGATATCTTGTTTTGGTGTTAATGTGATATTAGAAATATTGACTTTCAAAATAATTTTCCTAATGATTTATTTGCGTTGAATTGTGTATGTATATAATGTTGTGTAATTATGTACTTGCACTAGCTATTCGAATGCTAACCCCTTAAATGGGGAAATGCGTCTTATGCATTTAGTCTTGTCAGTGAGGAGGCGCACGGGATGCGCATGCAAAGGATGGGTTGGCATGATGATGATGTGGCTCAGTCCGCATTTTTGTTTTGTCATTGCATCATTGAGTCTTGGAGATAGTTGGTTTATTTTTGAACATGGTTTAAGTCCTGCGTGGGCAACATTTTGGTATTTAACTTATGTCTCTTGTACTCGTTAAAATGTTTTGGCGAGGCCACGGCCTTATTTACTCTTTGGGTACATCTTTCATGTTATCATTGTGGTTCATGTGTCACGAGTTAGCACAGTAGACCTCACGGGGTTCTACGGCGTGTAATGTCCCATTTGCGGGTGGGATGTTACAATTATGGTATCGAGCTTAGGTTTTGAATACCTAGGCTGTCGGTGAAATTTGGAGTGCATCGGTTGCATCATTAGAGTCGATCGTTGAGCCTAATATCATCATGCTACCGTCTTTTCGTGCGACCCGTGGCTGTAAGTCTCCTCGAACTCTTATATTTACGTAATTCGTTTTCTGCATTGTTAGAATCGTGACTTGTGTTACCAACTTTGTGAATTGTGAATCTTTCGATCTTGTTCCTTTCTTATTCTTCTTCAGTATGTTGAGAGGTCGTGGTAGGCCGGCTAGGGACGGCCGAGGCCGTGGTCGTGGTGCGATAATGAGGAGGGCTCACTTTCCCGATCTCTGCGGACTCGGCCTCTCACTCGGTGCCGTCGGGTAATAATGCCGACGCCGGGAGCTCTTGCCGTACTTGGCGATTGGTAGCCCAACTTACTCGAGATAGCTCGGGGGTGGACGTCGAATCCGCCCGACAGGAAGAGGAGGCTAGTAAGTGGCTTCAGACGGTAACTTAGTTGCACACTCCTCGTTTCTCCGGATCTTCTGACTCCCTCGGATGGGAGAATTGGCTCTTTCAGTTTTCCAGAACCTTCGATGCCGTAGCTTGTCCTGAGGACAGGAGGGTACACATTGCCCAGTACCTCCTGGATAAGGAAGCTGCGGAATGGTGGGAGGCCGTTGCGCCCAGAGATCGTCGGGCCACTTGGGATGAGTTCAGGGCTGCTATGGAAGCAGAATATTGTCCGCCGCCAGTCAAGGAGCGCAGAATTGTAGAGTTCTTCACCGCTACACCTCAGGATGTGCCTATTTCTCAGGCCATCATTTCTTACAATCAGCAGTTGGGCTTCGTGAGGGATCAAGTGAGAACGGAGGCTGATAAAATTCGATACTTCAATATGCGCATGAAGCCGCATATTAGGCAGAGTATGGCGCCGCTCATGTGTGCCACTTTGAAGGAATACCAGGATCGCGCTCTGGCGATCGAGATGGCTGTCCCGGAATCAGAGTCGGTTTCGGAAGCTAAGAAGCAGAAGACTACTGGTGGGTTCTCGGCCGGAAAAGGTGGTCAGTTTTCGAGGTCTCGTTCTGCTCCTACACCTGGGAAGAGGCCGTTTCATCAGGCCGGTGGATCTCAGGGTAACCGTTCAGTTCAGTCTGTTGCACCGGGCGGGAGAGTTTGTTTTAATTGCGATCGGCCAGGCACGTTGTGAAGGATTGCCCACTTAGTTAGTTACTTGCTTTACTTGCGACGACCAGCATCGGCGGCTCATTGTGAGAGGGCCACCAGGGCCGCTAGATTTACGACTACCACTGCCGATCAGAGGGATCTCAGTTCACCAGCTACTCTTGTTCCGCAGGGTTCGAGTCGTGGTAGGGGTCGGAGTCAGCCGAATCGCCGCGCAGCGTCGAGTTCGGGCTCAGTCCATCCCCGATTATATCAGATGAGGCGCACGGAGGAGGCAGACATTCCGGTGGCGTCAGGTACCACTCAGATCCTTTCTCATCCAGTTTCAGTACTTTTTGATTCGGGTGCGACCCATTCCTTTATAGCTTCGGATTGTGTGAGTCGTATTGGTTTTGACTGCTTGTTTGAGTGTGAGTCGTTCGTAGTGGGTACGCCCAGTGGGGATCGTATGGTTGGGAACCGGGAAGTTAGGGATTGCCCAGTGAGGATCGGGAGCCGGGATTGGCCCTCGAATCTCATTGTTATAGACCTTAAGGGTGAGGATTTGATCCTCGGGGACGATTGGTTGGATCGTCATGGTGCTATCATGAACTATCGGACTCGTACCATCAAGATAGTTGCCGAGGACGGCACCGAGCATACTCTCGTCAGCTGTAAGCCGGGTAGATCGGGGTGTGTGATTAGCGCCTTGAAGGCGATGAAACTTTTGAACCAAGGTTGTGTCGGCTACTGGTGTTTCGCTCTGCAGGCGGAAGATGGTGGGGTTGACATATCGTCGATTCCAGTTGTTAGCGAGTACCCCGATGTATTTACGGATGACTTGTCGGGATTACCACCACATCGAGAGGTGGAGTTTCCTATTGACCTTGAGCCGAATGCGGCCCCTATTTCTCGAGCACCGTACCGTATGGCACCGTCAGAGATGCTAGAGTTGAAGAATCAGTTGGGAGAGTTGTTAGATAAAGGGTATATTCGACCGAGCGCATCGCCTTGGGGTGCGCTTTGTACTTTTGTTAAGAAGAAGGATGGATCGCTTCGTTTATGCATCGACTATCGAGAATTAAACAAGCTAACCATCAAAAATAAATACCCTTTGCCCGGGATTGACGATTTGTTTGATCGGCTTGAGGCGGCAGTCTTTTCGAAGATTGATTTGCGATCGGGCTACTACGATTGAGGATTCGGGGCGTCGATATTAGAAAGCGCCTTTCGGACGAGATATGGCCATTACGAGTTTGTGGTTATGCCTTTCGGGCTAACTAATGCCCAAAGATGTTCATGCGATTGATGAACAAAGTTTTTATTGAGTATCTGGACAAATTCGTAGTCGTTTTTATTGACGATATTCTTATCTATTCACGGAGTCGAGAGGAGCACGCCTTACATCTTCGGATTGTATTAGACACTTTGAGGGCTGAGCGGTTGTACGCGAAGTTCTCTAAGTGTGAGTTTTGGCTCGAGAAGTGACGTTCCTTGGGCATGTGATTTCGTGAGAGGAGTTCGGGTAGATCCGCAGAAAATAGAGCGGTGATGGCTTGGGAGCCGCCTAAGAATGTGAAGGAGGTGAGGAGTTTTGCGGGTCTTGCCGGCTATTACCGTAGATTCGTTGAGGATTTTCTAGGATCGCTAGACCACTCACTCGGTTGCTCCGAGAAAACTTCGAGAAGTTCGAGTGGACTACGAGATAGGCGGGGCGGTTTTGACGAGTTAAAGAGACGTTTGACTACGCGCCCGTGTTAGCATTGCCTCGGGGAACGAGGATTTCGTAGTGTCTGATGATGCTTCGGGCCTTGGTCTAGGATGTGTTTTGATGCAGAGAGACAGAGTGATTGCATATGCGTCCACTTGATTGAAACCTTATGAGGTGAATTACCCCACGCACGATTTGGAGTTAGGCTGCGGTCGTTTTCGCTTTAAAGATCTGGAGGCATTACCTCTATGGGTCGTCGTGTAAGATTTTACCGACCACAAGAGTTTGAAGTATATCTTGATCGAAGGAGTTAAATATGAGGCGGCGTAGGTGGTTAGAGCTAATTAAAGATTACGACCTCGAGATACTTTACCATCAGGGTAAGGCTAACGTGGTGGCGGATGCGTTGAGCCGTAAGCCGATGGCGTTGCGAGATGTTAGAAGTACTTACACGCAGTAGGATTGGCGAGATCTTATTTGTCGAATATTGAGGTTTGGGTTCGAGAGTTCAGGGCGATTATGTGCATTAGAGATCACTTCGTCCTTGATGATATCAAGGTGAAACAGTATGATGATCCGTGTTTGGTCGATTAAGGGAGGATGTGAGGCAGGGGAAAGCCCCTGGATTTGTGGTTCAGGATGATGGCGTTACGAGATTTCGCGGCAGACTATGTGTACCGAATGATATTGGTGAGACAGAAGATCTTGAGTGAAGCTCATACCACGCCTTACTCCATACATCCTGGTACGAATAAAATGTACAAGGATGTGAGGAGCAACTACCGGTGGAGTAATTTGAAGACAGACGTTAGCGAGTTTGTGTCGAGGTGTTTGACTGTCGGCGAGTTAAGATCGAGCATCGGCGACCAGCGGGGTTTTGCGACCACTTCTATCCGGAGTGGAAATGGGAGGATATTTCTATGGATTTCATTACTAGTATGCCTAGGGCTCGGAATGGAATGAACATGATTTGGGTTATTGTCGATCGTGACCAAATCAGCTCATTTCTGAGTATTAAGGACACTTGGGGCCGGAGAGACTAGCACGAGTATTTATTGCAGAGGTCGTGAGATTGCATGGGACTCCTAAGAGTATTGTTTCGGATCGTGATGGCCGGTTCGTGTCACATTTACGCGGAGCCGTTCATCGAGCTTTGGGGGCGAGTTGAGACTCGGTACATCTTATCACCCTCGGAGCGACGGACGGTCGAGCGGACGATCCAGACGTTAGAGGATATGTTGAGAGCACGTGCCCTAGAATGGAAGGATGATTGGGAGTCGCACTTGCCGTTGATTGAGTTCACGTACAACAATAGTTGGCACGCCTCGATCAAAATGGCGCCATTTGAGGCGTTGTATGGGAGGAGGTGTAGATCGCCGTTGTGTTGGGACGATGCGTCCGAGCTGATTAGTACCGAGCCCGATATGGTAGTTGAGACGAGAGAAGATTACTCGATTCGGGATAGATTGTTAACGGCCCGAGTCGGCGAAGTCTTATGCCGACACGCGTCGCCGTCCGTTGGAGTTTGAGGTGGGAGATCATGTTTTGCTTAAGGTGTCGCCGACACGGGAGTTTACCGCAGTAGGAAGGGTAAACTTAGTCCGAGGTTTATTGGGCCGTTTGAGATTTTAGAGAGAGTGGGAGAGCTTGCCTATCGGCTAGGCTTACCGCCGTCCCTGAGCCACGTTCATAACGTATTTCATGTTTCCTAGCTTAGGAGGTACATATCGGACCCTAGCCATATTATCGATTTTGGAGAGATCGAATTGGGACCCGACCTTACCATCAAGGAGAGGCCGATTCAGATTTTAGAGCGCCGGGTGAAGCAACTTCGTCATAAAACCATCCCTCTGGTTAAAGTTCAATGGTCGAGACATGGGTCCGAAGAAGCCACATGGGAGACGGAGGAGAGTATGCAGTCGAGATACCCCGAGTTGTTCGCGTTGTAAGTTTCGGGACGAAACTTATTTTTAGGGGGAGATAATGTAATATCCGCGTTTTCTATTTTCGGTAATTTCTATTTTTGATGTATGTTCGTTTCGGACAACTCGCTTAGCACTGTTTTGGAATTCTGAATCTATTTTGTTCTTGGAGTTTTTCCGTTTGGTCGAGTTTCGAGGATGCTTTCGCATAATTTCATTTTGAATTATATCATGCCGCATGTGCGTTCGATTCTCGTAAAACTTGTTCGTTTTCGTTGTTTCTCGATTCATATAAGTTGATATGGTTGAGTTGGTCGTGTTGGAACTTTCGGTTTGCTAATCCGACGTTGTATTGCGATTTTCGGGCACTTGGGCCGTTTTTGTAATTTTCATAAGTTTGGGGAATTTCGCTTCGTTTGCTTCATTTGAGACTCTCTAGTGATCGGGATTATATTTTCTTTCAAAACTCAGCTTCGTTGTTTTGGATACCCCATGTTTATACTTTTGATTCTATCCTTGTGTTGCGTTTCGTCGTTGTATCATTGTCTTGAGCTAAGTGATTAGCGATCTTTGGCTTCTTTGCATGCATAACGTCGTTATGCATGCTCTTTACGTGCGTTATATAGGTATCATAACGTCGTTATACCCCATTGGTAACGTCGTTATGGTTTCGCGAGAAAGTGTCAGTTGTTCGTTACGCACGTTAACTGAGAGGGTTACGTACGTAACCTTCATAACGTACGTTAACAATAGGCGTTAACGTACGTAACTCGCCGTCAGGTCTTTTAATTCCTGACTTATTTTCGGTCGACTTATTTCACTCCTTTTCTTTCTTTCTCGCGACGTGAGCTTCCTTTGGGCGATTTCAAGCGATTCATCCGGTGCAATCCGTAGGAACCTTCTAAAGATCGATTTTTGCGTCCCAAGCAAGGTTTATCATCATCATAATCATCCTCCATCCGTCTGAATCGAGGTATACATCGATGAACCCTAGTTTTTTGGGGATTTCGGGATTTTTGGCATAATTCTTCCTTTTAATCCGTTTTGGCTTCGACGACTTGTTAGATTACATTTGTGTAGTCGTAAATCCCTTGTTTCGAGTATAGTTTAGCAGATTTAACCTAGTAATTTCTTCATGGTTAGATTATAGCCATCGTGGACTTCGTATTTTCCGACCAATCGTTCCAAGGGGTAGAATTAGGATTAATTCGTACCTTTCCGCATTATTGAGACTTGTGTATACTGTTATTGTGTTAGGAACGGATTTGGGAAGATTGTTCGGACCGAAACCTATTCCTTCATCGTTTCCTTCGTTTCGTTTCATTCAAGGCAAGTACATGGATTACATTCCGTTATGTGCATATGATTTTGATGCGAATGATGTATATGGTGTTATTGAACGAATGTGATTGTTTCCCTTCCACAGGGATGGCGTGTGGCCTCTGGGGGCCGATACTAATGGGTACGGCCATGGAAGTGGAATTGAGTGCGTGTGTTGATGTTCTTCCACAGGGGACGGTTCGACGGGACCTCTGGGGGCCGATACTAATGGGTACGGCCGCGAAGTGGTTTCTCACACTGGGACGGTCCGACGACCTGCGGGACCGATACTAATGGGTACGGTCGCGAGTTACCAAGCGTGGATAATTGTGATGTGGGAAACTTGTTGATATCTTGTTTTGGTGTTAATGTGATATTAGGAATATTGACTTTCAAAATAATTTTCCTAATGATTTATTTGCGTTGAATTGTGTATGTATATAATGTTGTGTAATTATGTACTTGCACTAGCTATTCGAATGCTAACCCCTTAAATGGGGAAATGCGTCTTATGCATTTAGTAATCGGTCGAGTGAGGAGTCGCACGGGATGCGCATGCAAAGGATGGGTTGGCATGATGATGATGTGGCTCGAGTCGCATTTTTCTGTTTTGTCATTGCATCATTGAGTCTTGGAGATAGTTGGTTTATTTTTGAACATGGTTTAAGTCCCTGCGTGGGCAACATTTTGGTATTTAACTTATGTCTCTTGTACTCGTTAAAATGTTTTGGCGAGGCCACGGCCTTATTTACTCTTTGGGTACATCTTTCATGTTATCATTGTGGTTCATGTGTCACGAGTTAGCACGGTAGACCTCACGGGGTTCTACGGCGTGTAATGTCCCATTTGCGGGTGGGATGTTACGAAGTGGGAAGACATTTCTATGGATTTCATCACGAGTTTGCCGGCAGTCGTCGTGGCATGAATACGATCCGGGTGATCGTGGACCGCTTAACTAAATCAGCTCATTTCCTTGAGATCAAGGAGACGTGGGGTCCCGAGAGACTTGCTCAACTGTTCATCAAAGAGATAGTCGATCGCACGGTACTCTAAAAGTATCGTTCCGATCGTGACGGACGGTTTGTGTCGCATTTTGGAAATCAGTTCATCGTGCTATGGGAACCCGGCTTAATCTCAAGATCGCTTTTCATCCTCGGTCAGACGGACAATCAGAGAGAACCATTCAGACATTAGAGGACAGGTTGAGGGCATGCGTCCTCGATTGGAAAGACGATTGGGAAGCCCAACTACCATTGATCGAGTTCACGTATAATAATAATTGGCATGCTTCGATTAAGATGGCACCTTACGAGGCCTTGTATGGTCGCGTTGTCGATCTCCGTTGTGTTGGGACGACCTATCGTAATCAATCGGCACCGAGCCCGATATGCTTATAGCCGCCGTGAGAAGGTAGCTTTGATCGGAGTCGTTTGTTGACCGCTCGAGTCGGCGAAATCATATGCAGATAACCGTCGTCGACCATTAGAGTTCGAGGCAGGTGACCACGTGTTGGTCAAGGTATCCCCGAGTCGTGGTATCTTCCGTTTTGGGAAAAGGGGTAAGTTGCGGCCGAGATTCATTGGACCGTTTGAGATTCTGGATCGAGTAGGCGAGTTAGCTTATCGACTGGCTTTACCTCCGGCGTTGAGCCGAATTCATAATGTGTTTCATGTCTCTCAGTTGCGGAAGTATGTTGCCGACCCGAGTCACATACTTCAGTTCGATGAAATCGAGATCGCCGACGATCATTCATATGAGGAGCGTCCTATGCGAGTTTTAGAGCGGCGAATCAAACAGTTGAGGAATAAGACGATTCCTTTGGTTAAAATTCAGTGGTCTAGACACGGAGTCGAAGAGGCTACGTGGGAAACCGAGGATAGTATGCGGGAGAGTTATCCCGAGTTGTTTGACCCTTAGTTTCGGGGACGAAACTCTTTTATGGGGGGGTGTATGTAATACCCGGTTGTAATTCAGTTATTATCATTCAGTATTTATCATTCAGTAATTGTCATTCAATAATTTCACTCATTAATGATCATTTGTCACTCATATTCAGTCATGGTATTCATCATTCAGAGTAAATTGTATCGTGTATCAATCGTCATTCATCACTAATCTAATTAGAGTTTCGTGCCGTGTTTATCATTGTCGTCATTTTCATTGTGGACTGTGTGTGAGGAAATAGCGCACGCTACGTACTTTTTTTTAGCGCACGCTAATTGAGTATAGGTAGCGCACGCTACCACTCAGCATTAGCGCACGCTAATGTTACCCTGGCTGCAATCCAGAAGGTACTGGACTGCAGGTGAGTTATTAGTAGCGCACGCTACGAGTGGTAAGTAGCGCGCGCTAGTGGGTTGTAGTAACGCACGCTAATAATTGATGTAGCGCGCGCTAAGGACGGATCAGGTTGAGTCCAGTGGCTACTGGACTGCACTGGATTAATTCATAGCGCACGCTATGAGTGATATTTAGCGTACGCAAACGGTGTAGTAGCGCACGCTAAATATTGGTTGTAGCGCACGCTACCGATGTCAGGTCAGAGGACAGACGGTTTCTGGATTCCAGTACTGGGCATCTAATAATTCGTCAGCGCACGCTAACCATGGGTATTAACGCACGCTAATGGTATGGTTGTAGCGCACGCTAGAAAAGGTACGTAGCGCGCGCTACCGTTTTCGGCCATTGGGTACTGGACTACCCAAATTACCCGTTAGCGCACGCTAACCTGGAGTGACTATATATTGGACAGTTAGCCTGACATTCGTCATTTCTCATTTCCCTTCGTTTTTGGAGCGACTTCGGGCGATTTTGGGCGACTTGGAGTGTTCTCTTCGAGCTGCTATCACCTATCATCATACTCAAGGCTTTGAGTTGGATTATCACCACTTCATCATCTCCTTAACATCAAATCAAAGGTATTAATCTCTTGGATCTAGAATTTTGGATTTTTGGGTTTTTCCTTCCGATTTCTTCGTGTAAGCTTGGATTATCATTGGAATATGTTAGATATGGATTATCTACCTTGGATAAATATATTCCTACGGATTTAATGGCTATTTTCGGAATTATTTCAAGAACCCTTGGGGTTGACTTCGGTTAATTGGGGATTTTCCGATTGATGTGGTTGTAATCTTGAATTGTGGATTTCTATTGGATTATTGATATCATTGAAGTGTTTTGTTAGTTCGAAATACTCATTTTGGTGTTGGTTTCGATTAATTCGGGATTGGATATTTCCGAAATTGTGTGATTGGTTACGTATTCGTTTGAATGCCCCTATGAGTTTGATTATCGTTGTATCGACTTTTGGGTTGGTCGTGTTTTGTTGCTTGACACGTGTATTGATCGGTTGTTGGTAATTGTTGTTATTCAAGGTTGTTCGAGCGACCGATATATCGATTAGGACGTTGTTCGTGGAAGGACTTTATCATCGGTATTGTGTAAGTTAACTCTTACTCGGTTAAAAGGATACTCATTCCTTTTGTTGTTGATTGCTCATAATCATAACTCATTCATCATGGTATTAATCATATTGAGACTTGTAATTGTCGAATAATCATTTCATTCACGAGAAACGACGGTTCCAAATCATTTCATTGGGTTATCAATCAAGTCACTATTATTTTCATCTCGGTGAGTCATCTTGGCCTTGTCGAATTATTATTCACTGGTGTTCATTGTGGTCATTCTCGTTCATATGACCTTCTGGGTTCATATTGCGTGGCCGGGTGTGGCTGTGTGGAATTTTTAGTCGGGCACACGATGGTCATGTATTGGGTTCACCGATACATTGGACCGTGCACGCGGTAACACTTACCTCCGTGAGACTAATTAGGTACAAGGACGGGTGTATCCGGTCATTCGTCTTGTACACTTGCACAGAACATTACGGGCGTACTATGATACTCCTCTTCAGCGTAATTCATAACTAAGAATATTTCATAACTTCAGTTAATTCATGATTGTGTATTTTCAACCCTTGAGAATTGTTGTTACGTATCGGCCGTTGGGGATTTTGTTTACAGGTCACGGCAAGGCAAATGCACGGGAAGAGCATCTTGACGGCGAGGAGTCGATGATACTAGTAGGGCCCCGGTCATTTCGTTTGTTTGATCATTTCGATTATTTGATTATTCCGTCATTTGTATTTTCCGCTGCAAATTCCGTTTGAGATGTTTAATTGTTCAGGGTGGTGTATTTTATCTCCATATAAAATATATTAGTATTCGGTTTAGTCCTGATGTGTTGTACTTAAACTCCTCATCGGAGTACTTGGTAATATAATGTGGTTCGGTACTGCAATTATATTATTTAATTCATCATTTTCATTTGCCTAGTGGGTCCGATCGGGGATTCACGGCACTGTAATATCCGCCTAGTTTGGGGTGTTACAGCTCTCATGCTAGAAATCTGTCGTGTTGTTTCTATGATTACCCTCCGGTTTGGTTTTATCATCAAAGTGTTTGTACTCTTCGTTATTTCTTGCAATGAATTAGGATGAGTACTATTTCCTTGATGGTGTTTTCTTTTAGGAGAATTTTATACCACGAAAATTTAGTGAGACTCATTAAACATTACTCCGTTTTGCTTTTATAAAAAATAATTTTGACGTACATTAAATTAAATAAAGAGGCATATTTATCAAACTCCGTCTAGGGCCAACGAAATATGAGGACCGACCCTGGGTGCAGAGGTTATAGCTTTAGATTATGCTCTTTGCTGGTGCGACCTTTCGGTAACTCGTCCTTTGTTTGTTGAAGTTGACTCGCAAACTCTTGCTTCTTATGCTTTTTCACCAGACAATATTCTGCCTTGTGCTGTTCGGGAAGCCTTGACTACAATTCGTGAAAGGCTCAGATATTGGGGAGCAACTTTCACACTTCTACAGGGAGGCGAACTCACTCGCCGATAGTTTAGCTTCTTATTCTTCTGCAATTTCCTATTCCATTATCATTCTCTATCGGCTTGAGTCCGTGCCCATTTGATCTCAGACTCTGCGGGGTTCCCCACGCCTCGACTCATTAATCAATAAAAATGACTCTTTTATCCAAAAAAATAAAAAAAAAGTAAATTCGACAGTTGCTAAATCAAATATATTGTTTTTAAATTTCAATCTAACTCGTTATTCTTTTAAGTATTCGTGTTAGAATATTTTATAGTACCCATATAATATTGGAATTTTTTTCGCAATAGGTAGACATTATACTACCTATGTGTGGGTAGGCTTAAGGATTGCAGCGAATAAATGATAAAATATAAATATAAAATTATCTAAGTGCAAAAACAATCTTAAGTTGATTAGGGAAATATATAGATGGAAATGTTCTCTTGTTTATTTTATAATATAAATTACACAAAAAAGTCATCTAAATTGTAAAACAATTTTGAAAAATTATAAATAAAAATTCATGTAGATTAAAAAATTTGCAGTAAATACGAGAAACTTTAAAATAAGTTTTATTAAATATAATAATATTTAAAAAAACTACAAAAAGATTCTGAAATACAAATAAATGCTAAATTAATAGTTAGTTCTTAAGTACGCAAAAGTCTTAAAATTAATAATTAATCATAAAATTTATAAGCAAATCCTACAAATTATAAATAAATGTAAACATTATATATAAATTCCGAAAAAAATTATTATATATCATTTAAAGCGTATTGATTTTAATGGATCTAGAAACATACAAATAAATGAAGAACAGAATTAGAAAAAACTACAATAAATTCTGAAAAATATAATTAAAAATTTTGAAAATATAATTGTATTATAAAAATATTTTATCAGCAAATTTAAAAAATTAACTGTATTAATTGCATTTCATTTATTTTTTTTAGCATTTATCTTCAATATTCCAGAAGCGGGTTTTTGATCAAATAGGTTACCCAACTTTGCGTTTTTGTGCACCTAAGTTACCCAACTATTTTTTTGGTCAAATGGGTTACTGGACTATACGGGTTTGACATTTAGGTTACTCAAAA
Source organism: Orobanche coerulescens (assembly GCA_033398695.1). Lineage (NCBI taxonomy): Eukaryota > Viridiplantae > Streptophyta > Magnoliopsida > Lamiales > Orobanchaceae > Orobanche > Orobanche coerulescens. Next base: position 9,906,520 of record CM065802.1, on the reverse strand, counting down.
CCAGAAAAATGGTCATTCAGATTACCCACGATGGTAACTTAGGAGATGGAGGTATTACTTTGTCCACATCGCTTTTTGTGGGCCCCATTGTCTAAATCGATTTCCACGTTAGCTTTATGTTCAAATAAGTTACTCAACTTTGCGATTTTGTTCGTCTAAGTTTCTTTTTTTTTTTTTTAAATTGGGTTACTAATATATATTTATTTACAAGAAAAATCTACAAGCGTTGTGTTAACAAAACGAGTGTTAAATTGGGTCCGCCGCAACGTTAGTACAAAAATATTCTTATCAAGCGTTTTTATACACGTTATTATACGACTTTTTTATACGTACATAAAAATATATAATAATGTGTATAAAAATTTATATAAATGGGTGTATAAAACGTTTACATTTTTAATTATCTATGTGATTTTTAATTTATGATGTGGCGTTGAGATGTTTGGTGAGTGAGGGTGTTTTTATGTAGCTGATAAGGGTAGCCTAAATTAACAAAGTTGCGTAGTTTAGCGAATTAAGTGGATTTCGTTAAATATTTTGCCCGGTCCGCCTCGTTGCGGTGGGCGTTGGTTTTTTGCGAACAATGTTGATGCAATTTATGTTTTCGAAGATTGTGGTGATAAATTGAACAACATATTTAGCGTTTTTATATAAGTTTTTTATACGTTATTATACACCTTTTTATACGTTTTTATATAAGTTTTTTTATAGACATTCTTGTATACGTTTTTATATCTGTTTTTAAATACATTATTATATACTTTTTGTATACATTTTTGTATACAAAACGTATTTAAAAACATATATTATAGCGTTTATAACGTATATATAATGAATGAATACGTTTACATTTTTAATTATCTATGTGATTTTTAATTTATGATGTGGCGTTGAGGTGCTTGGTGAGTGAGGATGTTTTTTATGTGACTTATAAGGGTAGCCTAAATTAACAAAGTTGCGTAGTTTAGTAATCAAATTGAAAATAAAACTTTAGTAACTTAGGTGAACAAATTCGAAAAGTTCAGTAACCCATTTGACCAAAAAATAAAAGTCAGCTGCCAGCGTGGCATGCCAACCGGTTACAACAAGTGAAAAATAGTTGGGTCACTATTTTGCCCGGTAAGGATAGTCCAGTAACCCATTTGACCAAAAAAATAGTTGGGTAACTTAGGTGCACAAAAACGCAAAGTTGGGTAACCTATTTGATCAAAAACCCTTCCAGAAGCTTAGATTTTTCTGGAATTTAACTGTATTTTATTTAGTTTCTTGCAATTTATATATCTAAATGATATAGGGATAATTTTTAAGTTTTAAAATTAATTTGTATTTTTACATAATTAATTTATGAATTATGCTATTGAGACACTTGCTTTGACACTAAGTTTAACACCGCTATATATTTGGGCCAATGAAAAAAGTGAATTTTGTGGCTTGTTTGAGTGGGAGAGGAAAGTGAATTTTTTCATTGGCCCAAATATGTAGTGGTGTTAAACTTATAGCATTACTCTTAATTTATTAGTATTTCCAATTTTTCAGAATTTATTTAGTTTTCTGGTTTCAATTTTATATAGGAAAAAATATGAAATGAACGGAAATTCAATATTAAAATATTTTATCTATTATATTATAATTTCTCTATTTATTACTTAAAGTTTTTGAATTTTAAAATAATTTCAGTTTATCGAGTAATTTAGTTGGAATTCCCACTTACTTAGTCAATGAATACTATATGTAGTTAACTTATGTTAGAGTAGGATTTTAATTACAAAGTTAATATTTATCTAATAACATGATTATGTAATAAATCATAGTATTAATAATTAATGATTATAATTAATGTTAATCTAATCTAATAAATACGAAAAGGCTAACTACATGCAGCTATTATAAACCCTATATCTTATATACTAAAAGCTTAAGTTGTCTTATAAATGCAAAGTGCTCACAATAAATATTTCATGAATTGAAAGTGAAATGTGAAAGGTTCATGTGTTAGTACATTGATTTAATAGTCATGCATAAGAGTAAGTACATAGGAATCGTGCACAAAAGTCTCAAAGAATACAAACCAAAAATGTCATGAATGCATAAATTAAACACACCAATTAGTGGTTAGTCTTTTTACCTTCCCGTCCATGAGTTACAAATATTTTATCAACTATATAATGTGTCAAAAATCACAGACAACAAACCACAACTTCCTCCACACCGCGTGCACATTGGGCTACAACTTATTATGGTGGTAAAGTAAGCATCATATCGTCTTACTTATTTAGCATATTGATTTATATTATTTTATGTAAATTTCACGTGTGTTTTTTGTGTGTAACAATGTAGGACATAAAGATGGTAGCTTAGGAGATTTGGTAGTAACATCATCTTTTCTAATGGTTTAAGAGATCCTACACATCGTTGTCTTATCAATTAAGTGGAACATGCACGAACATTTTTACTTTGATCGAAAATGAAATATATTGATTAACTGTATTTAAGTTACTAACGATCAACTATATCTATTTTTTTGTACCGCATCAAGAAGCATTAAAGAAAGAGATCGAGAAGTCACAAAAATTATGTCAAGAACAAAACATGCAAAAGGCCAATGAACAACAACGACAAAGACAACAAAAACAAAAACAACAACAATAATAAGATCAACGCCGCGGCCACCGGTGGGATGAATACTTAGCATCGTATTAATAGTACGTTACAAATTAAACATGCAATATTTTACTTCATGTAATACCGATAAACGGGCTAATACTATTGATTCGTTAGCAAGTAAGTTTATTGAAAATAATGTAACGAGCATTCAATTTTTAGTCAATCATTATTACTACACTTTGTTGGTGCATTTTCATATTTTTGCTCTTAATGTAGTTTTTTGTCTTGCGTTGTGTTAATGTCACTTTTTTAATTAAACGTCTTGGAATATTGTGTGACTTTGATATTTGATATGACTGTGTAAATTATGTCGATGTTACATATTGCAAATGATAGTATATAATAAAAATATAATAAAAATATCTTCACACTATCATCATAACAATGAGAATCTTCTAAATCGAAGAAGTATATAAAGGAGAAGAAAATTGTATTTCAAATGTTATCCACATATCACGAGGTAAGCATTATTCATTTGAGTTTGAGATCATGTGATTCATGTCATTACATCAGTAAATACTTAGAATGAGTTACTAATGAATGCTCCAAATTCGATATTATAGTTTATGGAAAAATATTGTAATAATGCATTAATTAAAAAATAATTTATGTAAGTTACTTACATTAAAAGATTACATATGAAAAGCCTCATTTAAATATAACATTTTGCAAAAAACCTCTTCACATTAAAGAAAGAGATTGACAAGTCACGAAAATTGTATCAAGAACAAAACATGCAAAATGCCAATGAACAACGACAAAGACAACAAGAAGAACAACAACAACAAGAACAACGCCACGGCCACCGGTGTCAATATAGATGAATACCTGGCATTCATATTAATAGTACGTTACAAATTAAACATGCAATATTTTACTATATGAATTATAATTTATTATACGAATTATAATTTATACTCTTGAATATACTAATCACTTTAATGTTTTATGTTTTTATAGTTTTGTTAAAAAGGAAATTTGTTTTATAGTTCGCTTTTAATAATGTAATTTATTTGAACAACGAAGTCCGTCTTTCACAAAAAAATGAGAGTTTCAAACATGAACCGAAAATTAGTCCCGAACATTACGAAAAAACAATTAGATCCAACCTGAGTGCATCGCATGGGTCCTGAGGCAGTCCAAACCTGTGCATTGCACGTGGATGAATATAAAAGGTCTCCAACATTAATGTAATCGCTTCATATTTAAAATAATTTATGTAACTTATACATATTAAAAAATTACATGTGAATAGACTTTTCAATGTAACATCTTGCAAAAAATCTCTTCACATATACTCTTTTAATGTCAATAAACTATTTTAAATGTGTGTCATGCTTAGAAATGTGATACCATCACAACTTAGATATATAATGACGAAAATAAATTCTGAAGATTACGATATAAAAACTTATATACAGCCCATGTGCAACTCAATAAAGTATTCTAAGTACGTATAAAGCTTAGCAAATGTGTGACACCATGAAAACTTAAATATAAAATGACGAAAATAAATGCTGAATATTACGCTATGAAAACTTCTATATAGCCATGTGCATCGCACGTATTTTAAATCTATGAAAACTTCTATACAGCACATGTGCATCGCACGGGCATCGTTGACTATCATAAGAAATAGTTATAACTTAGCCCAATGTATTAATATTAGTTAGTTCCAATTAAAAATGATAGAGTCAATACCAAAATAAATAGACAAAAAATATTACGTAAAAAATACATCTTAAAAGATTACATGTCAATAAACTATTTTAAATACGTATCATGCTACAAAATGTATGCTACCATGACAACTTATATAACAATGATAAAAATATGTCCCGAATATAAAATGACAAAAATAAATGACGGATCCATGATCAAAATAATGAAAATTTGTGCCGAACAATAACAATTTAAATATATAATACCATCATATACAGCCCGGGGCATCGCCCGGGTCTGAATGACTCGTATCCCAAAAGACCCAGTATTCGAATGTGTAAATTAAGAGTGTCTTACTATGCTTGCCTAATCTCTAGTGGCCCAGCACCAACATGTCTATTGAAGGCTTGAAGTTACGAAGTATTTCATCAGTGTGGGCCCATAAATATCCTCCAGTCTGTTTCCATTGTGGGCCGAAAGCCCAAATAAAACTTGCAGAGCAATAAAGACCCCACCACCACCACCACCATCAGAAAAAATGGCGGGAATGCCTGGCGCCATTTTCCGCAATCCCCAATTCCCGACGATTTTTCGTCCATTTAATTCCCACGTCGCTCTAAATCCTCCGACACTTTCCAAATTCCATAGAGGTGTATCTCGTAGTAATATCTCTTCTTCTGCGGTCAGTATGGCTCAAGCGGCGGAAAACCCTAATCGCAGCCCCGAGATTGAAGAACCCTTGCCCAAAATTCAGAAGACCCACGAGAACGGCGTTTCTGACTTCAAAGCACTTGAAGCCGCTCCATTTTTAAGGGTGAAAAAGCTATCAGAGAGAGCTGTTTTGCCTTCGAGGGGTTCCCGTCTTTCTGCCGGCTACGATCTATCCAGGTATATATGTTCACTACACCTTTGAAATGCAAAGGATTATCTTTTTTTTTTTTTTTTTAATAATTCTCATTTTCCCAAATTCTTTTTCTTGCTGTGATGTTACAGTGCAACGGAGACTAAGATTCCTGCTAGAGGCAAGGCGCTGGTACCGACGGATCTGAGCATAGCTGTTCCCGAAGGAACATATGCTCGTATTGGTAATTATCCACTCTGCTTTTGCCATTTTTTTTGCCTTTTTCTTAGGTTGGATTACATCAGTTATATACTTATTAGTTGAGAATAAGTTTTGGACTGTACATAATCACATAAGTTAGGATATGAGATCTTAAAAAATAGAAACAAGTCTCTTGTGACAAAATCATGTTTTGAAAATACGCTCTTCAAGTGGGACGTATGGATTAATTGTTAGGACCACCACTACCACCACCACTCTATCGTCTTAGTATGATATTGTCCGCTTTGGGCCAAGCCCGCACGGATTTATTTTTGGGCTCATTCCCAAAAGGCCTCATACTAATGGAGTGGTGGATTTTCTTATATAGAAGAGTTCACTTCCATCTCTTTCCAATGTGGGACTTGGGTTTGCAACCCCAACATTAATGATTTGCAAAAAGAAGTCTACAAAGCTCTGTGTTTTTATGAATTTCTAGATTCTTGTTATTTCATAGCCTGAGAAATTGGTGGAAATCTACATGCATAATGTAGTCGTAAAAAAAATCATTTTTTACCATGTATATAATGAGAAAGAGACCGGGATGTTTGACGTATTCACACCCCTATGTTTAGGGATGTGATCATGTAAACGAGTCGAGTTGAGCCGGAAAAATGATGTTTAGACAAACTTTTAATGAATGATCTCGAATTGAGTGTCTAGTGGTTTGATATGATTGACAATCCTAAATAAGTTTAGACATTCGATTCTTTTCGACAAATATTGTAATTTCACAGTTAAATGTTAAAATAAGAGTTATTTTCAAAAAACACAGGACTATAATTGCCAACCCTCCATGTAGGACTAATACCACACTCTAGCATCCTTATGATTGATGATTAATTGATTTGATTTCTCTCAGATATGTGTTTTTTTCTTGATTTTATATAATTCGCAGCGCCAAGATCTGGGTTGGCCTGGAAGCACTCGATAGATGTAGGTGCGGGGGTGATTGATTCGGATTACAGGGGGCCAGTTGGGGTGATTTTGTTTAACCATTCGGACTTGGATTTCGAAGTGAAGCCTGGAGATAGAATTGCACAGTTGATAATTGAGAAAATTGCGACGCCGGAGGTTAGTGAGGTTGATGATCTTGATTCAACTGAGAGGGGCTCTGGTGGATTTGGATCTACTGGGGTTTGATTATTCTTTCCTCTGGTTTCGATAGTGTAATTTCTGGAATGGTTTTGTTTTGGAAGTCTTATTGTTCTGGAAATTGGACTGGGTTTTAGCTAAAGACTTGCTTTGAGTAGCTTTCTACTATTTGTATGGTTATTTTCTCAAACATTTTGTGAGGTATATTCTTGGTGTTCGCTTGATATAATGTTTCCTGTGCTGTCTCATGGTGACATATTCCTAAAATATTTAAGTAATTAATTTAAATTATATTGTATGCATGCATAGAATTGATTTGAGAGAATAAACATCAAGTTAAAAAAGAAGTAAATTAATTGATTGTGTTATTGAAGTTATAATTGATATCCTGGCAGAGTTTAACTTTGTTTATTTTGTTTTTTAATATATATAATATACATTTGTACTATTTAAGTGCAATTTATGTCTTAATATTTATAAATATTTTGGCTATTTTAATATTAATTTATACAATTAGTATAGATGTGAGCAAGTGGTGCATACTATTCTACATTATTTTATCTATGTATAACACTATAATGTATGTATATCTTAAATACTATTTACGGATCAGAGTACCAACAGTTAGGTGGTGATTATATAGAAGATTACACGGTATCTTATTCTTAGGTTATCTTACCTATATTCTATTCATGTATAATATGTGGTTGCATTAGTTTTGCTACATGTGATGGGGCCGATAAATAGAGTTTTCAAAAAGTTTTACCCAAAAATTGTGTTGTGCGTTTGTACCTACTGTAATTGGTAATTAAATTTTTTATTAAGATTTAGTGTAAGCGTGCTCAATAGATAGTAGTGGGCCTATTGGTTAATAAAGGCCCTTTCTGTAAAAGTTTATCTTGTTGTCTAATCACACAGTCCATAATTTTTCTTTATAATTTGTACTTAAAATTGGCAAATTCTATAAGTTAAAAAATTGAGTAAACTACAAAGATGGTCCATGTGGCTTGCGTTGACTTTCACGCATAGTCTCTTGACCTTTTTTTTTTGCACTCACAGTCACCAACTCTGAAACCCTTTTTACTCATGATCCCTTGCCAAAACATCCGTAAGTTCTGGGCGTTAAGTTATGACGTTTGCCCAATTGGTGAGGGTATTTTTGTCCATTCAATTTTTTGTGCATTGAGCTGCTAAGTTTGCAGGCATTTAATATCCGTCGTATCATTTTCCCTCTGATATTTCTCTCTCCTAAAAAAAATCTCACAAACACAAACTTAACCTAATTTTGATTTAATTTCATTTTTTTTTTTTTTTTTTTTTTTTTTTTTTGATACCCAGGTTCCAAGCTTACACCTGACTAGTCCTCGGGATAACAGTCCCGGCCCCACAGTACTGCTACCAGTTAAATCGCGAGATGTGTATCTGGCTCCCAGGTTCTTAAATATCCTCAACTATCGCGCATAATGAGTCGTCCCCCAAGTAATTGCTCCATGCTGGACCCCCTCAAATCCAACCGCATGGTCCCACCGAGATCTGGCCTCCTTGAAGCCCTCAATATTTGATTGTTCCACCAACGTACCTCGGGGGCTAGGACTTAACCCTTAGTCAAAGACTAAGGGATCATTGGACCTTGAGAAATTCAATTCCAAAGTATTGTTACAAGGAATTGAACTCCTGATCTCCAACTAAATTGAAGGTCAGGTGGCCAACTGCGCCAAGGCAGTTGGTTTTGATTTAATTTCTTCATCGATGCTACAATGGTTGGAACAAAAATGTGGACTATACGGAAATCAAAAGATGATTTTGATGTTCAGGAAGTATATGGTATGTATCAATTTTCATTTAATTGTATATATTGCATGGATTGACTGGCAAACCTAAATTTGATTTTCTTTAATTTTTTTGCAGCAAATGAACCTGATTTGTTTTCAATCAAGATTAATTATGGTGGGAAGTTCACTGATAGACCAGATAGAACCTACGAAGGTGGTTACTCGGGCTTTGTTGATTTAGTAGATGTGGATGAGTTCTGTGTTCACGAAATGGATGCTATGGTGGAAGAGTTAGGTAATGATGGTCACTCAATCATGTTTTATCACTTTCTTATACCATCTGAGAGTTTGGACAATGGGCTACAGCCTTTAGCTTGTGATAAAGATGTCCTTAACATGTGTAAATATGTTAGGTTAGGTCATAAGTTGTTGCATGTGTATGTTGAACATGAAAGGACCAACCGTGATATCTACTATGCATTGTTAGTTTCACCTAATAAGAAAAAGAGGTGTATTATAGAGGAATTAGAAGAAGATGTACCAAAATAATCACCAACTGGAGTGATTAAGAGACTTAGGTTTGATCTTGACAATAAAAAAGGTTTAGTACAAGAACAGGGGCAATCAAGTGGTGGTGTTGCTGTTGAAATTCCATCCCAAACTCAGATTAGTGTTGTTGCTAATGAAATACCCTCACAAATAGGTGACACTAGTTAAGTTAGGATACAAGAACAGGGTAAAGGTAGTGGTAGTGGTATTGCTAAAGAAATACCATGTGAAATTGGTGATTCTAGTCAAGTTAGGATACCAGAGCAGGGTCAAGGTAGTGGTGTTGCTAATGACATACCTTCTCAAACCACTAATGTATCTAGTCAGTTTGTCAATGAATTCTACTCATCTTATGACCCTTACTTGGGTGATGATGAGTTCAACCCTTTTGATGGCCTAGATGAAATTCTTCCACCAGTTGTGGAAAGTGATACACAGACTGAGGTTAGGGTAGAAACAGAGACTGAGGTTAGGGTTGAAACAGAGAATGAGGTTAGGGTAGAAACAGAGAATGAGGTTATGGTAGAAACAGAGAATGAGGTTGATAGTTCTGATGAGACAGAGGATGGGACAGAGGATGATACTGATGTTGATGTGTCTGATAATGATGACAGTGATGATTCTGAGTACATTGTAGATGAAGACAATGATGTGGAAGAAGTTGATGTGGACATGGAGAATTTCAGAATGAATGTGGATTTGGAAGCAGAGTTCCATGGCTGTGATAGTGATAATGTTGTAGAAGATCTTGATGTTGATATTGATGATGTGTTTGACAATGATGAGTTTATAAGTGGGTCTGAGAATGAAGATGATTTTGATAGGGCTATGAGAAATAAACTCAAGCGATTAAGGAAACAAGCGAAAAGTAATAGTGAGGGTAGGATTTACAAAACCTACTTTTATATTGGGCAAGATTTTGGTAGTGCAGCAGAGGTTAAGAAGTTAATAAAAAGGCACTAAATTGAAACTAGAAGAGAAATTAAAATAGTGAAGAATGATAAACAAAGAGTGAGAGCAGTTTGGTTTGGTCAATTGCCTTCATTTGGGCCTAGTGTTGGGCCAAGTGTAGCAGCTGGGCCTAGTCAGCCATCTGGTTCAACTAATAAGCCTATAAAGGGGAAGAGGGCTATTGATAAGATAAAGGTCATTAAAGGAGGTAAACCTAATTACAGAAAAGTAGATGGAAATCAATGCCCATGGGTATTGCATGTGTCAAAAGTGAAGGGCACAAAAACATGGAAGACTAAAACATATGATGCTGAACACCATTGTCTACAATCAAGAAACATCTTGTATGCCACTTCAAGGTTCTTTGCTGAAGATATAGTAGATCAAATTGAAAAAAAAAACAGACATACCTATAAGAGCTCTTCAAGATCAATTACAAAAGACACATGAGCTTTCAGTTTCTCAAATTAAAGCATGGAGGGCTAGGGCACAAGCAAGCAAGCAATTAAGGGGTGATTACACAAAGCAATACGCGATGCTGAGAGATTATTGTATGGAGTTGATGCAAACTAATCCAAACACAACTGTGAAGATCCAATGTGCTAGGGAAGAGGAAGGTTCAGAGGTTAGAAAGTTTGAAAGGATTTATGTTTGCTTGGAGCCTTGTAAGGAAGGTTTCAAAGCTGGTATGAGAGACATTTTGGGGTTAGATGGAGCCTTCATGAAAGGACCTTTTCCAGGTCAACTCTTAACTGCTGTAGGCATTGACCCAAACAATGGTATCTATCCTTTGGCTTATGGGATAGTTGAAACAGAGAACCTTCAGTCTTGGAAATGGTTTTTGACTTGCCTTGGAGATGATCTTGGTCTTTATAGAAACTCTAACTTCACTTTCATCAGTGATCGTCAAAAGGTACATTTAATTCTTAACTTTGACATTATAATTTAGTTTAATTTAGTGTAAAGCATAGATATTAATTAAGTGATCCTCTCAATAACACAGGGTCTTATACCTGCAATTTCCAAATTGTTTCCATGTGCTGAGCATAGATATTGTCTTAGACATATCCATGAAAACATGAAACATAGCTGGAATGGAAGGGCATACAAAGACCTTCTTTGGAAAGCTGCTACTGCTACAACTGTGCCATACTTTCAGATAGCAATGGAGGAGTTAAAGGCTTTCAGTAAGCCATGCTATGATTGGTTAGTGAAGATTCCTCCACAACATTGGGCCAGATCCCATTTTTCAGGTACAAATTTGTTTACAACATGTGGTTTAGATGATAAACTTATTTATATAGTAACTAATTACAAGTGTTTTAACAGGAAGGGCAAAGTCAGATGTATTGTTGAACAACATGTGTGAGGTTTTTAATGGAAGACTAGTTGATGGAAGGAACAAGTGTAATACCCGTAATTTCGATTTCCGGTAATTTCTTTTTTTCGGCGAAAGTCCGTTTTGACGACTCGCTCATGACCGTTTCTGTTGGGTTTTCCATGCATCGAATACAAAATAATCGGAGTAAAAACGCAGCGGAACAATAAATGTGAAAACCCAATTTAGGATCTCATGCAGTAATTTAATTGTTTAATTAAAGATTTAATCGAATTACCTTAATCCGATTGAACAATTCTAGATCCGGACTAGAAGCAGATGAATATCTCCTCCCTCTTTTGGTGATCCACACACGAACAATTCCACAAGCCGGATTGCTAGATCTCATTTAATAATATTGATAAATAGTACAACACAAATTCCTTACTAGAAGGATTGTACTATTGATCAAGATCAACTAAGGGAAGAGAGATGATTGACTCCGTTCTCCTACAATATGATGTAGATGGCCGATTTTTCTTCTTCTTGAAGGGCCGATTTTTAGGTCTTGTATTCTTAGTTCCAACTCCTTGTCCAAGACCTTATATTTATACTAAGTAAACCCTAGATTCAATAATCTAGTATTTGCTTAGTTGCCCCTTAACTTATTAAATAATACAATATATATAATATCCAATATTATATATATTACTTATTATTTAATCTCCTTATAAATATAATATCCAATATTATATTTATTATTCCCAGTTGATATTTATTCCTACTTGTCTATAATTGTCGTATGTGCGACCCAAAAGTCTTATATTATGTTGGCAATTATTTAATACCTTATTAAATAATAAATCATAAGCGGCCTCTAGCAAGACATTATGAGTACCCAAATAATATAAGTTAATAGTCCATTAAACCTTTTAACGTGTCAAATCCCTTTGTCACGCGATATCATATTTGAACTAAGTCATGGAGTCTGTCATACTTATTTATGTTCAAATGCTTTCTCGATCTTAAGTAGACTGATTGAATCAAATGACTCTTCATTTGAGCATGGCCATGCATTTCCTTCAGTCCTACTTATCGAGGGGCCCAGCAGATATCTCTCTCACTTAAGAGAGGGACAAATCCCCATCTTGATTATTCATTGCCCTCTACATGACTTCCACTAATCCCGATCGCTAACCTTTATGATCACCATATTTCAGATGACGTTGGATTACGTCAAGGCATAGCAGTTATCATGTTGGACTCTATGATAATCTCAGGTTCAAGGATTTATTGACATACTGTATTGAGATTCACTTATGACATTTCCATGCAGTGATCTCAATGCGGGTCGGTCTAGTATTAGTTCTCCAACCAATACCCATAAGATTGATCCGTACCATACGCATAATCATTCGATGATTATCAATCAAACTTATACTAGTATATTAATCACTTGAGTCTCTACTCAATGCGATTTTACCAGGGACGTTTGAATAATCTTATTATTCGTGAATAACTATTATTCGATTATTATAATATTAAAACATGCACACATTATAATAATCAACGAGAAATAAATGATATCAAATAACTTTATTTAAATGTGACAATTACAAATCTAGGCACATCGAATGTCCTAGGGCACTATTCCCAACAATCTCCCACTTGCACTAGGACCATTCATTCATGACTTTTAGTCCTATCGCTCTAGCATGCTCAACATGCTTTCCTTGTGAGAGGGCTTGGTAAGTGGATCGCAACATTCTCTTCCGTTGCTACTTTGCATATTGTAATATCTCCTCGTCGACGATCTCTCCGACTAGGTGATATTTTACGAGTATATGTTTGGAATTATGATGGGACCTAGGCTCTTTAGCTTGTGCAATAGCACCATTATTGTCACAATAAAGGCTTATGGGACCCTGGATGGTTGGCACCACTCCTAGTTCGGTAACGAACTTCTTGATCCATACGGCTTCCTTAGCTGCATCCGATGCCGCCAGGTACTCAGCTTCTGTAACAGAATCAACAACCGTGCTTTGCTTGGAACTCTTCCAACTCACAGCACCTCCATTCAATACAAACACATAACCAGTTTGCGATTTGAAATCGTCTCTGTCGGTTTCGAAACTTGCATCGGCGTAACCTCTTACAGCCAGCTCGTTTCTCACCCCTCCATAAACTAGGAAATCATCCTTAGTTCTTCTCAAGTACTTTAGGATGGTTTTCACTGCTGTCCAGTGACTTTCACCTGGATTCGATTGGTATCGACTTGTCATACTAAGAGCAAACGATACATCTGGTCGAGTACAAATCATGGCATACATGATCGATCCAATAGCCGAAGCGTATGATATCTTGCTCATACGGGCTCGCTCATCAGGAGTCTTAGGACTCTGAGTCTCACTCACATGAATGCCATGTGACATTGGCAAGAGTCCTCTCTTGGAGTCTTGCATATTGAACCTCTTCAATATTTTATTAATGTATGTACTTTGACTCAGACCAATCAATCTCTTTGATCTATCTCTATAGGTCTTTATTCCAAGAATGTAAGCAGCTTCTCCTAAGTCTTTCATTGAGAAACAACTTCCCAACCAAGTCTTGACTGTCTGCAAGGTGGGAATGTCATTTCCAATGAGTAATATGTCATCTACATATAAGACTAAGAAAACAACTATTCTTCCACTAACCTTCTTGTACACACAAGGTTCATCTTCATTTTGAATGAACCCAAACTCTTTGACAGTTTCATCAAAACGAAGATTCCAGCTCCGAGAAGCCTGCTTCAACCCATAAATGGATCTTTGAAGCTTGCAAACCTTTTTAGAATTTTACGGATGAACAAAACCTTCGGTTGTGTCATGTACACATCCTCGAGTAAGTTTCCATTAAGGAATCTTTGTTTTGACATCCATTTGCCATATTTCATAATCATAGTATGCGGCAATGGCAAATAAAATTCTAATTGATTTAAGCATGACTCTTGGCGAAAAGGTCTCATCATAGTCAACACCATGAATGCTGCATAACCTTTTGCCACTAGTCTAGCTTTATAGGCTTGCAGATTATCATCCATGTCTTTCTTCTTTTTATAGACCCATTTGCACCCAATGGTTTTAACACCCTCGGTGGATCTATCAAGTTCCAAACTTGATTGTCATACATGGATTGCATCTCGACTTCATGGCTTCTAGCCATTCCTCGGACTACAGTCACGGCAGCCTTCAGTATAGGTACTAGGCTCATCATCTATGAGCGATGCATCATCATCCTCTGCTACGAGATAACCATATCTCTCGGGTTCATGTCGCATCTATCGATCTGCGTGGGACTTGTGTACTTTGAATGGGCTCTTCAACCTGTTTGTTGAGCTTGTTCGGTTTCCATCGGTGAAGCGATGTCTTCTTGTGGTTCTCGAGTTTCCTCGAGAATTACTCTTCTCCTCTTGTCTCTTTTGGAAATAAATTCCCTTTCTAAGAATACGGATTTCGAGCAACAAACACTTTGTTCTCTGCGGGCTTGTAAAAGTAATATCCTTTAGTTTCCTTAGGATATCCCACAAATAAACATCTTTGAGATCTTTGCCGGTTGTCAAACACTTGGCGCCTTACTTAACGCTTCGCAACCCCAGATCTTTAGAAAAGACAAGTTTGGTCTTTTACTACCCATTTCTCAAATGGTGTCTTTTCAACTCGCTTTAGATGGAACACGGTTAAGGGTGAATCTGCTGTTTCTAAGGCGTGGCCCCAAAATGATAATGGAAGCTCTGTCGACTCATCATGGATCGAACCATATCTAATAAAGTTCGATTCCTCCTCTCGGACACTCCGTTATCTTTGAGGTGTGCCGGGAGGAGTAAGTTGCGAAACAATTCCACAACTCCTAAGATGATCATCGAATTCTTGGCTCAAGTATTCCCCACCTCGATCCGATCGAAGGGCTTTAATTGTCTTGCCAAGTTGATTACGTACTTCATTACGGAATATTTTGAACATTTCAAAAGATTCATGTTTATACTTCATAAGATAAACATATCCATATCGGCTAAAATCATCGGTGAATGTAATGAAATATTGGTATCCGCCTCTGGCATGAGTGCTAAGAGGTCCGCATACATCAGTATGTATTAGGCCTAATAGATCACTAGCCCTTTCTCCATGACCGGTGAAAGGATTCTTCGTCATCTTGCCCAATAAACAAGATTCGCATGTCCCATATGATTCATAGTCAAAAGAGTCTAAAAGTCCATCATTATGGAGTTTAGAAATGCGTTTCTCGTTTATGTGTCCAAGTCGACAATGCCATAAGTAAGTCGGATTAGAATCATTGAGCTTAGGTTTCTTGGATGCAATGTTATAGACTTCCAAAGTGTCGGACTCATCTAGATCAATATTGTAAAGGCGGTATATAACTGCGGTACCATAAAGCAAGTCATCAAAGAAAATACGAATGATCTTATTCTTAATAAGAAAACTGTAACCTTCACAATCTAATGTAGAAACTGAAATAATATTCCTATTCATAGCAGGAACATAATAGCAATTGTTCAAAACTAACAAAAGCCCATTGGGCAAAACTAGATCATAAGTTCCTACGGCTAGTGCATCAACTCTTGCTCCATTGCCGACTCTTAGATCTACTTCCCCTTTTTTCAGTTCTCTCGCTTCTCAACCCCGCACATTTGTACAAATGTGAGATCCACATCCGATCTAATACCCGGAGTTAGAGGTAGATAAGTTAACTTCTATAACAAATATACTGTGATCTCACTTGCCCTTGGTACGCTTTAGCTCTTCCAAGTAAATCTTGCAATTTCTTTTCCGGTGTCTGGTTTATTGCAATGATGGCAATTTCCATCTTTGGGAGCTTTAGCCTTGAAACCCGCCTAGTAGGGTCTTTAGATTTGGCAACTTTTGCCTTACCCTTGCCCTTGCCTTTGTTCTTAAAGGATTTCCCTTTCCGACCATCAACACATGGTTTGGTTTCTTCTTAATATTCGTCACGGCTTTTAAGCATCCCATGCATTCAAAGAATGGACTTCTCCATCTCATTCATATTATAGTTCATAATGAACTGGCCGAAACTTTCGGGCAATGAGTTTAGGATCACATCCGTGGAGTGCTCCTTAGAAAGTGGAAAACCAAGCCTTTCAAGATGATCAATATATCCTTTCATCTTGAGCACGTGAGCGTGATGTCCCCTCAACCATCTTGCAAGCATACAAGGCTTGAAAGGTCTCATACCTCTCTTGCCTAGCATGCTTCGAGAAAGTTTCCTTGAGGTGAGCATTTAGCTCATAAGCTTCCATCTCCTCGATTCTTGAAGTTACGGACAAATGGTGGCCAACATAAGACAACCGACATCAATGGAATCATCACAATGTTTCTTTCATTTGTATTTTGTTGCTTTATTTGCATTGTCACCGCTCATCGGGAATTTCTTCCTCAAGAACATACTGACTTTCTTTCTTGCTTGAGAACTATTCTCGAGCTCGGATCCAATCCAGAGATAGTTGCGGCCATTTTCTTTCACTTGTCCTTCTCAAGGACGGATCGCGATGAAATGGTGGATGTGTTGTTTGATGCCATTCTACAAAATTCAATATGCAAAATATTTAGTCACATTATTTTATTTCTCGAAAAATACTCCCACTAAAACAAAGTACCCTCAATTTACAACATTTGTAATTTTAGTGGGCTAAGATCCCATTTCGCACAATCCTAAACTCACTTTGGCATGACGCCTAGAATTGAACTACTTTAGGTGGATAACTCTTTATCGATTACATCATATGTAACTCTTAGATTATATCATGGGATTTGGCATCGTATGCCCAAGCATGTTATAATCCCATCTTATGCCTTAAGGTTCAAAACTATTTTGATTTCCAAATTCATTAAACGTATAGGTATCACCATTACCTATCCTACCTTACTAAGATAATCCGAGTGCCCAGCTTTGGCATGACCCACTCATGATGATCGAAGTCTTGATAGGTGTTTTTCAAATGAACGGCATTAAAATTTTAACGAGGGATTTTTATCCTATGTTAATGTCTATGTTTGCTAACATACATCTAAACATACATAACATCACATACATGCATAAATTTAAACATACATCGCATCACATGACAATAAAGCATAGGACCGTGTATAGCATGACCATAATCCTAACGTGATTTTCATGAGCCAACATGAAAATCACAAAGGTCATCTAAAGGGTTAAATATGGTCTTCATTGATCTTCCAACTCCTTGGAACGTCATACGCGATCAATTTGCTCCTCGAGTCCATCTTTCTCGTCCTTCTTGTCTTCATTACATTAATGAAATCTAATACTACACTAATAAATTAAATTACAAGAAGTACAAACGACACGCAAGCCATAAAATAATAAACAATTTAAATAGACGACTCGCAGGCCGTAAAACCAATTATAATTAAACGACACGCAGGCCGTAAAACCAACCCATAAGAAATTAAATTATCCAATCACATTGGTCAATTTATGGTCATGCCATGCACCACACACATACCATAAATAATTATCAAATAATTAATAAAGCATGTAAAATACTAAATAATCAATTTGTCTGACAATCAGACAATAAATTAAAATTGTGTCAAAAGTGAACAAATCTGGACTTGGTCGAGATGGTTGTCATTCTGCCCTGGGAACAGGTCCACCCGGGTTCGAAACCCGGCGGTTGCAGTTGCAACATTATGCAACAATTATTTCCAAGTTTACTTTTATAATAAAAGGACTTATAAAAAGAACTACTGAAAAGTTACCAAAACAAGATCCAGCCGAGATGGTAAGTGGTGCTGAAGGGTAGCCGAGTGGCGCGGGATCGAATCCCAGTTTTTGCGGAAGTATTTTTGCAATATTTAAAACAGATTTATTGCCTTTAATAAAACATCTGTGAGAAAAATTCCAAAACAAAATTGCAGCGCACTTGGTAAGTAGCTAGGCGGCTGGCCTGGACCACCAGGGTTCGAACCCCTGGTGATGCAAAATCATTTTTGCTAATTAATACAACCCGCGGGTCCAGGCCCGACCCGACCCGGACCCGAATCTGCCCGACACGCCATTTATCGTTTGTTCGAGCTTCTGGACAGCGATTTTGCGAAAACAAATCTGAAAATTATTTTTGACGATCCGATTTAATCAAATTAAACCAGAAAAAATATTTTATAAAATCTATATTTTATAAACATAATCAGGAACATAATTTACACATAAATATGTTCTACTCAAACAATTAAATTACATGCAAGTTGGCTCCGATACCACTGTTGGGTCTTCCATGCATCGAATACAAAATAATCGGAGTAAAAACGCAATGAACAATAAATGTGAAAACCCGATTTAGGATCTCATGCATTAATTTAATTGTTTAATTAAAGATTTAATCGAATTACCTTAATCCGATTGAACAATTCTAGATCAGACTAGAAGCGATGAATATCTCCTCCCTCTTTTGGTGATCCACACACGAACAATTCCACAAGCCGGATTGCTAGATCTCATTTAATAATATTGATAAATAGTACAACACAAATTCCTTACTAGAAGGATTGTACTATTGATCAAGATCAACTAAGGGAAGAGAGATGATCGACTCCGTTCTCCTACAATATGATGTAGATGGCCGATTTTTCTTCTTCTTGAAGGGCCGATTTTTAGGTCTTGTATTCTTAGTTCCAACTCCTTGTCCAAGACCTTATATTTATACTAAGTAAACCCTAGATTCAATAATCTAGTATTTGCTTAGTTGCCCCTCAACTTATTAAATAATACAATATATATAATATCCAATATTATATATATTACTTATTATTTAATCTCCTTATAAATATAATATCCAATATTATATTTATTATTCCCAGTTGATATTTATTCCTACTTGTCTATAATTGTCGTATGTGCGACCCAAAAGGCTTATATTATGTTGGCAATTATTTAATACCTTATTAAATAATAAATCATAAGCGGCCTCTAGCAAGACATTATGATTACCCAAATAATATAAGTTAATAGTCCATTAAACCTTTTAACGTGTCAAATCCCCTTGTCACGCGATATCATATTTGAACTAAGTCATGGAGTCTGTCATACTTATTTATGTTCAAATGCTTTCTCGATCTTAAGTAGACTGATTGAATCAAATGACTCTTCATTTGAGCATGGCCATGCATTTCCTTCAGTCTTACTTATCGAGGGGCCCAGCAGATATCTCTCTCACTTAAGAGAGGGACAAATCCCCATCTTGATTATTCATTGCCCTCTACATGACTTCCACTAATCCCGATCGCTAACCTTTATGATCACCATATTTCAGATGACGTTGGATTACGTCAAGGCATAGCAGTTATCATGTTGGACTCTATGATAATCTCAGGTTCAAGGATTTATTGACATACTGTATTGAGATTCACTTATGACATTTCCATGCAGTGATCTCAATGCGGGTCGGTCCAGTATTAGTTCTCCAACCAATACCCATAAGATTGATCCGTACCATACGCATAATCATCCGATGATTATCAATCAAACTTATACTAGTATATTAATCACTTGAGTCTCTACTCAATGCGATTTTACCAGGGACGTTTGAATAATCTTATTATTCGTGAATAACTATTATTCGATTATTATAATATTAAAACATGCACACATTATAATAATCAACGAGAAATAAATGATATCAAATAACTTTATTTAAATGTGACAATTACAAATCTAGGCACATCGAATGTCCTAGGGCACTATTCCCAACAGTTTCGTCATTCCGAGAATGATTAATTCTGCACTTTTTGTCATCCGAGTTTGTTTTGGTGTCGTTTTGTTGAGTTCCGTGCTTTTTGGCGACTTTTCCGCACTTGCGTTCGATCTTGCGAATCTCGTTGGAAACTGCTGTTTTGAGTTTCCCGTAAGTCCGTTTAACTTTGTTAGACGTGTTGTGAACATCGGTTTGGTTATTCGATCACGTATCGTGATTTTCGGACGTTTTGGGCTATTTTCGTAATTTCCCAAAGTTTGGGGTAATTACTTTCCGTTGTCGAATTTCGAGCCTTCAGGTGGTCGGAATCGTGTGTTCTCTTAGCACTTGGGTTCGTCTTTGTGAGTACTTCGTAACCGTATTTTCGATTCATATTCAGGTTCGGGTTTCGGAGTCGTTCGGACCGTCGGAGTGGCCACGACCGAGATGGCCGCAGCAGGTACTGGCCTGGCCGAGTTACGGTCGTAAGGTGCCGGTTACGGCCGTAAGGGCCGAGAGTTACGGCCGTACGGTGCAGGCGGCTTAGGACGAATGCGTTACTGGCCGTAAGGACTGCGAGTGCGGCCGTAAGTGCCGAGTTACGGCCGTAAGGCCCTGTCGGCCACGGCCGTAAGCGATCGGCAGGCGGGGCGGTTTGGACGAATGCGATTACATGCCGTAAGGCACGCCGATTCTGGTGTAACCTGCACGGCTATATATAGCCTGGGCTCGGCCAGACTTCGTTTTTTCTCACTTTTTCTTCGTTTTTGTGCGGCTGGCGACCGGAGATTGGGGAAATCGAGTTCTTGGCCGATTCTTCTCATTTCTAAGGCTTTTTAGAAGATCCTTTTTGATTAAATCATCATTTAACCCGTGTTCTTCGTCCGAATCAAGGTATTTCCTTGCTTAAAACCCTACTTGTATGATTTTTGGGGGTTTTCTTCGTGATTCATCGATTTGTCCAATTTTGATGATTTGGTTATGGTATTCTTGTTGTCTTGGCTATAATCTTCGGATTTTTGTAAACTCGTTTATTGATTTTCACCACCCGGAACTTGATTCTCGATTTGTCTTGAAGAAACCCTCGGATCCTTGTTGTTTCTCCGGTTGATTCGGATTCCGTTTAACGTTATTTATCCGTGGTGGTGTTATTTTCGTAGCGATCGTGAGGTTTTCGAATTCTTGGTCGTTTTCGGAAGTTCGAGGGCTATCCAACCGTGTTCGTTCGTTGTTTCGTTGCTCGCGGTACCGAGGCAAGTATCTTGTCCATACGTTTCATGTTTCGTAGGCATAATTATTGATAAATGATTTTATGCGAAATCCAATGTTTAATGAACGTAAAAAGGGATCGGTATGTTCTCGATAAATGTTGTCTTTCAACAATAATTCTTGTACTTCGTGAATATATGTGTTCTCGGAATATATGTGTTGGTTTTGTATGTTGAAAGATGCTACGATCACTTTGAGTGAGTTTAATAGACCGTAATCCTTTGCCGGGGATTACGTAATGTTATGTGTACTTGTTCGGTAAGAACGTAATGTGTGTGTGATATTAGTTGTTATTCCTTCGTGAGGAGGTTGTGACACTTGGTGTTGTTTGGTATTGGTATTTTCTTGTGGTTGTGTGACATTAGTTGTGAGTGTACGTCGACTATAGTGGTCATTCTAGCGAAGTACCTAACATTTGTATGCATATTCTAGTATTCGAATTATGGCTTCCCGTGGCGTTGTGGATGATATGTGTATGTTCACCTAGGGATTGGTCCGATGGGGCCTCCAGGGATACGTTGCCGTGAGTTTCGTATCGCGAACTATGGTTAACCACCCAGGGATGTCCGACGGGGCTCTGCGGAGTACGGTGGCCGTGAGTCTCGTACCAAGGTTAACTTGGAAATGTTTTGTTGGAGAACTGTGATCTTTGGCGCATATTTCGTCTGATTAGAATGGCAGTTCAAATGGTATCGTACTTGGCTGGAATGACACCAATAAATGTGTTGTGTATGATTCGTCTCTTGGTTGTGATAATTTGGTATGGGTACGTGAGTCCTGTGGTTGCTCTGTGCATTGTAGCTCTGTGGTATGTCGAGTGAGACTGTTGTCATAGTAATGTTTGATACGGTGTAATTTCCACCGGGTTATTCTTGCGAGTATGTGATGTGGATGATTTGGATCGTGGACCCCTGTGTTGTGATTGGAATGTTATGATTGGGTCGTGGACCCTGTTATCTGCTATCGGAATTGTATTTTGAAATAAACGATTGTTGGGCTATGTCCCTAAGTGTTTCGAAAGGCTTGAAAATTCTTAAACCCCAAATGCTTTCAAAACTCCCGAGATCGTATAATGTTTTGTAAGATGTAAAATGGTTTTATTTCCTATCTTTCATAATTCAAACTGTTTGATCAAGCGAATTATCTCGGGAAGTATATTCATGATTTCTATGTTCTTGGAGTATGATGTGTATGGCTTGTCTTTGTATTTATACTTGCACTAGCAAAACAGTGGAGTTTTGCTAACCCCCGAGTATTCGGGGGGTGGATGTCTGTATTGCGTCCAGGTATTTGCAGGTTGTTGGGGAGCAATTCACAGAATCGTTACGAAGGATGATGGAAGACGGCGATACTAATCACATGAAGACCAATGTTGAGTATTTGGTGATGTCTTGTTTTGTCTTTCCGTTGTGTTTATTTTCCCTTATGCGGGATTGTTGATTTATGTTAACCCCTGCGTGGGCATGAGTTACGAGAAAGAGTAATGTATGGTCGATGTGTATGTTGCGGTAAAAGACCAAATCGGTCTAATGGTCTGTTATTTACCCATATCGGTATGTATTGTATTGTGGTGTTTCTGTATTTAGCCTGGTAGATCCTCATGGAGAGGGTCTACGGCGCTGTAACATTCCCGAGTGGTCTGGGGGTATTACAGAATATGGTATCATAGCTTAGGTTGCGGAAACCTAGGCTGTCGGGTCCAGTTTTGTGTTGTCGGGTCTTGTCCTGTCTTGTCTTGTCAGATTTTGTCTGACTGAGTCGTGCCGCGACGCGTCGTCTGAGGTGTCGGTCGTGATTAGTATCGAGGTGCAGCCATCATATTCGTGCGATCTGTGGATGTAAGTCTCCCTACTTTGTTGCTCTCGTGTTATACGAGCTCGTTTGATTATGTGTTATTATGTGGAGTTTAAATGTGAATTGTGAATATGCAATCCATGTTTGTTGATTCTTGTGTTGTACTGGAATGATAAGTGATATCGGTGTATAAATGTGTATATATATTGTGTGAATCGTTTTACTGGAGTAACGGCTTGGTGTGATCCCGCAAGGAAAGTTTGTCAATGTGATATTTCAAAGTTTAGTTATTTTTGAAGAGTCACGTAAATTTTATTTTTAAACATCCTTCAAGAAAGGATTTTTTTTTGATTTCGTATGATGACCTCAAGACCGGACTTTTTTTTTAGAACTTAACTACTTATATTTTATTTTCATCTTGCATTGCAAGTTTTCAAAATTTGATTTTAAAGACTCAAATGAGATCTACCAAAAATTTACTCGAAGCGTGGCTCTTGCTTTCGACTTTTTGATTTCATGATCGTCGGTTCGGGGGTATGTAGTGATGTTGGCATTATTATTTGGTCAATAATGCTCAAAATTGTGATTAAGTTGGTGGTATGAACATTAAGTCGTCCTAAATGCACTTGTTGTGAGAGTTCTCATTACTGAGAGGTTGTATTTCAGTTTTAGATGTTAATTATCTTTTGACGGTTGCTTGTGCGATACTGTAATTATGTAGATATATGATGTTGACGTGTGATAATGTTATCGTATTTTGATAAAATGGTAAATTATGTCTGTTGTGTGTGTATTCGAAAACGCTTTTCTGAAAATTTTATAACCTGAACAAGTTGTGGAAAATTAAAATTCATAAAGTTTTGACAAAGTTAATTTCAAACCGAGGTACCAAAAATACTCTCAATGTTTTATTTTGAATAATCATGCAAATCTAAAGATTTCCAAATGACATCATTTAAAAGGATACCTCGTGGATCTTCTTATCGAGTTGCTATTAGTTGTCTTATGTGATATATCAAGCCGAGTTGGGAATTTGGTACATTATTTTGCGATGTTATACCATTGTATTGAGAGAGTATCCACTTAATATGCCGAGGGGCAAAGGGCGCGGTCGTGACCACGGTACAAGCAGTCATGGAGATTAGATGCGGGACCAAGAGAAGGTTTTCGGGAAGGTTGCTATTCTAACACTTTGTTCTCGTTGTTTAGGTTTCGGGGACGAAACCTCTTTTAAAGGTGATATGGTGTAATACCCATATTTTTCGCTTTTGTTTTATTCGACTCTATCGACTCGTTTGCGTTCGTCGGTATTTTCTGGACTTTTGCTACTCTTCACTTTTTGTTGTTTGAACAAGTTGCGGTGTTGTTTTGGGTTAATCCAATTGTCGTTGTGACTTTTTCCGAATTCGGTTCCGCTCCTGTGAATCTTATGTGAATGCATATCTTGTCGTTTTCACCGGATTGTATATATTGTCTTGAGTCGAGCTGTGAACTATGGGGATGCTATTCGATTTTCGTTATTCGTTATGACTCATACATGATTGATCGACTGTCATTGTCTCGATCGTTGCAATTCAATTGTTTGATTGTTCGGTTTCTGTTGATCTCGTTCCGTGATTGTTGAATGTTCAGACTCCTTCGTAATTCCCTTAAGTTCGGGAAATTAGTCTCGTTTACAATCTTCCAACCCTTGGACGGGGGAATTCCGTATTTGTTCAGCGACTAGCTCGTATTTTGATTGATGTACCGTTGGGTTGGTCAATCATATCGATTTTCGTTCGTTGTGTTTTATGATTGTTCAGATAATTGACTTGACCATATTATCAGTTTGATGACGCTTGTCACTTGTTGGTTTTATTACGTCTCTATCGGTGGCATTGTGTTGGTCGTCGTGGAGCGTGTTTTCACGTCGTATGTGTCTTTGCATTTCTTGCAGCGTTTCGCCGTTGGGCGCGAGTTTTCGGTTTTTGTGTATCTCGTCGAGTTTTCCTGGTGGAGATATTGCTTCTCCCTACTTGTTTTAAGTTTCGGGACGAAACTTCTTTTAAGGAGGGTAGAATGTAATACCCGTAATTTCGATTTTCGGTAATTTCTTTTTTTGGCGAAAGTCCATTTTGACGACTCGCTCATGACCATTTCGTCATTCCGAGAATGATTAATTCTGCACTTGTTGTCATCCGAGTTCGTTTCGGTGTCGTTTTGTTGAGTTCCGTGCTTTTTGGCGACTTTTCCGCACTTGAGTTCGATTCTTGCGAATCTCGTTGGAAACTGCTGTTTCGAGTTTCCCGTAAGTCTGTTTAACTTTGTTAGACGTGTTGTGAACTTCGGTTTGGTTATTCGATCACGTATCGTGATTTTCGGACGTTTTGGGCCATTTTCGTAATTTCCCAAAGTTTGGGGTAATTACTTTCCGTTGTCGAATTTCGAGCCTTCAAGTGGTCGGAATCGTGTGTTCTCTTAGCACTTGGGTTCGTCCTTGTGAGTACTTCGTAACTGTATTTTCGATTCATATTCAGGTTCGGGTTTCGGAGTCGTTCGTGTAATATCCGTATTTTTCTTTCCCTTGTATTTTCGTTTTTGGTGTATTTCTCGATCGTGGTGACCCTCGTGTACTTTTCAGCGTGTCCTTCCTGTCAAACTGTTGAACTGTATTCTCGTTATTGTTGTGCGGAACCGCCGTTTGCCGCTAGTGGATCCATTTCGTGTTGTTGGTTCCCAAATATTGATTCCTATCGTTTTATTCTCTTTCCGGATCATTTTTATCATTTTGGGACCCAAAATGGGGTGTGGGCCGCGGCACAAGATGCGTGCGCCGCGGCACACAAATTTCTCCAAATGTGGTCGAGCGATCTGTACTGTGTGCCGCGGCACACCCATCCGGTGCCGCGGCACAGCGCCAGGCCAGTGCCGCGGCACACCTGTCCGGTGCCGCGGCACACTCGTGTGTCTTCCGCGACCAAAACCCAACTGTACCGTGTGCCGCGGCACACGCAGGCTGTGCCGCGGCACAACGCGAAAACCTGGGAGTATTTTCTTGGCCTGTGCCGCGGCACACTTTGTGTCAGGCCGCACACGAAGCGGTCAATTGTGCAGATCCGTCTTTATTAGACGAAATCGGCCGACTTTCCCCCATTTTTCATCTGCATCGCGAGAGTAGTGAGAGAGAAGGGGAGAACTGCTCAGATTTCTTAACTTGGGGGGCCGATTTTCATCATTTCTCTTCGGTAGTGAAGCTCGGGCAATCAATCTAACGCGTGTTCTACGGATCTTAGTACTCGAATCTTCCAAGGTAATATTCTAAAACCCTATCTTCGATTAATTTGGGGGTTTTGGGTTTTTCTTCCGATTCGTTCCGTTTTGTTGGTGGATTCATGATGTATACGATTGATATTGTTAGTATCTTTAGTTTTCCTACGGATTCATGGATATTTTGTGGATTTTTACGGAATCGAGAGGGTTTGGTTGTGGTCCGCCCTCGTTGTTATTTTTATTCGAATATACATGAATCGTAGGCGGGTTTCCGGGTGTATTCCATTTCCGTAATCGTCTAGAGTTGGTTGTGATTGTGTTATTCGAATCGTTAGGTTCATTCGTCGGTTCCTCACGGTCGTGCTTGATTCTTCCGTTCCGTTCGCGTCACCGTCTATTAATCGAGGCAAGTATTTTTGGAAACCTTTATGCTTAACGTGAAATGGTAATGTATATTGTGTATAATTTGCTCACCTTGTGTTGGCTGACGGGGTCAAGGAGGGAAATCTATCTGCCGCCTGGATTTCACGAGTTTCGTACCGCTAGCCAACTCGTTAGGGTCCTTGCAAGGCCTCGAGTGAGAATGTATGATGCCGCCCTGTTCTCACGGCTTAGCGTGTGCGTGGTTTTGTTTTTCTGTAATTGTAGCCAACTCGGTAGGGTCCCTATGAGGCCTCGAGCGAGAATGTATGCTGCCGCCCTGTTCTCGAGGCTAATTGTGATCGTATATTTTCCTAAAAAGACATGTCTTGTTTTGGTTTTCGAAATGATATTGGTGCATATACTATGAAATGTGTAAGCGATTGGTTTGCCTTGAATACTTGTACTAGCGTAATTGCTAACCCCTCTGGGGACCCGTTTCGGGGAAATTCGTTTTATGAATTTCAGGTCAGGTTCATCGAGACGAGCGGGCGCTGGACCAGTACACGGATGATGGCCGTGCGTGATGATGGTGCACGAGTGATGTTTTAATGTCTTTTTGTCTTTTCATCTTTTGTGGCTTTTGAACTAATAGTTGTACTCGAGTACTTAAGAGTCCTTGTTCGTCCGGATTGTATTGTTGCCTATATGTTTGTGTTGATTGATAATGTTATGTTTGACCGGTTGAACCGGGTGGATTATTCGGTTTTGCGTCTTGAGGACATGGTGTTGGTTTGTCGTTTATGTGAGTCGATGAGTATGATGTTCGGCTGGTGGGTCCCATATAGGATTCACTACTGTAATATACCTCGAATATCTTGAGGGTGTTACGTAAAATGGTATCGGAGCACTAGGTTTATGGATACCTAGGCTTGTCGGTTTATTGGGTCTTGTGGTGTTTTGTTTTGCACATCATCGTCACGCCGCCATGATTAGATTACCAAAGGTCCGTAAGTTTTCCTTCCTCTGTTCATTAATTCCTTGTATCGTACCCTTGATTCTCGACTTGTAATTGTTCTTTTCTTATCGATCCTCGTATGGCTTTTGCTACTTATTTAACTCCGGATGGATGCCGGAAGAGGTCGTGGTCGCGGTCGTGGTCGTGGACGCGCCGGGACGTGGGGCCGGGGCGGCCACGTCCACGATCTTGAGCCGCGATCGGGCGACCGTCATAGTCATGCTTCTTCTCAGGAGCGTGCCGATCTTGGTATTGCGGCCGTTATGCAACAAATGGTGAACCAAATGGCAGCAATAGCTCAAGCGGTTCAGAACCCGGATCAGGCCCATGCAAATCGGGGCGGAGCGGATCGTTGGCTCCAAGATGTTATCAAGATGCATCCTCCTCAGTTTTCGGGAGCTTCAGACCCGATTGGCTGGGAAGGGTGGATTAAGGAGATATCAAAGGTCTTCGTTGCCACTAACTGTCCCGAGGAACGTAGAGTCCCTATTGCTCAATATTTTCTCACAGGGGACGCTACAGACTGGTGGGAGGCCGTTGGGCCCAAAGATCATGCTGCTTCGTGGGCTGAGTTTCAAGAATTGCTGCTTCGCGGCGCCCGTTCTTCTCAACCAGCCCCGTTGGAGCCGAGTGTGAACCAGGGCTCATTTGCTCCGCCGCCTCCACCGAGTGCCGGCCGAGGTAAGGGTCGGGGTCAGCCCGCTAGGGGTGGAGTTTCCAGTGTCGGCTCTGCTCAGCCGCGTATCTATGAGATGAGGAGAGCCGATGATCCAAGAAGCTCTTTGTGGCGGCAGTACCGTTCATATTCATTTCCATCCTGTCAGTGTACTTTTTGATTCGGGTGCTACGCATTCATTCATTTCTCTAGAGTGTGTACGCCGTTTGAGTCTCGACTGCTTGTCACCTTGCGAGCCTTTCATCGTTAAACTTCCTAGCGGTGATAGAATTGTCGGTGATCGAGAAGTCCGGGACTGTTCTGTGATCATTTGTGAGAGGGCGTGGCTCTCTAATCTTATTGTTGTGAGTATCGAGGGCGAGGATTTAATTCTCGGGAATGATTGGCTCGAGCGGCATGGTGCAATCATGAATTACCGCACGAGGATCATTACCATGTTAGCCGAGGACGGTACCGAACACTCTTTCGCGGGGCGAAAGAGAACCCAGAAGGTTGTTATTAACGCCTTGAAGGCGGTGAAACTCCTGCGAAAGGGGTGTCTTGGTTATTGGTGCTACGCCTTGAAGGCGGGGATGGTGGAGTCGAGTTTTCGTCGATTCCGGTCGTTAGTGAGTTTCTGATGTATTTCTGACGAGTTACTGGGATTGCCACCGGATCGTGAGGTTGAGTTTGTTATAGAATTAGAACCGGGCGCTCGATTTCAAGGCGCCCTATCGCATGGCACCTTCAGAGATGTCCGAGTTGAAGAAGCAGTTGAGTGAGCTTCTTGAGTCGGGGTATGTTCGACCGAGCGCCTCGCCTTGGGGCGCACCGGTCCTGTTTGTGCGGAAGAAGGATGGTTCGCTACGTTTGTGTATCGACTATCGCGAACTAAACAAGGTGACCATCAAGAACAAGTATCCTTTGCCGAGAATTGATGACTTGTTCGATCGGGCAGTGGAGGCATGGTATTCTCGAAGATTGATTTGAAATCGGGTACTATCACCAGGGTGAGAGAGTCCGATGTGCCGAAGACAGCTTTTCGGACGAGATACGGACATTATGAGTTTGTAGTTATGCCTTTCGGGTTAACTAATGCGCCGGCAGTGTTCATGCAGCTGATGAACAAAGTATTTATCGAGTATTTGGATAGGTGTGTCGTCGTCTTCATCGACGATATTCTTATTTATTCGAGGGACGAAGAAGAGCATGCCCATCATTTGCGGATAGTGTTAGACATTTTGAGGGCCGAGCAACTCTATGCGAAGTTCTCGAAATGTGAGTTCTTTGAAGGAAGTGATGTTTTGGGTCACGTGATTTCGGTAGGGGGTTCGTGTAGATCCGCAGAAGATCGAGGCGGTATTGGATTGGGCACCGCCCAAAACGTGAGGAGCTCCAAGTTTCTTGGGTTTGGCCGGCTACTACCGTAGGTTCGTCGAGGGTTTTTCGAAACGGCTCGACCACTTACACATTGCTCCGAATCAGAAGTTAAATGCGGAATGACGAGAGGCGATTCGATTTTGAGGAGTCAAGAAGCGTTTGACTTGACTCAGTTTTGGCGTTGCCATGTGGCAACGAGGGATTCGCCGTTTATAGCGATGCTTCGGGTCAGGGTCTGGGGTGCGTGTTAATGCAGCACGGCAAGACCATTGCCTTTGCGTCGAGACAGTTGAGGCCGTATGAGCTTAACTATCCTACTCATGATTTGGAGTTAGCGGCAGTCGTATTTGCGCTCAAGATTTGGCGTCACTATCTTTTCGGCTCTACATGTCAGATTTTTACCGATCATAAAAGTCTGAAATACATATTTACTCAGTGGGAGTTGAATATGAGACAGAGGAGGTGGTTAGAGCTAATTAAGGATTATGACCTCGAAATCCTTTATCATCCGGGTAAGGCGAACGTCGTGGCCGACGCCTTGAGTCGGAAACCAGTTGCGTTGCGAACGCTTGAGATCCTTACGTCTCAGTCTAAGCTTCGGAGGGCTTTGATCGAGTTAGACGTTGAGGTCTCGTTGCCGGAGATTGTCGGGCAACTTTGTGCTTTAGAAATTTCATCCTCTTTGATCGATGAAATTAAGCTGAAGCAGTTAGAGGATCCGATGATTACTCAAATCCGAGAGAACGTTCTTAAAGGAAAGTCTCCTGAATTTGTGATTCACGAGGATGGTGTTTTGAGATTCCAGAGTCGGCTTTGTGTGCCGAACGACTCAGAGTTGAGGCAGAGTATTTTACGAGAGGCCCATGCTACACCTTATTCCGTTCATCTGAGTACGAGTAAGATGTACAAGGACACGAGGAGAAATTTCGTGGAATGATATGAAGGATGAGGTCGCACGCTTTGTAGCGAGATGTTTGACTTGTCACAGGTCAAAATCGAGCATCGAGACCTCAAGGTTATTGCGTCACTTCCGTCCGGAATGGAAATGGGAAGATATATCGATGGATTTCGTTACGAGTTTGCCGAGATCGAGGTCGGGCATGAATATGGTATGGGTGATTGTTGATCGCTTGACCAAGTCGGCACATTTTCGGGCATCAAGGACACTTGGGGCCCGGAGAAGTTAGCTCGGGTGTTTATCGCGCAGATTGTGAGACTTCACGGTACTCAAGTCTATTGTCTCGGATCGTGACGGCCGCTTTTGTATCGCACTTCCGGCGGTGCATAAGGCGTTGGGTACCGGTTGCATTTGAGTACTGTTTTCATCCCGATCGGATGGGCGGTCGGAACGCACTATCCGGACGTTCGAGGACTTCTGCGTGCTGTGCTCTCGGCTGGAGTAGTGAGTGGGAGGAACATTTCTTCCGATCGAATTCACGTACAACAACAGTTGGCACGCGTCGATTCGGATGGCACCGTATGAGGCACTTTATGGGCGGCGATGCCGATCACCTATTTGTTGGAATGAGGCGTCCGATTTGGTCGCGACCGAGCCGGATGTCGTTTTAGAGACGAGGCGGAAGATAGAAGTAATTCGGGAACGGATGTTGATCGCCAGTCGGCGAAGTCGTATGCCGACGTCCGTCGTCGACCTTTGGAATTCGAGGTGGGAGATCACGTTTTGCTAAAGGTGTCGCCGACGAAGGGAGTTTTTCGTTTCGGGAAGAAAGGGAAGTTGAGTCCGAGATTTATCGGCCCCTTTGAGATCCTCGAGCGAGTAGGTGGGTTGGCGTACCGTTTGGCGTTACCTCCGGCTTTGAGTCATGTTCATAGCGTTTTCCATGTTTCCCAGTTGAGGAAATATGTTCCGGATCCTAATCACGTCATCGATTATGGCGAGATTGATATTGCTGAAGATATTACTTTTGAGGAGCGTCCTTTGAAGATTTTGGAGCATCGTGAGAAACGACTGAGGCATAAAACCATCCCTTTGGTCAAGGTGCAGTGGTCGAGACACGGTGTCGAGGAGGCAACTTGGGAAACCGAGGATAGCATGCGTGCTAGGTACCCTGAGTTGTTTGTTTCTTAAGTTTCGGGACGAAACTTATTTTTAGAGGGGTAGAATGTAATATCCGTATTTTTCTTTCCCTTGTATTTTCGTTTTTGGTGTATTTCTCGATCGTGGTGACCCTCGTGTACTTTTCGTGTCCTTCTGTCAAACCGTTGAACCGTATTCTCGTTATTGTTGTGCGGAACCGCCGCTTTGGGTTGCCGTGGATCCATTTCGTGTTATTGGTTCCCAAATATTGATTCCTATCGTTTTATTCTCTTTAGGATCATTTTTATCATTTTGGGACCCAAAATGGGGTGTGGGCCGCGGCACAAGATGCGTGCGCCGCGGCACACAAATTTCTCCAAATGTGGTCGAGCGATCAGACTGTGTGCCGCGGCACACCCATCCGGTGCCGTGGCACGGCGCCAAGGCCGCGGCACACTCGTGTGTCTTCCGCGACCAAAACCCAATCAGACTGTGTGCCGCGCACACGCAGCCGCGGCCGCTGCACAACGCGAAAACCAGGAGTATTTTCTTGGCTGCCGCGCACACTTTGGCCGTGCTGCACACGGTCGTCAATTGTGCAGATCCGTCTTTATTAGACGAAATCGGCCGACTTTCCCCATTTTTCATACGCATCGCGAGAGTAGTGAGAGAGAAGGGGAGAACCGCTCGATTTCTTAACTTGGGGGCCGATTTTCATCATTTCTCTTCTAGAGTGAAGCTCGGGCAATCAATCTAACGCGTGTTCTACGGATCTTAGTACTCGAATCTTCCAAGGTAATATTCTAAAACCCTATCTTCGATTAATTTGGGGGTTTTGGGTTTTTCTTCCGATTCGTTCCGTTTTGTTGGTGGATTCATGATGTATACGATTGATATTGTTAGTATCTTTAGTTTTCCTACGGATTCATGGATATTTTGTGGATTTTTACGGAATCGAGAGGGTTTGGTTGTGGTCCGCCCTCGTTGTTATTTTTATTCGAATATACATGAATCGTAGGCGGGTTTCCGGGTGTATTCCATTTCCGTAATCGTCTAGAGTTGGTTGTGATTGTGTTATTCGAATCGTTAGGTTCATTCATCGGTTCCTCACGGTCGTGCTTGATTCTTCCGTTCCGTTCGCGTCACCGTCTATTAATCGAGGCAAGTATTTTTGGAAACCTTTATGCTTAACGTGAAATGGTAATGTATATTGTGTGTAATTTGCTCACCTTGTGTTGGCCCGACGGGGTCAAGGAGGGAAATCTATGCTGCCGCCCTGGATTTCACGAGTTTCGTACCGCTAGCCAACTCGTTAGGGTCCTTGCAAGGCCTCGAGTGAGAATGTATGCTGCCGCCCTGTTCTCACGGCTTAGCGTGTGCGTGGTTTTGTTTTTCTGTAATTGTAGCCAACTCGGTAGGGTCCCTATGAGGCCTCGAGCGAGAATGTATGCTGCCGCCCTGTTCTCGAGGCTAATTGTGGACTGTATATTTTCCGGAAAAAGACATGTCTTGTTTTGGTTTTCGAAATGATATTGGTGCATATACTATGAAATGTGTAAGCGATTGGTTTGCCTTGAATACTTGTACTAGCGTAATTGCTAACCCCTCTGGGGACCCGTTTCGGGGAAATTCGTTTTATGAATTTCAGGTCAGGTTCATCGAGACGAGCGGGCGCTGGACCAGTACACGGATGATGGCCGTGCGTGACGATGGTGCACGAGTGATGTTTTAATGTCTTTTTGTCTTTTCATCTTTTGTGGCTTTTGAACTAATAGTTGTACTCGAGTACTTAAGAGTCCTTGTTCGTCCGGATTGTATTGTTGCCTATATGTTTGTGTTGATTGATAATGTTATGTTTGACCGGTTGAACCGGGTGGATTATTCTGTTTTGCGTCTTTATGACATGGTGTTGGTTTGTCGTTTATGTGAGTCGATGAGTATGATGCTGTTCAGCCTGGTGGGTCCCATATAGGGATTCACGGCGCTGTAATATACCTCGAATATCTTGAGGGTGTTACAGTTCGGACCGTCGGAGTGGCCACGACCGAGATGGCCGCAGCAGGTACTGGCCTGGCCGAGTTACGGTCGTAAGGTGCCGGTTACGGCCGTAAGTGATCGGCAGGCATGGCCTGACGAATGCCGGTTACGGCCGTAAAGGCCGAGAGTTACGGCCGTACGGGTGCCAGGCAGCTTCCGGACGAATGCCGGTTACGGTCGTAAGGACCTGCCGGGTACGGCCGTAAGTGCCGAGTTACGGCCGTAAGGCCCTGTCGGTTACGGCCGTAAGCGATCGGCAGGCGCTGGGCGGGTTTGGACGAATGCCGGTTACGGCCATAACCCTGCCGGCTATATATAGCTTGGGCTCGGCCAGACTTCGTTTTTTCACTTTTTCCTCGTTTTTGTGCGGCTGGCGACGGGAGATTGGGGAAATCGAGTTCTTGGCCGATTCTTCTCATTTCTAAGGCTTTTTGGAAGATCCTTTTTGATTAAATCATCATTTAATCCGTGTTCTTCGTCCGAATCAAGGTATTTCCTTGCTTAAAACTCTACTTGTATGATTTTTGGGGGGTTTCTTCGTGATTCACCGATTTGTCCAATTTTGATGATTTGGTTATGGTATTCTTGTTGTCTTGGCTATAATCTTCGAATTTTTGTAAACTCGTTTATTGATTTTCACCACCCGGAACTTGATTCTCGATTTGTCTTGAAGAAACCCTCGGATCCTTATTGTTTCTCCGGTTGATTCGGATTCCGTTTAACGTTATTTATCCGTGGTGATGTTATTTTCGTAGCGATCGTGAGGTTGTCGAATTCTTGGTCGTTTTCGGAAGTTCGAGGGCTATCCAACCGTGTTCGTTCGTTGTTTCGTTGCTCGCGGTACCGAGGCAAGTATCTTGTCCATACGTTTCATGTTTCGTAGGCATAATTATTGATAAATGATTTTATGCGAAATCCAATGTTTAATGAACGTAAAAAGGGATCGGTATGTTCTCGATAAATATTGTCTTTCAACAATAATTCTTGTACTTCGTGAATATATGTGTTCTCGGAATATATGTGTTGGTTTTGTATGTTGAAAGATGTTACGATCACTTTGAGTGAGTTTAATAGACCGTAATCCTTTGCCGGGGATTACGTAATGTTATGTGTACTTGTTCGGTAAGAACGTAATATGTGTGTGATATTAGTTGTTATTCCTTCGTGAGGAGGTTGTGACACTTGGTGTTGTTTGGTATTGGTATTTGCTTGTGGTTGTGTGACATTAGTTGTGAGTGTACGTCGACTATAGTGGCCATTCTAGCTAAGTACCTAACATTTGTATGCATATTCTAGTATTCGAATTATGGCTTCCCGTGGCGTTGTGGATGATATGTGTATGTTCACCTAGGGATTGGTCCGACGGGGCCTCTAGGGATACGTTGCCGTGAGTTTCGTATCGCGAACTATGGCTAACCACCCAGGGATGTCCGACGGGGTTCTGCGGGGTACGGTGGCCGTGAGTCTCGTACCAAGGTTAACTTTGAAATGTTTTGTTGGAGAACTGTGATCTTTGGCGCATATTTCGTCTGATTAGAATGTCAGTTCAAATGGTATCGTACTTGGCTGGAATGGCACCAATAAATGTATTGTGTATGATTCGTCTCTTGGTTGTGATAATTTGGTATGGGTACGTGAGTCCTGTGGTTGCTCTGTGCATTGTAGCTCTGTGGTATGTCGAGTGAGACTGTTGTTATAGTAATGTTTGATACGGTGTAATTTCCACCGGGTTATTCTTGCGAGTATGTGATGTGGATGATTTGGGTCGTGGACCCCTGTGTTGTGATTGGAATGTTATGATTGGGTCGTGGACCCTGTTATCTGCTATCGGAATTGTATTTTGAAATAAACGATTGTTGGGCTATGTCCCTAAGTGTTTTGAAAGGCTTGAAAATTCTTAAACCCCAAATGCTTTCAAAACTCCCGAGATCGTACAATGTTTTGTAAGATGTAAAATGGTTTTATTTCCTATCTTTCATAATTCAAACTGTTTGATCAAGCGAATTATCTCGGGAAGTATATTCATGATTTCTATATTCTTGGAGTATGATGTGTATGGCTTGTCTTTGTATTTATACTTGCACTAGCAAAACAGTGGAGTTTTGCTAACCCCCGAGTATTCGGGGGGTGGATGTCTGTATTGCGTCCAGGTATTTGCAGGTTGTTGGGGAGCAATTCACAGAATCGTTACGAAGGATGATGGAAGACGGCGATACTAATCACATGAAGACCGATGTTGAGTATTTGGTGACAAGGAAGAAAGTCACTAACATTGGCTAATGTTAATTTTAGTTTGCAGCTAGTTCTAAATGGTTGCTGGTTTGCACCATAAACAATATTTCATTTTGGTCATATTTGTGTTTATGTCAGTGGTTGCTTATGTTTATGTGTACTGGATACTAGAACAGGATGATGACTACTTTAATCCAATGGTTAATAGCTGCTAATGACAGCAAATTTTCCCTAAGACCTTGTTTTTGCCTTCTTTATTAGAGTTCTTTTGGCTTTGCATTTGGGTTTAACATTGGCTAAGTTAGTTGAGAAGTTTTGCTTATTTGCTTCTCAGTTTTGCTTGTTTTTTGGTACATGTTTACACCAAAATATGTACACAAAATCTTCTGTACACAAAATTTATGTCATTTGTGCTTGTTTTGGTCTATTTTTAAAAGTCAAAGACTTGTTTCAAGCACATAACTCAGTACAACTACCTAGCATTGAATGTCATTAACCTTTACTTTGACTAATGGGTAGGATTTGCCTTTAAATTCACATTAATACAACCAACATACACAAATTACATCCAGTCAAAACCTAAACTCTTTCCAAACTTCTCAACAATGTCCAAGCCAGAAATCATTAACATTTCATCAGATTCAGCCTCATCTGATGAACTCATGTCTCCACAGCCATGGAATTTACCATACCCAAGTGGTACAAATCCAAACAAGATAATCTCAAGGGCAATGGTTGATGATAATAGCTCAGACTCTGTTTCTAGCTATGTATCTAGCTATCACTCAACCTCATTTGAAGATTACCAACCTGTCTCAAAAATGGGTACAACTGATAGGGCTTGCAAAAAGGTTTCAAGCTCTGTCAATCCTCCTGTACAAGCTAAGCATGTTACCACTCAACCTCTTTCAATCACTGGAAAAAGGATTCAAGTGCTAGGTCTTGCAAATAAGGAGACTTATGCAGCAATCAAAGACAAAAAGTTTGGGATCAAACCTTTTACAGGACCAAGTGCAGGCAAAGGGAAAGGGAAAAGGAGCATGGGCTAGCTTTTGATGTCACTTGAAGCATTCCCCACCACTGTCTTTTGTTATATATGTATGGAATATGCATCTATGTATGCATCTATCTTTCGAATGGAATATGCATCTATGTATGCATCTATCTATGTAATGAAAATACATCTATGTATGCACAAATGTAATGAAATGCTACTTGTTTCTTTTAACTTGAAACTGCTTGTTTTCATTCATCATCAATTCCAAAATACAACTTGCTAGATTGTTACAAAAGACCCAACTTAACATACTAACTTACCACCTACTTCAAACATAAACAAGAGACTCTGTTTTGGTACATGTTCCTACTTGATAGCAAAAAGAACAACAAACAAGATCCAAGACCAAACAAGATACTTCTTCATTTTTGCACGACCATTTTGGGCTTCCATTATTGCTCGTTCATAGTTGTTCCTTGACCTTAATAAACCCGGTATGATTTCAAGAGAACGATTACACATGGGGGGTCATACCAATCAATCCATCTGCAGTTTGATCCATGTTGAACAACATTACACCAACAATTATTTGATTTACATTAGTTTGATTCAATCAAACTTACAAAAACTTACTTGAATCGGGCAAGAGTAAAACCTTCTGCCTGGGTTAACATTCGTCCAAGAGGTTTTAACAATGGCAACGTCCATTGTTCTTCTCAGTTTTAAATTAGGGTTTAGATGATAGGATTTGGGTTAAAGAAATGGGGAAAATAAATAAATGAGAAGATTTTTTTTTCAAATTAAATAACTATGGTAGTGGCATTGTGAAAGAAAAAGAAACGTTGGAGAGAGAAGGAGTTACCTGAAAGGACGAAAATACCTTCACCAATTGGGCATACGTCATAACTTAACGCCCAGAACTTACGGACGTTTGGGCAAGGGACCATGAGTGAAAAGGGTTTCAGAGTTGGTGACTGTGAGTGCAAAAAAAAAAAGTCAATGGACCATGCGTGAAAGTCAACGCAAACCACAGGGACCATCTTTGTAGTTTACTCTAAAAAATTCATGTCTAAATAAGTTTGCTCCCAGTGCTTTAAGAGTATCATCTAATCTTTGTCCTTGTACATTTGGCAGAAGACTAGACGACTAGTATTGTTTATTTAGTCTAGTGGGTCCTATGTAGGGTTGTAATATACACTGAATATCTTGGGGGTGTTACAATACCAAATCAACCTTAATGGACAACTCTTGGAGGCGTTCTTGGGTAAGAAAGGAGTGAGGCAAGGGGATCCGATCCCCGTTCCTATTTGTTCTCTGTATGGAATACTTGAACAGAACAATGAAGGCATTGAAACAACGTAGCAGCTTCAATGAAGGAAATGTTAAATATATTACAGTGGGGTTAATATGCAAAGGAGGAATCAGATTATCTGGACTGGAGAAATTGGAGACTCTAAAAAGGCTTTGGTTGCTTGGGAATCCATCTGCAGACCAACAACTGAAGGAGGTCTAAATTTGGTGAATATAGAGTCTTGGAATCAAGTGTGTGTTCTGAAACTGTTATGGGCTCTGCACTCTAAAAGGTGCACATTTTCATTACTTATTTTAAATGGTGAATATAAAGTCTTTTTCTTATTTTGATTATTTTAAATGGTGCACATTTTCATTACTTTTGTATATATGTCCTAATATCTCCTCTACATACTAATACAAAATACACTGAGCTTAAGTAGCAGCTTCTCATGTTTCGGCTGCCACATGTCTTTTGCTGGTGCTTCGGGTGCTTACGTGTCAGCTTCTCATGCTTCAGCTGACACATAATCAATTATTGGCCTAATCATCATTGCATTAATTACATTATAATTATACCTCAAATAACTCCTACCTACCTTATTAATTTTTGCGAATTAAAGAATATGAATTATGAATAAATAAGAATTGATTATATTTACAAAAATATTTCATATTTTCATTAATTAAAAATATAAATCCCAAACAAAGAGAAATTTAATATAGTATTGTGCACTATATATTAAAAACGTAAACCTAAAATCTCGCGGAAATATTATATATTCCACTAATTAATTAGTTTATATTAGTTAGTCACATTAATTAGGTATATTAATAAAAAAATATCAACTGAAATGAAAGATGCTTGAGAGTATTGCAAAAAGAAGTGTTGAATACATATAATTAAAAAGGTACTTGAAGTCATAATCAATTAAATAAATCGAAATAATCTTATTAAAAATATTATTGAAAATATAGAAACAATGATTTTAATTATTATTTATTAAAAAATCAAACAAACTATGGAATAAATCAATTAGTCTATTTTAGTTTTAAATTTTATTTAATTAATATAAAATAACAAAATAAATGAAAAAACTTATATTTAATAAATTATATAATTATTGATTTTAAGAATTTTTAAGGAGATATTTCAAAATATATAAGAAATTAAATTTAATAATATACTAATTCCTAGATCTTTGTTCAAAGAGAATTTCAGAAAATAAAAATTGATCGTTTTAAGTGATTTTTATTATTTTTGTTTTAAATTTATTTACTTTTAAAATCAAATATATATTTTTGAAAGTTTTGGATTTGCTTTGTATTTTAAGTTATATCCAAATTATTTATGTAATTTTTTTTTCAAACATAAGGATTAAATTATCTCTTTTTTGGCCATATATAGAAACCGTTAAATACTTAACGACTTGGATCATTTTGGCAAAAAAAAGGACAAAAAAAACGTGGAACTAAAATTTTATTTAACACAATCAGATATGAATTGAGGTTTTTTCTAATACGAATTTCCGAAATTATTAAAAGTGTCCAACTATTTATGTGTTCTCTTGAATGTAAAATGTGCCAACTTTAATACTTCTATATATTAAGTTAAATGTTTGAAAATAATATCATATAAAAATGATATAAAATTTCAAGTGAACCAAATATCACTTAGTTTTTTTGTATTACAAGTTTCACAAATTACTAAAATACTCTAATTATTTTTCTCTTCTTTTGAATGTAAAATTTCTTGAATTTAGTACTCTTAATTATGAAGTTCAATGCCGGAAAAGTACCCTATAACTTTTTCCGACTCATCTTATATTACAAACAAAATTGGGCATTTTTTTACTTTTAAAAAATGGGGGAAATTTTAATTAGGCTATGATGTTGATGTAGTTTTCTTAGTTAACCCCGCGATTAGTATATTTACAATAAGCCATACAAGTAATTCACTTATATATGGACTACGATGATGCTTCTTTTTTGTTTTTTTGGCAAATTGGGAAGTACTTAATTTTAAGTTATAAGTCATAATCTCCTTACTTTGTAATTCCAAAATCTTTTTTAAATTGAATATACATATAGTTTCACTTCAACCAAACGAGATTTTTTGTAATACAAGTTT
The DNA here is from genome assembly GCA_033398695.1 of Orobanche coerulescens. Lineage (NCBI taxonomy): Eukaryota > Viridiplantae > Streptophyta > Magnoliopsida > Lamiales > Orobanchaceae > Orobanche > Orobanche coerulescens. The sequence goes on along the minus strand of CM065802.1, from coordinate 9,866,190 downwards.
CAGAAATTAATAAAAGTACTTCAACTATTTTTCTATTTTTTAATATAAAATGGGTAGACTTTAATACTCTTAAATATAAAGTTAAATGTTTGAAAAAATATCATATAAGCATAAATATCATTGAAGTACTTCAATCAAATCAATTGAGTTTTTTATTTTGTAATTTTTTAAAATTTTAAGGTCGTTTTTAATTAGGACAAAATTATGATGTATATTTTTTAACTTATCCAAGCTATTCTTATATTATAATTGTTAAATTTCTTAGTAATTTTAAGGCTAGGACTTGGATGTAATTTTCTAAATTAACAGGTATATTTATAATAAGTCATACAATAATTATAATATATATACTACTATTATGTTTTTTTATTGCAATTTGAAAAGATGCTTAATTTTAAGCTATAAGTCAAAATCTCTTATGTATTTCCAAAAGCTTTTTTTATTTTAAATATTACTAGAATTATCCTTGCCATAATTATTTAGTATAATTATACATATGAAGTTGTACCAAAGGACAATGCATATATTGGTTATTCGAGTATAAGTCCTTCTTCACTTGAGCATCATTGCAAACTCATAATTATGAGATTAATTGTTGGACAAACAATGTCATCTCATCATCTACAAGAAATTAAGAACTTATCCGAACAAATCCTCAAAATTGTAAATGGTGAGCTGGGTGAAAAAGTCAATAGAGAAACCTTGGTTGATATTCTTGATATTTATTAATCCGGAATGCCGAAGATCATATTCCAGCCATTGTTGAAAGCACTATCATTCACTTAAAAGTAACTTTCCATAAAGTAATTTTTTGAAGAAAGAGCAACCATGACGCCAACAAATGATGTTGTGGAGATAGTAAACGATTACGTGATGTCTATAATTTCAAAAGACAAGCGGATATATCATGTTGTGGATATAGTAAACGATTATGTGATGTCTATAATTTCAAAAGATAAACGGATATATCGTAGTTTTGATAGTATATGCAAAATTTTTGCCCTCCAAAAGTCAAAATCAAGTATATCGAATGAATTTTTTTGGACAGTATCAAGTGTTCTCGAATTCCAAATCACATCTTAAAATCGTAAGTTAGAGTTTCAATTATGTTAATTCAAAATATGGATCAATCATCAGAATTATGCAATGTCACATCATTAATAATTATCCAAACCCGTAACCATATTATTGAACAAAAAAATTCGGGGAATAATTCTGAGAGTAAAATATTTATTCCACAATTGATATTAAGCCCCTTAGATATCAGATTACCATTTAAATTTTAAATACGTAAGTTTCCACTTATTGTGAGCTTTGCCATGACTATATTTAAGAGTCAAGGTCAAAGACTTTCTCATATCGGTATGTATCTTGCAAATTCCATATTCGGTCATGGTTAGTTTTATGTAGCCATATCAATAGTGAAGATAAAAAAAAAAACAGAAATCTTTTTTTTGCAATGAGAATGATCAAACAGAACAAATAGTGTAGTTTATAAATAAGTATTTATAATGAACTATTTACATATTATATATTTATATAAAAATTCTTTTTTGTGTTCCCGTGTAATTACACGGGTATTATACTAGTTTATATATAATTCCGTAATACAATTTTATTAAATTATAGAATAACTTATTTTATGAATTTTTAAACATATCTTTCTAAAATGTGTAAGCAACCCATTTTAATAATAGTATGTGGAGAAAATTATCAAATTGGTCCAGTATGTGGGACCAATTGGTCAAAAAGTCCTGTCTGTCTCCGACGGACCAAAAAACCCAACATCTCCCCTTGCTTTAGCCAATTTAGTCCTCTGTTGCCGGTCGGAGTATTTTCCGGCCATCGGAGCTGACGTGGTCGACACGTGGCAAAAAAAAATAAAAATCTAAATAATATAAAAAAATCTAAAAAGGTTTAAAAAAAGATTGAAACTTAATTTTTTTTTATTTAAAAATCTGGAAAATGAAAAAAAATTAGAACTTTAGGTAATTATTTTTAATTCTGGAATATTAATATGAAAATATTAGATTTTTTTAATTAAAAATTCGAAAATGAAAAAATTAAAAGCATGTGGAATATATTTATAAACTGTTTTTTATTTAAAGAAAACTGGAATATTTTTCCATAAAATAAATAAAAAATCCGAATTAACAATTTGAGAATTTTCCCAAAATAATTTTTTTATTTATTTTATAGAAATTGATAATAATAATTTTCTCAATTTGATAATATATTATTAAAAAAATTTGGAACTTTAGGTGATTATTTTTAATTATGGAATATTAATATAAAAAAATTGAATTTATTATTTAAGTTTTTTTAATTTTTTAATTCTCAAAAGAATTTTTTTAATTTTTTTTTTGCCATGTGTCAGCCACATGGCCTGACATGGACCCACTATTTTTGCCATGTGTCAGTCACGTGTCGTCCACGTCAGCTCCGATGGCCGGAAAATACTCCGACCGGCGACGGAGGACTAAATTGGCTAAAGCAGAGGGGAGATGTGGGGTTTTTTGGTCCGCCGAAGACAAACGGGTTTTTTTGGCCAATTGATCCTACATACGGGACCAATTTGATAATTTTTCTCATGTGAATCAATAGAATTATTTTTTTAGAGAATATATATTTATGTAAATCTTATTAATTATCTTAGACTGTTTGATTTTTAATTGAAAATTTGTATGAGAAATAATATATATTATTTGATTGTGTATTGAAGAAACAATTTATTTGGCAAAAGAATTTAGCTAAGTTATATTATTTTTTAGTATATTTCGGATATACTCATTCTTACTGTTTGATATCATTGCCACGCGCGCGCGCGCGCGCACACACACACATATATATATATAATATATATAGCTAATTTAATTATGATAAATTATAAATTAATCTTTTATGATTTTACAGATTTACTCCTTAGCAATTAATTTTAATAATAGCATATTGATGAGAGAAATATTTTGTAAAGAATGAAGAGTTTTAGAGAATACAAAATCACACTAGTAGAATAAACATAAAAAGCTTCGGTACGTCTCACTTCGGTAATGTATATTGGCAAAGTAAAAACAATCAACAACTTCGCTTTTCAATTTACTGAAGTAAAAACCCATATAGACTTCAGTAAATGGTACCAAACAGAAAAACAGGAGTTAGTGAAATTTTAACTTACAAAAGCTTCGCTAATTTGATAATTACTGAAATAAAAAGTGTGAAATTTTATTTTTATCAAAAAAAATTTACAATAGCGAAGTGTATGTCTTGAGACCGAGAATTAATATTTTGAGGTTCAATTTTTTTCATTTGGGCTCCAAAAAATACTTATCTCAGTTTTTTTTTTGGAAACCAAAACGTTAGTTTAGTAAATGGTATTTCAAAATTAGAAATATTTTGCTTCATATTGCTTTAATTTGATTTTAGGGATTTAAATTCTCCTATTCTAATCAATTAATGTGATGTGTTGATTAATTTTTTAATTTTGTAGCCATTTGTCGTCTTAGTCTTACTCTGTACAAATTGACTTTCTTTAGGACATCTCCTCAAATCTGTCGTTTCTTCTCTCTCACTCTCTCACCTCCGATCTCGACTCCTCTTTCCCCCTCTCTTCTGCTCTTCTCTCTCTATCTTTCACTCTCAAAAACTCACACACTCATACACTCGTACACACATTATCAGGGAAAAGAGATTAAATCATCCCCTCTCTCTCTCCTGCCCAGCTCGCCTCAAATCATGTCTCTCGTCTGAGTTCTGAAAAATCCCGCCCGCGACCCGCAAGACACCGCCGACAGAACACTAGTGGTGACCATGCCCCCAATCGGAGTGGTGGTTGTACTCTGTGACTCAACAATCCCGTTCAGGCTCCCCAAGACTCATAACCGACTCCTGCGACAGACGGAAAAAGGAGCCCTGGTTTTGGAGTTGGTGGAATTTAACAGCGATGGCAGTAGGCTGAGGGGTGAAGTTATCACGACCGAAGAAGTCACAGTTTTGATTGTTTAAATATGAACCTTACTGTTTTCTGTTTTTCTAATTTGGATTTTGGGTTCTAAAAATGAAATTTCTGAAATTAGGTTTTCTTATTCTGAAACTAGTGTGTGTGTGTGTGTGTGATTTCTGGTGTAGTGATTAAGATGGAACTGATATGGCCGGGAACAGAAGAATTTCGCCGGCGAAGGGCTTCGACCGAGGAAGGTGATATTGCTGTAAAAATGAGGATGATGTGCTTGAAATCTAAGGAAGAGAAATTTACCTCTTGTGCGTATTCTGGTGTGAAGATAAGTTTTGTCGAAATTGATCATCTTTTGTATGTATTTACCTGTTGTACGTATTCTAGGTCGAAATTTACCTGTTGTACGTATTCTCTATTTCTATCCTTTTGAAATTGATCATCTTTTTCCGGTTAATAAGTTTTGTCGAAATGCAAGAAATACCGATCCTATTTACCAACAGGATGGACACTCGTTTGGTGAGGAGCTGTGGAATTCTTTGTGTGTGAGAATGTTGTACAAGGAATTTACCAAAAGTTAGGTACGGTTTATGAAGAAGGTCTCTGTACGGGATACATGTGGAATTCAAACTGTGAGAATTGCACAATGTAGCTCATTGTCTTCACATATTCCCAAATTTGTATTCTCAAAGAATTGTTGTAGATTCCTCTCCGGCTCTCTGGACTGCCTCACAAGAGTCTGACAAAACAACTGTTTTGTTACTGGTATAGTCTTTGTCTCAAAAGAATGACGTTTCTTACCCATCGGCAATAGTGGACAAGAAATTTCTGTTTCTGTAAAAAAAAATAACATAGTACCAATAAATTTGTATATGCAATTGTCTGCAAGTAGACCCACATTGCTCTTATAGAACTGCTGTTGATGTTTCTATCACTGCTGCTGCTGGTAGATTTTTGCTCTTATATTTCCCTCAGGTGAATTCTTTTTTAATCTTCTAAAAGTTAAATCTTAAATTTGTTTTGAGAATATACATTTGACAGTATTTTTACTCAAACCCTTAAGGCACCCTGATAAAAATTAAAGAACAACTTACAGTTAACAGACTGCATTGGTTTCTCAAGCTTCATAGTCATTAATCACTGGCAATTCTCATTTTTTTTTTGCTCTAATGGAATCAACCCTGCAGATCAGCGGCCTTTGCTTTGCTGTTGTGTTTTTTGCTCTGATGCGGCAGGCATGTGCATGGGAAATAGATCAGGCTATACCATCTGTGTTATCTTCTGTTGAATCAAACCTGAGAGCGAGACCGTTTTTCTTCCTCGCTACGTCGCCAATTTTATCTGCCATGCTCTTTTCTTGCTTGAGCTCCCAGTCTCTTCCTCCTACCATAAGTTTCTTTGTAGTCTCGATACTTTGCTATGTTCTTGCGAATGGGGCGGTAGTTGTGCTGATATTGCTTTCCCAAATGCTTTTCTATGTGGCTGGCACCTTACATGTATTTGTCAAGAAATGGTTAGTAGCTCTGTTATGTGTGTATCTGTACGTGCACAAACATGTATTCACTCACTCGCATGCAACTATGTGCCTGTGTTGTCATAATCATATAAAGATGGTCTATTTAATCTGAAGCTCGCTGTTCTAATGATTGTTGAGATTGGGACGGTCTCCCATATTCTATTCTAAGCTAAGACAAGCTTGATTTTGCAGGTGGTACTTATGTGAGGGGAATTTCTATTTTTCTTTTAACGGACAAGTCAGCAAGTCCGTTAGATTTAACTGACGGATTTTCACGGATATCCTAACTTAGTTGGACAGAAAAAAAATTATACCCTTAATGGTACAAAAAAAGTTTACCATAGTGCAAAATTTGGGAAAGTTCATACCCTAGTTGGTAATTTTGCCACACTTTGTATTATGTGTTTATGCGTTTATGTATGAATTTTAATATTCTCGTATATTAAAGGAATATTGCACTATTTCAAATAAAGTTTTATTCATAATGTGGAGAAGCTACTTGTACAATTTCTCATGTGCTTCCATACTGTGGAAAAGCTATTACTGTTGAATATTCCACCACATGTGAAGGAAAAGAAGCACGCCCCTTTTGACCCACATGTGAAGGAGATGAAAAATCTGACAAGATTTGCAGGCGTGAAGACATTTTTAAACAAGAAACAAAAGGTCAGCCCACCTTTGTTGAATGAAGAAAAAAATAGACATCATGCATAATTGATGGACGAGCAATTTGTGGCATTAATTATTGCCATTAGTCAATTATTCATGCTGCTGAGTTTCACACAGGAAAATTGAAGCATTATAAATACAAGTGCTATCAGTTGGAGAAAAATAAGTCGTTTAAGCCAAACATTCCTCAATTAATCATCCGATTGAGAGATAAATACTGAAAGAAAAATAAAGTGTTTTTTTGAGTGAAGAAAAAGTGAGAAAAATTGAGAGTATTTTTCTATCTCCTCAAAAGAGTGTGTTCTTATTTTTCTTAGTCATTCCAAGTTAAATACTTGAGATATTTTTTGTATTCCGAGAGATATTCTCTTGAGAGTGTGTGTATCCCCTGATTTATTTAGGGAGAATTCTGTAAGCCTACTATAGTCATAGTGGAAGTTTTTCGGACTAAGGTTCTCCCGTGGTTTTTCCCAATTTGGGTTTTCCACGTAAAATTCTTGTGTCTGAATTATCTTTTAATATCCCATTTTTAATTCCAGATAGTGGTTCAATATTTTAATTCCGCTGTGTAAGTGCCATTTATTTTGACACTATTTTCTAAAGAAGTGTAATTTTTACCATTAAGTGGTATGAGAGCCATTTGGTTAAGGAAGTGGATTAAAAATGGAGGAATCATCTTCTCTTGGCGGCATGTTCAAATTGAACGGATCAAATTACTCAATTTGGAAACCAAGCATGTTGGATCTTCTCTACTGTAAGGATCTCTATTTACACTTACATGGTGGTGATGCCAAACCGAAAGATACAAGTGATGTTGAATGGAAGATCATGCATAGAAAAACTGTTGGCTACATCCGGTGTTTCATTGAACACAGTATTTTTCATCGTTTTTCTAATGAGGAAAAAGCCGATGTTCTTTGGAAGAAAATCAAGTCTATGTTTGAGAGAAAAAATGCCTTAAACAAAGCTTCAATAATCAGAAGAATTGTTCGATTGCGATATGCAGAAGGTGCCAATATGACGGAGCACCTAAATGCATATCAAGGTCTTATCAATCAATCCATCAATATGAAGATTTCCATTGATGATGAAGTTGTAGCTTTATTGCTACTGAGTTCGTTGCCGGATAGTTGGGACACTCTTGTGGTGTCAATTAGCAACTCCGCTCCAGACGGAGCTCTGACCTTGTAGATGGTCAAAGATTGTCTTCTTAATGAAGAATCCAGAAGGAAGGAGCAAGATCGTTCTTTTGAGACAAAGGCAATGGTTGCTGAAAATATCGATCGAGGGAGAAGCAAAAATAAAAGCTCTAAATTTACAAGAGATAAATCCAGGGGGAAGTCTAAGCCTATAAGAGACTTCAAATGCCATTATTGTGGTGGTTTGAACCACTATGAGAAAGACTGTAGAAAGAATAAAATGGAACAAAAGCACGGAAATAATGGAAATACACATCAAGACATGACAGCAGTTACGGCTGATGGCGATATCATCATGGTCTGTGATGATACTCTTATGAGTATGTCATGCCAACAAACCGACTGGATCGTAGATTCGGGTGCATCTTATCACATTACACCATATCGTGATATGTTTGTATCCTACACTGGTGGAAGCGTTGGCAAAGTCAGAATGGCCAATCATGGTGTGACTGAAGTGGCTGGTAGAGGAGACATTATTCTGCTTACTGATACCGGATGTAAGCTTATCTTAAAAGATGTACGACATGTTCCTGATATCAGACTCAATATTATTTCTGTTGGAAAGCTCGACGATGATGGTTACATCAATCACTTCGGCGAAGGAAAATGGAAACTCATCAGAGGCTCCCTTATTGCAGCAAGAGGTAGAAAAGAAAATTCTCTCTACTTAATGCATGTGAATCTTTCCAATGGATAGGTGAATACAGTTGTCAAAAACTCCTCCATTGAGTTATGGCATAAGAGGCTCGGACATTTGAGCCAGAAAGGTTTAGAAATTTTGGCAAGAAAGAACCTCCTTCCTGAAGTAAAAGGCATCCACTTGGAAACATGTGTTGATTGTTTGGCCGGAAAACAACACAGAGTTGCATTCAAAAGCTTCTCTCCCTCAAGAAGAGCTCAGCCTCTTGATTTGGTGCACACAGACCTGTGCTATATGAAAGACAGGACTCTTGGTGGTGCATTGTACTTCGTCACTTTCATTGACGATTTTTCGAGAAAAGTGTGGTGCTTTGCTTTGAAAACAAAAGACCAAACATTAGAGGTCTTTATGCATTTTCAAACAAAAGTTGAGAGAGAAACGGGAAGGACACTAAAATGTGTTCGTGCAGACAACGGTGGTGAATACCAAGGCCCGTTTGAACAACACTGTAAGAACCATGGTATCAAGCTTGAGAAAAGCGTCCCAAAGACCCCTCAGCATAATGGCGTTGCCGAAAGGATGAACAAGACAATTTGTGAAAGAATTATATGTATGTTATCCCATTCAAAATTGCCAAAATCATTTTGGGGTGAAGCTATGAGGACTGCAGTCGACTTAATCAACCTTTCTCCATCAACTCCTCTCGGTGGTGATGTTCCAGATAGAGTGTGGTCAGGGAAAGACGTTTCTTACAAACACTTAAGAGTGTTTGGTTGTAGAGCTTTCGTACATATTCCAAAAGACGTAAGTGTAACACCCCCAAATCCTATTGGGTTATTACAGTGCCGTGGACCCCACGCCAGGAGATCCACCAGGCGAACATGACTAAAAATACATTAATTTGAACAACAAGGGAAAATCATAGTCCTTACCATGATGTCCGACACAATATTCCGATAAGGAATTTCAATGACAAAAGTGGCCTACATGGCCAAAATGAAATACAACAACATCCACGAACATACATTGGGTAATACAACATGACAACAACTGACGATGCCGGAGTACACTCCAACTGACTGACCAACAATGAACAACTCGGACTAGTATCGCTCGAATGCCTCGTTGCCAACGTCATGCCTCTGTGTCTCAACTCTCTCCTCGCAAGCACCTAAAACATGAAAACATGTTCCGCCCCACTGAGTCGATCATCCAGATAATGAACATCAAATACATGTATAACATGATATGCATCCAAAGGCAGAATGAAACGGTACAATGATAATAATAATACGAGATGCTCACAAACCAAGGTAAGAACCGAGCATTCGTGAAATACTATGCCCACGGCATACTATTAATACCTGTTCGACAGGTTAGAACATAAGTGCCCGACGGCGAATCAAAATCACAGAATACCACAATTAATTACAAGACATGAACCAAACCAGGACTGAATTAATTATGAATCACAATGCCCGAAGGCTCCAATGAAATTACCAGGACAATAATAAAGGCTTACAAGCCGTTCAGCGGAAATTAACAAATATCACAAACACAAAGTCGAAACACCCAAGTTGTATCAATGAGGGCGAAGCCACGCACGAAGCCGTATCACAATGAGGGCGAAGCCACGGCATCGGCCGTATCACACTTAGGGCGAAGCCACGGCATCCACCCGTATCACAATTAGGGCGAAGCCACGGCATCGGCCGTATCACAATTAGGGCGAAGCCACGGCATCGGCCGTATCACAATTAGGGCGAAGCCACGCATCGGTAGTATCACAATTAGGCCACGCACGAAGCCGTATCACAATGAATGATAGTGTCTTGCCTTGAGTCGGCCAACACGATGATAGTAACACACGGATAGACACCGTCCTTGGCGATCCCAAATTAACACCTCGATTGCCTTAGAACGGCCAACCGACAACAATGATGCGGATGATTCAAAACTTGATTTGCACGAGAGCGTGATCGATAACAATGACACGATGAATGAGTGAATACCTCGATTGCCTTAGAAAGGTCAATCGATAACAATGACACGATGAATGAGTGAATACCTCGATTGCCTTAGAAAGGTCAATCGATAACAATGATGCAGTGAATGATTGAACACTTCGATTTGCCTGAGAACGGCCAATCGATAACAATGACACGATGAATGAGTGAATACCTCGATTGCCTTAGAAAGGTCAATCGATAACAATGACATGATGAATGAGTGAATACCTCGATTGCCTTAGAAAGGTCAATCGATAACAATGATGCAGTGAATGATTGAACATTTAGATTTGCACGAAGCGCGATCGATGACAATGATACGAATGATGCCTCGGCACCTTTAATCGATTCTGACGGCGAAGGTGAGAAATGAATAAGCCAATACCTTTAATCGGCCTGTACAGTTTTAATGACGATCCAAACAGGAATAACAATGATCTCAACGATGTCTTAAATTGACATCTATATTAACAACAATCGATACATCGATACCGCGAACCGGCTATCGACAATGACATTAATAATGAGTACTACAATGCCTTGAATCGGCCGTTAACGAACAACAATCAACATTTGGCAAAATTGCCGGAAGGTATCGTATGGATCGATCTCTTGATATCAATGAATTCATGAAGAGACTAAGTCTCGGAATGATACAACACATTCATACACATACATGATGACATTAGCTCATTGACCAGTACAAGTATAAAACTTGCCTCAAACCGAAGGCGAGAAGGTACTTCCACGATCAACGTCCTTAATGAAATTACCGGCCGCTTGAACAACCTTAAACAACACAAAAACCAACAATTCTCTTAATACATGAATCAAGCATAATCACAACCAACTCAAAAGTCGATACAACAATACCCGAAACTCATTGGGGCATTTACACAAACGCGTTGTAAACAATCTCCAATTATTTACAACCAAAACTCAATTACATCCGAAACCAACTCCCAATGAATGATTCAAACCCACAAAAACTCATGAATACTATCAATAATCCAATAGGAATACTTAGAACGATATTTCAACAATATTTAGTCGAAAACCCCCAAAATTCCAAAGTCAACCCGTAAGGGTTCTTGAACAATTCTTCAATTATTCACAAATTCCGAAAATTACACCAATGAATCCGTAGAAATACATGTATCCAAGATAGATAATCCATATCTAACATATTCCAACATAACATCGATTTACACGAAGAGATCGAAAGCAAAACACCCAAGATCCGAAATTCTAGATCCAAGAATCATTACCTTGATTTGGAGTGATGAAACTGATTTAGATGATGATTAATCCAACTTAGAAGGTTGAAGATGATGCTAGGTGATTGTAGCTCGAAAAGACCTTTCTGAATCGCCCGAGCTCGTCCGAAATGATTGAGAAATGAAGAAATGACGAAAGTTGGACCAAACTGTACTATATATACTGTCCCAGTTTAGCGCGCGATAACTCCTGTCGTTAGCGTGCGCTAACGCGTGTACCGGGTAGTCCAGTACCCCCTGACTGAATCGTTAGCGTGCGCTAAAAACCTTTGGTAGCGTGCACTAACAGCCTGTCCTTAGCGTACGTTAACCTTATGTTAGCGTGCGCTACCTGATAGTTGATATCCAAAATCCTGGAGTCCAGAACCTACTGTCCTCTATTCTGAGCGCGCTAGCGTGCGCTACTCTGAAGTCTTAGCGTGCGTTACCAGCATAGTTAGCGTACGCTACTTACCATTCGTAGCGTGCGCTACGAATTTCAACAGCCCGGTACCTTACGGGTACATGCGCCTCACTTGCGCTAGCGTGCGCTAAAAGCGAGTCGATGCGTGCGTTACATGCACCTCATTAGCGCGCTAACTACAATGGGTAGCGTGCGCTACCTCTCAAAATGAAAATCAAAACATGATGATGATGATGACAATAATCTCGGCTCGATCTCAAACGGTGATGATCCCAAAATACGCCGAATGGTGAACATAGTTATTTGAATATGAATGATGAATGATTATTACGAGTGAAAAAAATTGAGTGACGATTCTTGAATGATAATAAATGAATTCACAACCGGGTATTACATACTCCCCCCTTAAAAAGAGTTTCGTCCTCGAAACTGAGGGTAAACAACTCGGGATATGAACTATCCATCACGATCTGAAAACAATAACGCCCAAATAGTCCTCGGGACCAAATCAACCGCAAGCCCAAGTCCCCAAGACTTGACGTCTCGAAACACAGTGAACGATTTCTCAAATTATCACGAAATCTCGAGCACAAAGCCGGAGGTATGAACTCCCAACAAATGATCCAAATCTCAAGATTCTCAAATATAATCATAATAAGATAGATCAACAATAAATGATCCACAGTCACGATACATTATTACTGATAGATTAACACAGTCATCCAAAAACAAGGTTACATCTCAAATGTACCCAACATCGATATCCTTCCATATCATCGATTTCCTCTATCTCAACGATTCAAGGTATATCCGACGATGAACTCGCCACTAACTATGATCTCAGAAGGTCACGAGAATGAAATTGACAAAAATGAATGATGAATGATAAATGACTACAAATCCGACAAGGATTTGGAATGACTCACCAAGGTGAATTAATAACGTCATGAGTGATAGATCCCTGAAGTGATTGGAACCGCCGTTCCTCATGAATTGAATGATTAATCGATAATTATGAGTCCCCATATGATTGATATATATGATGAATGAATTATATGAATGAATGAACGACAATGAAATGAATGATTATACTATTAACGCACAAGAATTAACTTGTTCAAACCGGTGATGAATGTCCTTACCTCTGGCCCTCGAGGCCTGATAGGGTCCCTTGGATGATGCACGGCCGGAGTAACGAAGTCTCTCGAGGCCCTCGAGCTCTCTTGAGATTTCTTGGCGCTAGAACCCTGCAGATTTACGCCGGTGTCCCCGCTCCCACACGAGAAAACAAACAATAGCCGGCACTGCAGGTACTAACGTGACTCTTGAATCACGATTAAAGCAAACAACGTCGAACTCGTCGCTGAGAGGAAGATCTTTGTCGGCCACGAACGACTAGAAAACGACCCCTTGGATGACGGAGCCCGATGTCCCTGCAACGAGCCGGCATTCTAGTCCTCTCACCGAAGAAATCAAGGATGCTTCGAGTAAGCTCCTTGATCAAAAGCTCTGCTCCAAGAGCCTTCCCGATGAACTCACTAAGTGAATTACAATTGTGGTTGAACAAGCGCATCCTCAATCTGGATTTAGCCTCTTGCTAAAATACTTAATTTTATCCGCCTCGACGGATTATTGACGAAGCAAATCAAGTAGTCCTGAAACTTCTCGGCGATGACAATAACACCCTCGTCCCCATCGGGTTCGGGGTTCAAAACCTCGACAACTTAGCTTCACGAAGTGGAGCCGGATAATACCTCTCTAACATGAGAGTCTTGAACTCGCTCCAAATACAATCACGATCGATGGGTTTCACAGAAAGCCACCACGAATAAGCGCCCTTACTCAAGTAATAAGCCGCTCGCCACTTTACTCTCCTCAGGACACCGAACCATGTCGAAGAGTTTATCAAAATGCTCGAGCCAATGAACAATATCAGTGGTTCGACGAACCCTCAAAAGTAGGCGGCATCGGACGAGAGATATCGCCAACAATCTGATTCACTCCTCCAGTCTGTCCATGAAATGGCACAGTATCCACATTGCGGTGGACCACAACCCATCGAGGTCTGCATGGTCTCCACTATCCGCGTCATCCGAGTCATCTGGGCCATCATGCCTGCATAAATATGAATGGATCAACCCGAACACCTTCCGAGTGAGATGCCTCTCGGGTACGACTCCTGACAGTGAATGATTATCTGGCGATGAATGAGTAGCCTCGCTATTTGATGAATTAATGATATCCCTCGCGTTCGTGTGGGCATGCACACGAGATCCCGGGTTACGGCCCGCACCGCGGCCTCTTCCCTGCGTCCTCCGACGGCTCTATCCATCTTGAAGTAGGAAAGTCACATGATGATTATAGATTCCGCATGAATATCGCATTATGATTACGTTACAGAGTGACAATAATGAGCATACACGCTCTAACACAATGAATGCATTAATGATTTAATGAAATGATCGTCGACATTACGTCGAGTATGATAAGACCGTATGAAACATCAAATGAGGTAACATGATTGCTGATGAAATTCTGAAATGATTACCTTGAACAAGTTAACAAGGTTGAAAATTCGATCCTCAAGATCAACAAGCGAACCGTGAGATGGGATTTGAATGATTAATGAATTAAGCGAACAATGAGATTGGTGAGCGACGAGTGAATTAGCTAAACAATGAGATTAATTGAGTGATGAATGAATTAGTGAGCGATGAGGTTAATTGAGTGATGAATGAATTAGTGAACGATGAGGTTAATTGAGTGATGAATGAATTAGGTGAGCGATGAGGTTAATTGAGTGATGAGCGAAACCGAGTATTGATATTGGTGAATGATGAATGAATTAAGCGAGTGATGAATTAAGCGAGTAATGATATTGGTGAGTGATGAATGAATGATCGGGCGATGAATTAACTGAGTAATGATATTGACTGAGTGATGAATGAATTAACATGATTGACAAGATCAGAATGATGATTGAGGATTATTAACTGATGAATGAGTTGATCCTTAATGCTTACACAAGCCACACGTGTCCCAAAACAATTAGTCATGAATCAATCATAACACTAATATCACATATAGGTTTCAGCAAAGCATGAACAATTAATGACATGATGAATGTATGAACATAAAGAGAATCGAGTCCTTACACAGGTCATACGAAGCTTCGAGGTCTCGCGATACTAGTCTTCACTGACGACGACTCGATGAATGAATGACTCGTGCAGTCGCACTAATATTACGACTCACAAAACTGGATCGACTAGATTGTCATAACATGACAATCCCACTACTACCGCGTCGGTAGGACCACATAACTCACATCTCAGGGTATTTCACAACCCAAAGCTCTGATACCATTTCTGTAACACCCCCAAATCCTATTGGGTTATTACAGTGCCGTGGACCCCACGCCAGGAGATCCACCAGGCGAACATGACTAAAAATACATTAATTTGAACAACAAGGGAAAATCATAGTCCTTACCATGATGTCCGACACAATATTCCGATAAGGAATTTCAATGACAAAAGTGGCCTACATGGCCAAAATGAAATACAACAACATCCAAGAACATCCATTGGGTAATACAACATGACAACAATCGCGATGCCGGAGTATAATCCAAGTGACCAACAATGAACAACTCGGACTAGTATCGCTCGAATGCCTCGTTGCCAACGTCATGCCTCGTGTCTCAACTCTCTCCTCGCAAGCACCTAAAACATGAAAACATGTTCCGCCACGGGAGTCGATCATCCAGATAATGAACATCAAATACATGTATAACATGATATGCATCCAAAGGCGAGAATGAAACGATAATGATAATAATAATACGAGATGCTCACAAACCAAGGTAAGAACCGAGCATTCGTGAAATACTATGCCCACGGCATACTATTAATACCTGTTGTGAAAAGTTAGAACATAAGTGCCCGACGGCGAATCAAAATCACGTAATACCACAATTAATTACAAGACATGAACCAAACCAGATGAATTAATTATGAATCACAATGCCCGAAGGCTCCAATGAAATTACCAGGACAATAATAAAGGCTTACAAGCCGTTCAAATGAAATTAACAAATATCACAAACACTGAAGTCGAACGAAGTCGTATCAATGAGGGCGAAGCCACGCACGAAGCCGTATCACAATGAGGGCGAAGCCACGGCATCGGCCGTATCACACTTAGGGCGAAGCCACGGCATCGGCCGTATCACAATTAGGGCGAAGCCACGGCATCCGGCCGTATCACAATTAGGGCGAAGCCACGGCATCGGTAGTATCACAATTAGGGCGAAGCCACGGAATCGGTAGTATCACAATTAGGGCGAAGCCACGCATCGGCCGTATTATCACAATTAGGGCCGGGCCCATGGCGAAGCCGTATCACAATGAATGATAGTGTCCGCCTTGAGTCGGCCAACACGATGATAGTAACACACGGATAGACACCGTCCTTGACAGTCCCAAATTAACACCTCGATTGCCTTAGAACGGCCAACCGACAACAATGATGCGTGGATGATTCAACACTTCGATTTGCACGAGAGCGGCCAATCGATAACAATGACACGATGAATGAGTGAATACCTCGATTGCCTTAGAAAGGTCAATCGATAACAATGACACGATGAATGAGTGAATACCTCGATTGCCTTAGAAAGGTCAATCGATAACAATGATGCGATGAATGATTGAACACTTGATTTGCACGAGAACGGCCAATCGATAACAATGACACGATGAATGAGTGAATACCTCGATTGCCTTAGAAAGGTCAATCGATAACAATGACACGATGAATGAGTGAATACCTCGATTGCCTTAGAAAGGTCAATCGATAACAATGCTGCTGTGAATGATTGAACATTTAGATTTGCACGAGAACGCCAATCGATGACAATGATATCTGAATGATGCCTCGGCACCTTTAATTGGTTACCGATTTACGAAGGTGAGAAATGAATAAGCCAATACCTTTAATCGGCGCATGCGGTTTTAATGACGATCCAAACAGAATAACAATGATCTCAACGATGTCTTAAATTGACATCTATATTAACAACAATCGATACATCGATACCGCGAACCGGCTATCGACAATGACATTAATAATGAGTACTACAATGCCTTGAATCGGCCGTTAACGAACAACATCAACATTTGGCAAAATTGCGGAAGGTATCGTATCGAGCGATCTCTTGATATCAATGAATTCATGAAGAGACTAAGTCTCGGAATGATACAACACATTCATACACATACATGATGACATTAGCTCATTGACGGACAAGTATAAAACTTGCCTCAAACCGAAGGCGAGAAGGTACTTCCACGATCAACGTCCTTAATGAAATTACCCGCTTGAACAACCTTAAACAACACAAAAACCAACAATTCTCTTAATACATGAATCAAGCATAATCACAACCAACTCAAAAGTCGATACAACAATACCCGAAACTCATTGGGGCATTTACACAAACGCGTTGTAAACAATCTCCAATTATTTACAACCAAAACTCAATTACATCCAAACCAACTCCCAATGAATGATTCAAACCCACAAAAACTCATGAATACTATCAATAATCCAATAGGAATACTTAGAACGATATTTCAACAACATTTAGTCGAAAACCCCAAAATTCCAAAGTCAACCCGTAAGGTTCTTGAACAATTCTTCAATTATTCACAAATTCGAAAATTACACCAATGAATCCGTAGAAATACATGTATCCAAGATAGATAATCCATATCTAACATATTCCAACATAACATCGATTTACACGAAGAGATCGAAAGCAAAACACCCAAGATCCGAAATTCTAGATCCAAGAATCATTACCTTGATTTGGAGTGATGAAACTGATTTAGATGATGATTAATCCAACTTAGAAGGTTGAAGATGATGCTAGGTGATTGTAGCTCGAAAAGACCTTTCTGAATCGCCCGAGCTCGTCCGAAATGATTGAGAAATGAAGAAATGACGAAAGTTGGACCAAACTGTCCTATATATACTGTCCCAGTTTAGCGCGCGCTAACTCCTGATGTTAGCGTGCGCTAACGCGTGTACCGGGTAGTCCAGTACCCCCTGACTGAATCGTTAGCGTGCGCTAAGAACCTTTGGTAGCGTGCGCTAACAGCCTGTCCTTAGCGTACGTTAACCTTATGTTAGCGTGCGCTACCTGATAGTTGGTATCCAAAATCCTGGAGTCCAGAACCTCGTCCTCTGATCCGAGCGCGCTAGCGTGCGCTCTACTCAAGTCTTAGCGTGCGTTACCGGCATAGTTAGCGACGCTACTTACCACTCGTGGCGTGCGCTACAATTTCCAATATCACCCAGTACCTTACGGGTATCGCCTCACTTGCGCTAGCGTGCGCTAAAGCGAGTCGAGACGTGCGTTACATGCACCTCATTAGCGCGCGCTAACTACAATGGGTAGCGTGCGCTACCTCTCAAAATGAAAATCAAAACATGATGATGATGATGACAATAATCTCGGCTCGATCTCAAACAGTGATGATCCCAAAATACGCCGAATGGTGAACATAGTTGACTGAATATGAATGATGAATGATTATTACTGAGTGAAAAAAATTCTGAGTGACAGTTACTGAATGATAATAAATGAATTCACAACCGGGTATTACAGTAAGATCCAAGCTTGATGATAAAATCAAACCATGCATCTTCATTGGATATGGCCATGAAGAGTTTGGTTACAGACTATGGGATCCAGTTAACAAGAAGGTTATCAGAATCAGGGATGTTGTATTTCTGGAAGATCAAGTTTTTGATGAAGTCAAAGAAAAACCTGAATCTAATTCAGAAGTTCCTGTCAACTTAGATCCAGCTCCTTCACCGACGGTTCAGAATTACGGGGGAGATACCCAACCAGAAAATGATGATACGGTTGATGATGAAGCAGGTGACAATCAAAATCCACCTGTTCAAGATGATGTCCCTCCAGTTAGAAGGTCAACTCGAGAAAGACAACCTTCTACCAGATATAGCCCACATGAGTATGTAATGCTCACTGATGGAGGAGAGCCACAAAATTTTAGAGAGGCCATGGGAAATGATCAAAATAAAAAATGGTCAGAAGCCATGGAAAAAGAAATGCAATCCTTGGAAGATAATCACACCTACGACCTAGTTGAGTTACCAGTTGGAAAGAGATCACTGAGAAACAAATGGGTTTACAAGTTGAAGACTGAAGAACATAGCTCACAACCAAGGTACAAAGCGAGGCTGGTTGTGAAGGGTTTCAGTCAAAAGAAGGGTGTCGATTTTGAAGAGATTTTCTCACCAGTGGTGAAGATGTCCTCAATTAGAGTTGTTCTCGCAATTGCTGCCAGTTTAGATCTGGAGATTGAACAACTTGATGTGAAGACCGCATTTCTGCATGGAGATCTAGACAAAGAAATTTACATGGACCAACCAGAAGGTTTCAAAATTAAAGGAAAAGAGAACCTTGTATGTAGATTGAAGAAGAGCTTGTATGGCTTGAAACAAGCTCCTAGACAGTGGTACATGAAGTTTGAGTCCTTCATGACTAACCATGGCTACAACAGAACCACCTCAGATCATTGTGTTTTCATCAAAAAATTCGCGGGAGGTGAATTTATCATACTGTTACTCTACGTTGATGATATGCTGATTGTAGGCCATGATGCCAGCAAAATTGATAAACTGAAGAAAGAGCTAAGTAAGTCTTTTGCGATGAAAGACTTAGGCGCAGCTAAGCAAATCCCTGGAATGAAGATATTCAGGGATAGGAAAAACAAGAAGCTCTGGTTATCTCAAGAACAATACATTGAGAAAGTTCTTGAAAGATTCAATATGAGCAAGTCGAAGCGATCGGCCTCCACTTGCGGGACACATGAAACTCTGGCCAAAGACAAAGGCCCCACAAGTGAGACAGAGAAGAAGGAGATGCAAAAGATACCATATGCTTCTATAGTAGGTAGTCTAATGTATGCTATGGTATGTACTATACCAGACATAGCTCATGCAGTTGGTGTTGTTAGTCGTTTTCTTTCCAATCCAGGAAAAGAACACTGGGAAGCAGTGAAATGGATATTACGATATCTTAGAGGCACTTCGAGATCTTGTCTGAAGTTCGGCGAAAACCATGTCCTACTAGAAGGATATACGGATGCAGATATGGCTGGTGATATTGATTCAAGGAAATCCACATCAGGGTACCTGATGAGACTTGCAGGAGGGGCTATCTCGTGGCAATCGAAACTTCAAAAATGCGTGGCATTATCCACAACAGAAGCCAAGTACATAGCTGTAACGAAAGCGTGCAAAGAAGTGTTGTGGTTAAAGAAATTTCTACTGGAGTTGGGCTTAAAGCAAAAAAAGTATGTGCTTTACTGCGACAGTCAAAGCGCAATTCACTTGAGTAAGAATTCGAGTTTTCACTCAAGATCGAAGCATATTGATGTGAGATACCATTGGATCTGAGATGCACTGGAAAGGAAACTGATGCAACTCGAGAAAGTCCACACCGATGAGAATGGTGCCGATATGCTTACCAAATCCTTACCCCGAGATAAGTTTGAGATCTGCAAAAGTGAAGCACGTATGATTGAATCTCCACATGAGGTGGAGGGGGAGAATTGTTGAATATTCCACCACATGTGAAGGAAAAGAAGCACATCCCTTTTGACCCACATGTGAAGGAGATGAAAAATCTGACAAGATTTGCAGGCGTGAAGACAATTTTAAACAAGAAACAAAAGGTCAGCCCACCTTTGTTGAATGAAGAAAAAAATAGACATCATGCATAATTGATGGACGAGCAATTGGTGGCATTAATTATTGCCATTAGTCAATTATTCATGCTGGTGAGTTTCACACAGGAAAGTTGAAGCATTATAAATACCAGTGCTATTAGTTGGAGAAAAATAAGCCGTTTAAGCCAAACATTCCTCAATTACTCATCCGATTGAGAGATAAATACTGAAAGAAAAATAAAGTGTTTTTTTGAGTGAAGAAAAAGTGAGAAAGATAGAGAGTATTTTTCTATCTCCTCAAAAGAGTGTGTTCTTATTTTTCTTAGTCATTCCAAGTTAAATACTTGAGATATTTTTTGTATTCCGAGAGATATTCTCTTGAGAGTGTGTGTATCTCCTGATTTATTTAGGGAGAATTCTGTAAGCCTACTATAGTCATAGTGGAAGTTTTTCGGACTAAGGTCCTCCCGTGGTTTTTCCCAATTTGGGTTTCCCACGTAAAATTCTTGTGTCTGAATTATCTTTTAACATCCCATTTTTAATTCCAGATAGTGGTTCAATATTTTAATTCCGCTGTGCAAGTGTCATTTATTTTGACACTATTTTTTAAAGAAGTGTAATTTTTCCCAACAATTACAAAGCAGTCCTTCTATCGTTATTGTAAATTAGTTTTTAAAAAGTTGAAAGAATTCAATTATATAATTGTCTAGTTTTCTATGAGTATTCGAAGATATTTATAAAAATACCCATCATTTTAGATAAGAAAATTTTGGTGGTTCAAATTTTAATATATTTATTTATAATGCTCCTCCCTCCCTTGAAATATGCTCTAGAAATTATCTTGAAATACGTAGACATTCTACTGATCATATGCATGTAGACATTATAATTGTATTGAATAAGTATATTAAAATATAAATTCAAATATTCAAAGTATAATAATTAACATTGAGTTGAGAAGAGCAGTAAAGAAATGAAAATCTTATCTTCTTTTATTTCCCCTTTTTTATATTTATAATGTAAATCACACAAACTAAAATGCCTGAATTGTACATTGATTTTCAAATTATAAAATAAAATTCATGTAAATTCTAAAATTCATAAGTAAATATAAGTATTAAAAATATAAATATATCCTTCAAAATAAGAAATGTTTACCAATAAATTCACAAAATACATTGTGGTTCGTGCATCCTACACTATTTGACTAGTATGTGTAATTTTAGATTAGATGTAGGTGAATTATGAATATAAAAATAGATGAGAATAACTATTCCAAATATTAAACATCTTTCTCAAATTTAATTTATATTATTAAACATCCTTGATTATAAATATATTCACAAAATTACATACAAAACTATTTTTTTCTTCAAAAAGTATAAATAAATTTTGAAAATTTGAATCTAGAAGTACAAATTAATTTTTAAAAAATTACAAATAAGTCTTAAAACATTATTAATTTTAAAATGGTAATTATTTCAATACTTTTTTTTATTAATAATTATTTCAATCCGTTTCATACTCTCGGCTACATATATATTTAGCACTTACCTTTAATGTTCAGAAACTATTTGATTTTTTGGAATCTGATTGTATTTTAATATTTTATTTGTGATATTTATATATATCATAACTTATGATTAATTACGATTGAGTAATAATAATGATAAGAATATATCTTAATACTTGAGAATGTGGTAAAACTCAATTCTAGTTTTTTTGAGTAAATAAAAAGTCCCCAAATTAATACACATTATAGAGGTGTGCATTTAGTCCGAATCTAAAAAATCTGAAAATTTGATTTGAACCGGTTCGACTCGCAGTCTTCAGATGGAATTTCGGATTAAGGTTCTTATTTTCGGATTTCAGATCGGATCAATTTAAACCGGCAAATTTTTGGATTGATCTGACCGATTCAAGAAAAAAAAAACAATTTCTATAATATTGTCTGTCTCTCTACACGAGTTAAACCTAAACATGAGTCCCATGTAAATACATATCTATCAAAAACTCTAATAAATTTACATCTTCACCGTAGTTATACCGCCTCCTTCTTTGTTCACCAATCACGCCTCTCACATCTCCTCCGTCCAGTCATGGATCGCGCCTCCTCCTCTCATCTTTCATTTCTCCACCCCAATATAAATCTACTTCACGCATGTTTTTAATTATACAAGTAGTCAGGCGCTCCTTCATTCTGACTTTTCATATGGGATTTTACAAAAAAAATAATATTTTTAAAATTTTCGGATTTTTCAAATCCAAGTCAAAGAATTCGAGCCAAATTCGAATTGATCCGAGTCTGATTTGATCCGATTGAGCAAAACCTACTTTGAATTTTCGGATCAATCCGAATTTTGGATCGGATCGGATTGATCCGATGCACAGCACACCCTACACAATTATTGTCAACATCGAATAATATTGAATGTGAAAATTGAATGAGTGGATTTGGAGTTTCTTCCGCTTCCACATGGCAAGATGAAAGTAATTCTGAAATCAAATCATTCACCTAAAATATACCAAATTTCTTCTAAATATTGCACTTGAATTGGGACGGAGAGAGTATTTTAATTTTTCTTTACTTTGAAATTATTTATTTATTGAGCCAATGATATAACATAATAATAAATAAAGATATTGGATTGGAAGTTTTATTGAAGTCTTTAGACTTGAAGGAAACTATAAATATAATAAACCAAAATAAGAAATGAATGTTTAATATGATTTAATTCTTTAATATAAATAATATATTATTTAAGTAGACGTGACTTGTAAGAACCTAATTAATTATGTAATAAAATTATTCGTTTTAAAAAATTATATAGAGAAAAATATAATGAATTTTAAAAAAATTCGATCGTTACAACTTCTACCGATCCCGAGAAAAACGCTACTCTCTATATATTTATATTAAGGGGTAAAATAATGAAAAATACTTCTTTTTTTGAAGCTTCCTTTGGTAAAAATACTTTTAAAAAGTTTGTTTTTATCATGATAAAGTGATTAAAAAACTTACAAATACTATTAGAGAATTTTAATCTTGAGAAATCAATTAATAAAATGACTTATAAAAAAGATAAGAGAGAGTACTCGATTATTAAATAAACGAGGCATTACGACCCGTGCGATGCACGAGTTTTGTTTTTCGATAATTTTTTTTAATTTTTCTTATGTCTATAACTCAACTTTTTGTATCTGTTATTATAATTAACAAACGGATTTGAGGTAAAAGTATGTACTTTTTCCTTTTATTCCATTATGCAAGGTCATACAAAAGAGCGTAAATATTGGTTTCTCACTAAAAAGAATTTATGGGTTATTAGTAAAAAATAGAAAATGACAAAGTAAACTAATGAACTAAATTTTATTTCAAGGCCAAAATTTCTGAAAACCCATAAAATGGTAGAAACGACCGTACTTATTAAACTATCAACATTGACGTGAATAATGTCCGCATGTGTTGGCAATTTTTATCTAAATGTTTTTCATGATTTGTATTCATCTTTGTTTGTAAAAACCTGCTTGTAATATATGAAGCCCTCTTGTCTAATTATTTTCTTTTGTTGTTCAATCTACAACACTCCCTGTAAAATATCCATTAATATCAGTGAACTAATATTGTTTTCTTTGGGATTAGTATTGTTTTCGTTTGTATTAATATTGTTTGATATGCAAAGTAAACTATTTATACACACAATATGTAGTATGTAACCTTCCATAAGGATATGAACGGTCTATTTTAATTACTTGCAAAATAAAGCTATATATGAAAGAGCAAAGAATTTTGCTACCGTTTGAGTTTTGTTTGGGTTTTAATATAAATACTAATAAAGCTTTAATGAAGGTATTTGTAAAAGTTCAGAAAATTAACTTATTGCTATAGTTATGACAAATGTATTGCAAAATTCATAAAGATTTAAATCATGAATACTCAACTTAATTCAATTAGTTGGACAATAAAATGAGATGAAACCAAAAAGGTTTGTAACGATTTTTATAAAAATGAAGTGATGGGCATTCAAGTGCATTAAGTAAATGAACTTAAGTCGTAAAGATTTAACATGAAACTCAATTTTTAAATAAATGGTAGCTAATTGAATTATAGAATTTTAATTAATACTTTAAGACATGGATTTAATACTTAATATTATTTAATATATTAAATTAGAGGAAATAATTTAATATGAACTAATATTAAATGTAAAAATATCTATTAATTAATATCATTAAGACTCCACAATAAATTTAAGGACTCAATCTTTGTATATACGAGGCCTTACGAACCCGTGCGATGCACCGGCTGGGTTATTGGTTGAATTTCTACGTGTTTTGTACATAATGTTTGTGCAGATGTTTGTATACCTTTTATCAAGTTTGCGTCAATGTTTATAATATAAATTTTATATATCGGAATATTTATCATTTAGTACTATACTTTCGTAGATCTTGATGTTAACACATTTTTGGTGGAAAATAATTAAATATATCAATATAAGTTGAATAGTGCACATCATTGTCATATATAACTTGGGCTGCCTCAGGACCCGTGTGATGCACACAAATATTTTCGTAAGATAAGTATTTTGACAAAATATTGATATATTTTTATCATTTTTTGTCATTTTTTTAATTAAGTAAGTATATTTATCATTTCTCCAAAATTATCATAAGGAAAATCAAATTAAAATGTACTACGAACGAATAATCATACATGCAATAAACTTAAAAAAAAATTGAAGCAATAATAGACCATCTAATCAAGTAATGATGTTAGAAATAGTAATATATTATTGCATAAATTGTTTTACGTAAAGTTTACACGATGATCGGTATTCATCTCCCAAGTAACATCTACAATCATTAAGTGACTAAATGAATACATGCATTTGTAACTACATGGACACTCACATTTGTATCTCAATAACTACATGGACACTTCACATGGACCTAACATTAATATCATCAATTGGATTGATTATCGCATGGCTACATTTTTCACTTCAAAAAAACTGTGTCATTAATGCTGCTCACAAAATAGGTAAGTAAAATTGTTATAGTGGGACTCCACTCTCAAGGCATTTAGTGGGAGAGAAAAGAGGAAAACACAAAAAGAATTCCGTTGCCGGGAATCGAACCCGGGTCCCCTGGGTGAAAGCCAGATATCCTAACCGCTGGACGACAACGGATTTGTTGTTACAACTGATGAATTATATTACTTAAATGCTAAAAATTTTCTTTAATGAGTGCTAAAAAAAAGATTTTTACATAATATTTCTTAAACTTATAGTTGTTTATTATATAAATCACAATATTGATTGTATGATTGCACCAAAAAAACAAAAACAATATAAATTGTATGAGATGAAATTGTTGTACCTTTTGTTGAAATAATTAATAAAGTTGTACTTTAATCAAACTAGACTCCTTAATTGAGATGGATGAAATATTTATTTTACTTACTCCAACCCACTTTAAGAGTCCACTTTAAAATATGATTTTGTCCAAATAGAAGAATCCACTTTACTGTTAAAAGAGAGTTGTACAAAAACGTGTCTTTATGTGTAATTTTCTGAATTAATTATTTTTTTTTCTTTTTAAAAATACACTAACTCCTACACATTTAAATGAGAGTTAATGGAACCATTTTTTTTTCTTTTTTTTTTCTATTTTTCTCTCAATGTTTAGAAGTTAATGGAACCATTTTTCTATTTTTCTCTCAAAATAGTTTTTTTTTTCTATTTTTTCTTCTTATAATAATTTTAGATTATTGAGTTATTTTATTTTAAAAAAATTTGGGAAAAGAATTATAGACATGTTAGACTTACAATTCCCAGTAGAAATATATATTATTAGTTAAAATAATTTTTTGATTGATTCTTGTTTTTGTGAAAAGAAAAAATATATAAATAAATATAATAAGTTGATTATATTTTTATTTAAATACGTCACAATAATATACTTTATCACTCTATGTCTAATGAATTAATATCATTGTGGATCTCATGGTATATTATTAAGTATAAAATGTGTGACTTTATATTTATCAAAAATATATGACGTTCTTTCGCCTGTATACTGATATGTAATTATATTAGTATATTAATATAAAGATTACAAATATACAATGATTATATAGATTAGTGTCATGTTTATATATTTTATATCGACCTTTTACACATCTATACGTAATATTAAAAGAGAGTCGCAAAAAAATCTAAGGAAACTTGTGTCATCTCTGTTGTTACCCAAAATATTATCCGGAGATAGTATTGCTGGAATGATCGAGTAACAAATAATTGCGAGAACACTTCCGTGAGAAAATAGATAACACAAAATTTGCCAGAGTTGTTAATCCCGGGCTTGAATGCTCTCGCGAGATGTTATTAATAAATATACTGTCGAGTACAAATATTAATGTTAGAATCTATTACAAGGAGTGTAAAGACTTCTAGTTATCTAGACTTTAGAGCGCGTAGATTGCCGGAAGAACCAGATAGATAACTCTGTGAGTTCTTGCTTGGGATATATGATGAATGTGTATGAATATCACTATGAATGTATTAGTGGTTGCCAAAAGAGCCTTTGATTCTCTCTTTGGCTCACTATGTGCCCCAGGAACTTCCCGGAGCCCACCCCGAAGTTGCATTTCTTGGGGTTCAGCTTCATGTTAAACTTCTCAAGGATGGCGAACGTCTCGGCGAGATCGTTGAGGTGATCTTCCTTCTTGAGGCTTTTGACTACGATATCGTCAATGTAGACCTCCATGGTCTTGCCGATCTGATCGGCGAACATTCTGTTGACTAATCGCTGGTAGGTCGCCCCTGCATTTTTCAAGCCGAACGGCATTCGGACTCAAAAGTATATGTCTTTTTCCGTGTGGAAAGATGTGTGTTTTACGTCTTCCTCCGCCATTGGGATTTGATGATACCCGGCGAAGGCATCCATAAATGACATCATTTCGCAACCTGCCGTACTATCGACCAAGTGATCAATATGAGGCATCGGGAAGTGATCTTTTGGACATGCCGCGTTGAGGTCGGTGAAGTCAATGCATAATCTCCAGGAGCCAGTTGGCTTTTTGACGAGCACCGCGTTGGCGACCCACTGTGGTTCGTCTGTGGCTACTCCGATCAATTTGTTGTTGAGTAACTTCTGGACTTCTATGTCGAGCGCCGCGTATTTCTCGGGACCGAACTTCCTACGCTTTTGGTGAACAGGCTTCATAGCTCGGTCGATCTTTAGATAATGGCAAGCGTGTTCGGGACTTATGCCAACCATATCTTGATGCGACCAGGCGAAGACTCCGATGTTCATACGTAGCAAGTTGATCAGATCTCCCTTTAATTCGTGGTCGATGTTTGCGCCGATCTGTACTTCCCGTTCTGGATGATCCGGATCCATCGTAATGCTTTCCAACTCTTCGACAGGGACGGTCGCCTCTCGTTTGGTGCGATCTCCGGACTCGGTCCTTGGATCGATGTCGAGACTTGGCTCGAAACCGATCCTTGGCTCGATGTCGTCCGTCAATTGATGAGAGATGGCGTCCCCTAAGTCGGGTTGGTACGATGCACTCGGCTCGTCGATGTCCATGGGTTGATCGTCGATCGCTTCAATGTTACATATAGTATGGGAAGTATTGAAAGAAGTAACAACATAGGAGTAATTCAAACATCTTTTTGCCATTAGCTGATCTCCTTTTACAGTACCGACCGTCCCATCGGCAGTGGGGAATTTGATACAGTAAAAGAAAGATGAGGCGACCGCCTCAAAGGTTTCCAAAAAGGGGCGACCTAGGAACCCATTATAGATGATGGGCCTATCTTTGATTACAAAGCTTAGGTTCCTAGTAATCCTAACCTTGGGATCATAAAAGCATACTAGCTCAACGGAGAGCTTGATCCTCCCGTAGGCTTGGACTGTGTTGTCTCCGAACCCTTGGAGCACGGTATCGAAAGGCTTGATGAATTTGATCAAGTTGCTGAGTTGGTCTAGGGCGGATTTGAATATGATGTTGCAGAAACTCCCATTGTCGACCAGCACGCGATCGACCGTCTTTCCAAGGATACAAGCGGAGATCACTAGTGCATCCTCTTTGGGACATTGCACTCCCTCCCTGTCCTTGTTGGAAAAGGTGATGAGCGCGTCTTTAGAGATGGTCGGCTCCGGAGGTACCACAACATGGACTTCGGCGAACGCCCTCAGCTCGGCTTTTCGCTTTCTGTTTGACAGGGTGGAAACCGGGGAAAGGCCCCCGAGGCTTCCACCTCCTACTTGAAGCATGTTGATCCGACCGCCAGGGTTGATCGGAGGGATCGACTCATTAGAGTACTCCGGCTCATGCTCGATTCTGGCGATCGGATTGGGAGGGATTCTTTCGTTTGGTCGGTGCTCGCGCCCTCCGGCTCTTTCCGCCCTCGGTTCTGGCTTGGTGATCAAATTGTCCAGTTTGCCTTCCTCAAACAGTCGCCAGAGCTGTCTGAGGAGGTCGCGGCATTGGCTGGTGTTGTGGCCGGGACTCTTATGATAGGCACAGAATTTGCTACGGTCTAGGTGACCGTGGTCCCTTATCGGCTTTGGCTTGGAAAGCCACTCGCGACCCTTGATTGCGTTGAAGATGTGGGTCGGAAATAAGTTGAGGTTGTGGAGAAGGTGGACCTCTACATCCTTGAAGGCTTTGAACTCACCAGGCGGTTTTGCGACCGCCTTTCTGGGCTTGGCGACCGCCTTCTTTTGGACATGGGAAGACGTCTTCCCTTCTCCGGATGGTTCCTCGCCTAAACGGAGGGAGAGCATCCTCTGCCTGGCCAGAAAATCGGCGGCTCTGACGCGGAAGGCCGTATAGGTCGGGGGAAAATCCTTTGTGAGGTGCCTGAACATGGGCGAGCGTCCGTGGAATCCATTCAGGACTGCGTGGAGAGCGAGCTCATCGCTGATGGGCTCACCGGTGAGGACTATCTCGTCTACCCGGTCGATGTAATCCTCATCCGATTCGTCCTTCCCCTGCCTGATTTTCATCATGCGGTGGGGACCTTTCGGGCGAGCGACTTTGGCGGCGAAGTACGACGTGAAGTCGTTCGCCAGCTTCTCAAAGCAATTGATTGAGCGAGATGGTAGTGAGATGTACCACCTGTGGGAGAGATCGCCCAGAGTTAACGGGAACATACGACATTTCGTCGCATCTGAGGCTCCGCATCCGGTCATGTAGATCCGGAATTTGCCCAAATGGGTCTCCGGATCCGACCTCCCCTCATATAGAGGCGTTTGTGGGGGAGCGATCTTTGGTTGAATTGGGGCGATCTCGATCTGGACCGCGAGTGGTTCATTTAGCCCAGCGATCGGTCTCCTGGCACCTGCCCCAATTTCTAGGAGCGTCTTCATCTCGTCGAGCTGGCGTTGCATGGCGGCCATCGTCGTTGCCTGACTGCTCGCCGATTGGCTCTCAGAACGCGAACCAAGGCGATCGTGTGCGATCCCTAGCTCCGTGGTGAATGACGAGCTCCTGCCAGTGGGTTCCTTTCTTGGGCGAGCAGGGGCTCTTTGACCAGCCTGTCTCCTGGGAGTCAGATATGCCGAACTCCTGGTAAAGGATTCGGATACTGATGTCTCCCGGATGGGGCCTGAGTGCCCGGGTCGCCATGAGGGATCGCTCCCCAGGCGGCTGAAGACGGAATCGTCCCGCCTCATGAGAGCCTTCTCCTGCGGCTCGGGGCTTGCTGTCGATTTTTTAACATAGATCCCCTTAAGCTTCCGCTTGCCTGCCCGGCGGATGGTCGATGGAGTGATGGTGGGCGAGTCATAGGCCTTCCGTCGCTCCCTGAGGATGGTTATAGCCTCCTCAATCTGTTCCGTGGTCTGGAACTGATCGAGTGAGAGGCTAGAACCGTCCCTCGGGGGCGGGAGTGAGAGCCTAGCGTCGCCACAGTCGCCTTCCGCCGTGGGCTGGGATTCGGTCCTCGCCGGAATGAGATTTCCGGAAGATCTCAGGGTGGCCCTCTTGGAGGTCGTTGCTGATGTCATTTTTCTGAAGGCTTTTCTATTGAAGAACAGTGAGTGTTTCTTCAAGTATATGTCCGGAGAACAGTGAGTGTTCTTCGAGACGGTAGGAATAAAAATGAAGGTTTAGATGCCCTTCCTCTAGCGCCAATTGTTGTTACCCAAAATATTATCCGGAGATAGTATTGCTGGAATGATCGAGTAACAAACAAATACGAGAACACTTCCGTGAGAAAATAGATAACACAAAATTTGCCGGGGTTGTTAATCCCGGGCTTGAATGCTCTCGCGAGATGTTATTAATAAATATACTGTCGAGTACAAATATTAATGTTAGAATCTATTACAAGGAGTGTAAAGACTTCTAGTTATCTAGGCTTTAGAGCGCGTAGATTGCCGGAAGAACCAGATAGATAAATCTGTGAGTTCTTGCTTGGGATATATGATGAATGTGTATGAATATCACTATGAATGTATTAGTGGTTGCCAAAAGAGCCTTTGATTCTCTCTTTGGTGTGTATTTTTCACTTAATTCGTAGTAGAATTCGCCTCCCCTTGGCCACAGCAGTGAGTCCTCTATTTATAGGGGACAAGGTAGTTGGGATCCCTCACGCGATCGCGGGCGATCGCCGTTTTCTATATTAAAATAAGATGGCCGATCGTCCCGTCACGTGGGCCTGTTCCCTTGAGGTCCGAGGTTGCAGCTGGAGGCCAGCTGGGCGAACCAATGGGAAGCCAGCACGCGTTGCGAGTCGCTGTCCGGGGAGGACCCACTTTGTACCTTTCGGCGGCCTTGTCGGTAGGTGTGGTAGGTGACAGGCTGGGGTCAATGGTCCTATCTGTCGGTATCCTTTGAAGATCCGCACGTGGGCCATCGTCCAAGATTCGGTCTTCGACGACTTTGACGGATGCTGGATCCATACGTGGCACGAGATGATCGCCTCTGGTTTGCTCATTATAGACGATCGTCAGACATCAAAAGACGATCGCTGGGTACCAAAAGACGGTCGCCGAAATTGTGCCGAACTCTGGGCGTTTGTCCAGAGTAAGTCTTCCATGGTTGGCTTCTCTGATTGTGATGTCGATCGCCTATCGAGGCGTATCAATCGCCGCACAACAATTGAAGCAGGAGCTGAGCCGCTCTAAGGAGCCTGCCGACCGGTCCCGTGATAAGGAGAAGGAAACCCGCCAGAAGCTCGTGGCTTCGCAGGAGGAGGCGGCCGGGCCGAGAGGTGATAGCCTGGCGAACGTAAGCAGGGACTTCGAGGGACTGTTGCGGAGCCTTGCTCGACAGAAAGTCCAGCACCATGGGAGCAACGTCCGGGTCGGCGAGACGAACCCTGCAGCGCAAACCAAGGAAACCAAGGAGTTAGCCCATACCATGCTCAGAATGCCTAACTCAGAAAATTTTGACCCTTTCTTACCTGTTGACCAGCTCGGGATCGCGTCCGAAATAAGGCTTGCCCCGGGAGGTTTCCGCCTCGGCGATCGCCACCTTCTTCGCCGAGCTGCCAGATGACCGGGGGCCGGGGACCGTGGGCCTAGGGCCTGATCGCTCCATCATCGGGACGACAGAGATAAGAGCCGCAGCAACCGGAGGCTCAAGAATGGATATATCCGCCTCAGAAATCGACGGGGACTCCTCCGACCTTCGCCTCTTGCGGCGCTGAAGCTGTTCCTCACCCTGAACCACCGGCTCGGCGACTGGCACCTCGGCAGGCCTCGTCACCGGAGCAGGGCGAGACGTCGTCGCAGGAATGCGACCAGTCTGCTTGCCCAAGTGAAGGCGACCTAGAACTCCCGGGTTCGACATGGCTATCTCTGGCGGTGGCTCGGCAAAACGGGGAAAATAAACCTCTGTCAAAGAAGAGATACAAACAAGTTAGACAAAACAAAACGACCTCCTGGAGACGATCGTCAAGCAAGGAAGCACCACTTAAGCTCATACCTGGAACTTTCAAGTGACGGGGATAGCAGAACAATCGAGCCCCCAACCGATGAGCTTCGGTACCTAGCGAGCGAACATCGATAAAGGAGTTCGGCAAGGCACGAATCCGCTCCCAAACGATCAAGAAATCGAATGGAAGGTCGCCGATCGCTGGAACGAGAGGTCCTGCAAAAAGAAAACAAAATTAGATCAGTCCAAGACAAGCTCAATCAAGGTAAGAGTTAAAATCCTTACTCGGATTCCTCTCCCGAAAAGTGGTGGGGATCTCCAACTCCTCGTTCGGCCTGTCACTCGATGCCGATCGCCACGCCCCGCCGACCCAGCACCATTTAGCCAGGTCACCCCTGGTCTTATTCGGCACGCCAAGGACCACTCTCCCGATTCGGCCTTGGATATGATTGCCACCGATCGACCCTTTCTGCGCGGCCAGTTTGAACTAGGGTTGGCAATTTCCGACACGACACGATAATCCGACACGAACACGCACGAAATTAATGGGTTAGTGTTTGGCCTTATCGTGTTCGTGTCCTTATCGTGTCGACACGAGAAGGTCACGCTAATTTCGTGTCGTGTTCGTGTCGGATTCGTGTAACACGATAACTTTCGTGTTCGTGTCGTGTCGTGTCGTGTCGTGTTCGTGTAACCCGATAATATTTATATATTTTTAGCATTAATTTTATTATCATTTTAAATATTTTAAGTTTATTTTCTAATTTTTTTATTTGAATTTATCTATTCGTGTCGTATCGTGTCATTATCGTGTCGTGTCAACACGAAAAATATCGTGTCATATCGTGTTCGTGTCGTGTCCGTATTTCAACCTTTCGTGTCGTGTTCATGTTCGTGTCGGGCATATACTTAACGGGTCGTGTTCGTGTTTGGCCTTATTGTGTCGTGTCGTTATCGTGTCGACCCGATAACGACCCGACACACACGAATTGCCAGCCCTAGTTTGAACAGATAATTCATCTCCAGCGCAGTCAGGAGGCGAAACAACCGGTGACCGCCAAACAGGGTCAACGTGCAGATGATCTGCAGCCAAGCGCTCGGCGTCAGTTGAAGAGGCGCCAAATTCCAGGCGATCAGCAAGTAGGAGACGGCGAATGGCAACGGGAATCTCAGACCCGCCTCCATAATCATCTCGTTGACGGCAACCATATCCTTGGGCGGTTGGTCGGCACGCTCATTCTCCGAGGGCACGTGCAAAGAAACGTCAGAGGGGATATGATATTTAGCCCTCCAACGGCTCAGGTCTTTCTTGGTCGCCGTACTCCGGATCTTTCCGAGAGTCCACGGAGACGGGACGGTGGCCTGAAAGACCGTCCGATTCACATGTTCGTAAGGGTGAGCGGCGGTGTAGGCTTCGAAATCGAATTCCGGACAGGGTCCGGCGATCGCTTCCATCATCTGAGCAAAAGCCACGTAGGCGGGGCCGAATCTACTCTCTCGTTCCCAGGCCTCCCGCACCAAATCATCCTCATCCACCGGCGAGCCCCCCTGCTCCGCCGTCGCCGCCGTCCTCGCCACTTCGGCCTCGTTGAAAAGTTCTTCGAGTTCTGCGGGTGCAATCCCCGCACGAATAGCTTCAATGGCCGTCTCCATATCCACTCCAACGGGAATCTCCTCCCGTTCAGGCGACGCGGCGGCAGTGGAAGAACTTCCGGTCTCGAAGGTTTTTGATCCTCCCGACATATTAGAAAGTAAAGAGAGGGTGAAGGTTAATTTTTCTTACCTAGAGAAAAGAAGGAGATCGGCACAAGAAGCTCGAGAAATTTTTGCAGAAATTCGGCTAGGGATGCAAGGACGCGTAAAAAAGTGAAGGAGAAGAAGCCCTGACCTTTTTATAGATGGAGACGAGGGTCTAAATGCAAATAGGAGAAACCTCGGGGGCTGGATCGCAACCGTCACATGGGGACGCATTAAATGCTGCCCTCGAATCCCGCATACGCGTATTTTCGAGGGCATGCCAGCCGACAGGTCCGACTAACCGTCGGATTTCCCCCAACAGCGGCGCGACGCGTGTCCCTGCCACTTTTGGAAAGCCCGCCTTCTTTTCCCGCTGCTCCCGACGCGAAAGAAGATCGTCCAGATTTGAATTCAGATCGGCTGATCGTTTAAACATTGGCGATCACCAACAGTGTCACCTCACCCCGTGTTTTCAACATCGAGGCGAGCTGGGGGGCAATTGTTGTGCGGCGATTGATACGCCTCGATAGGCGATCGGCATCACAATCAGAGAAGCCAACCATGGAAGACTTACTCTGGACAAACGCCCAGAGTTCGGCACAATTTCGGCGACCGTCTTTTGGTACCCAGCGATCGTCTTTTGATGTCTGACGATCGTCTATAATGAGCAAACCAGAGGCGATCATCTCGTGCCACGTATGGATCCAGCATCCGTCAAAGTCGTCGAAGACCGAATCTTGGACGATGGCCCACGTGCGGATCTTCAAAGGATACCGACAGATAGGACCATTGACCCCAGCCTGTCACCTACCACACCTACCGACAAGGCCGCCGAAAGGTACAAAGTGGGTCCTCCCCGGACAGCGACTCGCAACGCGTGCTGGCTTCCCATTGGTTCGCCCAGCTGGCCTCCAGCTGCAACCTCGGACCTCAAGGGAACAGGCCCACGTGACGGGACGATCGGCCGTCTTATTTTAATATAGAAAACGGCGATCGCCCGCGATCGCCTGAGGGATCCCAACTACCTTGTCCCCTATAAATAGAGGACTCACTGCTGTGGCCAAGGGGAGGCGAATTCTACTACGAATTAAGTGCAAAATACACACCAAAGAGAGAATCAAAGGCTCTTTTGGCAACCACTAATACATTCATAGTGATATTCATACACATTCATCATGTATCCCAAGCAAGAACTCACAGATTTATCTATCTGGTTCTTCCGGCAATCTACGCGCTCTAAAGCCTAGATAACTAGAAGTCTTTACACTCCTTGTAATAGATTCTAACATTAATATTTGTACTCGACAGTATATTTATTAATAACATCTCGCGAGCGCATTCAAGCCCGGGATTAACAACCCCGACAAATTTTGTGTTATCTATTTTCTCACGGAAGTGTTCTCGCATTTGTTTGTTACTCGATCATTCCAGCAATACTATCTCCGGATAATATTTTGGGGTTAGAGGGTTATTCCATTATATACTTACTATTCACCAATTAATAACTTTCTCTCATTTTATTCCTTTTACTTTTAAGCTAATAGTTTAAACAATTATAACTTTTATGTATCAATTTTATTTTCGAAAAAAATAGATCAATTAATTCTTGCTTCGTGCTCTTTAATATGACATCCATGTAGTTGTATATATAAAGTAATATAAATATAATTATAATATATTTAGATGATTAAAATATTTCAATGTAATAATATAAGAATATTGAAGAAAAATATAATTTTAGTTTATTTTCATAGCTTTTTAACAATTATTTAATTTTTAAGAATTATTTTGTTCTGATTACAAAATAATAAAATATATTATATTAATGTCAAATCATATAAAAAATTATACTAGTAAGAATATCGGTTGTATATTTTTAATGAAAATTGATAATACAACAATAATATCAGACCCTTAGTCCCAAAATGCTTTGGGTCGGCTATAATGAAAGTTGATAATAATAAATATAATTTAATTTCTTATTTATGAAATTTGATATAAGACACATATTGTCCTATATGAAAAAATAAATGTCAGTGCTTAATTAAATTATGGTTTTCCTATCATGTGCCCTTAAATCACATGATAAGAATTTATAAATGATATTAAATCAAATAATAGTATATATGATATATGTGTGTATACTGACTTATGTATATTTTATAATAATTTTATAATATTATTGAAATTCCATCACGTATTATTAATATACTAAAATATTTAATATTTACATCGGACATCTAGTTTATTTTTAAAATAAAGTCTTAATATGTAGTCAAAATTTATTTATTGCTTGGTAATTAGAATTTTATTGAAGATCACCAAATGGCGTGAACGAGCAACAACAACTACAAACTCAAAAAACGAAAAACAAAATTAGCTAAACTAATTACAATGTTAATTTCTAGCTCCTTGGCACCTCAAAATTGTCACCAAGTTGCAGTGCTGTAACACTTCAAAAAGTACAACGCAAAATTACGCCGTCTGTGGGACTCGAACCCACGACCACATGGTTAAAAGCCATGCGCTCTACCGACTGAGCTAAGACGGCTTGCTTGCTAATTTAGAATATTGATTTATATAAACGTCATCTCAGCAGGAGATGCGAAGGTTTCAACCCACAGTGATATATTGGATAATCGGTAGTACTAGTAAGATAGGAGTCAATTCATCAGTCATATATAACGAATCTTCGCCCATTATCAAAGCTCTTTAACTATTTCCTAATTATTACAGGTGATGTTTCTTCATTTTCATTTTTTTTTCTGTAATAATTTTAAATGTATGGCCTTCTGATGTTGGATTTTGATTCTTATAGATGAATGGAAGTTATTGTCTTGCTTTTATTGGTATGATGATATGAAGCGGCTTGAACATCTTTCCAACAGATTTGAACTGGACATGCCAAATTATACAAACCGTTTTTATTCTTTAATTATTCAAAATTTCACTCAGAAATCCCATCTGCATAAGCTACAAGAAAGAAAAAAAAAATCACTCAAGAACAATCGAACTTAAACAGTCAAAAGCACTACTAGATCTTTAGTTATTTCATCAAGCAAACCATTGATCATGTATCTTTCAACATCTCTCACGATATCCTCTTTTTCCGGAATCGAAGACATAATATGGCTCCATTCAAAGTCCCACATGCTGTTAACATTAGGAGCCTTGTTATGTATGTCCTTTTCGAGCATTTCGTAGAGTCTTGATGCTACATCACATTCATCACTCCCGTTCCCATCACCGTAGCGTTTGATCGTTTCCAAGTCTCTGCACACCTGCTTGATCAAATCGTCCAAGGATCGTAACTTGGTATGACTTGTGCTTGTCTTCGTGTAGGGATTGTATGTGTTTTCATGTCTCCTCGCCTTTCGCTTCATTACTTCATATGCGCAGTTCAATACGAGCTTGTTTTTTTCTGCAGCTTCGTAATCTTGTTCTGCAGCATGAAGGAAAGTGACGGGTATGTCGAGTTTGAAGAGTGCTTCTGCTGTGCTAAGGAACATTTGACTCTTTATTACTATCTCCTTTAGTTCTTTTTCGGGTTCCGTTAGTTGTTTTTGTCTCTCGGGTGCTTGAATTCGCTCGTCCTCTTGTCGGGGAAGATTGTATAGTTCTGTGCTTTCTTCTTCTTCTTCTTCTTCAGGGTCTCCTGCAATATCGAAGACTTAGTATCTTGTTTGACTGAAAATCCCGTCATAAATAGTGGTGAAGGAAAAGATGGCGATAGATAGTTTCATCCTTTGAAATTGAAAGAAGCAAGCTCACCGTCTCTTTTGCGTTGTTGACAAAGGAAGCTATGACTTTCTAATAGAAATTGAAAATTGATTCTTCCCCCGTCCCATAAGATGAGTCCAAGGTGTAGTGTTTTAATTTTAGTTATTTTAGTCATTTTAAAGAAGGTACAACTCCGTATAAACCATCTATTTTTTTTTTCACGTACTTTTTTCTTTTCTTTTTTTCAATCAACTAACGTTGTAAATGTATAACATAAAACATTATTGGAAAGTATTATTATAAATTTCAATTCTGATATCGATGTTGATTTTTGAACAGGACTGTTCTTATGGGACAAAATTTGCTTTTCAAAATGAACTCTTTTTATAGGACGGAGGGAGTATTAGTAATATGTTTACCTGTGCTTTGATCAATTTTTTTGAGCTCTTGTTCATCTTTAGGAGCATAGTGCTGTTCCACTGTTTGGGGATCATCAGAAACTCTTCCGGGAACGGTATTTAACGCTTTAGCATCACTCTGCCAAAAAAAAAAAGCCAATAACGCATGCCATAAGCATTTTGCGAGTCGTTCAAATGTAAATTAACTCCATTCAAAGTAGTTAGTGGACTTACACCATCATTCGGGCGTCGTGTATTTTGTATGTTTTGTATTTGGTGTTCATGTGTTGTAGAAGTGTTTGATATGATACTCTGGTTATCCTCATTTTGTACCTTGTCTTGTTGCTTCGCACTGATGCCTGCCTTTGCTTCATTTACCTTTGTATCTCCTTGTTCATCCATTTCTTTACTGATGCGGTTTTTGTTATGCATCTGTTGTTTCAAATCCTTCAACAATTTTGCTGGATGTTTGATTGTTCTCGTCAGGCGATTCGCAGTTGCACTTTTTCTGGCCATCAGTACATCTATCTTCCGAGGAATCTCACTTCTCTGCACTTTCTTAAAAGTTGAAGTCTTCCGTTTGGCATAGACCTCAATTGGATTCTCGTCTGTGATGACCGATGGATTTCTATTTTCGTTTCCCGTATCCAGTTGTGGTCCTCTCTTAGATGAATCCGGGATTTGGTCTTCTTTCTTGATATCTTCCTTATTGGGTGCCACCTGGGGAGAGATACCAATTACGGCAGGAGCAACATCTTGATGTAATATCTTCGGTGTATCCTTTATCGAGACTTTTTCAGTCTGTTTTGTGGATTTTCCATTACCAGGTGTTGGTTTCTTCTTTACTGCTTTACTTTTCTTGGGCGTTGAGGGAGTGATGGACTCCACATGG
The DNA here is from genome assembly GCA_033398695.1 of Orobanche coerulescens. Taxonomy (NCBI): domain Eukaryota; kingdom Viridiplantae; phylum Streptophyta; class Magnoliopsida; order Lamiales; family Orobanchaceae; genus Orobanche; species Orobanche coerulescens. Next base: position 9,827,117 of record CM065802.1, on the reverse strand, counting down.
CGGCCCGCGTGGCTTTTGTCCATCCGATGCTTGTGTTTCGTACTTTCACCTCTTTTAAGCACGTGCTCTTGAAGTAGTAGTAGTACACGTTTTTCCTCGTGCTTCTGTTGATTGCTTGGGGGTTCTTTATCCTCTTTCCTCGTTTCTATTGAGTTTATACTATTTGTCGTTTTGTGGTTTTCCGCCTTTTGCTGCTGCTTGTTATTCGAAATTTTCATTTTCCTTTCATGCTCGGTGCTTTTTCTTTGTTTACCCGACATGGGGTTCTGTTTCCTCTGATTATCTTCAAAATTTTGATGATGCACATTAACCTGATTTATTTGTTTCGAGACTTTCACTTGTGTCCCCTTTGAATCGTTTCTCTTCAATATGGAATCCTCATTTTGGTGAATTTCCTCAAGCCCCATAAGTTTAGCCACAACATTCGATATTCTTCTCTTCCCTTGCATGGACTCCGATGAACTCGAATTATTATTATTATTATTATTATTTTGTTTCACTTGTGTAGAAAGACATAAATCTTCTTGTTTTATTGCGTTTTGGACAACACGTGAGTACCTTGAGGGTTTATCGAACGAGAACTTAGGCCGGTCCAATTTCCACTGCTCGGCTATTTTAGCATCGTCTTCTTGATCATACTCATTTTCCTCGAGTAACTTCAGCCGACTTTTCTTCTTCCGAGTAGTGTTTGAATACTGTGAAGCTTCCTGCAAGCGTACGAGCCTTCTAAGGGACTCTTCCAAATCGACCGCACCTTTCAACAATTCTTTCCCAACTTCGACCGAGTTGCTTTCGAAGCTAAATCCGTTGGAGCAAGCTCGCAATATCTGGTTAAGCTTTTGGACTCCTTTGGATACTTCAGTTATGTGAACACTGGAGACTCTGGGGAATTGACCGGTCGGCTCGTCACGGTTATCAAAGCTTGTTATGTCCATTTTGTGGGTGTCCCGTGATTTCCGGCCGAACCGGTTGAAAAAACTTACGAGTGGATTAGTCGTTGAAGTCGTAATTTTACTGAGATTCCCATTGTTTCCGAAAGCGAAAGCTATTGCCATTGATAGGTTTCTTGTTTGTCGTCTGGAGCTTTGCCCGTTTCCGTAGAGGACGATTTGATTCGAAGATTCTTTCGTATTAATTTGTTTGTTGTTTCCGTTATTAGACGCCCGGCTTGTGTTCCCTGCTCTAGGACCCGCCTGCAGGGAATCAGATTTACTGTAAGCTAAGTTTCAGTTTTTGTAAGAAAAAAAAGGGTAGACAAATGACAAAATATTTACACTTACAGATTCTAGTGCATTTATTTGTCGAGAACCTCTGGAGGTCTGCCCAGAATTTCCATGCTCAACTGTTGTTTCAATGATACATGAGACGGTGGAGCGAAATAACTTGGAATTAACATGTAATATCACTAGCTGATAAGATAGAATGTGATCATGGTTTTGACATTTTTTTCTTGTAGACGGCAACATGCGTCACGTTTCAATAATGTTCGAAATGCCACAGAATTAGTACTGTGAAATCATTTCAATTAGAGTTTGGATTTATGATCCGTTCTGCGAATATATATGCATGAATGCTTAAAATCTCAGGCGCGTTTATATATTTTCCAATGATCCAACCACTAACAACTAACACACTTCTTTTTCTTAATCTTTTTAATATATTTTATCTATATTTTTTTTTTGATGCCGCGATATTTTGATTTTACCTCGAGATGTCTGTGTGGACTGTCGACTCGAATTTTGAGCAGCAGCCATTCTTTCCTTCCGCACACGAAGATCGTGGAGCAGCTTCTGAGCAAAATCCGATTTCGTCGCCATGTCGAGAACTTGTACAAACAAACAAAAAAACTGGTAATTTCCCGAAAACTCTTATTTCGATGCTAACATTCTCTTGTATTGTAACTATAGACTGGAAAAATTGCGTAGGAGATGCGGAATGAAAAATATTCTTTCGTTGTTTGTTTTGGGTGTTGGTCTTTTTTTTGCATATAGGAAGGAAGGAATAATACAATTGTGCCTTGTACACTTTGGTGAGCAGCTTGTGTCAGTGTTTGGTAAGATGGAATTAGGGTCAAAGGCAATCAAAACTAAGATTGAAAATATTTATAAAGGTAGATGTGAACATTTATGGGAAGATTGGCTGTGGGTGGAGACTTGGAATAAGTATGGCTTTCATTCCACTCCAAGCAATGGCAGAGGATTCAGCTTTTGTGGTTTATGGGCTTTGTGGTGTAAAAGCTATTTCTTCTTTCTTCTTAGCAAACACTCCACTATCCCACTCAGAATGTGGAGTTTTTCAGTGGCTGTAAAGCATAAATTTGCCATTTATTGATTGTCACTTGATGGGCACTTTTTAAATGTAGGTGGAAATTTGGGTTGCTTTCATGTCCGCAGTTCAAGTCCGCGAATCAATTTTGCGTGTCGGATTGTGGCTCATGAATCCGAGTCGCCTCAAAAATGGTCATCCTTACTTTCAGCACCGACCAAAATATGTGATGGTTTTGTTTGTTTGTTTGTTTTAAGGACTACGAATCCCATATTTGAGTTTCCGACCAAATGATATGTAGAATTATGACCAGTTGGCGATATGATTGTCGATTAATAACTCAATATAATGTTCTTTAGTGAATAACCACAACCTTGTATGTAGAGTTGCTAGAATTTTGGCCAGCCAGGCCCGGTGTTTGGGCTGGGTTGGATGTGGTTTCTTAGACCAAAATGGACTGCTTTTTTGGCGTCGCGATAATGTGCGTTTGGGTTTAGTGGTTTGGCCAGGCCTAGTCATTTTGGTTAATGGTCATTTTGAGATTATTATCTCATTTCTTCCAACTTCCAACTATCCATAATCCATTCCAATTCATTGGACACAATGTTCTTAGTGAAAATAGATGGCTAGGTTTTCAACTGGTCAATATGTGAAACACGGACCCTTTGAAAATGTCGCTTCGACATTTGATGCACTCTGCCGTGTCTAGATCTTAGGCACATGTTTGACGTCTCGAAAAAAGTGTCTTATGCATGTATTTAACAGGACACTTTTGGACACTACTCGGACACTTGGTGGACAGTTTTGAGACGCTTGGGGGATATTTTAATTTTTTATTTTTATTTTTCAGTATATTATTTTTTATTAATAAAATAGTAGGTTTAAGTTAATCCATGTCCGTGTATATATATATATATATATATATATATATATATATATATATTGTATGTGTTATGGGTTTAAGCTGCAGGCGCCTTTGTCGCTTCGACACGTCTCATACGTGACCTCGAACTAGAAATCCCTCGACGGTCTGGGGTCACCTTGGTCCCAACCTCTGCCAACATTCTGCTGAGGCTGACTAACCGATTGCTGTTGATCGACACTTGGTTCTCTTGAAGCCGAAGCTGAAGACTTGGCCCTAAACGACCTAGCGATCGACTCACAATGCATAGCGTGATGGCCCCTTTGACCGCAATGAAACATGTGACTGGCGGAAATGGACAACGTGCAACACTTTCTCTCTCTAACGGTAACTGTGTGTTGGCCGGAAACTTTTGAACCCTCAACAAGAATATCCACTGTAATTTAATTTATTAGTTTTATTATTCTGTTTATGTAGAAATGCAATATGATGTTCGCAGATGATATTGTGTTGATTGATGAAACAAATGTTGGAGTGCAACAGAAATTGGAACTTTGGACGAATACTTTGGAAGCTCGAGGCTTTAGGCTGAGCAGAAGTAAGACTGAATATATGGAGTGTAGGTTTAGCGAAAACAGTGATAGAGAGGCGGGGATGATCACATTTGATGGGAAAGTTGTTCATGGATCCACTTTCTTTCGGTATCTTGGATCTATTATCCAAAAGGATGGAGAGCTAGATGGCGATGTGACTCACATAATAAAGGCAGAGTGGTTGAAGTGGAAGAGTGTCATAGGGGTTTTATGTGATCCTGACATGCCTCATAGATTAAAGGGTAAATTTTACCGCACGGCAATTAGGCCTGCACTGTTATATGGCACCGAGTGTTGGGCTGTAAAACAGTATCACGTTCAAAAGATGAATGTGGCGGAGATGCGTACGCTACAATGGATGTGTGGTCATACAAAAAAGGATCGGCTCAGAAATGAGGTGATTAGAGAGAAGGTAAGAGTTGCGGCCATAGAAGACAAGATGATGGAGAATCGATTACGATGGTTTGGTCATGTGAGAAGAAGACCTGTTGATGCCCCAGTGAGGAGGCTAGAAAGTTGGGGAACAAGTAATGTTGTGAAAGGTAGAGGAAGACCCAAGAAAACTTGGATAAAGATGATTGAAAATGATATGCGGTTTCTTGGAATTGGAGAAAGTATGACGATGGGAGGCAAATGTGGCGGGAAAGAATACGGATGGAATCTGATTCTTTTTGTTATTATTTCATGTTATCTTTTAATTTATTTTCAGGATTTTTTTTCTTTTTGTTTTACTTTTTTCCCTCTTTTTTTCCTTTTATGTTATTTATGTAACGATCATTGAAGGTTTCAAAGTTTGATTCATATTAGTCGACCACAATTTTTCTCTTCACGAAGGTTTTCTAATAAGAATAGTTATAGGATAATACTTGAAGACTTGAACTGACTTGGAGAGGATGAAAATGATGTGGGGTTTCATCGAGTACAAATGCACAACAGAAATCATTCTTTTTTATGAATATCCATGAGAGGATCCGTGTTACCGTGTATATTTGAAAGATCAATGGTTAAGATGATTATCTTAAATCGAAATTCAGTATCACTAGGCCAAAATGGCCTATTAGCAACAGATATAGACGTTGCTGTTAATTATAGGAACGCCTATAAACGTTCCTAATACAGCGTCCCTAATATTTGGCAACGTTTATAAATGTTCCTGTATTTAATTATAGGAACGTTTATAAACGTCCCTATGTAATCTTAATAGAAACATATATAAACGTTGCAAATGTGTAATCCGGTTTAAAAAAAAATACGGTACTATTCCTGTAAAATTACAATTTCTGAACCTATATATATATATATATATTCTCAACCTGCACAATGGTGTTTTCCATCAAATCGACAAAATACATACACCTAGAACAACTACTAAAAGCAATTATAAATAGTTTAGACAAATGCATGTTTGTCCAATGAACCTACAGTGAATTAGAATCATCAAAATACCGTAGGATTTTCCAAGTGTTCAAAACACGCAGAAAAAAAGAACACTAGCATCTGTCGTGTTTTAGCAACAAAAAAAGAACACTAATCATTAAAATCACAACACCAAAAAGTCTGTTGCTTGATATTTTTTATTCCTCGGAAGGTCGAAGTCTCTCCTCACTCCACACCAACCAAGTAGGCACTGGTATCTGACTTAAGGAGACCCAATCATCTCCTTGAGTGCCATCCCAGATTAACGCTTTTTGGTCAAACACTTCCTCGATGTAGACCTTCCTCTCATTCTTCTTTACCTTTCTACCATGAACTACACCACCACCATCAATAACACCAGATGCTACAACCTTACCCATATTGTTGAGTAGCTCAACTTGCTCAGACTGGACCCTATTCGTTGACTCCACTCTACTAATACTTGACCGGCCTGTTTATCTTTCACCCGCACACGACCCTTTTGAACACCAATAAAAGAAGTAGACCCTTTCTCTGGGCTAGGAGTGTCGACGGGGGTATCACCTCCTCCTGTTTCTTCAACCAATCCATTAACATCTGTGAACAAGAACAAAACGACCATTATATATTAAAGCTTGCATCTAAAGTGGACAAAGGCAGACACACATGATTATCAAAACTTACATCGAATTTATTATTCACCAACCCCACTTGACCTTGAATCGGCCCATCGTACTAACCAACGTACAACGACCCTTCAATTGTGTTCAGTCTTTCCTCACTTATGGTATCTTTTTTTTAAGAGCCGATTTTGTGATTGCCGCCATCTCTGCCGCTTCTTTGACACACTGGATGAGTACCCACGAATCCCATCTTTCTGCACGTCCAAACACTTCTTCCAGTCTGGTGAAACTAGACCACTAAAACTTTCTCCATTTTCAATGCACTCCTGTTTAGCTTGTGCTACTTTATACTGCACTTTCAAATTTCGGAATTGGTTCTAGCAAACAAACCAAACTAGACCATGGTTGTTACGTCGGTCGACTAGTCGCGACTAGTCGGCGACTAGTCAACTGGACTTGGCGACTTGCTGTTTGTAGGTTAGTCGCGATCGAGCGATCGGATCGACTAAGTCGGCTGAGTCGACTAGTCGGTCCGACTCGGTCGACCGGGTCGCGACTGATTGACCCGACCCATTTTTTTTTTTTTAAAAAAAGCAATCCATACGCGTCTGACTCGTTGACCCAACACCTAATTACACAAATCGCGACCAAATTCAAACCTTAATTTCCTAACACGAGCAACGACGAGCAATCCAGACGACTACGTATATATATACATACAAAAATTCAAACCTTAATTTCCTACAAGAATGGTTTATCATATTAAAAACAGAGTATGCTAGAAAATTTTAAGTTTTAGATTACCAAAATTACTTACTAGTTTATATGCCTTGGTACTGTACGATTGTCGCCCAAGTGTATGACGGATAGTTGATTTAGAGCGACTTTGTGCATTCTTTTTACACTTAGCAATCGTCTCAGCTTTACGCTCATTGTCAATAAACTCTTCCCAAACAATTTTATTCATCCCATCTGGAACTTTCAACTGGCAAAGATCCCATTCTTCCGAGTGAGATCGTTCAGTTCGATTTCTTCGTCTTCTCCGTTCTCCTCATCCAGCTCTTGAGACCCCTCCAATTGTTCTTCGACCCTCCATTTCGATGCAGATCTCTTGTTCGTCACTTTTTCCGAGGTTTATTTTTAATGTAGTAATTCCTTAAGTCGACTTATATCTCTGAAGCATTTTGGAAATTTGATTTCTATAGTAGAGCGAACATGTTCGACCTCGAATTCATATTCCCCCTATATAACCAAGTTAGACGTTTATGTTAAATGTTAATAAACATAAGTACAATATACCATCACTAGTAGTAAAAGCATACAAATGAAACTAATGCGAGAATTAAGAAAAATACCATCAAAGCAGTCCAAACATCATCTTTATACTTTTGCGGCACGATTCTCCAGTTTGCATGGTTAATAGGGATATGCCTTCTTATGAGCTCCCCCGCCTGAGTCATAAATTTGGAAGCATTGGGTCCTGTGGGCAAACCAAAGAATGTTTAGTTTAACTAAAGTCTGAGTCAGCCAAGAAGAGGTAGCCCCATCTTGCTGCGAAGTTGTACTCTTTCGAACATAACTTGTGCTTTGCTGCTGTGCCATTGTCCTGCACTAGATGAAATAAAGTATTAGTACCAGATAAAAATGCTTAATAGTTAAAAATAGTAGGCAATCACACATGACTAATAGTACGTAAGGACCACTAAGCAAAGCAACAACGCATCATGAGCCAAAAATTACATTTTACAACACTAGTAACAAACTAATTAAGGTCCAAAGTAGAAGCAAAACTGGTACCAGTTTAATCCCATTGCAAAAAGGCTAAACTAAGGTTCAAACATAATTACAACAGAAGCAAACATTCTTAACGCTATGCAGCTTTAGCAGGTCTTTCAAATGTGGTTCATCATCAAATATCGACTGAAATTCTTCGAATTTAGGCATCAATATGTCATCAGCTTGTACAGTGAGACGCTTCTTTGAGTGCATTACAACAGACCACTCAGGATCCTTCAAATCTATCGAATAGAACACTTGATGGGCATCAAAGTCAAGTATGGCAGGTTCATCAAGGTAATTATTTGATCGCCTGAAATTGTTCAAGTTAACCAATACAAGGTTGCCATCGTAATCGAATTTACACCCACGACTTCGCTTCTCTACCTTCACCCACCGCAATAAAACACCACCTCTTTAAAGTCGGTAGTCAAGCTCCAAGATCTGCTTTCACCACGCCATACCACATTGTCACATCATCAACGGGATTCTTATCTTTACGACTTGCCCTATATGTTGTAGTTGCTTCCATGCAAACACCATTGTCTTGTGTAACGCGGTTTAGCTCATGGGACTTGGGTACAAAGGTAAAACCATTGACTCGTACTTGTTAAATTCTTTGGCTCTAACCGCCCTTTACGTAACGCCATAATTTGGAGTCCATTTTGTGCTCTTTCTCCAACGAAGCATTAAAGTTCTCGTAAGTGTCAATGCAAATAACAAAAAGTAAATTGAGTAACTTTTGCTATAACTTTATTCGCTATATATGATCATAGTACCTTTTGTACAACCAGTGTTATGAATTCCGCTTGCCGCTCTACTTCAAGAACGGTGCTCTGAGATAGTTCATCGCAGATTCACTGCAAAACCGATTACATATATTAGAATGAAATAGAAGAACAAATTACTACGCTTAATTCGAACATATAACAAAAACTCACGCATAGTAGCTGCGAGACCCTCAACTTCACGGCGAAAGAGTACCAATCAAGTTATTTGTATCAACTGCATGCAATGAGAGTCACGAACTTATCTCCATACCCTGCAGGGCCTTCACATCGTACTCGGAATCGGCATCTAAGAACGCTTCTCGTAGCTTTATGATTCCCATCCTTTGAGTTTGCCACGTGTTCCATTGCATAGACCACTCCTTGACTACAAGTTGGGATTCTTTGATATTACCTTCCACGAAACGGTTGTTGCTCTAATGTTCTTAAAACTCTTCATCGCCCTACATAACAAATAAGTGAAATAAATGAGTGAAGTAACTACAGATCATCAAAGTAACTATAACACATTACAAATCAAGGAAAAATCATTGAATCATATTACCATTAACAATATCTGTACTAGTATTTTCAGGAAATAAAGCGAACAATTTTAAAACCCAATGCATTGTTCAAGATAACATTATTTACAGTAGAAAAACAAGAATGGATGAAACTACATATTTCTAACGAAGTATGAAGTATTACCTTTCAAAAGGGTACATCCATCGGTATCTAACTGGTCCGCAAGTTAAAGCTTCATCAGCGAGATGCACCACCAAATGGATGTTGATAACGAAGAAAGAAGGTGGAAAATACGCTTCAAGGACACACATGGCCTCATCGACCATGAATTTGGCCTGTTGTACTTCAGTTTTAATCAGAACCTTCGAGCACAAGATTCTAAAAAATAAACTAATCTGTTGAAAAGCCATGCGAAGGTCTGGGTAGCGTGGGAAAGCATGTTGAATTAGCACTGGCAACAAATCCTCCATAAGGACATGATAGTCATGCGACTTCAAACAATGTAGACCAGGAGGTTCAATCGTAACATTGTTTCCAAGATTTGAACAAAAGCCAGTAGGAAACTTGATGATTTTAATATCTGAAGAAAGTTTTTTCTCTCTTCCGGGGTCAAAACATAAGGAGCACGAGGATGTACCTTTTTCTTTGTATCAGGATCTGTAATGATCCACTGATCTTTTTGAATATCCAGAGCCCTCATATCTTCCCGTGCATTGACACTATCTTTTGATTTCTTCTTTATGTTCGTAATAAAGATCTAGTAGATGTTCCATAAAATTCTTCTCACAAAGGCATTACATCGAGACAATGGATTTATAAGGATTATAAGCCCACATTGAAATATCAAACAATTTCGACCTTTATAAAAAGCTTTAGTTGTTGAATCAGTTCATCCTCATAAACTTCATAAAAATCACGCTTTCTCTTCTTCCCATCTCTCGGTAAGCTTACCAGAAGATAATGGAGACCGTGGTCTTTATCGAACTTCCTTTCCACTTAATCTAGCTGGTGCCAAATTAGTCTCTACTGTTTTCAGACCTAAGTGTTTGTCTTTCTGAAAGGATGAGTCGACTTCAAAAATCTTCTAAATTTCTGTACACGATCTTTCTTGAATGATGTAACCAATTACTTTCAGTCTCATCACCACATCCAGACATGCTTTGTAACCGTGAACCGAACAACCCGAAACATTACCATATGCGGTAAATCATGTATACCCCACATTAGGATTGCCCTCAACTTAAATGACTCTTTCTTATGCATATCTACCGCGTCAACTCCTTTCCACAGTTTATTCAAGTCATCTATCAATGGTTGAAGAAAAACACAGATGTCTTGACTGGTTGCTTAGGTCCCGGTATTAGAAGCGACATGATCTCAAACTCTGGCTTCATACATAGTGATGGCGGCATTGTATGGGACCAAGATGATCGCCAACAACTATAACTTGCGCCTGGATGCCGCGAGGATTGAAACCATCGAGAAATGCCAAGCCACACATTCCTCGACTCCTTTGCAAACTCGTGCCATTTTAGTTTCATGTTCTGCCATTGTGGAGAGTCTATTGGGTGCCGCATATACTCAACAGAAACTTCTGCTCGATCATGCCATGTAAAGTCTTCAGCAATCCACGGCACAGTGTAAAATTTTTAAAGTCTCTCAGGAAGTGGGAAATGTCGGAGAACTAATGCAGGCTCTTTTGTTGGTACTTGAACTCCATCTTTCCCTTCTTTGAATTTGAACCTAGATATGAAGGAAACAAGATTGGTGTAATATCCGCAATTTCGAATTTCGGTAATTTTCTTTTTTCGGAGGAAGTTCGTTTTGACGACTCGCTCATGACCTTTCGTCATTTCGAGAATGATTAATTCCGCACTTTTTGTCATCCGAGTTCGTTTCGGTGTCGTTTTATTGAGTTCCGTGTCCTTAATCGACTTTTTCACGTGGGAGTTCGACTTTGTAAAGTCACCATTAATTTTTGGTAACTCCAAAAATTCTGAATCTTTTCAATATTATAGAGCATCGAGTTAGCTTTCCAATGGTTCGAACGGTGAGTCAATCGGAGTCCGGACGAGAGAGTTATGGTCGTTTTAGCTCACCCGCTCGTTATTGGCGATCACCGCCGGCCGAACTCGCCGTGTCGTCCGACACGCCCGCGGCCGTGCTCGCCGGATAAGCCGGAAGTTTCGTCTCGTGGCCCGACCGTGTCGTCCGACACGGCCCGTGCCGAACTCTTCCGGATTGGCTCGAGACGATCGCTGACACGCCCGACCGTGTTCCGTGACACGGCCGAGTCGCGTGCCGAAGTCGCCGCTTGACGGGTCATCGCTTCGGAAGGCCCTCCGCGCCGCGACCGTGTCTAGCAGGACACGGCCGAGTCCTCGCTGCCAATCAGCGCCACGACCGTGTCGAGCGGACACGGCCGAGTCTGCAAAGCTATTTAAAGCCCAGCAATGCTTTTTTCGCCATTTTTCTCCTTCTTCCACTTCTCTTCAAGCCGGGCGTGTTCCAAGATTGTAGCCATGTTGTTTAACAACATATACATGAAGTTTGGAGGTTCATATCATCAATCATCCGTCCTATAACATCCTTTGATCGAAAGGACCAGCCGATTTCCTAGAAATCTAGTTTTGGGGAATTTGGGGGTTTTTGTTGTTTTCGTCCGATTAATCCGATTTAACTTAGGATTTTGATGGATTGATGATTATTTAGATGTATTATATCATTTCCTTTATTATTCCATGGTTGGATCGTATCGATTCGTTGTTTGAGTCGAGTTCTTGACCGACGCCTTGAAGGTGTCCAGAAATGTCTTAGAGGGGTTTTCGGGCGTTCTACGATTATTCCTCATCGTATGATCGATGATTTATTGATTATATTGTTGTTAGGGTCGAGTTTCTTGTGAAGAAACCGTGTTGAACCCTTCCGCTCGTCGCCTTCCTTTTCGCAAGCATCGGGCGCCAAGCTTTCCGCTGAGCCGTGTTCGCCGTAATACTTGCGTGCCGATTTCGAGGCAAGTACCTTGCCCATACTTTTCTCGTTTTATGTATATGATGATCGGTGGTCGTCTTAATGTGTTTGTTTGGTTATTTGAAATGAAGTTTCAAAGGATTTCGGTTTGGCCTCGTTAAAGGCTTTCTTTCAAAATGAGTGTGATTTGTGAACGGTGTTTTGAGAATTGATTATGATTTGGTTATTTTGAACATTGAAGGATTTTATGATGATACTCCTATTGTTTCAGTTATGGAATCGTGTATTCCTTATTTAAGCTTGTTATCGTATTTTTGAAGAGTTTGGTAATGGTGTCGAGTTAATGGCCATCTCTAGTGAGTATTCTAAATGAACTTACATTCTTAGCATGTTAGTATTGCATGAGTAACGTGTGTGTGTATGCTCACTACGGGTTAGATCCGACGGGGTCTCGTAGGGCTCCACGAAGCCGTGGAACCGCGAGCTTGCTTTTAACCATCTGGGGTTAGATCCGACGGGGTCTCGGCAGGATCCACGGGCCGTGGGTCCGCGGTTAATTGTGGTGCATTTTTACAAATGTGATTTGATATTGGCATTTCCTAAATGAGTGCTTTTGAACGGTTTTCATGATTGCATGCATTGACTAAGTGTGTAAGAGGTAAGTGTTCGTCGCTTACTCGCTAGGATGGCAATCGAGTATTTTGTTGTTTGATTTAAATCCTTTATTTGTGGATTTTGATGTTGGGATACAGACCTTGTGATCGTTCTTGTGTCTCGTGAGTTGCTAAGATTTGGGGCTAAAATCCCAACGCTTTTGTAAAAGTCATTTTACGGATTTGGGGCTAAAATCCCAACGGTTTGGTAAATATCATTTTTCGAAGTAAACCTTTGGGGCGGTGACTCCCTTTATCTTTCGATTTTGAAAAGTAGGATTTGATAATCCTAAATTGTTTTCTATTAAAACTCTCGATGGCATTCTAAACCGCTTTATAAATTACTTCCATTGATTTATGATGTTTCGATTTTGAAATGTTTTCTCAAAACCCTTGCCTCGGGAAGTACTTTTCGCTTCGTTTGGATCTTTGAGGATCCTCGGTATTGTTATTCGTGGAATGTGAATTGTATGGCTCGTATTTGCACTTTGTATTTGCACTAGCAAAACAGGTGGAGTTTGCTAACCCCGAGTAATCTGGGGTGGATGTCTGTTTTGCATTCGTGTTTTGGAGCATAACACGTGGTCAAGACGAAGGATGATGAAAGATGATCGATACTAATCACATGAGGAACCGTACATCGTGTGTTGGTTCGAGTTGTACTTTATTTTCCGTCAGTATTGTTCCCGCCAGACGGTGTAGTTGTATTTTGTCCGCTAGTGGGCATGAGTTGTATTTGAGTTGTATGTATTTGTGGAAAGACCAAATCGGTTCATCGAGTCATTGTAGCCTCGAAGGCATTGTTGAGATGTTAAATGTCGTTACCACCTGGTAGATCCTTGAGGAAAGGGTCTACGGCGTGTAATATCCCCGAGTGGATTGGGGTGTTACATAAATGGTATCGAGCTTAGGTTGAGGAAACCTAGGCTATCGGGTCAAGTCGTGTTGTTTGAGTCTTGTTTCGTCGGATTTTATCCGATCGAGTCGTGTCGACGCGTCGCTTGAGTTTGTTGGTCGTGATTAGTATCGGGGGCGATCATCATCTTCGTGCGACTGTGGAAGTAAGTCTCCCTTTTTGTGTTGTGCCTCGTGTGACACGAGCTATTTTTATGATTATTTGTTAAGTGGTGGAATTCTTATGTGAATTTTGATTTCACGATATGTATTTAGTCGACTCTCGTATTTGATTTATACGAGGAGTGTCGTCACTTTTGATGTCTTTTTATTGTTGTTTTTGTCCGTGGCTGATGAATTTCGAATCGATCCGCACGTTTTACAAGTTCTATTGTGGAAGCTTTGTGCTTATACGCGTTCGACTTGTTCACTAGCCAGTGCGGGAGGGTATTTTATCAGTGGTTTTGTTCTGAATGTGGTATTTTATCGGTTATGTTCGTGAAAAGACCGGTAGGGTCTTGATGTTAAACGGTTTGATGCGTGTGCGAGGAGTTGTTTTAGTGAACGACGGTAAGGGTGAGTTTTGGGCATTACGCCTATCGGATTTTGAAAACCTTGAGTATCTTAGAAAAATAAACTTCGAGACATACTTTTCAAATGACTTATTTTCTTGTGGTACATCCTAGGTGCCACAATGTATTTCAAAAATTTTTCTACCTCGAGGACCAAAATATTTGAGATATTTTCAACACTTTTATTTAGACCCGAGGGTCGAATATTTTGAAAGTTTTCACTAAGAGAAAATGTCCTCATTTTTATCAAATGCGAAATTGTTCTCCAAAGTCACGATAACGATGTATCACGTTTGTAATTTATGAAAGGTGATACTCAAGATCAATCTGAATACTTCAAATTATTTTCAAAATGAGGATTTCGTAATTAAAACATATCCATTCGCTAAAGAGGGCTGGGTATATATGTATGATGTTCGCGTTGTCATTTTGATGTTTGCTCCCGAGTATGACCGAATTGGCGGTGTGAGTGTTGAGTCGTTTTCCACACATTTGTTGTGTTAGCCCCTGTGAGAGGCGGGATGTTGGTGTTGAATATTATCGCCTCGTAGTGATTCCAGCGTTGTCGCACATGTGCGAGCTGTTAGAGCTTGGTTTGGTATGACCGTGTGCATCGGTGATGGTTCCGTTATGTGTCCGCTGTTTAATGTCTTGTTACCTTGCTCCCGTTTTTTTTTGTGAATTTCGTGGACGAGGTCGGAGGTAATGCCCGTACTATTTTGACTTCTGTATTTTCTCTTTCTCCAGTCTATCGATTCGCTCATGTTCGTTGGCACTTTACGAATTTGATCTGTAATTCGGTTTCATCGTCCGAACGAGCTACGACCTTGTTGTGGGTCGATCTGGTTATCGATGTTACTTTTTCGAGTTCGGTTCGATTCTTGTGAACCTTGTTCGGAAGTAACATCATTTGGTTCTACTAGTTCTTTTATTCGAAGTGGATCGGATTTGGAACTCTTATGTTTTCGACTCTGTCGACTCATTTATGTTTGTTGACATTTCTGAGATTTTCCGCCCCTTGTTTTTGTTTATCGAACGAGTGTGGTATCGTTTCGGAATAACTCGGTCGTCGTTGTGACTTTTCAATTGCTATTCCCTATCCTGTGGTTCTTATGTGAATGCACATCCTGTTGTTTTCACCGGATCATATATTGTCTCGAGTCGAGATGTGAACCTTGGAGTTGTTGTTTGAATTTTATTATCCTTCGTGTTTCGGACATGATTGTTCGATTTTTGTTGTCTCGATCGTTTGTTTGTTCGGTTTTTGTTCTCGTTTCGTGATTATTGAGCATTCAGACTCCTTCGTAATTCCCTTCAGTTCGGGAAATTAGTTTCGTTTTCGATCTTCCATCCCTTAGGCGGTGGGATTCCGTGTTTGTTCAGCGGTTGGCTCGCGTTTTGATTGATGTACCGTTGGGTTGGTCAATCATATTGATTTTCGCTCGTTGTGTTTTGTGATTGTCGGATAATTGACTTGGCTATATTATCCGCTTGATGACGCTTGTCATTTGTTGGTTTTATTATATCCCTAACAATGACGTTGTGTTGGTCGCCGTGGAGCGTGTTTTCACGCCGTATGTTCCGCTGCGTTGTATGTAACGTTTCGCCGCTTGGCATTAATTACGCGTTTCTTGCGTATCTCATTGAGTTTTCTGGCGGAATATTGCTTCTCCTACTTGTTTTAAGTTTCGGACGAAACTTTTTTAAGGAGGGTAGAATGTAATATCCGCAATTTAATTCGGTAATTTTCTTTTTCGGAGGAAGTTCGTTTTGACGACTCGCTCATGACCTTTCGTCATTTCGAGAATGATTAATTCCGCACTTTTTGTCATCCGAGTTCGTTTGTGTCGTTTTATTGAGTTCCGTGTCCTTAATCGACTTTTCACGTGGGAGTTCGACTTTGTAAAGTCACCATTAATTTTGGTAACTCCAAAAATTCTGAATCTTTGCAATATTATAGAGCATCGAGTTAGCTTTCCAATGGTTCGAGCGGTGAGTCAATCGAGTCCGGACGAGAGAGTTATGGTCGCTTTAGCTCACCCGCTCGTTATTGGCGATCACGGCCGAACTCGGCCGTGTCGTCCGACACGGCCCGTGCCGTGCTCGCCGGATAAGCCGGAAGTTTCGCCTCGGGGCCCGACCGTGTCGCCCGACACGGCCCGTGCCGAACTCTTCCGGATTGGCTCGAGACGATCGCTGACACGCCCGACCGTGTTCCAGGACACGGCCGAGTCGTGCCGAAGTCGCCGCTTGACGGTCACTGTCGGAAGGCCCCTCCGCCGCGCCGCGACCGTGTCTAGCAGGACACGGTCGAGTCCCTGCCAATCAGCGCGCGCCACGACCGTGTCGGCGGACACGGCCGAGTCTGTTGCTATTTAAAGCCCAAGAATGCTTTTTCGCCATTTTTCTCCTTCTTCCACTTCTCTTCAAGCAATGGCGTGTTCCAAGATTGTAGCCATGTTGTTTAACAACATATACATGAAGTTTGGAGGTTCATATCATCAATCATCCGTCCTATAACATCCTTTGATCGAGCGAAGGAGTCGATTTCCTAGAAATCTAGTTTTGGGGAATTTGGGGTTTTTGTTGTTTTCGTCCGATTAATCCGATTTAACTTAGGATTTTGATGGATTGATGATTATTTAGATGTATTATATCATTTCCTTTATTATTCCATGGTTGGATCGTATCGATTCGTTGTTTGAGTCGAGTTCTTGACCGACGCCTTGAAGGTGTCCGGTAAAATGTCTTAGAGGGGTTTTCGGGCGTTCTACGATTATTCCTCATCGTATGATCGATGATTTATTGATTATATTGTTGTTAGGGTCGAGTTTCTTGTGAAGAAACCGTGTTGAACCCTTCCGTTCGTTGTCGTCTTCCTTTTCGTTAGCATCGGGCGTTTCGAAGCTTTCCGGTTGAGCCGTGTTCGTCAGAATACTTGCGTGCCGATTTCGAGGCAAGTACCTTGCCCATACTTTTCTCGTTTTATGTATATGATGATCGGTGGTCGTCTTAATGTGTTTGTTTGGTTATTTGAAATGAAGTTTCAAAGGATTTCGGTTTGGCCTCGTTAAAGGCTTTCTTTCAAAATGAGTGTGATTTGTGAACGGTGTTTTGAGAATTGATTATGATTTGGTTATTTTGAACATTGAAGGATTTTATGATGATACTCCTATTGTTTCAGTTATGGAATCGTGTATTCCTTATTTAAGCTTGTTATCGTATTTTTGAAGAGTTTGGTAATGGTGTCGAGTTAATGGCCATCTCTAGTGAGTATTCTAAATGAACTTACATTCTTAGCATGTTAGTATTGCATGAGTAACGTGTGTGTGTATGCTCACTACGGGTTAGATCCGACGGGGTCTCGGTAGGGCTCCACGAAGCTGTGGAACCGCGAGCTTGCTTTTAACCACTGTGGGTTAGATCCGACGGGGTCTCGGCAGGGATCCACGAAGCTGTGGGTCCGCGGTTAATTGTGGTGCATTTTTACAAATGTGATTTGATATTGGCATTTCCGGAAATGAGTGCTTTTGAACGGTTTTCATGATTGCATGCATTGACTAAGTGTGTAAGAGGTAAGTGTTCGTTTGGCTTACTTGGCTAGGATGGCACTGGAGTATTTTGTTGTTTGATTTAAATCCTTTATTTGTGGATTTTGATGTTGGGATACAGACCTTGTGATCGTTCTTGTGTACTGTGAGTTGCTAAGATTTGGGGCTAAAATCCCAACGTTTTTGTAAAAGTCATTTTACGGATTTGGGGCTAAAATCCCAACGGTTTGGTAAATATCATTTTTCGGGAAGTAAACCTTTGGGGCGGTGACTCCCTTTTATCTTTTGGATTTTGAAAAGTAGGATTTGATAATCCTAAATTGTTTTCTATTAAAACTCTCGATGGCATTCTAAACCGTTTTATAAATTACTTCCATTGATTTATGATGTTTCGATTTTGAAATGTTTTCTCAAAACCCTTGCCTCGGGAAGTACTTTTCGTTTCGTTTGGATCTTTGAGGATCCTCGGTTATTGTTATTCGTGGAATGTGAATTGTATGGCTCGTATTTGCACTTTGTATTTGCACTAGCAAAACAGTGGAGTTTTGCTAACCCCCGAGTAATCGGGGGGTGGATGTCTGTTTTTGCATTCAGGTTTTGGAGCATAACACAGGGTCAGCACGAAGGATGATGAAAGATGATCGATACTAATCACATGAGGAACCGTACATCGTGTGTTGGTTCAGTTGTACTTTATTTTCCATTCTTTGTATTGTTCCCGTTGTACGGGTGTAGTTGTATTTTGTCCCCTGCGTGGGCATGAGTTGTATTTGAGTTGTATGTATTTGTGGAAAGACCAAATCGGTCTACTGAGTCATTGTAGCCTCGAAGGCATTGTTGAGATGTTAAATGTCGTTACCAGCCTGGTAGATCCTTGAGGAAAGGGTCTACGGCGTGTAATATCCCTGAGTGGATTGGGGGTGTTACAATTGGGAGTTTACTCAAGTCTTGAATCAAAGTAAATACCATAAAGAACAGAGAAAATAAATAAGAAGTAGATATTCAAAAAGATTAAGATGTTTAAAGAAGCGAAATTGTACCTGGATGCTCCACAACTCGGACATTCTACCTCATCCTTAAGATCTTTGTAGAACAACACACAGTGGTTAACGCATGCATGAATGTTCTCCGCCTTCATTCCCATATCCTTCAACATCTCCTTCATTACCGGGTATTTTGTAGGGAATTTGTTACCCTCAGAACCATTTTTTAGTAATCCCAAAAGGTATGTAACACTATTTCTGACTCAAATTAACCTTTTCTTTACATGATGCAATTCTACAATGACAGAAAGGGTTGTCGCGCCATTCTCACATGTAGGATAAATTTTCTCTTCTGCTAATTTTTTGTACTTCTCGTGTTTCTTTCCTAGGTTAGGCTCCTGAATAAAGGGATTCTCTGAATCATCTACATTGACATCCTCATTTAACCCTTCATATACCCCAAATGCTTTGTCTACAAACTCATTTAACCTACAACCATCATCTCCATGGATCTCTTCTACGATTTCCTTCTCTAAGATTTCTTCTTCTACAACTGTATGTTCAATATTTTCCTGAGTTACATATGCTGATCTCTGCATATGTGTCGACGTCTCTCCATGTAGTGACCAAATAACATAAGTACTAAGTATTCCATTTACTAGTAAATCATGTCTTACTGTGGCAAAACTCAATGATTTCCTATTACGACAACGACGACAAGGACAGATCTGAAGGCGTGTCCCTAAGTCTGTTATTGTATGCAAACTTAATAAAATTATCTACTCTGTTCTATACCCGTGACTAGACCTATCTTCAATAACCATCCAACCTTTGTCACATAGTTCGAACATTCTACAACCAGACAAACAAACCACACAATGTAAAAAAGGTTAGAACCTTACCACAACACCTACCAATATTCATGCATTCACATCCATAGCTATATATATACTTATATAACTCTAGCTAGCCAGCCACTAACTCAAGAACAAGCAAGTTCCCAGTGCAATAGTACATAGAAAAACAGAATCTCACGAGTCCTGTCTGGTTTATTATTACATATATACTTTGGTTTCGTAAAGGTCCAAATTTGCAGCAAAATTGGCTACAACCCAATTAATAAAAATAACCTATGAACAGAAATTAGGCTGACAGTACAAAATCTCGTATGAAAATAAAATTCATGAACAAAATCGATTTCTAGGTTAAGATAACTTGTGGAAAAAATCAAGAATTAACACCATATATTTATCATCATCACTAGATAGGGTTTATACCTCCGACACTGACCTTGATTCTTCAAATTTCAGAGATAAAATTGAGCGCAGCCCTTCCACTCGGCACAATCGGATTCTTCTGATGTTTGCGAATTTGGTTTTAGGGTTTTGAATATGATGGATTCTTTCACTAGTTGAAGTGTTGATTCACAGAATTTCACCTGAAAATTCCATGAATCGTCAAGTTATGTGGGTTTGTACGGGTGTTGTCAAAAAAAAAAGAGAGAGAGTGAGAAAAAAAGATGGGGGCCACGGGTGTTGTCAAAAAAAAAAAGAGAGAGTGAGAAGAAGAGGGGATACGGGTGTATAATGGGGAGTCCGAATTATTAAAATGTTAATAGAAATTATAGGAACGTTTTTAGTTTTTATAGTAACGTTTATGGTTAGTAACGTTTATAAACGTTACTATGGCAAAAAATGAAGTGTTGCTAAATTCCTGATCTGGTGTAGTGTATAACCAGTTGACGACGTTGTTAAGCGCGAGTAGCCTCTACCTTATCCACACAACGAATACGACCAAGAGCATTGGTTAGGGGTGCTAGCTCCGTTTTCCACAAACTTCTTAAATCCGAAGAATCTTTGCTTTAATAAGGTAGAGAAAAAGAGAAGTAAGAAATCTAATTACTTCAAGATGGTGTGTTGTTCTTCTCATATAAAAATAAAAACAACCTGATTCATTTGTCTTAATCACATATATTTATATATATTATGTGTATAATTCAAAATCTAAGTATATCAAAGGCGAAAAGGTCGTTGTGTTTATTTAAGTGTGTGAATCTGTAGCTTCATTAAAAATGGCAATGAATGAGCATGCAATATTTTTATCGAACTCATAAATCATAGGCAGCATCTAACAAGACATTATATTATCCATATTAAATGAATAAATTTATGGAACGATTAAAACTTACTATAGGCTATATTTAATCTCTTGTCGCATATATCCCAATTTAAGCATAAGACATGGTGTAATCATCCTTATACAACTTATTTATATATTCTTGATACTAGTTAAATTGTCCAAATAAATATATCAATATCTTCTTATTGATATAACTGAGCACGACCACGCATTTATACGATTTATCCTATCAAGGCTCATGGTATCTCTCTTCTAGAGGAGGGACAAGTCCCCTTTTGGCACTCTCATTGCTTTGCATAATTCATGTCAAACGACAAACTTCATAGTCCTTCGGAGAAATTTGATGTTGTGTTGTGTCAAGATAATAATAGTTATGTAGGAAATTATAGTGCACTCGGGTTTAAAAGACCTTAATATTACATAACGTAATGAGAAATTTTTAGGACACAATGTGTGGAGAATTCTCGTGATGGGTCATATCTAATACTACGTTCTTAACATGTATCTATCATGTGATATAATGTCTCATATATATGACTAGTAAAATATAGTCATCTATCACTATCATACTAGTATTTGACAATTTCATTCTGATACTTTATGAGTTCCACCATCAAGTGTACTTGATGATCGTAAGCAAAACAATTATTCAACAAAATATAATCACACATACATCTTTTGTAATGATAAATGTGTACAGTTATAAATTATTATTATTGACTTAGATTATTAGTCCACTAAGTGATGGGGAGGATAATAATCTCCGACTTATGATATGATATATGGCTTTCTACCAATGGTAATTTGCTATAACATTATAAAAAGAAAATGTTACTATCATCGGTATAAGAAAATGTAAGAAAATATTGGTATTATATATTGTGAAATATCACAATAGAGAGAATCTAACAAAATGTATGAATACTGTGAAATTAGCAATTTGGAATCTAACAAAATTTATGGATACTGTGAAATTTCAAAAAATCTTATATTGGACAAAGTACATATATTTTAAAATTGGTATTCGTAGTTTACTATCATGGGTATAACAAAATCTTACACGAAAAATATATAAGAGGCTCTGTGGGCGAATAATAAGAATATGATGCACGAGAGAACCACAAAAAAATACTAAATGGGAGAATGATAAGGTGACACACATGACAACCATAAGAAGATGTTACATGAGAGAACCGTGAGAATAGGCTACACGGAAGAACTATAAGAAGATGCTAAGAGGAGAACCATGAGAAGACGTTGAGTGTAAACAATAAGAAGACGTTGCATGATAAAATCATGAGAATGTCCAAATATGGAGGAACCATAAGAAGATGCTACACATGAGAATCATAAAAAGAGTCTAGATGGTAAAATCATAAGAAGAGGTTTTTTTTTTTGGTTTTTTTAAAAATAATATTATAATATAACAAATAAGGTTAGGGGGCCTATTCCCTTACAAAGCCAATTTTAACGAACAATAAAGTAGAAAACTACTGTTATTCAGGGGGGCAAATCCCTAACACGACCAATACTAACAAAAGGAAAATTAGGAAATATAAAGAAATCCCGATTACAACACAGAAACCAATTAGCTCGGGTTTTTCTTCTCCTTGACTTTTTTCTTTTTATTTTTGCTCACGGCTTCAATGTAACCCTCAACCTCTTCGGATGTGCCAATGATTTCATTTTGTGGACCTATTGCTCGATCATTTGCCTCGAAATCTTCTTCCACGTTTATAATTTCTTTTTCTGGTTCCTATGCTCGTTCATTTGCCTCGAAACATTCTTCCATGTTGTTGGCGGGTAAGATTTCATATGATTGAAAGATATCATCTCTAATCTTTTGAACAATCGTCTGCTCGAGCGTTAGACGAAGCTTGCGAAAGTGGGGCTGCCGATTCGATCGAAAAACTGAGTCTTCATCGAACTCCGGGGGTCCTCATGTAACACCCCGAGATATTCGGAATAATTACAGCGCCGTAAACCCTTTAAGTAAGGATTTACAAGGCTAAAATAGAAGAAATGTAAATAAAATCCATCAATACCACGGAAATTCAAATTACAAAACCGGTTCCAACTGGCTCAACGAGTTAATTAATACAACCATATCTAAATAATATTAATTAGACACACGTACTCGAGTACTGAAATTGAACCAAGAAGACAAATCACAAACGACAACAAACATCACTGAACCCCTTCGCCGTCACATCGGTACTGTGGTTCCCCGCTCCTCGGCTACCTGAACATCAAAACAAATGTCCACCCCCGAAGGGGTTAGCAAAACGATGCTAGTACAAGTATCATATTAAACAAATCGATTATGCATCAACAATACATAACAAGATACACCACGGACTTCCGCTACCGGAATCCGACAATGCGAATCCACAAGATTCCATTAACACAACAAGGGTATTCCAATGATCCAGCGCCCTCAGCATAGATCCCAAGATGATCCCGTCGGACCAACACGAGGTGGAAATAACTCGTCCAATGATCCAGCACCCTCAGCCTAGATCCCAAGATGATCCCGTCGGACCAACACGAGGTGGACATCCGATCCAGCGTGTTGACACAAAATGTATTTTGATGATGGTTACATACAAAACATTTAATTGAATCTATCTCGGCTCGATAATATTTTGAAGGAACACAATATGGCTAACGCACGCTACGTATCATACCGTAGCGCACGCTATCGAGACTCTCATACACACCCAAATAAGTCACCGCACTTACTCAAGTCGCTCGATCGATAGCGCACGCAAGCTTATCAATTATAGCGCACGCTAATAAACTATAGTTAGCGACGCTATACAATATACATAACGCACGCTATCGCAAGTCTCCGTAAGTCGATGAAAGGAATTGGACCGACGCGCGCACGCTACGTACATACTCTTACGACGCTAAAGTGACGACTTAGCGCACGTTAACTTTCATATCTAGCGCACGCCACCGAAATAATGGTCGGTAGTCCAAAGAGCCACCGGACTCACTTCGCCTAGGTTTTTACGACGCTACACAAGGCAACGACGTTATTGAAATAATTCATGAGCGCACGCTAAAGGAAAAGTGCTAGCGCACGCTAAATGGAATATGCGCTTACCATTTGAAATTCAACCGTTGGAAGGAAGAGTCAATGCGCATCCGAAAACTGAAATATTGATTTAATTAATGCTAGCGCACGCTATGCATACTTGCTAGCGCACGCTAATCATGATTTTAGCCGTTGGAAAAAGAGTCGTTGGAGAGGAAATCGGATTTTGTCAAAGTCAAGATCGAAGACTAGTTGACCAAGACGATAGCGCACGCTACCATATCATTACTAGCGCACGCTAGACACAGAATTTTACCGTTGCAACAGTCTTTGTGACCGTTCGGAGAACTCAAGTCAAAATTCGCTAACGCACGCTACAAGGATCTATTAGCGCACGCTAATAGCATATTTTTCAGAATTTGAAGGCTGTTTCACTCCTATAAATACCCGAAGGACTTGGGTATCAATTACACAACTTCAAGCATTCAAGCATTCTAGCATACAAGCAATCAAAGCATTCTTGAGCTCAGATTTACATATTTTATTGTATTACAAGTTGTGAGAAAAGGAAGATACAAGAGCGATTTCAATTATATTATCCATTATTCCTTGTATTCTTTCATTTGGTTGTAAGTGTTGCATCACTTACACTTGAGCGAAAAAGAAATGAATCAAGAGTCACTAATCCGGTGTTATTAGGATCTTTGATCCGGCATTGTTAGGATTATACTCTCATATTCGTATAGTGAGGATTATCTAGTTCCTATAGAACACTAGATAAATAATTATTCATATTGAGGGAAAGGTTGAGCTTGGACCGATAGAAGACAAGCGGATTGTAACGGTTGTGAACTCGGACCGATAGAAGACGAGTTAAGGTTGTGGTTTTTCTTTAGCCAATAGAAAAAGAAAGTCGGAGAGAGGACGTAGGCAAGTTGCCGAACCTCTATAAATTCTTGAGTCTTTATTTTCCGCATTATTTTCTTTTTACTCGCAAGAAATTTCGGTATTCCGCATCACCACTATTCAACCCCCCTTCTAGTGGTGAATTTATCTCTTCAGTTGGTATCAGAGCGGGTCTCTTTTTAAAGGTTTAACCACCTAAGAGAAAAAGATCCGCAAATGGCACTTCTAGGCCAAATTGAAGGAAATGCTCTCAACCGTCCTCCTTTCTTCGACGGTTCCAATTTCATGACGTGGAAAAAGAAGATGGCGATCTTCGCTCAAGCCTACGATATTGAAACTGGAAAGTTATTGCTCTCGGTCCTAAACTTGCTAAGAAAGAAGATGGATCGTTGAAAAGATCGAAGAATTCAATGATGAGGATTGGAGAAACACGCATGTCAACTCCCGAGCTACTCAACTTCTCTATTGCGCCTCAATCCCAAGAACTTAATAGGATATCATCCTATGAAAGTGCAAAAGAAATTTGGGAAATTCTCAAGTCACTAACTAGGGAACCACTCAAGACAAGGAGACCAAAATTAATATGTTACTCCATGACTACGAATTAATCACCATGAAAGACGAGGAAACGATCACAAATATGTTGGATCGATTTTCGTCTAAAACAAACGGTCTTGCATCTTTTGGAAAGCCTATATCGAGCAAAATGACAAAGCTAAGAAAATTCTGCGATCGTTGCCACGAGAATGGGATGCCACGGTCACCGCGATCATGGAATCCAAGGATCTCAACAAGCTCGAATTTAGTGCCCTCATCGGGTCACTCATCAACTATGAGATCGTTCTCAAGTCTAGAGGCACAAAACCAAAGCCTCGGGAAAGAGTAGTCGCATTCAATGTTGATAGCGACGTTGAGGAAGATGTTGCCGAAGATGAAGACGACGAGGAACTCGCTCTCTATGCCAAAAACTTTAGAAGGTACAAAAACCTAATTCAAAAGAGGCGAAGTTTTCTTGGTCGGGATGGCAAACCGGAGCAAAAGAAGAGTGGCTACACTCCTATCAAGAAGTTCGATAATAATTGTCGGAAATGTGGTCAAGCCGGTCATTATGCCAAAGAATGCCGAGGATCCTCTTCAAAACCGCAAATGGAAAGATTCAAAAAGAAGGAGGTTCTAATCGCTTCGAGTGATGACGAGGAGGAGATTGAAAGATCTCTAGACGCAAACCTTGCATTCATGGCCCTCGACCAAAGCAATATCGAGGTAAGCTCTAAACTCAATGACGATGAATATGATTCTTTTGATTTTTGTGATTCACAAGAAGTTCATCAAGATGATGAGTTGTTGAGTGCGTTTGAATCGTTAAATACGGAGTATGACGAGATGGTCAAGTTAAATATATCTTTAAAGAGAAAAATAAAATCTCTAGAACTCGAAAACTCCTCGCTTCAAAACAAGGGCAAAACTATTGAGATCGACCATACATCATGTATTGAAAAAGAAAATGTTTTGAAAATCGAACAAAAACTCAAAAGGAGCTAAAATATATTTTGAACAAATTTACTCTCGGAAACGAGAAATTCGAAAGGCTCCTATCTATTCAAAAATCGCCCTTGCTCAAACACGGTCTTGGTTTCGACCCTTTTAAACGGGAACAATCCCTTATTAACCTCGACAAAATAAAGAAAACCGAAACCGAGAACTCAAAAGATCCGCTCAAACGAGTTCACAATGTTAATACCCATTCAAAGTTAAGAACTATCAAAGTTAAGCAAATATGGGTTCCGAAAGGGACGATTGTTCCGAATGCTATAAGCATAGTTAACTTTGGAGGACCCAAACGGGCTTGGGTACCGAAACAACCGAGAAATTCTATTTTTGTAGGTACCGGCACCAAGGAAAAACAAGTGGTACATTGATAGCGGATGCTCAAGGCACATGTGCGGCTCCGAGGACTTATTTGAAGACCTCGAATATCAAGATCAAGGACATGTGACCTTTGGAGATAACCAAAAGGGAAAAATCAAAGGAATCGGCAAAGTCGGTAAGGAACCTTCTCCTTCTATCAACAAAGTACTTTTTGTTGAAGGTTTGCATCATAATCTCCTTAGCGTTTCGCAACTTTGTGATGAAGGTTTTAAAATTCTATTTGAGCAAACGCATTGCACGGCATTTAGAAATAATAAAATTGCATTCATTGGTTTGAGATGTGGAAACATCTATATTGTTGATCTTAATGATAAGAGTTCATTCAATGAAAAATGCCTTATTACCTTGGATGACAATGCATATTTATGGCATCGAAAATTGGGGCATACTTCTCTACCTATTATTTCTATTTTATCTAGACACGACCTTGTTCGTGGATTGCCCAAACTCAAATTCGATAGAAAACATTTGTGTGAATCATGCATTAAAGGGAAACATACTCGAGAATCGTTTAAACCAAAATTCGAGGTTTCCACTAGTCGAGTTCTTGAACTCGTGCATATGGATTTGATCGGACCATCTAGACATGTTAGTTTAAATGGTAAACTTTATACTTTAGTTATTGTTGATGATTTCTCTCGATTTACTTGGGTTAGATTTTTAGCTCATAAAGATGATGCATTTTCCGAGTTTTCTAAATGGTGTCGTTTGGTATCAAATGAGAAAATCTCTCCATAATTTCTATTCGCACCGACCACGGAGGTGAATTTGATTGCACCCGCTTTGAACTTTTATGCGATAAATACGGTATTAATCACAATTTTTCGGCTCCTAGAACGCCTCAACAAAATGGAGTTGTTGAAAGGAAAAACCGATCTTTGGAAGAAATGTCGAGAACAATGCTTAATGAATACTCTCTTCCACGATACTTTTGGGCCGAAGCAATTTTTACGGCATGCTATGTGATTAACCGAGTTCACGTTCGTAGAACTCATCTTAAAACTCCTTATGAATTATGGAAGGGCAAAAAGCCCAATATTGCTTACTTTCATCCTTTTGGTTGCAATGTATTTATTTTGAACAATGGCAAGGATAACTTGGGCAAGTTTGATGCCAAATCCGACTCCGGAATTTGACTTCGCTTTTGTACGAATAGCAAATGATATCGTGTGTTTTATATTAGAACGAATAAAGTTGAAGAATCCATACACGTTATATTAATTTATATGATGTCACCCCCGAGAAAGGTAGAATATTTTGATGATGCAGTACCTTTCCGATCCCTCACCCAAGTGAAGAAAATTTGGAAATCGAAACGAACACAATCGTTGATTTACCGAAAGATCGAGGCACATCAAAGACCATCCGAAGGATCTCGTGATCGGAAACATTGAAGACGGTGTTCAAACCCGAAGGAGGACCACCGAGTTTATGGCTCATTGTGCTTTTGTATCCGAAATAGTTCCCAAAAATATATCGGAATCTCTCGATGATGAAAGTTGGGTAATGGCAATGCAAGAGGAGCTTGTGCAATTCAAGCACAACAATGTATGGAATTTAGTTCCCGCGCCTAAAGATAAAACAATTATCGGAACTAAATGGGTGCATAAAATCAAGAGTGACGAAGACGGCTATCCTATTCGAAATAAATCTCGTTTAGTCGCTCAAGGATATAATCAAGAAGAAGGTCTTGATTACGAAGAAAGTTTTGCTCCCGTGGCTCGACTCGAAGCCATTCGCTTGCTTTGTGCATTTGCCGCTCATAAAAAGATAAAGCTATTTCAAATGGATGTCAAAAGTGCATTCTTGAATGGTTTCATTCAAGAAGAAGTCTATGTCAAGCAACCTCCCGGTTTTGAAGACCATCATTTTCCGGATCATGTCTACAAGCTCAACAAGGCACTCTACGGGTTGAAGCAAGCACCCCGAGCATGGTATGATCGTTTAAGTCAATTTTTAATTGCAAATGACTATAAAAGAGGCAAAGTCGATAATACCTTGTTCGTTAAAGTACTAAATGATGATATACTTGTTTGCCAAATTTACGTTGATGACATTGTTTTTGAGCTACTAATGAATCCTTGTGCCAAGATTTTTCTAATCTTATGAAAGGAGAATTCAAATGAGTATGATGGGAGAATTAACGTTCTTCCTGCTTCAAATCAAACAATGCGAAGATGGAATTTTTATCCATCAAACGAAGTACTCAAACGACCTCCTCAAGAAATTCAATATGGAAAATAGCAAGGTGATATCTACGCCAATGTCGTCATCATTAAAGCTTGAGAAAGATGAAAATGGCAAATCCGTAGATCAAAAACTATATCGAGGTATGATCGGATCCTTGTTATATTTGACTGCATCTAGGCCAGATATAATATTTGCTACATGTCTATGTGCTCGATTCCAAGCTAATCCCAAGGAATCACATTTAATTGCTTGTAAACGTATTTTTCGCTATTTGAAAGGAACTATTGGACTAGGCCTATGGTATCCTTCTTGCTTGGATTTTAATTTAATTGCCTATAGTGACGCCGATTTCATGATGCAAAATTGATAAAAAGAGTACTAGTGGTACATGTCACTTTATTGGATCTTGTTTAATATCTTGGGGAAGTAAAAAGCAAACCAGCGTAGCATTGTCTACAGCTGAGGCCGAATATGTCGCTGCAGGGAGCGCCTGTGCTCAAGTGCTATGGATTAAAAATCAACTACGCGACTACGGCATTCATTTTGAAAATACCCCTATTTTATGTGATAACACTAGTGCAATTAATTTGAGCAAAAGTCCTGTTTTGCACAGTCGAACCAAACATATAGATATCAGACATCACTTTTTACGTGATCATGTTCATAAGAAAGACATCTGTTTAATTTTTGTCGGGACGAAGGATCAACTTGCTGACATATTTACAAAACCTCTTCCCGAAGAATCTTTTAACTCCATTCGTTTGCAACTTGGCATGGGACTTATAGACTAATTTTGAAATAAAATTCTACTCAAAACATCAAAATCGGTGAATCAGATCACCGCTAGCGCGCTAGCTTCATATTCTTAACGCGCGCTAAAAATTCATTTCGATAGCGACGCTAAACCTTTCCTTCTTGCGACGCTAATTAAAGTTTTCTTGTTATTCAAGCCGATACCAAAGAAGTCCTATTTTTTCGCCTAACGTACGCTAATCCTTTAAATCCTAGCGTACGCTAACTTAAAACTCGTTGACTATATATATGCCGTACAACCCTAAATCACAACACATCCCTTAACGCACGCAAACGACTTCTCTCTTGCAAAAACCCTAGACAGACATTCGATCCAATCTGCGATCTTCTCCCTCAAAATCTTCGATTCCCTTCGTTTTTCTCCTTCTCCGATCATGTCTAGCAAGAATCGAACCGCTATGGGAAAGCAATACAACAATTTGAAGCGTCCTCTAAACGCCCAATTTGATGCGGACCGGTTCGTCTCCGCCACTGCTTCGAGAGTGTTCTTTGACATACTCCCTCAAGAACACATCACGGATTGCTACTTTTTCAATCTTCTCAGTCTCGAACGGGTAAACGTTAACATCTCCAATTTCTTCTCATCACTCGGTATTTCTCGTTTTGTTGAGTGCAAAAACCCTGTGTTTCCTGAGCTCGTCCGGGAATTCTATGCCAACCTTCACGTGGCCGAGAGTGAAGGTTCTTCAGCCCTTGTGCTAGGTAGCCTTGTCGGAGGAACCAAGGTGAAAGTTTCTTCCGATATTTTGTATCAAATCTTTGGTTTGCCCAGAGATGGTTTGATTTGCACTGGAAAATCATTGGTCGACGATAATGAAATTGGTGAAATTGACGTGAAAGAATTTCTGAGCACGAAAGCCGTTATTGACATAACGGATGATTTTTTTGAGAACAACGACTTCGGAATCAACATTCGTTTGCTTTTGGTAGCCCTCACAAAATGTCTTATGCCAAAGGTCAATTCGCAGCACAAACTAGTCGGCGTGGACAAGCAAGTGGTGTACCGCGTTCTAAATGACGATAAGGTCGATTTCTCCGACATCATCATTAGTTGGATGAAGGTGAAAGGAGATTTGTTCCGGTCGAAAAATTACGCCACTCGTTCTCGCAAGGCTGGAATGCCTTATGGCTCTATCCTGTCGGCTATCTTTAGCTTTCATCAAGTGGACTTGTCGAAGGACAAGGCAGTCCCCGTCTCCCTCGGGCATGAGATCTCGGACGCATCACTTAAAGCTATGCACTACGTCCGTACGATCAACAGAGGCTGGATTCTCTTTCCGTACCTTCGCGATGATGACCAAGTTGAGAAAGGGTCACGGAAGCCCACTGCAGAAGAAATGATCACTCGTCGGGGACCTCACACCCTTCGAGAAATGCAGACTGGGGAGTTTGTAAGGAAACCAACATCGAAAGGAAAACGCCCGATGCGAAATGTGGTGACGGAGGAAGAAGAGAGTGATCTCTTTGCTCGGATGCGGGGCATCGAGACTTCACACGCTGAGTTACGAAAGGACTTTCGGCTGCGCTCGAAGTCGAGATGTGCATTCAAGTCCGAAGTTCGTGGGCTGTTATCCGAGTTTATTCGCTTCACACACCCCTCGTTCCCTTTCCCTTCGACCTCCTCCGATCCGTAGATTTGATGATTTTTGATGCTTGTTGTAGAATCTTCTTTTTCGAATAATATATATGTCGCTTGCCATGGAAAACTCGTTGTATTCACTGCATTTTATTATTAATGAAATTCGCATTTCTTAATTTGGCATTTATTATGTACACGTATTTACTATCTCCTAGTATTGTTACTATCGTTGTTACTATCATTGTTGATTGCACCATTGAGTAATGGCAAAATTTCATTAATGTTTATTAATAATGCAACAATTCAGGGGGAGTTCCTTTTTGTTTCTGTCAAAAAGGGGGAGAAAACTCCAAAAACGAAAACCGACTAACATATCGAACAAGTTTATCTTGATTCGAATCATTTCAAAACGTTTTTGCAGGTATTAATTAAATGTTTTGACATCATCAAAAAGGGGGAGATTGTTGACACAAAATGTATTTTGATGATGGTTACATACAAAACATTTAATTGAATCTATCTCGGCTCGATAATATTTTGAAGGAACACAATATGGCTAACGCACGCTACGTATCATACCGTAGCGCACGCTATCGAGACTCTCATA
The DNA here is from genome assembly GCA_033398695.1 of Orobanche coerulescens. NCBI lineage: Eukaryota > Viridiplantae > Streptophyta > Magnoliopsida > Lamiales > Orobanchaceae > Orobanche > Orobanche coerulescens. The sequence continues at coordinate 9,795,482 of CM065802.1, read as the reverse complement.
CACAGTCCAGTCAAGTCAGCTGCAGCCTACTCAAGTCGCCTGATCGATAGCGCACGCAAGCTATTGAATGATAGCGCACGCTAATAAACTATAGTTAGCGCACGCTATACAATATACATAACGCACGCTATCGCAAGTCTCCATAAGTCAGTGAAAGGAATTCAGAATTGGACGTTGCGCACGCTACAGACATACTCTTACGTACGCTAAAGTGACGACTTAGCGCACGTTAACTTTCATATCTAGCGCACGCTACCGAAATAATGGTCAGTAGTCCAGTAGCCACTGGACTCACTTCGTCTAGGTTTTTACGTACACTACACAAGGCAATGTACGTTATTGAAATAATTCAGTAGCGCACGCTAAAGAAAAGGTGCTAGCGCACGCTAAATGGAATATGCAGTTTACCGTTTGAAATTCAACCGTTGGAAGGAAGAGTCAATGCAGATCCGGAAAATCTGGAAATATTGGATTTAATTAATGCTAGCGCACGCTATGCATACTTGCTAGCGCACGCTAATCATGATTTTAGCCGTTGGAAAAAGAGTCGTTGGAGAGGAAATCGGATTTTGTCAAAGTCAAGATCGAAGACTAGTTGACCAAGACGATAGCGCACGCTACCATATCATTACTAGCGCACGCTAGACACAGAATTTTACCGTTGCAACAGTCTTTGTGACCGTTCGGAGAACTCAAGTCAAAATTCGCTAACGCACGCTACAAGGATCTATTAGCGCACGCTAATAGCATATTTTTCAGAATTTGAAGGCTGTTTCACTCCTATAAATACCCGAAGGACTTGGGTATCAATTACACAACTTCAAGCATTCAATCATTCTAGCATACAAGCAATCAAAGCATTCTTGAGCTCAGATTTACATATTTTATTGTATTACAAGTTGTGAGAAAAGGAAGATACAAGAGCGATTTCAATTGTATTATCCATTATTCATTGTATTCTTTCATTTGGTTGTAAGTGTTGCATCACTTACACTTGAGCGAAAAAGAAACGAATCAAGAGTCACTAATCCGGTGTTATTAGGATCTTTGATCCGGCATTGTTAGGATTATACTCTCATATTCGTATAGTGAGGATTATCTAGTTCTTATAGAACACTAGATAAACAATTATTCATATTGAGGGAAAGGTTGAGCTTGGACCGATAGAAGACAAGCGGATTGTAACGGTTGTGAACTCGGACCGATAGAAGACGAGTTAAGGTTGTGGTTTTTCTTTAGCCAATAGAAAAAGAAAGTCGGAGAGAGGACGTAGGCAAGTTGCCGAACCTCTATAAATTCTTGAGTCTTTATTTTCCGCATTATTTTCTTTTTACTCGCAAGAAATTTCGGTATTCCGCATCACCACTATTCAACCCCCCTTCTAGTGGTGAATTTATCTCTTCACAGCGCCATCAGCATAGATCGTACAACGTACACAAACACACTCATGCATACATATATGCCAAATCGTTATGTCCATCACATGAACATACAAACACTAGATAACGAAATCATGACAATTTAACAAAATAAATCCCATGTTCAACAACATGAATAAACCACAAGCATGCTCAAAAATACCAATTTTAACGCATTACGATACTTGCCTCGAATATGGCAAGAACGAAACACTTCAATGACCTCAACACACTCGAAGGCCGCCTCCTTCGATCAATGTAGCAAGCTCGAACCTTGACAAAAGAAATGATAAAGAATTCATCTCAAGTCGAACGAACGCCTATCAATCCGGTCTACGGCCAAAAGCTCTAAATATGCAATCTGCCTGAACCACTTAGCGTACGCTACGTACTCTACGTAACGTGCGCTAAGCCTGCCTGTTAACGTACGCTATCGTCTAAGTCTAGCGTACGCTATCCACGTACTGCCAGTGCTCTCTGATCAGCCGACTGACTCGACTGATAACATAACGTACGTTACGCACCAAACGTAGCGTACGTTAACTTATTCCCGCTAGCGCACGTTAACTCACATATGTTAGCGTGCGCTAACCGTGCATGGCAGATTACTGCTGGCATAAACTTGATCTAATGGTGATAATACATGTCATCCCTCTGCACATCATGCTCATAAGGTTTTGTGAAAGTTCTATACGGATTAAACGACTACGAGATACAAGGTTACGTATAATCATCACAACACCACAATTCATCTTTGATCTTCAAGGAATATCCTAAGTTCAATCCGTTACATGTCCCAAAACATATGATTCCTTTATGTAAAGACATTAGAACTTGGTAATCTCCATCTACTGGTCATAAACGGTTATGAAGCTTCAAAATATGCTAGGAGTTCAAACACTAAAAGGTTCCATGGTTTACACGATGAATAAGTACCGAAACATTGAAAATATCTTCCTAACACATGATGTTCGACTACTACGAATCTAACTGACTAGGTAATCCCAAAACATGATCAAAAACGTCCTTCAAAATACTACTAATATTGGTGAAGAATCACCTACCTCAAAGTAGTGAAGAACAAGGAGGAAATTCGAAGCAATCCAACGCCGAAGGCTTGAACACCAATCCCTAACGATCTACAATCTTCAACACGAGCTAGGATGCCGGCAAGAAGTGTTTAGGATGAAGAGAGTGACTTTCTAAGTTCAAGAATTCGGATGGGGGAGTGAAAAGTCTGAAAATATGAAAAAGGATGTTGTCATATATATAGGAAATGGTTATTAGCGCGCACTAGTCCCTATTCCTAGCGTGCGCTAACGGCTTCACGAAGCTTACTGACTTTACTGTATTCAGCGTTTAGCGTGCGTTATCAATATGCCATTAGCGTGCGCTAAGGTGTTGACTTGGCTTTTTCCCGAAAGCCGTCCAGGTTCATCCCGACACAATCCGACCAAGATCCCCAGCCTGATCTCACCTACCAACACGTCTCAATCATATTGACCACGTATAGCGTGCGCTAAGGTTCCTTCGTAGCGTGCGCTATGGATCCAAGTTAGCGTACGCTACACATGGTCGATAGCGTGCGCTATATGCGCAGAATCACAATTTACATCACACTCATGAAATCATGTGCTCAACAACACCGGATCAAGGAATACGGAGAATAAAACTCACATAAAAATGCAATAATTATAATATCACAAGTTCCAAATACATGTCAGAAATCTCGGGTATTACACCTCAAGGTTGGACTAGCTGGGCGGTCTGAAGAGATCGGTTGTTGTACGGCCGAGTCAGGAACCTCTATAAGTTCCCTGGACTTGGAGAAATCACTGGCCTGGTCTGGACCTTGAGGCTCGGTATCCATTGTTGAAGATGGCATGGTGTCGGCCGGGACAGATGGCTGGTCGGGACGGGTTTCAGAGTTAACCTCTGAGACATATGCTTTGTTGAAGGATTTGCAGCTCTTCATGTTGTGTCCGAGATGCTTTCAAAAGGAGCAGTAGCTAGGAATGTTTTCATATTCCACTTGTTGCATCTTAATTTTTCCACCGAGCCTAATTTCAACTTCTGGCAAACAGGCTTTAGTTACATCAATTTCAATACATACACGCGGGGTAGATGCACGAGTTAATTCAGCAGTGGCACTATCAATTTGAAGTGGTTTCCCTAACACGGAAGCAATTTGAAAAAGACTTCGTTGATCGAATAAGTGGACAGGGAGGTACGGAAATAACACCCAAACCGGAGAAAATGGGGCCTCGACTAAAGGATCAAAATCAGGTGTCCACTTGAGGACACACATCGAAAATCCAGCCATAAACCAAACTTGGCGGCTCCAAAGTCGAGTATAGTCTTCTTCCCATGAAAGCCAGAACAAAACATGTTTGTGTTCGAGAAGGGAGACCGAGAAAAAGCCTTTGAGATTAAGGTTTCCCATTATTTTAGGAGTTTTCATCGTCGGAAAACCATGCGAGAATTTTTCCACCAAAGCAAACTGAAAGGGGGCTGCTAGCTCTTCGATTTCTTTTTTCGAAAATGAAGCGATTTTACGCCCCTCAATTTCTATGATCTGGTCAAAAGTATTAGTGCCCCCACCATCATGAAAGCTCTTGTTCAGGAGGGAGGGGTTTGAACCAACACAGTGCATATTCGGGTCAATGGCTGAACCTTTAGAATTGGGAGTCTCGTCTGATTCATTCAATTTTCTGACAACAGCAGCATAGCTCAGTTCTGGACGTATTTTAGGAGGTTCCGAACAGCGCTGGTCAGCAAACATCCCGCTGGAACCAGGCTTCACAGTAGGAACTTCTCGAAAGACTATTTTGGACAACAGGGTCTCGAAGGACTATTTTGGACAACATAAGAGGCATTTTTGAGGTTAATTCTAATGTTATATAATATACCATTTATTTGTACGGTATGTGTCAACTTTATAATTTAAATATAAAAAATTAAGATCCAAAATATTATTATTTACGCTTGTTGCTGGCAATTTTTTGGTAAATATCTCAAATTCCACTAGTGGCCGAACATTTATGTGTCATAACATTGCATTTTGAGAAACGAGGCGTTACGAACCCGTGCGATGCACCAGCTGTGCTTTTGGTTGAATATCTACGTGTTTTGTACGTAATGTTTATGTAGATGTTTATATACTTTGTATCAAGGTTGCGTTAATGTGTGTAATATAAGTTATATCACTATGCTTGCAGACTTTCTAAGGATAATTATTGGGAAAATAAATAAAAGGTAAATTTGTGAAGAATAACGCCTACAAAGTCAGTCATTCTGTTGACATAAATTAAATACCTTTAATTAAGGCAATAACATGTCATAGATACGAAATAAAATTTGCGTCGGAAGAATAAATTATAAATTGTTAATTTCTAACAAAAGTTTCCCCAAAAGAATTTCGAAACATTTGACATAAGAAAAACATCATTTAATAATTTTCATTCATATGCCCTCTCGAACTTGCTCCTTCGTTCATCCGCTCGATTTAACTCGGGATCAATGAAGGTGGGGGTGAGCTTCCTTCAGCTCGTGGAAATCTCACTTATCACAGTAATATATAATCTCATGGAAAGTATAAAATGAATAATCTATCATATTTTTTCCTCAACATGAATACATACACACAATATTACGTATAGCATGAATCTAGCACGCATAACACGAATATTGAAGTTGCACAGGTGTCCCCGCAACAACATATATCTTAAGATAGCCTCTTTACACGTATACATGTGAGCCTGATTCACAACATGTATCGTCAATTTTTAAACATGAATTGAATATCACATATTGAATTGAATATCACATATACAATCCAATCAAAGCAATTAAAGTGATAGTGAAAATTCCCACGAATAAATGATGCTGTCTAACTTGAATATGGAGATGCTCGACTCACAGTCCTAAGCCCGTAAATCCTCGATAAAGTCTACATGTAATAATATTTTAATCATTATAAAATATTACGATATAATGACGGAAATTAAAATATACATGCATAAAATCGGACTAATTATTAATATTAATTGAAAGGTCAACATTTTAATGTCTTGGTCAAAATGGATGAATTGGAGGTTTTAAAGTTGAGTGAGGTCAAATTGTAAGAGTTGAGAAGTTCGACTGGGTTAAAATCGAAGAATCATAAATCAAAACAGGTTTAAATTGAAGTATCTGCAATTTCTGGGGTTAAATTGAAAGTTGCAGGAAAATATGAGGGCTAAATTGCAAAACCCTAATAAATGTTTTAAAATTATTGTCATTAATACTCCCCAATCATTTTTAGGACCTAATCTTTCATTATATATGATAAATTAGATATATTTTTTAATCATTAAGATTCCACAATAAATGAATGGAATTTTAAATACTTATTACACTTGTTAGTATTATACATTTAAATTAGATATAATATATTTTTTAGTCATTAAAACTCCACAATAAATAAATGGACTCAATCTTTATATATATATATAAGATTATGTATGGTTTATGATGTTAATGTTAATATTAATCATAATATGCTTTTATTTTGTTTAATTAATTTTAAGTTTCTCTTTATTTTTGATTCTTAATTAAATGAAAAATCCATGTCCTATTAGTTAAACAAAAAAATTATGTTCCATCATTAATCGAAAAATTTGTATACCACATCCTAGAAGTATTTGGTAAAGTGTTCATTTTGTCATATTAGGAGTGATATACGCTTGTACATACTCTCAATTTTACAAATATATGTCACTCTTCCCAAATGTAGCAAGGTGAGTACATTTTTATAAACTACTCGGATGCATGGTATAATTGGTGGTGTTGAACTAGTTAATATAAAAGAATAGTTAATATAAAGAATTTACATCAAATTTACAACTTAATTCAAAATGACTAAATACCCAAACTGTTATTATATTACGTTTGTTGTTGTTAATATTTTGATAAATATCTCGGATTGCATTGAAGGAACAAACATTTAGTATTAATATTAATGTCAATAATAATACACTTTTATCATGTTTAATTAATTATAGTTTTTTCTTCACATTTAACTCTTAATTAAACAACAAAATGTATGTCCTACTATTTAAACAAGAAATGTATATACCGTCGGAACTCAACAAGTGTCAAAATAGTTAATATAAAGAATGTGCTACATGATTATGATTAGGATAAAAACTCAACCCTATCTTATCACCGTATCATAAAATATAGGAATAAATAAGTGATTTTAGCCAACTGGATACGGATCTTCCACTTTCAGTCTCATTGGGACAAGAATCTGTAGTGATTTATGGCCTTTTGTGTGTCATATTGAATTTGGATTTCCATGATGTTTTAAATTTTGTAAAATTTAGAAGATATTCAATTTGAATTCTTATTAATATATTTCAAATACATGAAAGTTTGATGGTATTCAATAATTTTTTTATTATTTTGAACAAGTTCACCATAATACTCGAGTATTCAAAGAGTTTATGAATTGTATAAGATTCATAAAATAATGAATTCTATGGATTGTCAACCCTTAATTGGATAAAATCGATATGAACAATCTAACCTATCGACTTACTCTCTCCGGTCCCTATTGTAAGTCCCTGTTTAAGTGAGTAGAATGGTTCAAAATATAAATCCATTTATTTAATTATTTTTAATTATTGAGGATTAGTTACAAAAAATACCCTTCAATTTACTCTCTCTCCACACAAGTTAAAAAAAATCACACAGTCTCTCAATTTGCACTAATACCTAGTACTGTTACTCTCTCTTCAATAATCATTGCTCTCTCTCTCTCTCTCTCTCTCTCTCTCTCTCTTAGTCATACGAACAGTCCTTCATCTTCTTCAGATTTTTTTTTCTTTTCTATGGAAACACGTAGGGAATTCAAGTTAAGCGACGAACTGATAGGATGGATTGTTGAGAATTATTTTGATCGTGGAGAAGGATTACGATCGTCCCACATTAATTATGAAGTCTCATCTCTCAACCAAATTATTTCTACACCTCCGTGTAAAGTTGTGGGCGATTCTATTTGTTGCGAAGAAAGAGTTTGTTTGTTCGACTTAAATGATATGCCAAATGATGATGGTAGTGAGGAAGTGAAGTCTAGCAACACCAATATGGTCGATAGTTCAGGAAAATTAAGTTCATCCAATAAAGTTGTCCACTCATTCGATCTTAATAAGTTTCCAGAGGAAGATTACGAAGTTGTCCATGCTAAAAAATTTTCTTCCTGACCATTATTGATGGTATGTCTCTGTCAGATGGTGATCTATGTAGAGTTTGTTGTTCTTAATAATACAATACTCTATTTTATTCCTCGTGGGTTTCTCTTACTTTGTGGGTTATAATATTATTTTTGTTTGTTTGAAGTAAAAAGTACCAACACAAGTCTGAAGACTTGAATACAAATCTCAAAATATTTCAAAATAACATTAACAATAACCAAACATCAACCAACACTTCAATAAAAATATCCACCACTTAATCATGTAATCCGTGCGCCACTTTCTTGTAAGTGCACTTACACTACTTGAACTATTGAGGGTTCACACTTTATTTGAGTTGGCAGTTCACCTCTTCTGATCATCACTTCCTTCTTAATATGTGGAGATCTATACTTGTTTGAACCTTTGTCCATCATGATTTCGATCACGGTAGCTTGTAATGACAGAAATATCTTGTTCAACTCCGAAGATGGATAGTTATGAAAAGACTTTCCCACAGCCTTGACAAGGTCATCTGCAGTTTTAGGTGTTTCTTGGTGCTGTAATGCTTGAATGACTCTAAAATAGCCAAGATCCAACACATATAAATCTGGAGAGTTTGCAGGCTGAGAAATCAAGTGAATGTCAAATCCACCTTCACTAGCCACTTGACGAAATTCCTCATCATTCTCATCAAGGTGGCAAGGAGCATTATCGTGCTGAATGTAAATAGTTTCTCTTGCATGATTTGTTGGCCAATTTGCCTTTATTGCAGGCAGTACATTATGGATTATAAAAAACCTCATGACTTCTTTTGTAATGGAAGTTATCGGTTTTGTTTCCAATGTCCCTGCATCTCTGTTAATGCTCCTCCTCTTTGCTGGCTATTTTTTCACAAATGGAAATAGACCAATCTTTCCAGAAAAAGTTTCATTACCTTGTTCATCAAATCTAGGTCTAGCTAAAGCAACTAAAACCATAATCTTACCAACGAAGTTTTTATTTTTGCATGTCCTATGTGGTTCCTTCTCTCCTGCTGCCAAGTAATAAGTCATGTCCTTCTTTGTCATGTAAAACCATTTCCCATCAATATGGACTATGTTGTGCATGGATTTAAAGGTTGGATCACTATGCATGCTACCATCTTCAAGCATAGATAAGCACCATTGCAACCGAGCAATCATGTTTTCTTCCTTCAAGAATGGTTTGATTGAATTTGAGTGGCGCCGAATTATCCCATTCTTTTTAAGTCTTATCACTGACGTTTTGCTAATTCCCAATGCACATGCAAGAGACCTATAAGTGGTCCTTTGTTGTAAAGGAATTGCACAAACTTGTTCAATGTCGACTTGAATTCTCTTACGTCCACAATTTTTTGTTTTCCTGTGATTTTCTTCTCCTGTCACCTTGAGTCGACGCCAGATTCGTTCAATGACTTTTATATTAACAAAGTACAATGAAGCAAGGTATCTTGTTGTGCCCTTCTTTAGCTTACCACAACAAATGGAGTCCAATAAAATATGACAAATAGCTTTTCGCTCTTCATTTGTTAAGAACCTCCTTTTCTTTATTTGATAAGAATCTAATTACAAAAAATTAGATGATATAAAAAAATCCATATCATTGTTTTGATATTTTTATTATTTAAAAAAAATAAAGAGTTGGATGATTCTTTACCTGTTTGAATTTCATTCGACGGTGGAGATTATTCTGTAGCATTTTCACCCAACAAATCTATATTGTTATTATCGAATTCTTCAGCTCGAATGTTATTGAGGTTGAAACTTTCATTCAAGTCAAGAATCTCATGATCATCAGCATCACTGCATATTGGGGCTGCATTTAAATCGAAAAGAAAGCAACTAGAACCTTCATCCTCTAAATTTGGGTACTGGTTTAAGTTAATGAGTTTCATTAGTGCTCTCTTATGTCACACACCAAAGTCCACCCCACTCAACCTCTATTTAAACAAGTCTCATTATGAAACATTTTAAATTTGAAAGACCCGTCAAGTTTAAATTTTTTAACCATTTTTTTTGTAGACAAGCAGTGGCCAATTTGAACGACCTGCCAGCTTCAATTTTTTTAACCAAATCTTTTTGTAGACAAGCAGTGGCCTCTACCAAGAGTGGCCCGCCGATTTTAAATTATTTTTCTATCAAGAGAGTAGCAGCTGTAATTAAAGAAATACAAAAAGGAAGAGAATTACGAGGAGTCATGGAGTAATGCATGAAATAATGAAAGGAATATTATTATCATTAATGAGAGGTAAAGTGGGAAATTATTTTTCTTAAAAGATTTTTAACTAACATTCCTTGATATTGATAAATTAGTTAAAAGGGATTTATAATAGGGACAGATGGAGTAAAATTCCCGTAGATTTATAATTTTTTTGTTTTGTTTTTTCTCACTCTTTCATCACAAAATCCTTCGATATCACTGTCAAACTTTACTATTGTTTATCTAACCTCATCACTCATCCCAAACATCACCGCTTAGCTCTTTTCCTCTGTATTTTATTTAACTAATTTTACATTATATTTTTTTTTACATATGATTAATAATCATATATTTTTTTGCTCATTATTTTTATTTGATATATTTCGATCAAACACGTAGAATGAAATTTTTCAGAAAAACATTAATCCCTTTTTGTTTGTTTAGTTATTATTATTATTAGACGAATTTACATGAAAATTTGTCAAGATCTATTTTTTTTAAAATAAGTGCATATAATGAGCAAAAATTTATAAATATGCATCACATAAACCTAATGAATTTTGAAGATTTTATAAATCTATAGATAATCGGTATAAATATATAAAATTCATAAAAATCTTTTAAAATAAACCATTTATAGAAAATTATTAAGAATCAAATACACTATATCCATCTATTTTTTACTTGAGAGATCCTAATTCCTAAGAGAGGTGGGAGTGGGTACGGTAAGGCACGAGGCGGGATCCCTCACGCACGGGAACACCGCCGCCGGCCCCTTGATCCCGCACGGTAAGGAGCTGGTGAGTGAAACACTCACGCACGGGGAGAAAAGCTAACGGATAGTTTTTTTGACCGTTGGAGTATATATTGGACAAGAGGAGAAATAATTGTACACACAAAAAAAAAAACAACTTGCCAAAAATAAAAAAACCATCCGATCCAAACCCAAAAAGAAAAAAAATCAACTATATGGAGCATAAAAGAATAGGTTCGACTTTATTGTTAGACGAGCCATTAGAGTGGTCTAATGATAGTAGTCTCGAGTTTTTCGCTAACGCGATTGACGCAGATGAGGAGGAAGATACGGCAAGGTCGACACGAACATCAGTAAAACGCGATCGGATCAAAGCTGAAAAAAGATTGCATCGTGATTATTTTTGTGAAGAACCAAAATACAACGATCAAGTGTTTGAAGATAGGTATCGTATGCCTAAAAGTTTATTTTTGAAAATCACACGTGCTATTGAGTCTAGATTCGAGTATTTTCAAGAAGGTTATGATAGTAGAGCGAAAAAAAGTTTCACAGCCATACAAAAATGTGCGTTTGCCGTTAAACAACTCGCAACCGGTAATCCACCGGATGAGTTTGACGAATATTTACAAATGGCTCAAAGAACGTCACGTGAATGCCTTCATTTTTTTGTGACGCTATTATTCAGATATACGGTCGAGATTACCTACGTAGGCCAACAAGCCATGATATTGCATGTTTGTACGAAGCACACGAAGCTCGACATCACATTGCGGGTATGATCGGTAGCCTAGATTGCACACATTTTGATTGGAGGAATTGTCCAATCGAATTGAGGGGTCAATATAAAAGGGGTGATCATCAATACCCCACGATTATGATGGAAGCAGTGGCGTCTCAAGATTTGTGGATATGGCACACATTCTTTGGACCGCCGGGTTCAAACAATGATGTGAACGTTGTGATGCAATCTCCGCTATTCCTCACCGAGCGTAATGGTACGGCACCTAAGTGCCCATTTATTGTGAACGGCCATACGTACAAGCGTGGCTACTATCTAACCGATGGCATATATCCGATCCAACCGGTGTTTGACGAAGCAGCCTTAGTCGAGATACGAAATGAGAAAACACATTTCCGTCTCCGATTTGATCTTATGGAGCATATTCACGGTCAACAATTACCATACCTCGAGGTGGACGATGAAGACGTTGAAGACGATGACGTTTAGTTTTTTAGTATTATGAAATTTAGTATTTTAGTATTATGTAATGTTATTTTATGTTTTTAAAAATTATTATGTAATGTTTTTTTAAGTTTTAATGCAATTTTAGTTTTTTTTTATAATTTTAATGGAATTTAAAAAAGAAAAAAAAAGGAAGTGAGTGAAGGGTGAGTGAAGTGTTGCCTCTAAAAATATGAGTGAGTGATGAAAAAAGTGGGAAATGATGTGGCGTAAGGAGATTGGTTGAGAGTGAGTGATGGGAGAGAGAGTGAGTGAACCACTCCCTCCCCCTAATCCAGTGATCAGATATAAATTGGGAACCGTCCGCATGGGCAGCTCAACTGGTTCCTGGGTGGCAGATTGCTACAAGGACGCATGTTCGAGTCTTGGCAACCGCAGTGTGGGAGTTTTATCCCTCCAATGTGGGGGATAGCTCCTTGTGGGCACCAGGCACTGTTCCTCCCACCTAGTGGACCGTTGAGTGACCATGATTTAATTCCTCCATCAATCCCTGTCGGGCCGAGGGTGGAGCCTTGGGGCGAGGGATTTCGCCTTTTGCTACAGATATAAAGGGGGCTGTGGTTTACACCCCACCTCACCCATTTTGACAAAAGAAAAATTAATAATTGGTCATATGGTGGAGTGTCCCTCCTAAATTGATGGGGGCCACAAAGCCTATAAATAAGGGAGAGAGGAAAGGTTGAAGAAAAACAAAAGAAAATGGCAGCATTTTTGTAATAAAAAAAGATGTCAGCCGCAATCCGCATTATTCTGGAGAAGAGAAAAAAGGGAGTTATTTAATAAATAGGTGTAGTTTTAAAATATATTTATCATATAGGTATACTTTCAAACATATTTAGTAAATAGGTGTAGTTTTTTATTTAAATGAGCTTTTATTGTTTGTTTTTTTACTTTTTTTAAAATTATTAGTTTTTCTGCTTTTTTTAATTGTTTTTTACTGCTATTTTAACTGTTTTTTTAAGAAAAAATATATGTAATATTAATATTAAAAGCCGGAAGTTCTTATTTAAAATTCGCAAATAAAATAAATTGTAAAAAGGAATTTTGGAATTTATTTGTAAACTGTTTTAATAAATTTGAATTTTGAGAAAAATTCGTAAACTGTTTTTTTGGAATTTTGAAATCAACATTTTTTTCCAATTAAAACCTCTAGGTAGGTTTAATTGAATAGCTTGTTTTGATTAAATAAACTTAAGAAACGATTGGACTCAACAGAGCTTGTTAATTTTGGAGTTCAACCGAGATTAAGGAAGGATAAGTGTTGCATTGAATCATAATTTATAGTGGGGCGTTGGAAAACGGAACTAAGAACTGAATTTTTCTTCTTAATATATTTCTTTCTAAATTTTATAAAGTGGTTATAGTTGTTATATTTTGCTTTTTCTAATAGGCAATTTGTTTTCTCGTTAACTATTTATATTTTGATAACACACCGACATAATATATAATTAGAAATTAAACTAAAAGTAAAGACAAAATAATTAAGTAATAATAATAAAAACTAAAATAAAGAATAAAATAAAGTAAAACTACTAAAGAAAGAAAAAACCAAAAAAAAAAACAACAAAAAGACAAAATACCAAAAAAAAATTAATGATTGATCATATGGTCGGGTGTCCCTCCTAAAATGATGGGGTATAAACCCACAAAGCCGATATATTGAGAACCGATATAAAAAATAAAAATAAAATATAGGAATAGAAAAGGCCAAAAATATCGACAGGCAACACGCAACACAGCTGTCCCTTTATTCCCGTTCCCGTCAAAGAACAGCATCCACCCGTTTAATATATTGGCCAAACATATTTCGGCCGTTGGATCACTACGCTTTCTACATAAATATTCCTTATCGCTTCTCCTTTTAACCACCTCTGTATTACCTCTCATCATTTCCATGACCTCCTTCGATCTCAAGTCCTCTTTCAGCTATACTAATCGTAGTATCTGGTTTCAGATCAAGATCGTCGATCTACGTTTTGATTGTGGATTTTATCCGTTTCATATCGCCGATGATTTTCCAACTACCGGTTGTTCTTTTGGGCGATTTTGGTTCCGATGTATTCAACAGATCTATGGTGGTAATTTTCGGATCTTCCCTTGTTTGTTGTTGCGTAAAAAATCACCTCTTCATTTTCTTTGTTGTTGATCGGTTCTTTTCATTTGCAGTTGGGAGATCTAGTTTTCGACAAATGATCTGTTAGATAGGAAGGCTTGCGCCTTTTGAGATTGATGATTCCGTTGACGTTCGAGGTTATTAGTCGTATTTATTTATATCATTATTTGTTTTATTTTGCACAGGCTTGGAATCGGTAGATGCGATTCTCTCTATGCTGATTCTTGGTTGATTCATTGAATCCAGAAATGTTTACCTGGAGTTTGAGATCCCGTAGTCGTCAATGATCTGCGCGTTCAAATCATGACCGGCTGAACGATCTTGATGAAAGTGGTGGTTATTTAATTTACTTTCTTCCATTATTTTTATTTTATTTCTCAGTTGGAAATAATAGACGTTTTGAGTTTGATAGTTGTGTAAAAAAAAGAGAGGTAGTGTGATGTGTGGAAAAACAGAGATGTGGAGAAGGTGAGTTGCGATTTGGTTGTCCAAATGACCTTTGCCATGATGGGTGCGCTCGCTTGGCAGGTCACCATTTAATAAAAAATACTGTTTCTTTTATGAGGGGAGATGGCACGGGGATTCGCCCGGCTCTCCTCTCTGTGTGCTGTCGTGTTCGTTTATCGGTCCCTTTATTTTATCATGCACTCGCGCACATGTGAATCCGTATTGCAGAAATCAATCCAGTGAATGAGTTGTGTGATGTTTACAATTTAAAGCACAATCCATTCGAGACCATAGCGCACACAAAATATATGGGAGGCACATTGTGATCTAGAAATATGGGGATTCTGTCTTCTGAGCATCAACTATAAAACCAAAGGTACTGACTGGCACTTCTGCCCTTTCTACACTTCGACCTCAAGCTCTACTTGACGAACTTATTTAATTATCAAGTGTCCTTTGAATTCCTTAGCGGCGACGGTTACATTGGGTATTAGCATTATTTGAGATGTAGATATCTTAAATTGTCATTTGAGATCATAATTTAAACTAAGGTGTGTTAAAAGTGGAATTGCATTTGATATTCCTTGCTTCATGTCATCAACTAATTTTCACCCTTGAATATTTTTGACTATGAATTGCAACACTTTTAATTGATTGAAATTTAATTTTGCCGGATTTAATATTATATATATATATATATTTTTATTATTTGCGGTCTTTATATTCTACTTGCTGAACTTATTAATTATTTAATTTTCTGTTGTTTTCACTTGATGGTGGCATCAGTTACATCGGTTATATTTGATTATTTGGAGTTTTTTCCTTTTTCCAAAACAAGAGATGAAAGACACTCATGCTTACTATTATTTGGAAGTATATTGGTACTACAATATGTGAACCACATACGTAGACAAATTGTGTTGTAGTGACAAAATTCTTTGAATTTCATTTGATATATGTTGTCAAAATATATTTTTAATATTAAATGATAGGGTTAGGTTCCACATTTTAGTTTTTTATTTTTTAAATATACATTAAATATTAAATAATCAGATATACAAATATATTATGGGTCGGTTTCTGTGTTTGGCTCGGTTCCTGGGTCGGTTTTGGTTTCACGGTGTGGTTTCTAAAGTACAAACCGAAACCGAATTTGAAAAATTCGGTTTCTAAAATATTAACTCAAAACCGATGTGTTCTCATTGGTTTCGGTTTTTCGGTTTGATTGCATCGTTTTTTGTCGGTTTCTCGGTTTTCGGTTTCAGTTTTGCTCAGTCTAAAAAAAGTAATATCCCTAATCCAAAATAAAATTGCGCCACACTACAAAAGCCGTGAAAACAGAAGAAGAGAATTATTTACCTGCTATGAGATTTTCTCTGAAACTGCATTCTCCTTTAGGCATCTACTCACTTTTCACCATAGAACACCTTAGCTGAGTAGGTGCCTAAAGGAGAATGCGGTTTCAGAGAAAAGCCCATAGCAGATACATATTTCTCTTCTGTTTTTACGGCTTTTGTAGTCTGCCGCAATTTTATTTTGGGTTTAGGGATATTATTTTTTCTTGGGCTTCTTAGGTTGAGCAAAACTGAAACCGGAAACCGAGAAACCGACAAAAACCGATGAAATCGAAATCAAAGAGAACCAATCAGTTTTGGGTTCATATTTTAGAAACCGAATTTTTAGGTTTCGGTTTCGGTTTGTACTTTAGGCACCAATAGCAGGAGTACGTTCCTTTTTCCAAAACAAGAGATGAAAGACACTCATGCTTACTGTTATTTGGATGTATATTGGTACTACAATATGTGAACCACACACGTCAGTCTACAAGTGAACCTCACGTAGACAAATTGTGTTATTGTGACAAAAATTATTTGAATTTCATTTGATATACGTTGTTTCATGTCATTGGAACCATTTTGATAATAATTTTCACCTCAGATAACTACTACGAACTTGTAAGCAATCCAATTGTTTGCTTGATTTGAATTTAACTACTCCCTCCATTCCACCCATCTTGAGCATTTGCTTTCGGCACGGGATTGAAAAAAAGCTGAAAAGTAGTGTGTAAAGTGATGGTATGAATATATATATATATATATATTATATTATTTAAAATTGTGAGGGATAAATGTGTCTTAAAAAGGAAATGACCAAGTATTTTGGGACGGCTTAAAAAGGAATATTAACCAAGATCGGTGGGACGGTGGGACGGAGGGAGTATTTGGGATTCTTATATTCTAAGAAATCAACTCGTGTGGCATCATTGATAATCTCTGTCCAACTGCAGAACCTATTTTAATTGATCTGGGTGATTGAACAATGTGCACTTAACAATTTGGGTGTTGTAAACTGTTTTCCCTGGCATTCTTTCTCCCCTCACGTTAGAGGGATTCAAGTACTTGGTACAGCATTTAAGTGATTTTTGTTGGCTTGTGATCAATGTATCAGTGATTTTTTTAGTTTGGACATCTGTCGATCTTTGTATTGTGATGCGATTGGTGACCTGCATCTGTTGGAACATGTTATTTCCACTAGTGTTTCAAAATAAAAGCACTCCTGTAGTAGTTGAGGTTTTTGGCGTGTCCGTTGTATTAGTGTGTATTCTTCATTTGATTATCATGCATGATGCACTTCAATTGGATGCAACTTCCAAGACATGGTGTTGGCTGCTGCTCCTGGTTTGTCTCTATACGTGTACAGGGGAGGTCGGGCTTTTTTGTGCGTATTGAAGGCTGTTGATTCCTATTCTGGCGGCTCGGGTTCAACACTGCATCTTTGGTGGTACTGTCGTCTGCTGTCGAATCTTTGTTGATTATTCCTGGCAGTCGTTGCTGATGCTGTGGAGCTGTGTGCTGGTGTTTTTGAAATGGAGCTGATAATCATGTTGATGTAAGATCTTTATGTAGTTTGCTGCCTCCTGGTTTCCTTGTGAGGTTATCTCCACGTTATCTTGAAGATTCTTGCCTTTTTTTTGTTGATTCTCAAGTAAGTTCAAGAAAAGTTGGTTTTCGTTATTCTACAATCAATTGTCCCTTAGTTTCAATCTTACTGGGTTTTACGTTGGAAGATTTGGTTTTGGCTTTTGAAATCTCTGAATATTCATCTTTTATGACTTGAAAGGGGCAGCACGAGTCCTTAAGCGATCTCCAGTATTCTGATGGTTTACCTGACCAAAAGGCCACCAGTTTGTGATTCATTCAGTGGAATGCCGATTGTGTTTGGTTAACTGATATCTGTGTTTATATCATGTTCAAGTTTCTCTGTGCGAAATTTTATAAATGTGGTGTCCTGGCATTTGCCAGCTCGTAATGTCTGGAAATTTGACTGGATGGGAATTTGCAAACAAACTTTCCTTGGTAAAATTAGGTTAAAAATGCCCTTTAGTTTTTGTTAGAATTCTACCATTCGTCATGAATAAGCTCTAGTGTTTATGTGGATGGATCTATAAGCTCAAGATAGGAAGAGCGCTCAATTGCATTAATGCATTGAGAGGTTGGCGGTTCGAATCCGCCTGGGTCCCTTGTCTGTGAATTTGTGTTTTTATAGACCTAGTTATTATATGGTCTTTAAAACTAAGCATTTTGCAGAACCCCCCCCCCCCTCCCCATAAAAAAAGGAAAAAGAAAAAAATGAAAACCCCAAATTGAAAAGACGCAAACCATACATGCGTTCTTTAATTTTATTGATACCGTTCTGTCTTTGGTTCTTTACTCCTCAATGGAGAAAACCCTATCTGAACAACTCTCGCTGTCTTAATTTGTTACTTCGCTCGCTGTCTAAACATAACTCTAATCCTTTGATCTTAACAAACCTCTCCCGTGTCTTCGACTTTGCCAATCCTCTGATTCCAACAAGAAGCATGGCAACAATGCGGCTTCTGCCAGTCTCAGACTCTGCTCTGCAACGAGTGGACGACCTTCTCAGGTGAGTTTTTCTTATCAATTTCCCTGTTATTTTATTTATTTATTTTTTCTTTGATGTGTTCGCATGAAGGACCAAATCTTATAAGGGATTTTATTTTGAACTTGACCTGTACCATAAAAACCATATGTCAAGTGATAGTTTTTCGCTTTTTTTTTTTCGAAAATGCTATACTACCCATTGGCAAGGTCCCTAATTTCCCCGTAATCCTAATCAGCATTCCATTTAATCTCTCTTTGCTGATTAGACATTCCACTCACTCTCTTTCTCTAATTTCCACGGCCCTTCCTTCTCCATCAAACCCCTCCTTTTCTCTCTCTCTCTCTCTCTCTCTCTCTCTCTCTCTCTCTCTCTCTCTCTCTCTCTCTCTAATTTTGATCATTTCTTCTCTGCCAAATCAATTCTTTTAGTTTTAATATCCAAGAATACACATCCTTTTTTTCCTCTACCAAATTCTCCTATGTAATTTTAATCTGCACGGATTCAGAATCCTTTCTTCTCTTGATTTTTGCAGATCCATTCTCTTAATTTTAATTCTCCTTTGTATTTTTTGAGATGAGGGTTCTTACATTTCTTAACAATTTCGCAGAGAAAGCCTTACCCTTCAACTGCTTGTAAAAATGCATTAATATAGTTAGCAAGTCTTCTTACGTTAGTTTATTCCCCTCCTCTTTTTACTTCTTTGTAAGTTTGTAATTTGACACATGTATTCAGTGAGTAATAGTTTGGTACTTTACTATTGCAGTTTCTAAGTAAATTTTTCTTCTTCTTTTGTTGTTATCATTTGCTCTGTAATTTTTGCCATGACATCGAAGTTGGAATCAGTAGAATGCAATTTAGAGCCGAACAAAGTACACTTAGAATATAAATTGAAGTTTTCTGCTACCTCCTGAATTCCCCTGCACATCCATGTGACTTCTTTATCAGTTGATGACTTCATTCAAATATCAATTGTGCCTTTGATTCGGCGAAAACGTGGAACAAGGCTTCCCGCATATGTTTGGACCATTAAAAAAATCCTTAATATAGCTATTACAACTTCAAAATCAAAAATTCAATTATATAGCCATTACGCATTTGAACTCTTAGATCTCTTAATGTTGGTCACGTGGAGACGAACCATTACTGTTAGAATTGTATCTCGTTGCAAAATTGTAAAAAGCAGATTGCCCGACATCGCCCGTTGGGAATTGATTCCACATTCGCCCAAATCATTGCAATATATTTGGATGTCCAAGTCCCCCTTACATTGTATTCGAATTAGAGGTGGCCATGGGCCGGGTCGGGCCCGGGCCGGCCCATGCATTTAGCGGGCTGGCTGGGTGGCCGCGGCCCACAGCCCGCCCGCCCCCGGGCTGTCGTGGGCCGGTGTGGGCCGGAAGTGTAAAAAAAAGTTCATAAAAATCAATTTGTAAAAGAGTGATGCTACATATACACATATGTGTACACATATTTGTACACACATGTATCTCATCCATCCATTTAATGTAGGACCCGTTTATTTATTGTGAGACGATATTAAATGGATGGATGAGATGCATGTGTGTACACATATGTGTACACATTATGTGTACATTTAGCATTGTTCTTTGTTAAGAAAAAATGTAAAACTTAGTAAAAGAACTGTTTCAATCTATTTAAAAAAATTCATTTTGAATTTTTAAGATATGTTAACATTAAATTAAATGGGGAGAAAAGGGGGAAAATTGGATTTGGACTTAATTTTTAAAAATTAGATTATTTTTTGAAATTTAATCTAATTTCTAAAATTAAGTTGCCTACGTATCCTAACGAATCAAAGTCCACGTAGTTCTTTTTACTTACCTCTTTACTTACCTGGAACTTAAAGGTAGGTGATGTGCTCAATCGTCGTGTTGGCCACTCCCTGAAGCTCCCGATTCGGATGAAGAATCCATCATCATCCACGGATCATCATCCTCGTTGTGTTCGTCTTTTTCTTCCGTCCGTCCTTGTTGACGTTTTTCTGCTTGTTCTCAATCTTTTTTACAGATCAGAATCTTCACAACGTCGAGCGATAAAGATGTTCGTTTATCTGTTATAACTCTTCTACCTGCACTAAAAGCAGACTCCGAAGCAATTGTAGAGGCTGGAACGACAGGGAGATCCCTTGCAATTCTAGCCAATATAGGATATTGTTCTTCACGTAATTTCCACCATTTTAAAATCTCAAAATCAGCATCAAGCTCATGTGAACACGTAAAATACTCATTTAAGATTTGACTAAAAGAAGTTGAAGAATTAGAGCTTGATGACGATTTTGGTTTTTTGAAAAGAATTGAAGATGTAAATTGATCAAATCTACCTTTATTTTTTGAAGTTGACTGAGAGGCTAGAACCTCCGATTTATATTTTTTAATGTACAAATCAACTAATGAAGCTAATATTTTGACGCACTCATTTACGTACTCCTCACTATCAAAAGAAGTATCACCTAATGCATTATAATAATAATCAATAAGATTACAGAGTGCTTCTTTTTTCACACCCGGGTCAAGAAGACATGCAACATCATATATGTAAGGAAATTGTGATAAATACTCTAACTATTTTTCTGTCATTGTAGAAATAACTTGAGATAAATATATATTATTTTTGTGTTCACTTAAAGAACCAACAATTTTACAACATTCTAAAATAACCAAGTGCACATTAGGTTCATAAACGTAAGAAAATAAATATGTAGAAATATTATAAGCATGTAATATACTATGAACGATCGTAGCAAGTTCCCAATGAGCCTCACTTATGAGGTCTTGCTCGGCTAAATGTTTTGGATCAGAGTTATATAATTTAGTAATAATTTCCTTATAAGGAATAGCATCATCAAGCAATTTAAAAGTAGAGTTCCAACGGGTAGGTGTGTCAATGCTCCATTTTTTTTGTTTCAAAATACGTTCCTTACATAGATGTTTATAATATCTCCTAATATGTTGACTCAGTCTTAGCCATTTAATTATTTTTCTAATAGGATTTAAAAGGGGTGAAATCATATCAATTCTTTTTTTAGCTGACAAATTCAAGACATGGGCACAACATCTAATATGCATAAAAATACCGTTTGCAAGTAAAGGCAATTCGTCCAACAAATATTCCATACATTTATTATTCGCGGCCGCATTATCGAGAGAAAGAGAAAGCACTTTATCAAATATATTAAATTCCTTACAACATTCAATTATTCTATCTTTTAGATTTTTAGCGGTATGTGATTCTTCCATAATATCAAAAGCAATAATACGTTTTTCTATTACATATTCAGTTCCAATCCAATGAATCAGTAATGCAAAGATAAGGTTCACCAATGGAGTCAACAATCACTAGTAAGACATATACAACCTTCAAATCTTTTAAAAAAATTCAATTAATTGAGCACGTTGAATATAATATTGTTGTTGAATACGCCGTTTAAGAGTATTCCTTGGTATTCTCCGATATGCCGGTTGCATTAAAATCCTAGTTATAATTTCTAAATTTTCACTTTCACCATGACTTAAAGGCAATTCATCAAGAGTAACATATTTAGCAAATCCGTCAATTAATTTTTGTTGATTGTAAACGAAAGGCATACCTCCACCGGGCGCTTTTGAGAAATAGCCGGATAGTTGAGATTGATCATCCGAACGTTCTTGATCATGATTATCCTTAGTCAAACCATGGTCATTTGCCAAATGACGAGCTAGTGTTCCGGTTCCGGTACCAATTTTCCAAGAAAAAGTAGTAGTTTCCTTTTGATTTTTGCATACAAGACATATCATTTTACAATGCGTTCGTACGGTACCGATACCCCTCTCATAAAATGCCCAAACCCATGATTTTTTATTTTTATTTGAAGCTTCGGCCGTAGGTTCGGATGGAGGTGGCATGGTAGACGTAGTAGAGTCTTGAGAGAGATTGTGAACTAATAACAATTTATAATAATAAGTACAAAATAAATAAACTCTACTAAATATAAAAAATAATACAAAGTAGAAGTAGTAAACTTACTGAAATGCATGTTGGTTTCATTGTCGCCGATTCCTTCATGATGAACGTTCCTTGATCCGTCCGCCATAGTAATATACAATTATATAAAGATACTTAACAAAAAATAATAATGCAAGATTACAAGTTGTGAAAATTAACTTGAGAATTGTGCAAACTTGAGAATTAAGAAGAAGAGTGAATAATGGTGTGGGAAAATGATTAAGATGTGTTGGTATTTATAACATGAATTTTTCAAAAAAAAAAAAATGAAGGTTGGCTGACCGTTGGCAACCCAACGGCTATGTGAACCAAGTTGGTTCAACCAACCAATAGGTTGGTGCCACATGGCATGGCCAGCCAACTATTTAAATTTGAATGGTGGGCTTTGGGGTGGGCTGGAGGTGGGCTGGGGCCGGGCTAGGGGTGGGCCGGGCTGAGGTTGGGCTGGGCTGGGCTCGGAGGTGGGCCGGGCCGGGCTGGGTATGGGCTGGAGATTTCGGAACCGGGACCGACCGGATGACCAGAGGGCTGGGCTCGGTCTCGGGCCGGGCTGGCCCGATCGGCCCCCGGGCCTATAAAATCCGGGTTGGGCCCACTGGCCACCTCTAATTTGAATGCACAAATCCTCGTGACGTATTTGAATGTCCAAAATCATGCGAGCATTGAGTATTGAAATCCTAAAAGAACAAAGGCATAAAAATTCGATTTCACCATGTTCAACAAGTATATACAAATATTATGTATTTTCATAAACTCAGGATGTTTGATGGCACAAATCCTACGAAGGTATGTGGATATCCAACCCTAAGGGGACCTTGAATTTGCGAATCCTTCCAAAATCATATGACCAAAGTAAACATATTATAAATAAGACCTCACAATAAGTAGTCCACACATGCACTCAATTATTGAAAGGAAAATGAGTAACGTACATGTGGTATATAAACGGTGCTTGCATTAGCTTCTTTCTCTATGGTCTGCTCCCCATTCTTTGCGTGAAAATATAAGAATTTAGTAGTTATTAAAAAATATACTCTTATTTTCACTATATATAAAATTTTAGGTACTTTTACATTTGAATGAAAACTTTCCTGTACTCATCACTCATCAAAATTAGGTGCATGTGAAGGTTCACCAAATGTAGTTGCCTTCTTTTTCTTATATTTTTTTTTTCTTGACAAAACTTTCCTATGGTCATGTTCCATGATGTATGTGTTGATTTTACAATATCAATCACGTATTGTGACATGACAATAGCAATTATCTCAAACTCATCGCCGTCTCATGATATTTTCCATATAAATGGAAAAACCTATGATGTTGACGGTTTTGGAATTTCGTTCTATTTCTCCTTCATATGAAGGTTGCGACAGGAAGGGCATCCGGCGTAAAACTTTGCCACTTTGTTATTTGCATGAGTTATGGTGTTAACTAATTTTAGACAATTAAACGACACTATAATCTTCATGCCACCGACCCCAACATAGTTGGGATTAAGGTGCTGTTGATGATGATGATGATGATGATGATGATGACAACAACTGTTTCGAGGACGCCGTTTCTCCTCTTTGACGGTGGCCTCCCCTTGCAACGAATAGCTACTGGAGAACGTATAGCCACACTTTCTTTTGTATGGTAAATATCATCTTCGGTTGAGGGTGCCTCGTTGCTCTTCTTTGAAGCATCTTGATTAATTCCTGAATCTAGTGTCAACTTCTTCTTTAATTCATGTATCCACGCCATCACTTGGTCACACCTATCCTCTGAATCAGTTGCCAAATCTGCAGCCTCATAAAAAGCATTGCACATTTTATTGAATCGTCGCGCCTCCGATTTTGTAGACCAGTCATCTTGACTAATTTTAACTTTTGTGTGGCTTCTTTTCACTGTCTTGCTCCATCTCTTTAAGATATGCTTCTCTGGGATTTGGTAGACCTCCCTATGAATTAACATTGTAATTGTGTGCCTGCATAATATACCTTTGAATTGAAACAACTAACAATTGCAATTTATTTCTTCAGCCCCTGGAACTCTTGTTGGAACTCTTTAAACTTCGATGTCGTATACTCCCTTTGATATTACCTCTCCATCTCATAATGACTTATGCAAGGATGGCATGACTTGAAAGATTTGAAATCTTCTTCATTCTCTTTTTCAACTTTACTTCTCAAAGCGTGTTCATACTGTTCCACGAACAATTTTAAAGATGTTTTAGAATTGACGTATCCATCAAAAAATGCATTCATGCTCTCGTTTCGCTGTGTAGTCGACATTCCGGCCCAAAAAGAATCTTTTACAAATGCTGGCACCCACCGACTTCTTTCCTCGTATAACTCACTGAACCATTCGTTACCCTCGAGAATATACTCCATGATTAGCCTACACCAACTATCTTCAAACTCGGCAATTGTTAAAGAATCATACACAGCTATTTGAAGACAAAATTTAATTGATTCATAATCTGTGTATGCTCTTAGTTTTTCAGGCAACTTTTTCAAGATGTGCCATAAACACCACCTGTGTCGTGAATTAGGAAATACATTCTCTATGGCCTTTTCATAACTTTATCCTGGACGGATTAATTCTTGCTTTGCAATTCATTTTGGTTATTGGATGCATGTTAATAAGCTTCTTACTTGTTCGTCGTGGTTTGCCTTCGCGTGCACAAGTAATGGTTATGTATCTCACCTCCCCACTTTGGTCTTTACGACAAGTTCTTTTACAAACAGCAAAACCCATCTTCTTGCCATATCTTAGATAAAAATTAGCTACCTCATCACTTGAATCAAACCACATTCCGACCTTAGGATCACCCACTTCGTCTTCCCCGTTTATTATATCCAATTCTTCGGGATGAATATTTTCATTAACATCCATACTCAAATTCGCTTTTTCTGCCTCCATTATTCAACCTAATTAGTTTAACAAATAAACACAAATTAAAAAGCATCATGAAAAACTAAACAGAAAATTTTCTGAGTGGTGAAAAGAAAAACTAACACAAAGGAAGGAAAAAGATGATAAGAAATATTTTTTTTTTGTTACAGCACTTTATTTCTGAAAATAAAAATAAATATTATTCTAGGGTTGGAAATAGTTACCTTGCCGGAAGAAATCGCCGGGAAAAAATTTGCTCGATCAATCTCAATTGTAGGAATATCAAAAGTCTCTCGCCAACTTGCCGCCAAGTATATCTTGTATTGATTTGGAAAAAAAAATTTGGCTTCATAGAAGATGTGCTCTAAGTCCCTTCCTTCTTCCTATTGCTCACTGATAATAGTGCGTGAAAGAAAAAAGGGAACATTAATTAGTTGTCCAGCACATGAGAGCGAAGTAGTGGAATGCTGATTGGATTAGGGGGAAATTCGGTGATAAATACGGGTAGTGTAGCACTGCTCCTTTTTTTTTTATCAACATCCATCCGGACCAAATTATTTAATGGGAATACATCACCAGATCTACCCGAACTTGGGCGAATCAAGCAAACTACGGAACCAAAATCGCCCAAAAGAACAACCGGTAGCTGGAAAATCATCGGCGATATGAAACGCATAAAATCCACAACCAAAACGTAGATCGGCGATTAGTATAGCTGAGAACGAAAAGAGGACTTGAGATCGAAGGAGGTCATGGAAATAATGAGACGCGTGAAAGAGTGGTTAAAAGAAGAAGCGATAAGGAATACTTATGTAGAAAGCGTAGTGATCCAACGGCCGAAATATGTTTGGCCAATATATTGACGCGGTTCTTTGGAGTTTTTGACGAGAATGGTGTTTTTAAAAAATTTATTTATCAAATAGGTGTAGTTTCAAAAATATTTACAAAATAGGTGTAGTCTCAAAATTTGTATATTTTTCTAAAATATCAGTTTTTTAATTAATTTTACTGTTTATTTAATATAATTTTTTTGACTTTTTTTTTTTAATTTTTTGCTAAACCAACAAGGGCTTCTTACAAAAACCAACGAACAATTTTTTGAATCTAAACCAACAAATACCATCTTAAAATAAAAGCAATACCGTAGATACAATATTTTAGGTACCTCGACAAAAACGTCTGTCTAAGCCGAGGTAAATAAAGACATATTCAATATTTTTTCATTTGGTATGACTTTATATCTTAGTTTTTTATTTTTATTTTGTGCACATAGTGGTTATCGAATCAAGCTACTCCGAATATCTTATTTTTTCTTATTGTTTTGTAAGAAGCAATATTTGATTTTGTACATTGTACCTACGATATTGATTTTTAATTACTTAATACATTTGTTGGTTTATATTCAAAAAATTGTTTGTTGGTTTAGATTCAAAAAATTATTGATTTTCGTAAAAAAAATATGATAAACACTAAAAAAAAGTTAAAACAATTATATTAAAAAACAGTAAAAATAATTAAAAAACTGAAATTTTAGAAAAATATAAACTTTTCAAACTACACACATTTGGTAAATATATTTGAAAGTACACTTTGATGGGCTTTTCTACCGTCAGGCCAGGAAAACTTGACCTGACGTTAGGCCGGTGTTAAAATTACATATTTTTTTATATTTGTCGATTCCAATCCGTAGAGTTCAATCCTAACAAGAAGAATATACAACTTGAATCGACAAATATGAAAAAATATGTAGTGTAATTAAGATGTATTTTCTTATCGTCAGGTCAGGAAAACTTGGTCTTGTATTAGGCTGGTACTAAAATTGCATTTTTTTTCATATTTGTTGATTCCAATCCGCACAGCTCAACTCTAATAAGAAGAATATACAAATTGGAATCGACAAATATGAAAAAAAATATGTAATTTTAATACCGGCCTAACGTCAGGCCAAGTTTTCCTGGCCTGACGGTAGAAAAGCCCCACTTTGATAAATAAGTTTTTAAAAAACTTCGGTTCTTTGACGGAACGGGAATAAAGGGACAGCTGTGTCACGCTGCCTGTCGATATTTTTGGCCTTTTTGGCCTGTTTCTGTTCCTATATTTTATTTTTATTTTTTATATCGGTTCCCAATTTATATCTGATCAGGGGGTAGGAATTAGGATCTCTTTTTTTAAGTAAAAAATAGATGGATGTAGTGCATTTGATTCTTAATAATTTTTTATAAATTGGGCTATTTTAAAAGATTTTATGAATTTTATATATTTATACCAATTATCTTATAGATGTATAAAATCTTCAAAATTTATCAGATTTTAATGATCTAAGATACCCGAGAACTCCCAAAATACTCGGGACCGATACTCACCCGAAATGATAGCGGTCCGGATACAAGTATTGAAGTTGGGACCCGAAACCGGTAAGAACCAAAACCGGTAATACTCGATACCTTAATGGTCCAGACCAGAGAAGACATTACCCGTAGAGGTGTTCACGGTTCCGGTTCAAACCGCCGAACCGCGGGGACGGGGTAAGCTGTAGCCCCGATGAGGACTTATTAATCTTCCACTTGTGCTGAAGGCGGATTCTGAGGCAACGGTAGAAACAGGAATAGCTATAATGTCTTTAGCAATCCTTTGAAGTGTCGGATACTTAAACCCATTTGTTTTCCACCACACCAACAAGTCAAGTTCCATGTCCTTGGGTAAAAGCTTCTCTTTCAAATAATTGTCCAACTCAGTCATATCTCCCGAATCATCGTGCTCGCTAGCAATTGAAGCAATATCGGACAAGAGTTTTTTGAAACCAACACGATGACCGGATGACAACCCCGAACTAAATGAAGATGAACCAGAACAAGAACCACCACCAACACCTAACATTTATTAAAATAATTGTCCATAAATCAAATAAACTATTGTTCAATTTATTATATAAGATGTAAGTAAAAATAATACCTTCATGCTCATTTCTTGATGAATGATTAAATTCATACTCTTTAAATAACTTTTTCACAAACTCTTCCAAATTTTGAAATTCAATCTTTGCCTTAACTTCTCCATAAAGCACCGGCAAAAGTAACTCGACAAATTTTAACTTGTATCGCGGATCTAAAACCGCTGCCATTCCCATTATTCCATGAATTACCGACCAATATTTATCAAACTTAACAAGCATGCAGGAAGCCATTTCCTTTATCATAACATCTGGTGATTCCGCCCAATCACGTAAAGAATATCCAACCTCACAAATCAAAGGAAAAAACACATTAGCTGTTGGATACTTTGAACCAGAAAACATAACGGTTACCTCATAGAACAGTTGTAATCTTTCACATATCTCCTTGGCTAACCCCCAAGCACGCTCAGTTGGCAACAATTGTACCCCGACTCTTTGTTTTAAGCGTTTAAATACATCTTTGTACTCTATAACAGCACTAAGCATTATAAACGTAGAGTTCCACCGCGTCTTGCAATCAAGTATTAATTTCTTTGTATATGCTATTCCCAACTGACGGGCTGCCTCCTCAAATCTTTCCTCCCTTTTAGGAGTTGCAGTCCAGAAGTTAACACTGTATCTAATTCTTTCAATCCCGTCCTCAATAACAGACAAGCCATCTTGAACTATTATATTAAGAATGTGAGCACAACAACGCATGTGAAACAACTCCCCATTCATCATAAGTGATCTCAAAGGAAGCTTGTCTAACAATATCCTGATAATCGCATCATTTGTTGTACAATTATCAACAGTAAGATTGGACAGTTTCCTATCAATATTCCAATCGCAAAAACAATCGTAAAGCACCTGAGCAAGAACCTCCGCTGTATGTGGACAAGGCACATAAATAAATATGTTTTACAAATATGGTAGATGGTAATAGTAAGAAATCGGGATAGACCATTATCTTCTTGCCAAATATAATTAAAATATCACAGAAAGAAACATAAGAAAAACAGAAGGAACAGACAAAAGTGAAGACAAAAGAAAAACACAAAGTATAGCAGATTGCGTAATAAAAAATAAAAATTACCAGAGTAGTAGAAAATTCTGTAAAAATCGAGGAAAGACTTTTTTTTTTTTTTAAAAATGAAGAAAGCAACTAAATATTAAAAGAAAAGATGAAGAAAAAATATACTAGAATTGAAAATAAATTAAAAGCTATAATCTAAACTTCATCTCACAGAATGTATCCGTGACTGTGAGACGGTCTCACGAAGGTTTTTGCCCTACAACATAGGACTTAAAAAGGTGTCCTATTTCATAAATGTATATTTTTAATACATAAAAAGGTTTCCCTATTCTCATATATTCCACTAAAAAATGTTTTCTATTATCATATTTATATAAGTAATAGTATGCAATGTAAAAATAGAAATTAGACTCTTCTATTAAAATAAAATTAGTGGGAGGGATAAAAACACAAAGTCAGGACTAACAAAAGTGAAGACAAATATTCAATACAGAAAGTCAGGACTTACAATAAATGAGAAGTATTCTATACCTCATGATTCGGCTTTGCAAGTTCCACTGTTGATCTATAAAATGTGTTGTGACTGCCGTAAACCCTCTTTTTTGATGGCTAGCCGTCCATATATCAGTAGTAATTGCTATCCTACTAGTATTTTTCGCCAACAACTTCGAAGTTCTTTGTCTTTCATACTCATAAATCTTCAAGATGTCACTCTTTATGGTGTTTCGAGAAGGAACCTTAACAAAGGTTGAAGACGTCCAACAAACTTCCGAAAGCCATGATACTCTACCATCGAAAGTGGATACTCGTGCACGATGATCATCTCTGCTAGATCTTTCCTTGAAGTATCAGGATTAAAGGTATAGTTAGAGAGATAAGCTAAACTACCATCTGCTTTCTTTTTCTCCCGCACCAAGATATGTTGCCGTATATCTCTAACTGGTCGCCTTGGACAACGGTCAAAATGATCAAGTAAGTGCTTTGTACCATTTTTGCTATTTCCTCCTAACTTTCTGTAACAGTAGTTGCACTCTACCTTATCCTCGCCATTAACTTTTATTTTTTTAAAATGATTCCATGCCACAGAACGTGTTTTCCTTTTCGTACCTGCCCCTATAACCTCCTCATTGCCCTCAACTTCATCGCAAGTGTCATCGGCATTAGTTTGTTCTTGAGCAGCGGAATTAGTAGTTAGATGTTGATTAGAATCTTTTAGTCCTTCACTACTTCCGAGAGGAGTGGCAGTGTTTGTATTGGAATCGTTACCTTGTGCATACATATCACCTACAATACTAAAAACATACAAAAAGTGATCAAACTAGTAACATATTATATAACAAGTTCTAAAAAATTATAAAATACATGTTCTCATGAATAACAAGATGAACCAAAAATATTTTGTATCAAACTAAACTACTAACAAATATTTGGTACTAATACATATAATAATAAGAAACCCAAAATAATGAAATGAACACAACTATAATAGACCATTTTTTCATTCATCACTCTCTAGTAGTTGTTATCAGATGAACTGTAAGTTTTATTAGTCCCTCAACATAAATTTATAACTGTAAGCTTTATATGATGTAGTTCTTCGAGGAGACTATCCAGAATTCTGGTAAAAAAAAAATCGTAAGACCAAAAAATATGTTTCTTAATTCACATTCGTAATCCAGAAAAAAAAATCGTAAGGCCAAAAAATATGTTTCTTAATCCAAAAAATATATGTTTATTAATTAAAAAAAATATGTTGCATCTCCAAATTTCCAAATCCAGAATTGATTTTTGAAGTTTATAAGTATGAAACTTACAACAATCGTAAGGCCAAAAAATCTGAAATGACGGGCGATGTTCAATGGATCTAAGGAAGAAACGACGGGCGATGGTCGTCGACGGTTGTGGTGGTGGTCAGGCGTCGGAGGCGGTCGGTGGATGTAAGGAAGAAACGACGGGCAATGATTGGTCGTCGACTTGCCGGCTGTGAGGATATCGGCTGCGGCTCATTCAAATGATGAAACGACACAGCTGTGACTGTGAGGAATGAGGATGTCGGCTGTGAGGATTTCAATAGGGAAGGGAAGTGAGGACTCAGGAAACGTGACCGTGATTCAATGAAGCCCTACCTAACATAATTATATATTATTATATATATAAATATATATATATATATATATATAATTAATCGGGGCGGGGCGGGGCGGGGCGCGGACACCCCAGTCACTACCCCGAACCCCGAAAAAATCCCCATTAACGCCCCGATCCCCGCCCCGACCCGTTATGATCGGGTTTCGGGTTTCCCCGTCGGGTTCGGGTTTTATTGCCATCCCTAGGTATGGACTCCCTCAACATATCGTACAACATATCATCCCATTAAGTAATTTGTTCCGGATAGATATTGATAAAAAAAAAAAAAAAAAAAACATCACACTTAACATATCGTTTTTTGGATAAAATTTGGTTCTTCATGCAAACATATCAAAGAAAAAGTAAATAAAAGAATAACAGGGAGATTGACAAGAAAAACTCACCTGAGAAAGTTGTTCAATGGTTGCAGAGCGGAGTCTGAGACTGACATAAGCCGCATTGTTGCCATGCTTCTATTTGGAATCAGAGGATTGGCAAAAGTCAGAGACCCGGGGGAGGTTTGTTGGGATCAAAGGATTAGAGTCAAGTGAAGACAGCGAGCGAAGTAACAAATGAAGAAAGCGAGAATTGCTCGGATCAGGTTTTCTCCATTGAGGAGTAAAGAACCAAAGAGAGAACGGGATCAATAAAAGTAAAGAACGTATAGTCTTCTCAGTTTGGAGTTCCCATTTTTTTTCCTTTTTTCTGGGTGGGGGTGGGGGTGGCGGGGTTCTGCAACATGCTTGGTTTTAGACACCATATAATAACTAGGTCTAATCTATATAAGCACCTAAATATATAAAACACATATTCACAGACAAGGGACCCAGGCGGATTCGAACCGCCAACCTCTCAATGCATTAATGCAATTGAGCGCTCTTCCTATCTTGAGCTTATAGATCCATTCACATAAACACTAGAGCTTATTCATGACGAATGGTAGAATTCTAACAAAAACTAAGGGCATTTTCAACATAATTTTCAGGAAAGTTTGTTTGCAAATTCCCATCAGGTCAAATTTCCAGATATTACGAGCTGGCAAATGCCACGACACCACATTTATAAATTCCAAGGGAAACTTGAACATGATATAAACACAGATAGCAGTTGGATGTTTTTTTCAAATTACCACACTTGAGATATGTGCATATCCTCTCAAATTTTTGCTTTATTTTACTTGGTTGTCCGTTTCAGAAGAGTTGGATCAGTCGAGAAGATAAGCCTTTCTAATTTTCCTTTAAAACAACTCACACATGCAATTACATGTTTACATAACACTTGGAGGGATTCAATTCTCTATATCAAAAATACAACCCATCTGTACGTCATAGCCAGTACATAAGTCTGAAACTAATCCAGCCATTGAATGAATCACAAACTGGTGGCCTTCTGGTCAGGTAACCATCATAATACTGGAGACCGCCTAAGGACTAGTGCTGCCCCTTTCATCAATTCATAAAAGATAAATATTTAGAGATTTCAAAAGCCAAAACCAAATCTTCCCACTTAAAACCTAGTGAGAATTAAAAACAAAAAAAAAAAAAAAAAAAAAAAAAAAAAAAATTTGAATGCGTAGGGACAATTGATTGTAGAATCACGAAAATCAATTTTTCTTGAACTTACTTGAGAATCAACACAAAAAAGGCAAGAATCTTCAACATAACGTGGAGATAGCCTCAGAAGGAACAAGGACGGCGCAAACCATATGAGGATCTTACATCAACACGATTATCAGCTCCAATCCAAAAACACCAGCACACAGCTCCACAGGAGAAGCATCAACGACGACTGCCAGGAATAATCAACAAAAAGATTCGACAGCAGCGGACAGTACCACCAAAGATGGGAGTGTTGAACCCAAGTCACCGGAATAGGAATCAAAAGCCTTCCATACTCCGACCTTCTCTGTACACGGATAGAAACAAACCAGGACCAGCAGCCGACAACATGCCTTGGAAGTTGCATCCAATTGAAGTGCATCATAGCATGATAATCAAATGAAGAATACACCCCACTAATACAACGGACAAACCAAAAACCTCAAACTACTACATGAGTGTGCTTTTATTTTGAACTACTAGGGGAAAAAACATGTCCAAACAGATACAGGTCCCCAATCGCATCACAATACAAAGATCGGCAGATGTTCGCTCTAAAAAATCACTGCTACATTGATCACAAGCCAACAAGATCACTAAAATGCTGTATTAAGCACTTAAATCCCTCTAACGTGAAGGGAGAAAGAATGCCAGGGAAAACAATTTACAACACCCAAATTGTTAAGTGCACATTGTTCAATCAACGAGATCAATGAAAATAGGTTCTGCAGTAAATTGGACAGAGTCACTGATGCCACTAAAAAAAATGCCAGGGGAAACAATTTCCAACACCCAAATTGTTAAGTGCACATTGTGGATCACCCAGATCAATATAAATAGGTTCTGCAGTAGGTTGGACTGAGATCAATAATGATGCCACTCAAGTTGATTTCTTAGAAGATAGGAATCACAAATCATATCAAGCAAAAGGTTGGATTGCTTGCAAGTTCGAAGTAGTTATCTGAGGTGAAAATTATTATCATAAGCAGTACTCTCGATGGAGTTGATGACATGAAACAACATATAAATCAAATAAAATTCAAACAATTGTCACTATAACAATTTTTGTACGTGATGTTCACTTGTCAACTGAAGTACGTGGAGAGTTTGCCCAATATACTTCCAAATGATAGTAAGCACAAGTTCCTTTCATCTCTTGTTTTGGAAAAAGGAACAAACTTCCGTCCAATTATATACTTCGACGAATCCAATTACACACCGATGCAACTGATGCCACTTGGGAACTCACATCAAGTGAAAACAATAAAAAAGTAAATTAATAAGTTCGGTAAGTAGAATATAAAGACCCCAAACAATCAAAAATCATATTAGATTCCGCAATTCATAGTTAAAAATATTTACGGGTCAAAATTATTATAAAATATAGACCCAAGTAAAAACAACAGAAAACTAAATAATTAAAAAGCTCGCTAAGTAGAATATAAAGACCCCACGATCTTCCTTTACGGTTTGACCCGGCACGGGTTTTAATAATGCTTATTGACTTTGAGTAGATATATGTAGTGAATGTAATTTGGGTCCCACTTGGGTGTATGTTTATTAGTAATTTAGTGTAGATAAAGTAATGATGTTGATGTGTGAAGATAAAGTGGAATTAAAAAAATAATGGTGTTGATGTGTAAGGATAAAAATGGAATTAAAAAATTTCCTTATTTAGAAAAAGTGAATGTAAAGAAAGATTGTGGACGGACGAAAATGACAAATGTAAAGAAAGATCGTGGACGGAGGGAGTATTAGATTCGGCAAAATTAAACTCAATCAATTAAAAGTGTTGCAATTCATAGTCAAAAATATTTAAGGGTGAAAATTGTTATCGAATATAGTACCCTTGGAGTAGTAGATGACATGAAGCAAGGAATATCAAATGCAATTCCACTTTTAACACACCTTAGTTTAAATTATGATCATAAATGACAATTTAAGATATCTACATCTCAAATAATGCTAATACCCAATGTAGAACTTAATAATTATGATCACAAATGACATGGCGCTGCTAAGGAATTCACAGGACACTTAATAATTAAATAAGTTCGTTAAGTAGAACTTGAGGTCGAAGTGTAGAAAGGGCAGAAGTGCCAGTCAGTACCTTTGGTTTATAGTTGATGCTCAGAAGACGGAATCCCCATATATCTAGATCACAATGTGCCTCCCATATATTTTGTGTGCGCTATGGTCTCGAATGGATTGTGCTTTAAATTGAAAACATCACACAACTCATTCACTGGATTGATTTCTGCATACGGATACACATGTGCGCGAGTGCATGATAAAATAAAGGGACCGAGAAACGAACACGACAGCACACAGAGAGGAGAGCCGGGCGAATCCCCGTGCCATCTCCCCTCATAAAAGAAACAGTATTTTTTATTAAATGGTGACCTGCCAAGCGAGCGCACCCATCATGGCAAAGGTCATTTGGACAACCAAATCGCATCTCACCTTCTTCACATCTCTGTTTTTCCACACCTCACACAACTTCTCTTTTTTTTTTACATAACTATCAAACTCAAAACGTCTATTATTTCCAACTGAGAAATAAAATAAAAATAATGGAAGAAAGTAAATTAAATAACCACCACTTTCATCAAGATCGTTCAGCCGGTCATGATTTGAACGCGCAGATCATTGACGACTACGGGATCTCAAACTCCAGGTAAACATTTCTGGATTCAATGAATCAACCAAGAATCAGCATAGAGAGAATCGCATCTACCGATTCCAAGCCTGTGCAAAATAAAACAAATAATGATATAAATAAATACGACTAATAACCTCGAACGTCAACGGAATCATCAATCTCAAAAGGCGCAAGCCTTCCTATCTAACAGATCATTTGTCGAAAACTAGATCTCCCAACTGCAAATGAAAAGAACCGATCAACAACAAAGAAAATGAAGAGATGATTTTTTACGCAACAACAAACAAGGGAAGATCCGAAAATTACCACCATAGATCTGTTGAAAACATCACCAGATCTACCCGAACTTGGGCGAATCAAGCAAACGGCGGAACCAAAATCGCCCAAAAGAACAACCGGTAGCTGGAAAATCATCGGCGATATGAAACGCATAAAATCCACAATCAAAACGTAGATCGGCGATCTTGATCTGAAACCAGATACTACGATTAGTATAGCTGAGAACGAAAAGAGGACTTGAGATCGAAGGAGGTCAAGGAAATGATGAGCCGCGTGAAAGAGGTGGTTAAAAGGAGAAGCGATAAGGAATATTTATGTAGAAAGCGTAGTGAATCCAACGGCTGAAATATGTTTGGTCAATATATTCAACGGATGGATGCGGTTCTTTGACGGGAACGGGAATAAAGGGACAGCTGTGTTGCGTGTTTCAACACGCAACATTCGCGTGTCGATATTTTTGGCCTTTTCTATTCCTATATTTTATTTTTATTTTTTATTTCGGTTCCCAATTTATATCTGCTGACTGGGTTAGGAATTAGTATGTAAAAATTAGATGGATGTAGTAGTGTATTTGATTCTTAATAATTTTTTATAAATGGTTTATTTTAAAAGATTTTTATGAATTTTATATATTTATACCGATTACCTATAGATTTATAAAAATTTTAAAATTTATTAGGTTTATGTGATGCATATTTATAAACTTTTGCCCATTTTATGCACTTATTTTAAACAAAAAAATAGATCTTGACAAATTTTAACTAGTACTAACCCGTGGCGTTGCCACGGCATGATTTTCTTTAAATCAGTAATACGTGAATCCAAACAATAAATAATATTAAATAGAATCAAAGGTTCAGTATATCGGAAAATATGAAAGAGAATGCAAAGTCACCGTGTACAATCACAGTAGACATCTGAATAATTGTCAACTGCAAAACGATATTTGTACATATCAGTAAGCAATAACAAAATCAAATCAATGTATGTTGCTACTTTAGACATAAAGTGTATTAATATGATAAAAATATACCTCAAAGTTTTGAAAATACCTCCTTGTATACAATGTTGGTGATCGTGTCGGTGGGATTGCCTTCCTCATCCAATGCTAACACCTTGAGTCCCTTTCTCATTACTTTGGAAAATGCAACATAGAAATTGGCATGGAAAACAGGACTTTGGGAGGTAGAGCCCAACATGAGATAAAAGCGTCTCGACTCTTATTGATAGTAATTGCATAACAAACTGATATAAGAAATTGCCTTCGCTGAAATCTAATAGGAAACTTGGTAATATCAGAAGGTGAAAGTACCATCCTTGGTATGAAAACCTTCACTCCAGCGTTCTTTCCATGTATCGTCTTAGCCTCAATAACGTGCTTGCCAATCGCAGTAATAATCAATCTAGTTCCATTACAAAGCTCTACAGACCGGTCAATATTTCTAAGAAGCATTATAGGACAACCGACCTTAAGTCGAATTATATGATTTGGTATCCCGAAGTCCTTATAGTGTTCAGAACTTGACAGAATAGACATCTTCTCTTATTCAAATCTAGAATGTAATTTGGCAAATTTGTGATTGTAAATAAATATTTATATGTAATTTATTTATCGTAACGAATTCGAGTCTGGAAATCGCTCAAGCCGTATGAATGAGGTCCTGAAATCGCCAAAGTCGTATGCGTGAGGTATATCTCTTTCTAACTCTAATTATTTATTATGTTCAGTTTGCTAATCATGGTTGACATCTAACTCTTTAAACACTTGTATGGATTGTATGTATATAATTGTTAAGTTATAGTTCTCACTTTCAAAATAGATTTGATTAGGCTCCTTAACTTGAATATTACCAAATAAAATTATAGAGCTATGGATAAGTTTGTATTTAAGTCAATCATAGAAAATAAAGTGCAATTGATCATTATATGAAGACAATCGAAGAAAACAAAATGCAATTAATCATTAAGAAATTACTACTAAAGGTTCCAAATATCATAAAACAGTCTGAAGTGTTTTAACTTTCTAGAGTTTATAGGATTCAGGTTTAAGTTGTTTAGATTATCCGAATTGTAGCTATTCAAGTGACCAATTTGATCTGGTCTTCTAAAATATCATTAAACAGTTTGAAGTGTTTCAACTTTGTAGAGTTCTCAGGATCTTGGTCTCAATTGTTAAGATTATCCGAATTTTAGTTATTTAAATATCAATTTAAGCCGGTATTTTAAAATATCTTAAAACACTCTGAAGTGGTTTAACTTTCTAGAGTTTTCAGGATCTTGGTCTCAGTTGTTAATATTATTCGAATTTTAGTTATTTAAATATCAATTTGATGTGATCTTTTAAAATATTATAAAACAGTCCGAATTGGACTTTCGATAGTTTGTAGGATACAAGTATCGCTTGTTAAGATTACCGAATTTTAGTTATTTGAGTATCAATTTGACTGCTCTTGAAAATATAACAAAACAATCGGAAGTGGTTCAACTTTCTAGAGTTTTCAGGATCTAGGTTTGATTAAGATTATCCGAATTTTAGTTATTTAAATATTAATTTGATATGGTCTTTGACAATATTATAAATCGATCCTTCATGCGCGTTAAAAGATCGAACAAATTAGAATTAAACGAACATTGTTTTGATTAATATAGTAGATATCTTATTAGCTAAACAGATTATTTATAACCTTTTATTAATGTAAGGTGTTTATTTTTGTAGAGTTGTTAGTATGTCAGTTTCTATTAAATATTAAAACAGTCCTTATCTTTTGAAAGACTGTTAATAATTTTGATCAGATTAATTTACAATTTGATTCGAGCATTTAAAATATTCAAGTCATTATCTATAAAAATAATTGATTCGGTCTTTTTATTTAGTTAGAATTAAATAAAAATAATCATAGAAACATGGGAATTATCTAATACAGGTAATTTATAACTTTTATAAATATAAGTTATTTATCTTGCTATAGTTGTTAGGATCTAGCTTTCAATTATTTATACAAAGCCAATTATCTATTAGATATCTAATTGTCAATGTTATACGCTCCCAGGAGAATCGGTTAACATGTTTGAAATAATATAAACACGCATGAAATTAAAAGTGAGAATTTGAAACCCAAGATAAGTGAATATGATTCACAAATATAAGTTGCTTGAGAAATGTGAATCGAGACAATTACAACAATATTGAAATACTCCTAGGTTTGGCGCCGTGCTCGCATGTACTTATAGCATTCATATAGACCACTTCAATATCGCCAGACATCTAGGACACTTGGTTGTGCGGAAGTTGTCTTTCTAGATGCGATAGAAATTCTTCGTCACTTGAATTACAGAATAATGGAACACCAAGGTAGTTAGGAAGCTTGAATTTCATTTTTGAAAGTCTTTTTTTCAGTTGCCATCTGCATGATGTCACATAGTATGCGCTCTTAGAATTATCCTCCAACATCGACAACCCGTGAATTCCCTCTTCTCTGTGTTTTTCATCACCACTAAACAACTTCATGAAGTTTAAACAATATGAGGCTTCATGGTGATTGAGGTTTAGGGCGATAATCATTAATTCAAATGCTTCGTCTTCATTTTCTTCGGCGAAGAACTTTAACTACAAAAAAATGAGATAGTAATAAAATTAGGAGAAGATGAGATAAAAATAATTAGTAACTAATTAGATATTAATGTAACAATGATTTTTGAGCGAGTGCTTCAAGATTTTTGAAGCCACGGTTTATCTAACATTGGGGGAGAAACACCATGTTGTATGTCAAAACTAAGCTGCTACAAAATGCTTGTTGTGTTACCCAACTCATATAAGAGTCGACAGCTGGGAAACGTAGTATTGTTTGTAGTTAGAAAATAATAATTTTATACATATACACAATAACGGGCAGTGAATGAAGAGCCTTTGAAACCTGCAAAATACCTGGCGATAGCGTTTGCCATAGTTGGTCGATTGACGTGCAAGCTTTTCCATAATGCACATGATTAAATCATATGGCAGATTTGTAATTGCGTAGTTATCGATAATCATCATTCTTTTCGAATCAAATATTTTGAGATAAGCACAGGTATTCTGACCTTGTAGTATGAGGAATGTCATATATCGTTTATATAGCACTCGATTTTTCTTGTGATAAATATTCTGCTCCCAAGAAATCTCATAAATCTAACTGAAAGTTGCCCTCGGGTCCCTATTTGTAGCTGAAATATTTTGAAATCAATTAATTTTTTATAGGATTTATGATGACTATTGGTGCCCTACAAAATCTTATAAATCTAACTAACTAATGGATAATATGATAAATATTATAAATAACTAAAATTGTGACAGAATATAATTTGAATTGTTTTTTATATACGATAATATTAGACCATTTTTTTTCTGCTGGAATTTGCCACGTAAGCTTTTGGCTAAAATTGTGGAAAAGGAATGTCATATATCATTTATATAGCACTCGGTTTTTATTGTGATAAATATTCTGCTCCCAAGAAATCTCATAAATCTAACTGAAAGTTGCCCTCGGGTCCCTATTTGTAGCTGAAATATTTTGAAATCAATTAATTTTTTATAGGATTTATGATGACTATTGGTGCCCTACAAAATCTTATAAATCTAACTAACTAATGGATAGTATGATAAATATTATAAATAACTAAAATTGTAAGTAATATAATTTGAATTGTTTTTTATATACGAAATAATAATAGACCATTTTTTTTTTCGTTGGAATTTGCCACGTAAGCTTTTGGCTAAAATTGTGGAAAACTCAACAAACTATTTTGAATGGCAAAATATAATTGAAATCATTTTAAATCATTTATTTTTTGCTGTAATTCGCCACCTAGGATTTTGTCCCATGTGGCATGTCTCTCCTTTCATTTCCATCACCACTTTTCATATATATATAGATTTGTCTAATAATAAATATAATTAAACAAAGAGTTAATTACATAAATCGTTCTTGTGGTTTGTCGGGTTTCATATGTTTAGTCCCTATACTTTTTTTTTCAGCGGGTCATGTCCTTGTTTTTTTTGATCCGTTACGGATTTAGTCCTTGTGGTTTGTCGGGTTTCACAGGTTTAGTCCATATACTTTTTTTTCAGCGGGTCATGTCCTTGTGGTTTTTGATCCGTTACGGGTTTAGTCCTCTGACCAATAATTCTGTTATAGTTGATCGTTAATTTGAAGGGTATTTTCATCTTTTCATATTTTTTTATTATTATTTGAGTACGTTGTAATTAGTTCTCTATTTTATGATTATGATTATTATTATTAATAAAATTTTATTTTATTATTATTTGAGTACATTGTAATTAGCTCTTTATTTTATTTATTTATTTTATTTTTTGTTTTTTATTACTTTTTCTTTATCATTTTTGTAAACTTTTTTATCTTTTTTTTTTATTTTCGATTTTTTCAATTTCGGTTTTTATATTATATTGGTTTGATTTCAATTTTTTTTTTCAGCATTTTTTAAATTTTAATTTACCAATAAATAAACTAGTTATAAGTTATGAACCATCATAACTCTTAACTTATTTCATAGTTATTTTGATTTTAGAACATACAAAAAAGTAGTAAAATATAGAAATTATCTTTTCCAACAACATTTTTCCAATGCGATTAATAGTACCATAATATCTAAAAATTCAAAATAACCAAAAAAAAATTCAAAATCAAAGGGATTTAATGAAAAAGAACCGAAACTAAAAAAAAAGATAAAAATAATTAAAAAATGATAAATAAAGTACTAAAAATACAAAAAAACAAAAAATAAAATAAAATAAAGAGTTAATTACAAAATACTCTGATAATAATAAAATAAAGAGTTATAATAATAATAATAAAATAAAGAGTTACAAAATACGCAAACTGGTATGGTTGATTTTGTGCTTGGTCGGTGCGTGCTGCTACTCATATCTTTAGTAGGATTAACTGTGCTATAGCTAGAGGAGTGGAGGCCCTGATAGTATCTCGGCTTCCGACTAATTTCTTGAAAATCCTATAAATTTCTAATAAAGTGATGTTATAATAATAATAATAATAATAAATAAATAAATAAATAAATAATAATAATAATAATAATAATAATAATCTGAAATTTCAACCACAAGGACGAAATCTGCAATTCGACCAAATCATAGGGACGATTTTTGCAACATACTCAAATAATAAGGACATGACCCGCTGAAAAAAAAAGTATAGGAACTAAACCTGTGAAATCCGACAAACAACAAGGACTAAACCCGTAACGGATCAAAAACCACAAGTACATGACCCGCTGAAAAAAAAGTATAGGGACTAAACATGTGAAACCCGATAAACCACAAGGACTATTTATATAATTTACTCTTAAACAAATAAAAAGGGATTCATGTTTTTCTGAAAAATTTCATTCTACGTGTTTGATCGAAATATATCAAAAAAAATAATGAGGAAAAAAATATATGGTTATTGATCATAGGTAAAAAAATATATAATGTAAAATTAGTTAAATAAAATATAGAGGAAAAGAGCGAAGCGTTGATGTTTGGGATGAGTGATGAGTTTAGATAAACAATATATCGAAAGATTTGGTGATGAAAGAGAGAGAGAGAAACAAATAAAAATTATAAATCTACGGAAATTTTACTCTCTCTGGTCCCTATTATAAGTCATTTTTAACTAATTTATCAAAACTAAAGAATGTTAGTTAAAAATCTTTTAAGAAAAATAATTTCCTACTTGATAATAATATTCTTTTCATTATTTCATGCATTACTCCATGACTCCTCCTAATTCTCTTCCTTCTTGTATTTCTTTTATTACAACTGCTACTCTCTTGGTAGAAAAATAATTTAGAATCGGCGGGCCACTCTAGTCACATAAATTGAAACATGCCGGGTCCTGGTAGAGGTAGACCTGTCCAAACTGGACGGCCCGGCGGGCCCGAAACGAACCGGCCCGCCGGTCAATGGGTTTTAACCGGCCCATCGATCAACAGTTCAAAACCCGGACCAGAACCGTCTCACCAGGGCCGGTTACGGTTCCTCCCAGCTACGAACCGGAACCGCCGGTTAACCACCGGGCCAAACCGCCGATTTTAATAATTAATTAATTTATAATTATTACATATGCATAATGTAAAATTGGAGGTTCGAACGATAAAAACCACCGGTTTTCATCAAAACCGCAGGTTCTAATACATAAACCGGATGTTTTTATTAATAATACTATATAATCTTCAAACTTTGATGAGTTTGAAGGAAATATTAAGATGTGATGTAAACAAATTACTTGAATATATTCTCATTTATAGGTCAACTCTCCTTCATTCTTTCACTTTTCCATGTGGGACATTTGGTTTTGAATAGAAGGAAAATGAAGGAATGAGACTAATTGTTCCACATTGGAAGAGAGCTCAAGAAAAGACGAGTTCAACCTTATAGAAGGAGAGATAATATATAGTGGACCTATCCATTTGTGGGTCTTCTCTATTGAGCATTGGCTAAGCTTTGGAGTATAGATAAATTAATTTTATATAAAAAAATTTATTTTATAATAATTTGATTTTAATTTCATAGACTCGCGGTTTTGGACCGGAACCGCCGGGTTTAACCGGAATCGGAACCGCCGCTTTTTAAGCCCGACCCGGAACCGCCTCCCTTCTTCAAGGGCCGGTTCTGGTTCACCCTCTTATGAACCGTGAACCGGCGGGCCGATCCCGGAACCGGCGGGCCAAGGCCCGTGAACAGGTCTAGGTAGAGGCCACTGCTTGTCTACAAAAAGATTTGGTTAAAAAAAATTGAAGTTGGCGGGTCCTTCAAATTGGTCAGTGCTTGTCTACAAAAAAATTTGGTTAAAAAATTTAAACTTGACGGATCCTCCAAATTTAAAATGTTTCATAATGAGACTTGTTTAAATAGAAGTTGAGTGGGTGGACTTTGGTGTGTGAGATAGGAGAGGAGTGATGAAACTCATTAACTTAAACCACTACCCAAATTTAGAGGATGAAGGTTCCAGTTGCTTTTTTTCGATTTAAATGCAGCCCTAATATGCAATGATGCTGATGATCATGAGATTCTTGACTTGAATGAAAGTTTCAACCTCAATAACATTCGAGCTGAAGAATCCAATAATAACAATATGGATTTGCTGGGTGAAAATGCCACAGAATCATCTCCGCCGTCGAATGAAATTCAAACAGGTAAAGAATCATCAAACTCTTTGTTTTCTTTAAATAATAAAAATATCAAAATAGTGATATGGATTTTTTATATCATCTAAAACAATATTTTTTGTAATTAGATTCTTATCAAATAAAGAAAT
Source organism: Orobanche coerulescens (assembly GCA_033398695.1). NCBI lineage: Eukaryota > Viridiplantae > Streptophyta > Magnoliopsida > Lamiales > Orobanchaceae > Orobanche > Orobanche coerulescens. The sequence goes on along the minus strand of CM065802.1, from coordinate 9,751,344 downwards.
TGAGGTTCTATTTGTGATATTTTATTGGACTCCAATTGTTGTGGTAAGCTAAAGAAGGGCACAACAATATAACTTGCTTCATTGTACTCTGTTAATATAAAAGTCATTGAGCGAATATGGCGTCGACTCAAGGTGACAGGAGAAGAAAATCACAGGAAAACAAAAAGTTGTGGACGTAAGACATTGAACAAGTTTGTGCAATTCCTTTACAACAAAGGACCACTTGTAGGTCTCTTGCATGTGCATTGGGAATTAGCAAAACGTCAGTGATAAGACTTAAAAAGAATGGGATGATTCGGCGCCACTCAAATTCAATCAAACCATTCTTGAAGGAAGAAAACATGATTGCTCGGTTGCAATGGTGCTTATCTATGCTTGAAGATGGTAGCATGCATAGTGATCCAACCTTTAAATCCATGCACAGCATAGTCCATATTGATGAGAAATAGTTTTACATGACAAAGAAGGACATGACTTATTACTTGGCAGCAGGAGAGAAGGAGCCACATAGGACATGCAAAAATAAAAACTTCGTTGGTAAGATTATATTTTTAGTTGCTTTAGCTACCTAGATTTTATGAACAAGGGAATGAAACTTTTTTGGAAATATTGGGCTATTTCCATTTGTGAAAAAAGAGCCAGCAAAGAGGAGGAGTATTAACAGAGATGCAGGGACATTGGAAACAAAACCGATAACTTCCATTACAAAAGAAGTTGTGAGGTTTTTTATAATCCATAATGTACTGCATGCAATAAAAGTAAATTGGACAACAAGTCATGCAAGAGAAACTATTTACATTCAGCAAAATAATGCTCCTAGCCACCTTGATGACAATGATGAGGAATTTCGTCAAGTGGCTAGTGAAGGTGGATTTGACATCCACTTGATTTCTCGACCTGCAAACTCTCCAGATTTAAATGTGTTGGATCTTGGCTATTTTAGAGCCATTCAAGCATTAGAGCACAAAGAAGCACCTAAAACTGTAGATGACCTTGTCAAGGCTGTGGAAAAGTCTTTTCATAACTATCCATCTTCGGAGTTGAACAAGATCTTTCTGTCATTACAAGCTACCATGATCGAATCGAAATCATGATGGACAAAGGTTCAAACAAGTATAGATCTCCACATATTAACAAGGAAGTGATGATCAGAAGAGGTCAACTGCCAACTCAAATAAAGTGTGAACCCTCAATGGTTCAAGCAGTGTTAGTGCACTTACAAGAAAGTGGCGCACGGATTACATAATTAAGTGGTGGATATTTTTATTGAAGTGTTGGTTGATGTTTTGTTTTGGTTATTGTTAATGTTATTTTGAAATATTTTGAGGTTTTTATTCAATCCTTCAAACTTGTGTTGGTACATTTACTTCAAACAAACAAAAATAATATTGTAATCCACAAAGCAAGAGAAACCCACAAGGAACAAAATAGAGTATTTTAATATTAAGAACAATAAACTCTACATAGATCACCATCTGGCAGAGACATACCATCAATAATGGTCAGGAAGAAATATTTTTAGCATGATTCTTACAAGGATTACGTTTTTTTTCTTGTTCATTGGAATCTTCGTAATCTTCCTCTGGAAACTTATTAAGATCGAATGAATGGACAACTTTACTGGATGAACTTAATTTTCCTGAACTATCGACCATATTGGTGTTGCTAGACTTCACTTCCTCACTACCATCATCATTTGGCATTTCATTCAAGTCTAACAAACGAACTCTTTCTTCGCAACAAATTAGAATCGTCCACAACTTTACATGGAGGTGTAGAACAGGGCCGGTCCTGTGCCCGGCGGTGCCCTAGGCAGAAATTTAAAAAGAGACCCTCAAAATTGAGAAAATATGCAAAACCAACACAAAAATAATAGTCTATAAAAATTAAAACTAAGTTAACACTTGAAAAAACAATTTCTTCTAGCTCTTTGAGTTTCATTAATTATAATTTATATTATTTGCTTTGTAAATATTATTTTTGAATTTATATTGAAAAGTATCTAATTTAATAACAAATACATTTAACTCATTATAACTAACCCAAAAACAAATGATTCCTACATTGTTTCTGTATTTAATGTTAAAATAAATAAAAAGAATGGTGTGATTTTCCTTACTTGTTCAATTATTTTAAAGTACAACAAAAATAATATTTTTTTACTATTGAATGAATAACAACTAGAAAAGAATATATATTTTTGCAAATAATATATTTTACAAAAAAAATAAAGCAGATGACAAAATAGAAGGAAAATTAAAATAAAAAGTTGAAGGGCTCATTATAAATATATACTAAAAAAGAATATATAATTTTTGTTATACAAATAGAAGTAGATAACAAAACGTAAGGAAAATAAAAAGTAAAAGAGGGCCTATTATAAAAGTATATATCGAAGTCTGGTGTGGGTCGATCTCAAGATCAATAACTTCTAAAACATCTAATTTACCATTACACTAAAATTAGTCTTTTTTGTTATACAAATAGAAGTAGATAACAAAACGTAAAAGAAATTAAAACATCTAATATATATACTTTTTTGTTATACAAATAGAAGTAGATAACAAAACGTAAGGAAAATAAAAAGTAAAAGAAGGCCTATCATAAAAGTATATATCGGAGCCTGGTGTGGGTCGATCTCAGGATCAATAACTTTTAAAACATCTAATTTACCATTGTACTAAAATTAGTCTTTTATTTATCTCTACTAATAATTATATATGGTAAGAAATTAAAAAAAATAGGCCCCTAGAAATTTTGGGCATGCGCAGTCTCTTGAAACATGCGTCCAGGCCACAGTGTAGAAATAATTTTGTTGAGAGATGAGACTTCATAATTAATGTGGGACGATTGTAATTCTTCTCCACGATCAAAAGAATCCTCAACAATCCATCCCATCAGTTCGTCGCTTAACTTGGATTCACTACGTGTTTCCATGGAAAAGAAAAAAAATATGAAGAAGATGAAGGATTGTTCGTATGTTTGAGAGAGAGAGAGAGAGAGAGAGAGCAATGATTATTGAAGAGAGAAAAAGTACTAGGTATTAGTACAAATTGAAGAGACCGGTGTTTTTTTTTTTAACTTGTGGAGAGAGGGAGTAAATTGAAGGGTATTTTTATAACTAATCCTCAATAATTGAAAGTAATTAAATAAAGGGATTTATATTTTGAATCATTTCGCTCACCTAAAAGGGGACTTATACGGTGGAGTACTCCCTTTGTCCCTATGTTTATTTTGTACTCCCTCTGTCCTTTAATATTAGTTCTGTTTCAAAATTACACAAATATTAAGAAAATTTTATGATAATTAGCTAATTCCATAGTTGCCCTTATTAATTACATTAATTTAATAAACCAGTTATGTGATTAATGTGTTTATATGTGTTGAAGAGTATCCTTCAGAATGTTTCTACAAATTTACATGAAAACTAGAAAATGATATGTATTATGGGATAAATTTTATTTCCAAACACGACTAGTAGTGAGGGACGGAATTAGACCTGGCAATTCGTTCGTGTCGTGTATTTTCGTGTCGTGTACTTTCGTGTTTCGTGTACCAAAAGTCCAAACCCATACACGACACAAAATGAATTCGTGTCATGTACCGCGCAAATTCGTGTCGTTTCGTGTCGTATTTTCGTGTCAGGCACATAATATAAAATGAATATTAAAATGTTATAAAAATACTAGTTTAATATTTTAATATTATTTCTTTAGGTTTTAGTAGACGAATGAAAGGAATGGCAACGAAAACACGAATGTTTACACGAAATTTATGAAAGTTCACATTATATTTTCAAATTTTAAAGTTTAGTATAAACAGAATCCATAAAATATAAATTTTACAAAATTAAATATAAAATATTATATATATATATATATATATATTTCATGTACCTCGTATCGTGTCGTGTACCCAAAGGGTAAACACAAAACCGACACTAAATCTCGGTCGTGTACTTTCGTGTTCGTGTATTTTCATGTCGTGTACTCAAAATACAAACCCAAACACTAAATTTTCGTGTAGTTTTCGTGTCGTGTTTTCGTATCGTGTGGTAAATTGTCGGGTCTAGACGGAATGAGTACTATTTTGGACTTGATAATCTCGATTTTATTTAACATTTACTAATTTTGAAGTTTGGTTATATCTGAAATCCATACTTAATATTAAAATAAAGTCGCAAAAGAATCTAAAGAAACATGTGCGTCTCCATGTTAATTGTTCTTTTAAAAATCTTAATAAAATAGGTTGGAGGTTATTTCATTATATACTATCTAGCAATTAAAAATTTCCTCTCATTTTATTCTTTTTATTTTTAACCTAATAATTTAAAAAATTATAACTTTTTCGTATCAATTTTATTTTTGATAAAAAAATATATCGAATTAATTCTAACTCCGTGCTCTTTAATTTCACATCCATATAGTATATATGTAAAATAATTTAAATATAATTATGATATATTTAGATTATTAAAATATATCCATATAGAAATATAAGAATATTGAAGAAAAAGATAATTTTAGTTTATTTTCATAGTTTTGTACTTTAACAATTATTTGATTTTTTGGAATAATTTAGTTCTGATTATAAAATATTAAAATAATTACATTACTGCCAAATCATATAAAAAATTATATTAGTAAGAATATGGGTTGTATACTTTTAATGAAAGTTGATAATAATAAACATAATTTAATTTATTATTTATAAAATTAGATATAAAATTACAGTTTTCCTATCATGTGCCCCTAGATCACATGAAAAGAGTTTATAATAATCATAAAATTATTGAAATTCAATCACATATTATATTTTATAATAATTAGAATATTATTTAAATCCAATCACATATTGTTAATATAATAAAATATTTAATGTTTTACGACGTGCATCGTGTAACACCCCCAAGACATTCAGGGCATATTACAGTAGCGAAGTGGACACCGTGGAATCCACTGCGCTAACATACCAAACAAGACCTTCGACAACGACAACAATGATCAATAATACGACAATTCAAATGAGATTACAATCCGACAATAAATTCCAACATTAATCCATTTCCCAAACAGGAACACAACATTAACAATTTTGTAAAAAAAGTACTCGAGTACTTAAACCAGTTTTTATAAAACAAAATCCCCAAAGCAAGATATCAAATATTCGACATATAGAACATCAATAATCAACTTCTGACAGGTATCATGCTCGCCCATCATCCTCATACGGCTCTAGTGCTCGCTTGTCCCAGGATCAATACGAAATACAAAAGTACTTCCCCATTTAAGGGGTTAGCGACAATCGCTAGTGCAAGTACAATCCATTTGAACTACATTCTAATCGGATGAATATATGCGCCAAAAAGTCATTTTAGAAAACATTTCATATTAGGAATATTTATGATGTACACACAAAACACATTATCTCCAACAAATCATAATTCAAAGTTAACTGTGCACGAGACTCACGGCCACCGTACCGCAGAGCCCCGTCGGACATCCTGGGTGGCTAACCACGATTCGTGATACGCACACACACGGCAATACGTATCCTAGAGGCCCGTCGGACCGTCCCTAGGTGAACATACACATAACCATCCACAACAACCACGATACGGCCATAATTCAAATACTAGAACATGTAAACAAATGTAAAGTACTTGCCTTTGTGACATCTTCAAGAATCGGAAGTGAAAAGTGACTACGGATGATCCGACCGGAAAACAACGGTTCCTAAACGAAGAATTAACATAACTCGGTCCCAACGGACATCAATAATCGAAAGGTATACTCCCAAACCCCGATTATAAATCGCGATAATAGACGCTCAATCGATACGGGCGAGGTTCACGCAAAATCTCCCGTATTGATAATTCACTGATTAAAGTCAAGGAAGTTGGATTTAGAATCACTCAATACTCACAATCGGTAAAGAATATCGATATATAGATGAACAATTCGTAACTAAACCCTAGAATCCCGAAAAACCCCAAATTCATCAAAGTTAGGGTTCCCGAGGAAATACCTTGGATTATTTGGTGGAAGATGTGAATGTAGAAGATTAATCTCCGTTGGTACACAATAATCAATCTCTAAAGGAAATCCACGGATTGCTCTGGACAAATCGCTCCAAAGGCACTCAAGAACACTCACGTCGCGAAAAGGGGCGAAGAAGGATGAAAAGAAACCGACGAGGCTAAGTCGGGTTTAAAAACGCGGTGCGTTACGCACGTTAACACAGCCGTTAACGCACGTTATGATGGTTACGCACGTAACACAAGATCGTTAACGACGTAACCAAATGTCTGTACTAAATTGTGAAGGGTCATAACGCACGTTATGGATCATGCATAACGACGTTACGCACGTAATGCACCCGATTGTAACACCATTACGCACAGTCGATTCGACGACGAACTACAACACGAGGATAGAATCAAAAGTGTGAATATGAGTTAATCATAACAACGGAGTTGAGTGTTCGAAAGTAATTGCACTTCCAACTACTGAGGAATCCAAAATACGACAAGGAGATGAATTTCCCTAAATTTATAGGAAATTACGAAGATGACCCAAGCGTCCGAAAATCACGATACAACGTCGGATTTGTAAACCAGGAGTCTCAACATGACCAACTCAACCATACAGACTTGTACAAACCAAGAAACAACGAAAACGAACGAGTTTTACAAGAGTAGAACGTTCATACGGCAAAACATGTCATAAAATGAAATTACGTGAAAACACCATCAAAACTCGTCCAGATGGAAAAACTCCAAGAACAAAATAGATTCAAAATGTCGAAACGATTTACAAGCGAGTCGATAAAAATAAACATACACCAAAATGGAAAGCGCTAAAAATAGAAAAAAATTACGGATATTACATTCTCCTCTAAAATAAAGTTTCGTCCCGAAACTTAAGAATCAAAAAGCTCGGGGTATCTCGAACGCATATCCTCCTCTAGCTCCCACGTCGCTTCTTCTACTCCGTGCCTCGACCATTGCACCTTAACCAAAGGGATGGTTTTGTGCCTTAACTGTTTATCACGACGCTCCAAAATTCTGACGGGCCTCTCTTCAAACGTAACATCCTTCTCGATCTCCACGTCCCCAAAGTCGATAATGTGGGGTCCTAACGTACTTCCTCAATCGTGAAATACGCTATGTACATGACTCGGCGACGGAGGTAAAGCCAAACGGTACGCTAACTCACCGACTCTCCAATACCTCGAAAGGTCCAATATATCTCGGGCTGAGTTTCCCCTTCTTCCCAAAACGAAAAACTCCCTTCGTCGGAGACACTCTCAACAGAACATGATCTCCCACCTCAAACTCCAAAGGTCTACGCCTAACATCCGCGTAAGACTTTTGTCGACTCTGAGAAGCCAACATCCTCTTTCTAATCAATTCGACTTTCTCCCTCGTCTCCAACACAAGGTCCGGCTCGGTGCCAACCAAATCGGACGGCTCATCCCAACATATCGGTGATCGGCAACGTCGGCCATAAAGTGCCTCATACGGTGCCATCTTAATCGACGCATGCCAGCTATTATTATAAGCAAACTCAATTAAGGCCAAATGCTCCTCCCAATTACTACTCCAGTCTAACGCACACGCGCGCAACAAATCCTCGAACGTCTGAATGGTACGTTCGGACTGCCTATCGATCTGGGGATGGAACGAAGTGCTCAAACGTAGCTGAGTCCCCAATGCCTTATGCACTGCCTGCCAAAAATGCGATACAAATCGCCATCTCTGTCGAAACAATGGTCCTCGGCGTACCATGAAGCCTCACTATCTCGAGTGATAAAAATACGAGCCAACTTTTACGGACCCCAAGTATCCTTGATGCCCAGAAAATGTGCCGACTTAGTCACTCGGTCTACAATCACCCATACCATATTCATACGGTCTTCGTCCTCGGTAAACTCGTGACAAAATCCATAGAGATGTCCTCCCACTTCCATTCCGGAACGGAAGTGGTTTCAATAATCCATGGCCGATGCTCAATCTTGACTTGCCGACAAGTCAAACACTTAGCTACAAACCGAACTACCTCCTTCTTCATATCGCTCCACCAAAAATTCTTCCTCGTATCTTTATACATCTTACTCGAGCCGGATGGATCGAGTATGGTGGCATGAGCCTCTCGCATAATGCTCTGTCTCGATTCGAGTCGCTCGGAACACACAACCGACCTCGGAATCTCAACACGCCGTCCTCATGAATAACGAATCCCGGGCTTTCCCTTTCCTACACTCTCTCGAAGTCAATAAACATCGGATCCTCTAACTGTCCCGACTTAATGTCCTCGACTGCAGATGAAGAAATCTCAAGAGTACGCAATCGCCGGAACTCTCTGGGCAGTACAATCTCAATGCTCAACCTCATAAACTCTCGCTGAAGTCCCGACTGGGCCGTGAGTAACTCAAGCGCCCGAAGCGATACCGATTTCCGGCTCAAGGCATCTGCTACTACATTAGCCTTGCCCGGATGATAGAGGATCTCAAGATCGTAATCCTTAATCAGTTCCAACCATCTCCTCTGTCTCATATTAAGCTCTTTCTGCGTGAAGATGTACTTCAGGCTCTTGTGATCGGTGAAAATCTGACACGACGAGCCATACAAGTAATGACGCCATATTTTCAACGCAAACACAACTGCGGCCAACTCAAGATCGTGCGTAGGGTAATTCAATTCATATGGTTTCAACTGACGGGAAGCATAGGCAATCGTCCTCCCATGCTGCATAAGTACGCATCCGAGCCCTTGGCCACAAGCATCGCTATAAACTGAGAAACCATCATTACCACTCGGTAAAGCCAAAACGGGAGCGGTCGTCAACCGCTTCTTCAACTCCTCAAAACTATTCTGCCTCTCGTCGGTCCACACAAACTTCTCCGACTTCTGTAGCAATCGAGTCGGCGGTCGAGCGAGTTTAGAGAACCCCTCGACGAATCTACGGTAATACCGGCTAATCCCGTAAAACTGCGGACCTCCTTCACGTTCTTGGCGGCGCCCAATCCAACACCGCTTCTACCTTATGTGGGTCTACACGAACACCCTCGGCCGAGATCACATGACCGAGAAACATAACCTCCGTAACCAAAACTCGCACTTTGAGAACTTCGCAAAAGATGCCGAGTTCTCAAAATATCTAACACAATATGCAAATGACGGACGTGCTCCTCCTCGCTCCTCGAGTAAATCAGGATGTCGTCGATAAAACGACTACACACTTATCGAGGTACTCGATAAAGACTTTGTTCATAAGTCGCATGAACACGGCAGTGCGTTGGTTAGCCCAAAAGGCATAACCACAAACTCGTAGTGACCGTATCTCGTCCGAAAGGCCGTCTTCTGAATGTCGGTATCTTTCACTCGGAGTCGATAATACCCCGATCTCAAATCAATCTTCGAAAACACGGTTGCCCCTTGCAATCGATCAAACAAGTCATCAATCCTGAGCGGATATTTGATTTTGATGGTCACTTTGTTCAACTCTCGATAGTCGATACACAAACGAAGTGACCCATCCTTCTTCTTTACGAATAGGACCGGTGCGCCCCAAGGCGAAGCGCTCGGTCGAATATATCCCATGTCTAGCAACTCTCCCAACTGTTTCTTCAACTCAAGCATCTCGGCAGCGCCATCCGGTATGGCGTCTTAGAGATAGGTCTTGCACGGCTCTAAATCGACGGTAAATTCAACCTCTCGGTCCGGCGGCAAACCCGGCAACTCATCTGGAAAAACATCAGGATACTCACACACTACCGGAATAGACGAGAGCTCAACTCCCCCTTCTTACGATCTCAAAGCGTAACACCAATAGCTCGTGCAACCTCCTCGAAGCAGTCTTACGGCCCTCAAGGCGCTGATCAGTAACCTCTGGCTACTCCGCCTACGCCCCACAAAAGAATGCTCTGCATCACAGAGGCTAACATCGAAACGGTTCTCGTTCTATAATTCATGATCGCCCCATGACGGTCCAGCCAATCCTCACCTTAATCAAATCCTCATCTCTAATATCTACCGATCGATTAGAAGGCCAAACCCTCCCCGCGATACTCACCGGAAAATCTCTAACCTCACGATCCCCACGATGCTATCCCCACTAGGAAGTTTAACAACAAAAGGCTCACAAGCAACAAGGCAATCAACATGCAAAGCGACGCACACAATCCATAGATATAAAAGAATGCGTAGCACGAGTCGAACAATACTAAACAGGATGGTCAAGGATGTGGACGGTGCACTGTAGCCACCGTCGCGTCGGGATCTCGGCTCGCCTCATCTCATACACACGGGCGGAATGGACCCCGCACTAGAAGCTCCTCTAGAAGGTGACCACGACCCGACCTCTACCAAAACTCTGCTGGCCGAGGAACTGCAGTGCTCGATTCACACTCGGCTCTCCTGCACTGGAGCAGATATCCGAGTAATCGGAGCCCGAGCCGCATCCGTACAAAACTTAGCACGGTGACCCATACGACCACAAGCAAGACACCGAATCGGAGGCCTATCACACTCACTCATCATGTGGCCTGGACGACCGCAGTTGAAGCATGTAGGACCACGAAAGAAACCAGCAGGAGCAGACCTAGAACCGTTCCCTCGACCAACTGATGGCGATCGACTCCAAGACTCGCGAACCAGATCGAGCCTTCGGATACCCTCCTGACTTGCCTCCCGAAAACTGACCGGAGGTCTTCTGCTTCTTTCCTTCAGCTGCCGTCTCTGCCGCAGAAAACGACATCTCGTAAGCCATCGCTTTATTCTGATAATCTTTCAAAGTCGTGCACCCTGCACTGGACATGTAGTGGCGCACCCGCTTCATCCGCATATCAAAGTGGCGGATCTTATCTAGCTCATCTCGGACTTGGTTTCTCACGTAGTGCAGCTGTTGATTGTAGTCCTTGATAGCTTGAGAAATAGGAACATCTTGGGGCTTAGCCTCAAAGAAGGCTCGGATCCTCCCCTCTTTCACTGGCCAAGGACAGTATTCATCTTCCATCGATCTCGAAACTCGCCCACGTAGTCGCTTTGGCCACGCGGTTTCACCGCTTGCCACCACGTCGCTACCTCATTGGCGAGGAAGTACCGAGCAATGGGTACTTTCCTCTCCTCGGAACAATTAGCACCTCAAACACTTTCTCCAACTCGAATAACCAATTCTCCCAACCGGAAGGGTCAAGCACCATCAAACTGCGGAGGACGATACGAATCACGCCTGAAGTAGCTTATCATTACCGGATCCAGTAGGCGGAACCGGGTTGGCATTAGCATGGCCGACCGTAACGGCCCGAGTCGCAGCGTCATCTGGTTCGCTACTTGCCGTAATATGTTGGCCACTCCAACATTCTCATGAGCATTACCGGAGCTAGCAGATCGGTCCCGTGACCTCCGAACTAGGGGAACACTGCTCGACAAAGAGGGCATCGCCGAATCGGTTCCCGAGTGATCGGACATGGCCGCCCCAGGCCGCGCCACGTCCCCTACCGCGTCGCGATCAAGGCGTCGCGTCCTCTACCAGCAGGAATTCTGAAGAAGCAACGGGTAAGTACAATTCAAACGCAAAACGCAAAAGATACTAAGACAGGAATAGAACAGAACGGTGAAACGAGTCAAGTTAGGAAAACTTACGAGCACCGGCGTACTGAGATGATGGCATAGCAGTGATACTGTCCCAAAAACGACACTTAACTAGACCCAAATGACCGACAGCCTAGGTATCCATAACCCGGTCTCTGATACCATATTCTGTAACACCCCCAAGACATTCAGGGCATATTACAGCGCCGTGGACCCCACACTGTGGAATCCACCAGGCTAACATACCAAACAAGACCTTCGACAACGACAACAATGATCAATAATACGACAATTCAAATGAGATTACAATCCGACAATAAATTCCAACATTAATCTATTTCCCAAATAGGAACACAACATTAACAATTTTGTAAAAGAAGTACTCGAGTACTTAAACCAGTTTTTATAAAACAAAATCCCCAAAGCAAGATATCAAATATTCGACATATAGAACATCAATAATCAACTCTCGATGATCATGCTCGCCCATCATCCTCATACGGCTCTAGTGCTCGCTTGTCCTCAGATCAATACCGAAATACAAAAGTATTTCCCCATTTAAGGGGTTAGCGACAACTGCTAGTGCAAGTACAATCCATTTGAACTACATTCTAATCGATGAATATATGCGCCAAAAAGTCATTTTAGAAAACATTTCATATTAGGAATATTTATGATGTACACACAAAACACATTATCTCCAACAAATCATAATTCAAAGTTAACCATTGGCACGAGACTCACGGCCACCGTACCGCAGAGCCCCGTCGGACATCCCTGGGTGGCTAACCACAGTTCGTGATACGCACACACACGGCAATACGTATCCCTAGAGGCCCCGTCGGACCGTCCCTAGGTGAACATACACATAACCATCCACAACAACCACGATACAGCCATAATTCAAATACTAGAACATGTAAACAAATGTAAAGTACTTGCCTTTGTGACATCTTCGAAGAATCGGAAGTGAAAAGTGACTACGGATGATCCGACTGGAAAACAACGGTTCCTAAACGAAGAATTAACATAACTCAGTCCCAACGGACATCAATAATCGAAAGGTATACTCCCAATACCCCGATTATAAATCGCGATAATAGACGCTCAATCGATACGGGCGAGGGTTCACGCAAAATCTCCCGTATTGATAATTCACTGATTAAAGTCAAGGAAGTTGGATTTAGAATCACTCAATACTCACAATCGGTAAAGAATATCGATATATAGATGAACAATTCGTAACTAAACCCTAGAATCCCGAAAAACCCCAAATTCATCAAAGTTAGGGTTCCCGAGGAAATACCTTGGATTCGGGTGGAAGATGTGAATGTAGAAGATTAATCTCCCTTGGTACACAATAATCAATCTCTAAAGGAAATCCACGGATTGCTCGACAAATCGCTCCAAAGGCACTCAAGAACACTCACGTCGCGAAAAGGGGCGAAGAAGGATGAAAAGAAAGCGAGGCTAAGTCGGGTTTAAAAACGCTGATGCGTTACGTGCGTTAACACAGCCGTTAACGTGCGTTATGATGGTTACGACGTAATACAAGATCGTTAACGACGTAACCAAATGTCTGTACTAAATTGTGAAGGGTCATAACGCACGCATGGATCATGCATAACGACGTTACGCACGTAATGCACGATTCGTAACACCAATTACGCACGATCGATTGACGGCGAACTACAACACGAGGATAGAATCAAAAGTGTGAATATGAGTTATTCATAACAACGGAGTTGAGTGTTCGAAAGTAATTGCACTTCCAACTACTGAGGAATCCAAAATACGACAAGGAGATGAATTTCCCTAAATTTATAGGAAATTACGAAGATGACCCAAGCGTCCGAAAATCACGATACAACGTCGGATTTGTAAACCAGGAGTCTCAACATGACCAACTCAACCATACGGACTTGTACAAACCAAGAAACAACGAAAACGAACGAGTTTTACAAGAGTCGAACGTTCATACGGCAAAACATGTCATAAAATGAAATTACGTGAAAACACCATCAAAACTCGTCCAGATGGAAAAACTCCAAGAACAAAATAGATTCAAAATGTCGAAACGGTTACAAGCGAGTCGATAAAAATAAACATACACCAAAATGGAAACTGCTAAAAATAGAAAAAAAATTACGGATATTACACATCGCACGGGAGGACATCTAGTTTAAAAGAAAGTAAAAATAGGTTTAAAAAAATAAGTTTCCCCAAATAACTTAAAAGAGTTATAAAACTGAAATATTATAGAGAGAGAAATTAGAGAGAGAATAGAGAGAATGATTCTCAATTATGATTTTCATTAATAACTGAAGTCCTATTTATAGGAAAACTTCAGATGGCACAATCGTAATTACATAATTACATCAGGGGCATAGTAGTCATTCATATACATGTAAACGCATATCTTGATCCTTTATAGGACCTATTCAAGTTTATTTGGGATATATTACTAGCTTTATATGATCTAGAATATATGCTCAAACCGTGAGCAAATCATATCGTAAATTTCTGATTATGGATCATATACACATGTGCCTATCTAGTGGATCCATAATATCTAGTAGTTCACATGTAGGGGAAGTGGGCTCATATTCCCCCTTAATATATTCCAAATTTATTAGGGATTCATTCCAAATATTGGCTAGTATTGATATAAATCGAGAACAAATGTTTGAAGACGGTGCGTCTATATCATTATAGAGATATTTTACCGACATATCACATCATCTTTCGGTGGCATTATTGCACATCATTATCAACATGGAGTCGCCGCTCCCACATGTCATATTATGTTCATTATTCAAATAGAACTGTAGTTCACAGGATATGAACTATTCGAACGCGGAGTCAAATCTCATACGCGTAATTCCAATAGATTATCAGTGAATTCACAGTCACCTATACCGAGAGTTTGAATATCATAATGGATTTAATGCTTTCGAATCTTCGTAAATATTACTCATCTCTTCCAGTGAATATCATAAAAAGAATTTATCGAACTTGACTCGAAAGGTTAAGGGTGCTAATGAGAAATGGCATCCTAAAAGATATTCGATGGTTGATCGAAACACAAGTTCGATTATCTGGCGAATTTTCAAATTCATTTAAGTATATGCAAGTTAATGCTTTCTTGTTATTTTAATGTTGTTTTCCAATATTCAAATTTCTCAGCTGCCGATGGATAATGTCATTTTCATTGAAAAATATAATATCATATCTTTCATTTTCTTTTTCAATTTTGTCAAAAGAAAATAGTAAAAGTAGTGACTTATTTGCCGCTCCTTTAGTAAGAAGTTTGTTCTTTAAATTTGGGATCCACAAATCAAGAAATGTATATCTCATAAAAGTATTTTGAAAGTCTAGTGTAGAAAGATGGAGTTATCAGAATCTTCATATAGATCTCATCCAATTAAAACTATATGTATTTTAGGTGGATCCAAACTGATAGGTCATATCCAGCATATATATGGCATATTAGTTCGTAAAAGAATTAGGAAAACACAAAGTCGATATATTGTATGGTGAGAGTACAAATGGGATAATAAGAGTAACAAGTGTCTTACACTTTCCCACAGTTAGAACCAGTAGTATAGGGGTTCAACTAGGTTGCTGCTTCAAACACAATTTGTGCATGATAGTTTGATGCATGTGGTGAACAATAGTGATGCATTTATTGTTCTTCCAGTTGGCTATGGCACACTCAATGAGATATTCAATATCACGTTATGGACTGAGCGGGACTTCCATACCAAATATATAGGTTTGTTGAATATTAATAATTTTTTCAGCGATTTGCTTGCCTCTCTGGATCAATGAGTATATCACAAGTTTATCTCTCAGCTACCAAGAGATATTCTTATATGTGCTGTCAGTGTTGCAGATCTACTTATAAAGTTTCAAGCATATACTTCAGTTAAAAATTTGGAAGTCAAAGCTCATCAATCACAGACTATTGGCGCCAAACAAAAAAGAAGTTTAGATCCTTTAGATATTTCATTATAAACCCCGATGCCAGACAGGGGTAGCAGAGTTACAGAGTTTTATACTCTCGAGACGCACTGCTTCTCTTTTTATGGGTTTCATATATATTTCCTTTACGCGTTTCATATTGTCGAGTGTTTACTGCCTTTCAGCTAGTTTGGATATTTTCACTTCGACTACTTTGTGCTTCTTCCAGAGCAATAATATGATCATTTTTTGTATTTATGCAAATACATTATTCTCGCGAATATGTGGCATATGCTTCTCCATGAGCATTGTCATACCAATATGATTTCAATGATCACACCATGCGATATAATCATCATGATATTTATTGAGCAATTATTTTTCAACAATAGTTTTTCATATCACTTGTCAAATGATCCCACCATGCGGTTTGCATGGGATTTTCTTTAATCGGTGATAGCTTCTGGTATCACTTACTCAATTTTCTCCGTTTGCATTTAGTAATTATGGAGATCTGATGTTATTTCCATTAACTGCTTCTTCTTCGAGAGCAGGATTTGAATCATTGATCAACTAATTCTTCAGAGTACGTAGGATTTATTTTTATCAACTGTTTCTTCGAGAGCGGGGTTTAGATAATCGATCAACTATTTATCCAGAGTAGGATTTATTTCTTTCAACCGCTTCTTCAAGAGCAGGATTTAGATAATCGATCAACTACTTCTTCAAAGTAAGATTTATTTTTGTCAACTGCTTCTTCGAGAGCAGGATTTATAAACTATTAACGTGGTATAACCAACCACGATTGTGATATATAATATATATAAATTGCGTATGTAAAACCATACATCTTGTGATAATTGAACTCATCACATGGGAGGTAGTGTAATTATAGAAAATAAAATTCGATAAATGTGTGGTTTTAAACCACCACTTTGAGATAAATAAGAGATAGAAATTGAACTGCAAAAATAATTAACTGCTTATACCAAAGCAGGATCGTCCAATCAGTTTCTCAAAATATAATCATCGTCAAAGTATAGGTCGAAATACCGACGGGCGTTAATAGCAATTGTAATGGTATGTATTCATAATTTTTTTGCGATTTCCAGAGATGGATATTAATTCATACATTTAATAACATAAATGAAAAGAGTTAACACCCATATCAATATTAGTATCAAATTAAAGGTCTCGTTAAACCAATCACGATGGTATCAAGAAAAAGAATAATTCTGATAATGCATAATTATTATATGTGAGGAAAATCAAATTAAAGATTCAATGAATTATAAGATTATTTTGTTCTTTTATATTTTATTAATTTTCTTATTACTTATTTTCTTCTTTCACGGTCTGTCTCCCTTTTTTCTTTTTTGTCTTTTTCATTTTTTTTGTTTCTTTATATTTTCTTTCTGCTCTTGCTACCTGTCCGTGAATCATTTTGTCTTTCTAGTTCATTTTTTTTATTTCATTTTACTATAATATTCACTTTCTTTATGTCTTTTTTTTCTGCACACAAAAACCATACATACCGGCCGACGCACACAATTTTCTTTCAGACTTACCTCAGTTACAGTCCCACATCAGCAATGGAGTGGTATTTCTGCATCTGGAGGATTGAGATCCATTTCAGTCGACGCTGGTGAATCGCTGCGAATGCCGATTTGTACGCTTCAATGGAATCCTGGTCCTATCATGTGATTCATGGGTGCTTGGTTTTGGTCGTCAGGTTTGAATTCGGATCCTCTATTTTATGTAGGCTGATTCTGGTGATTCGGACAGCAACTTCGATTTGAAGACGGATAGTGAAGGACGATTTTGGACTGTGAGTCCACATCCGGAATCGAGCGGCAAAGGAATTTCTTGCCCGTACTTTCTTTCTGGACCGCAATAGCTCTGTGGCCCGTGATAGCCTTCTGATATGGGGTTTCCAGTTGTGAGGCTGAGGTGGAAATGAGTCGGGCTGTTATGTTTGTGAGCTTTGAGAAGTTCAAAGAAATTAGGTATTTTCTTTATCAGTCCTTATTTGGTTAATTTTCTTTCTCCCATCTTTGAATCAATCAAGGAAATATTGGTTCGTAAAAATTGGTTATTAGGCGAGGATGGTGATTTTGAAAGGAATTTGGTCTAGGAGTTCGAGGAAATGACCTGACTTAAATTTTCTGCTTCTTGTTACGGATTCAAGAATTTGATGGTATGAAGATGAACTATGTCTGTGAATTTTCATAATAATTAGATTTATGATACAGAAGATCATGTTTAAGATGCAACTGTAGAGCATACTCTCGTCATATTATTCAAATGGTTAGAGTCGTTCTGATAATGTGATAAAACCGAAATATTATAGAGAGAAATTAGAGAGAGAATGATTCTCGGGTATGATTTTCATTAATAACTGAAGTCCGATTTATAGGAAAACTTCAGATGGCCCAATCGTAAATACATAATTAAATAAAGGGCATAATAGTCATTCTTATACAATAAATTAAGTACCATGTCATTGTCAGAGTAATAGTGATTCACTATTACTCCTGTGACTATATCATAACAAAAAGGCAAGAATTAAGGTAGTAAAAAACTCAAATTTAAAAAAATAGATTCTAGAAGTCGTTCTCCCCTAATTCCATGTATCCAGTGGATAATCAACTCAACAAATTTTTAATTTACAAATTTAGAGAAACAATCAAAAAAATATCCAAACATTTCTCTTGAATAAGTTTGAACTTGATTTTAAAAACAATACTCAATCGGGTAGATCTAAGCAAGTCAATCCTAATAAAGTTCCAATGATTTTTATTCTCTCATAAACTTCTATCTATTTTGGTAAGTCAAACATCTATGTCTTAATTTGTGTAGTTCTTATGAGAAATTTGTAACACCCTCAATCCGCTCAGTGATATTACACGCCGTAGAACCTTTCTTCAAGGATCTACGAGGTTGGTAACAACATTGAACATCTCAACAATGCCTTTAAGGCTAAAATGACTCAGTAGACCGATTTGGTCTTTCAATAAATACATACAACTCAATCACAATACATGCCCACGCAGGGGTCGAATACAACACACTCCCATACAACGGGGAAAGAATGCTGCAGCGAAAATAAATTACAACTAAACCAATACGACATCATACGGGTTCTCGTGTGATTAGTATCGTTCATCTTTCATCATCCTTCATGCCGACCCTGTGCTATGCTCCCCAGAACCTGAATGCAATACAAACATCCACCCCAATTGCTCGGGGGTTAGGAAAATTCCACTATTTTGCTAGTGTAAGTACAAAGTGCAAAATACGAGTCATACAATTCAAGTTCCAAGAATGACAATAACCAGGAATCCTCAAAGATTCAAACATAACGAAAAATACTTCCCGAGGCAAGAGTTTGGGTAAAACATTCCAAAACCGAAAGTTCACAATTCAAGAGAAACAATTTACAAAATGGTTTAATAAGCCATCGGGAGTTTTAATAGGAAACAATTTAGGATTATCGAATTCTTCTCTTTCCAAAAGCAACAGGGGTCACAACCCAAAGGTTTTGTTTTCGCAAATGAAAACCAACAACAATTCATAGGGTCAAAACCCACGTCACGTGTCCTCGACGGACATAAAAATCAACACAACATAATCACCCAAGATACACAAATCTAGGTCAATGAATACAACACCAACTCATGAATCCAGGGCTATACCATTGAATTCCCTCGAGGCCTCGCCAGACCCTCCCGAGGTGAGCAAAATACATTCACAAATCATATACACACCAACTCGTGAATCCTGGGCTATACCATTGGATTCCCTCGAGGCCTCGCCGGACCCTCCCGAGGTGAACAAAAACATCACAATCATATACACACCGTGAACACATGCCACATCACATCACACTCATACCACCGTGATCACTTGCCACGTCATCTCACGGTTGGATCAATCACTTGTTGTCTCTAGACCACATGATCGCATGTCATGTGTCACCGTAGGTATCCTGAGGCTCTCACGGTTGGATCAATCTCTCGTTGCATCCTGACCACATGATCGCTATCCATGTGTCACCGTAGACCCCAACCATAACCACACATTCACATACATAGCACAATACAACAAAGACATCCAAAGAATTTACCCGGAGGCATCAAACACTTAGCAAAAACCCAACGTCAAACCACAACGCACCGAAAAAAGGCAATATATGTACACACGCATTATCAAGCGCAATAATAATACCAAGCGTATGCATATGGTTCACTTAACGATTCATGAATCACACCATTCACAAAACACACGCTTTTTTTTTAAGCGAGTTCTTAACAATGCTAAACCGAATCTTTTGAAAGTTCTTTTCAAACAACCCAACAAACACACCAAGACGATCACCGATCATATACACAAACACAAGAAAAATATGGACAAGGTACTTGCCTCGAATCGACATGCGAATAATCCGATCGACACGGTTCAATCGGGAAAACCCTCGAATACCTACAATCCTCCGGCAAAAACAACGAAGATAGGATTACAACGAGAATCAAGACCGAAAACAACGGAAACCTCATCAAACTATTGAAGGAAAAACTCATTCGAACATTTAATCGAACATTAAATGTTCAAGACCCTCTAAGAACAAAAAGATCACCCCTCGAGTCGAATGAATCAAAGATATGAGTATCCAATCCGTAGAACATGTTCAAAACAATGTTTATACAACAATTAATTGATCAAAAACGGATTAGAATCGAAATCAAAAAGAAAAATCCCCAAAATCTTCAAAAACATGGGTTCAAACCAAAATACCTCGATTCGGACGAAGAACAAGGATTAGATGATGATAATAATCATGATTCAAGCTTCCCAACTAATGTACTACTGATTTCCGATCAAAACCTTCGATTTCCGTCAAATATTCGCGAAGAAGGAAGAAGAAAAGTGAAGAATGGCAAAAAAAACCGTCCGCGGGCCATATATAGGCAGCCTGCCGGCCGCCTTACGTATGTAATCGGCCATGGCTTACGGCCGTAACCGGCCATGGCTGAACCATCTGCCCAAAACTGCCGACAGCGTTACGTACGTTACCAGCCAGGGGCTTACGTACGTAACAGGCCTTACGGCCATAACTGCCGGACCATTACGGTCGTAACTCGGCCAAATGTGTTTGCCCCAAAACGTGTGGCCGAGACTCGGCCGTGGCCGACTCCGACGGCCCGGACAACCCAGAAACCCAAACCTGAATATAAACCGAAGATACGGTTACGAAGTACTCGCAAAGATGAATCTAAGTGCTAATAGAACACACGATTCCGACCACCCGAAGGCTCAAAATTCGACAACGGAAGTAATTACCCCAAACTTTGGGAAATTACGAAAATGGCCCAAAACGTCCGCAATACACGATACACGATCGAAACACTAAGCCAAAGCTCGCAACATGTATAATAACATTAAATGAACTTACGAGAAACTTGAAACAACAGTTTCGGGCGAGATTCGCAAGAATCGAACTCAAGGGCGGAAAAGTTGCTTAAGAACACGGAACTCAACAAAACGACACCGAAACGAACTCGGACGTCAAAAAGTGCAGAATTAAATATTCTCAAAATGACGAAACGTTCACAAGCGAGCCGTTAAAACGGACTCCTGCCAAAAAAAGATATTTACCGAAAATTGAAATTACGGATATTACAAAATTATCTTCTCTCGATCTCAATGTTTCATACACGCACATAAAAATAGGCCATAAATTTCTGCATAAATTAAAAGCCTCAAATTGAAAAATAAATAATAGAGAGGAGAAATTGGATGAATCACTAGGCATAAAGTAAACCATAGTACTAACATATTCTAGAATTCAAGGGGTTTGAGCTTCTAAACATAATTAAAAGAAAAATAAAAGAAAGAAATTTTAGAGAAAGATTAGTCTAGATCTTGATTCTTCGCTTTTGACATTGTAGAGAAAGAAATTTTAGAGAAAGCTTAGTCTATGTTCCTACTTTTCATGGGGACAATAATGATTTTAATATCGGCCATAGCTATTTTCTATATATAGAGGGAGAAATTTGGGTTAAAATGGACACAAATACGTCCCATAAGAAAATGACACAAAATTGCCAACTCTCGTTGCCGAACAACACGCGGTTGCACGCCATATGCGACCAGTTACTGCACGGCCATGCAAATCGGGCAATATATGTACACTCACATTTTCCGAGCGGGACGAATGATATGCATTGCATGCTTTTAATTTTATGAGCATTTTAGTTCACGTCTCCATGTACTTTTGGTTCGTTTACTCCTCTTTTATTTGTTCTTCTATCCACTCCTTATTTAAACTCAATTCCTCATCCAATTCACACTCAAACCTTTCGTAGGACTAAATTCGAATTCATTCTATGTTCATTAATCTCAATTATGAATAAAAAAACCAGATTTTCCTTCCAAACGAGCAAACACTTGAGAAACCATAATATAATAAAATTCAAAATAAAATATCAAGTTCAAGCACAATTCACAATGAAACATGAAAAAAAAAAGACCAAAAAATCAAACCAAACTAAACCAAACATACCCAGTATATCCCGCTCAGAGCAGGGTCTGGGGAGGGTAAGATGTACGCAGACCATGCCCCTAATTATTACGGTAGGGAGGCTGTTTCCGTGAAGACCCCAACTTAGTGCAAAAAAAAAAAGACCGAAAAATATATGCAAAATCCTGTTTATCAAGCGCCAACTAGAAAAGAGTGCACCACACTTATTAACCGTTCAAAAATATGGGGCTGATGTATCCGAGCTTATCGGCCACCAAGAATCAGGTTGCTCCCTCTGTTCCGAGCTAGAAAACCACCGGAGTTCCTGCAGAAGACGACGGAATGGTCCCGGCACAAACTCTCCGATACTTAAACTGGAACAGGTTTATGGAGAAATCCAAATGTAATGTATGTATGTGTTTTCTTCTCTTGGCCTTGAAGGAGGACAGGCCTTCTGATATTTATAGCAGAGAGGGGAACTTGTCCCTGAAATCCTGCCTTTGATTGGGGGAGATCCCTGATTTTCAGGGGTATGCCCCTGAAAATCAGGGATTCTACCTTTGTGATGAAATCCCAGCTTTCCAGGGAACTTGTCCTATTTCAGCTGGACTCTTTCTAGTTTGCCTAATTGACGATGCCGAGGTCTATCTAGTTATGAGCTCAGAAAATAGACTTGGCGGTAGGATCTCCTTTTCGGGAAAGTTCTTCTCTGGGAATGCCGAGCTCATTCGCCCTCCGACCTACTCCAGGTCGGTAGTTCAGTTGGGTTTGCTTAAGAGCTGGGTTTAGTGGACCAAGTTCTTTAACTAACCTGAATATGATGTCATCTAGGAGAGCTGACCTATGGGATGACCTGCTGGTCTAGACCTGGCAGGTCTACACCTGTTGGGGGTAGACTTGTGGGGACCGAGTTGCACCTAGTAGAGCTAGGCTCTGAGCTCCACTCTCCAAGTTTGCCGGTCTACACTTGGTAGGTTTACACCTGTGGGGATAGACTTGTAGGGACTGAGCTGCACCTAGTAGAGCTAGGCTCTGAGCTCCACTCTCCAAGTTTGCCGGTCTACACTTGGTAGGTCTACACCTGTGGGGGTAGACTTGTAGGGATTGAGCTGCACCTAGTAGAGCTAGGCTCTGAGCTCCACTCTCCAAGTTTGCTGGTCTACACTTGGCAGGTCTACACCTGTGGGGGTAGACTTGTGGGGACCGAGTTGCACCTAGTAGAGCTAGGCTCTGAGCTCCACTCTCCAAGTTTGCTGGTCTACACTTGGCAGGTCTACACCTGTGGGGGTAGACTTGTAGGCACCGAGCTGCACCTAGTAGAGCTAGGCTCTGAGCTCTACTCTCCAAGTTGTATACTAGGTCGGTGGGACCTATTGGAACTTCACACAATAGGCTGGGTCTTTAGTAATCGGAATTTGTTCCGCTATTTCGGGATGAACCGCAATAAACCGGGTAGGTATATTTTGGGTCATATCATCCAGTCTCCCCTACTCTAGTCGAGCGAAGAATGAGATCGAGTAGAGTAGACTAAATATTTATTATTATTATTATTATTTTTTAATTTTTTATCCATAAGTGCAAAAGTTAAGCTCTAAAACATGACAAGACCCAATGCAGTTGTTCATTTTGTAGCTGATGAACAAAGCTAAGAGTACAATAATGGGCCTCATAGACATACTATCTTGGACTCGTGATATAGATGGGGCGATCTTAAGATCGAGGTGCTGATAGGCTAAGCTAAAACCAAGAAGAAAGGATTCTGAGCTGAAGCCTTCTATACCGAGAGACCTGGCAGAGGTCAAAATATTAAGAGGCCGAGCTGAGCAAGCTGTATATTGAGGGCAGTTCACCCGATCAAATTTTTGGGCAGGTCACCCAGTCTTCAAATTTGAGGGTAGTTCACCCGATCAAATTTATGGGCAGGTCACCCAGTCTTCATATTTGAGGGCAGTTCACCCGATGAAATTTATGGGCAGGTCACCCAGTCTTCAAATTTGAGGGCAGTTCACCCGATCAAATTTATGGGCAGGTCACCCAGTCTTCAAATTTGAGGGCAGTTCACCCGATCAAATTTATGGGCAGGTCACCCAGTCTTCAAATTTGAGGGCAACTCACCCGATCAAATTTATGGGCAGGTCACCCAGTCTTCAAATTTGAGGGCAGTTCACCCGATCAAATTTATGGGCAGGTCACCGAGTCTTCAAATTTGTGGGCACTTCACCCGATCAAATTTATGGGCATGTCACCCAGTCTTCAGATTTGAGGGCAGTTCACCCGATCAAATTTATGGGCAGGTCACCCAGTCTTCAAATTTGAGGGCAGTTCACCCGATCAAATTTATGGGCAGGTCACCCAATCTTCAAATTTGAGGGCAGTTCACCCGATCAAATTTATGGGCAGGTCACCGAGTCTTCAAATTTGAGGGCAGTTCACCCGATCAAATTTGAGGGCAGCTCACCCGATCAAATTTTTGGGCATGTCTCCCAGTCTTCAAATTTGAGGGCAGTTCACCCGATCAAATTTATGGGCAGGTCACCCAGTCTTCAAATTTGAGGGCAGCTCACCCGATCAAATTTATGGGCAGGTCACCCAGTCTTCAAATTTGAGGGCAGTTCACCCGATCAAATTTATGGGCAGGTCACCCAGTCTTCAAATTTGTGGGCACTTCACCCGAAACAAAGCTGACGTATAGCTGCGATTTTAGATCTTTTAATTTAGACCTAAAAATAAATACCTTGGCCTAATTCCTATCCAAACCAACACATATGTTCTTCTTACCCCATAACTATAAGAAGATATGAAATTTTCTTGAATAATTTCACCTTGCAACAATGGATAATAATTAAAACTTATCTCCAAGGAAAATTCATGGCTGATAAAAACTTATCTTTACAGCTAATGAAAAAATCCGTGTTTGGTTGAATCCAGGTATGAATAATAAGTCTCACATCTCAACTCAATGAATGACTCGATGTCACTCGTTCCCACAGACGGCGCCACTTGATGTATCCGAGCTGATCGGCCACCAAGAATCAGGTTGCTCCCTCTATTCCGAGCTAGAAAACCACCGGAGTTCCTGCAGAAGACGACGGAATGGTCCCGGCACAAACTCTCCGATACTTAAGCTGGAACAGGTTTCTGGAGAAATCCAAATGTAATGTATGTATGTGTTTTCTTCTCTTGGCCTTGAAGGAGGACAGGCCTTCTGATATTTATAGCAGAGAGGGGAACTTGTCCCTGAAATCCTGCCTTTGATTGGGGGAGATCCCTGATTTTCAGGGGTATGCCCCTGAAAATCAGGGATTCTACCTTTGTGATGAAATCCCAACTTTCCAGGGAACTTGTCCTATTTCAGCTGGACTCTTTCTAGTTTGCCTAATTGACGATGCCGAGGTCTATCTAGTTATGAGCTCAGAAAATAGACTTGGCGGTAGGATCTCCTTTTCGGGAAAGTTCTTCTCTGGGAATGCCGAGCTCATTCGCCCTCCGACCTACTCCAGGTCGGTAGTTCAGTTGGGTTTGCTTAAGAGCTGGGTTTAGTGGACCAAGTTCTTTAACTGACCTGAATATGATGTCATCTAGGAGAGCTGACCTATGGGATGACCTGCTGGTCTAGACCTGGCAGGTCTACACCTGTTGGGGGTAGACTTGTGGGGACCGAGTTGCACCTAGTAGAGCTAGGCTCTGAGCTCCACTCTCCAAGTTTGCCGGTCTACACTTGGTAGGTTTACACGTGTGGGGGTAGACTTGTAGGGACTGAGCTGCACCTAGTAGAGCTAGGCTCTGAGCTCCACTCTCCAAGTTTGCCGGTCTACACTTGGTAGGTCTACACCTGTGGGGGTAGACTTGTAGGGATTGAGCTGCACCTAGTAGAGCTAGGCTCTGAGCTCCACTCTCCAAGTTTGCTGGTCTACACTTGGCAGGTCTACACCTGTGGGGGTAGACTTGTGGGGACCGAGTTGCACCTAGTAGAGCTAGGCTCTGAGCTCCACTCTCCAAGTTTGCTGGTCTACACTTGGCAGGTCTACACCTGTGGGGGTAGACTTGTAGGCACCGAGCTGCACCTAGTAGAGCTAGGCTCTGAGCTCTACTCTCCAAGTTGTATACTAGGTCGGTGGGACCTATTGGAACTTCACACAATAGGCTGGGTCTTTAGTAATCGGAATTTGTTCCGCTATTTCGGGATGAACCGCAATAAACCGGGTAGGTATATTTTGGGTCATATCAGGGGCGATGTGGGAACTTTAGGTTCGGAATACACCATCCAATATGAGCACTGCAAATGGACTACCGGCTACACCCTCATTGTTGATATTGTCTAAACTTTAGGCATGGATTTGTCTCTTGGAGCTTCGGGCCCCAAAAGCGTTCTAACAATAAAAGAGTACGCCATGCTTCTTATCCGCTCATGAATATCGCGTGAGCGGAGCTTAAATCCATATTTAATCAGTTTAACTAAAATTTAATGGTGAAAGAGAAATTGAGTGTGATAAAGGAGAAACTATCCAACCATAAAAAGCACTTCACATTTTATAAATCACAAATATAAGAAAAGTTAAAGATATGTACAATTTCTTCTATGCCCAATTTCTTCTTTAATTTGGAAGATGCTTAAAAAGTTGGGAAAGTCCTAATTGATCGTATTCGTCCAGGAAATATATTTTTCTTTTCAATTTTTAACATTTTAGGTTTTCTAAATTTTATACTCCGTCTTTTCCTTAATTAGTTCAATTTGATGAATATTGATAGGACGTCGAATGTACGCTCACTGAAAACCCGGTTTAAAATATGGACCAATAAAGGTCCGACCTAGGTTCTTAGATAAGGAGATTACAACCCCAAGGTCCTTTAGAAGGTCGCCGACCTCGGAGGCCCCATTTAGCTGTGATATCTGTTAGATAAAGGGCGCCGACCTCGGAGGCCCCATTTAGCTGTGATATCTGTTAGATAAAGGGCGCCGACCTCGGAGGCCCCATTTAGCTGTGACATCTGTTAGAAGGGCGCCGACCTCGGAGGCCCCCGCTGACCTATGATATCCGATAACAGGTCGCCGACCTCAAAGGTCTCTCAAACTACTGATTTGAATAGGGATGAGCCGACCTAAAAACCATCGAACTCTTGGGAAAGAAGATCCTGACTCACCTGACAGAATCCCTAAGATTCAGGGATTGAGAACCCATACCTTGCCAATCCCGGAGATCCAGGGATTGAGAGCCCATACCTCGCAATCCCGGAAATCCAGGGATGGGAAATCGCAGCTTGAATCCCTGGATATCCGGGATTCTCTCTAGGAATCAGGAATCATCTCAGATAACAAGACATCCTCCCTCCTATAAAAGGGAGAGAGGGGGTTCCTCAAAAAGGGACACACTTTGAGAATACAGCATTTTTAGAGAGAGAAAGAAAAGAGAGTACTTCATACATCTTGGGTTTTCTTAGCTAAACTTCTAAGATTAACCCGGTTCTTGGTGGCCGATCAGCTCGGTTACATCAAGTGGCGCCGTCTGTGGGAACGTGACATCGAGTCACTTTGAGTTGAGACGTGAGGCTAGTAATGGCAGAAGAAATGAACCAGAAGAGAACAGGGGATTTAATACCCAGAAATCTGGAAGAGGAACTAGCGGCGGTGGGTGGAGAAGCGACTCTGGAGAAAACACCCGCCACCCTTGTATATTATGTCGCACCCAAGACAATTACACTAACGAAGGAAGCCTTGGCCGACATAATCGCCAAGTGCAATCCGTAAGAGCCGGAGGTTGAAAAACAAAGGGTACCACGAAAAATAATACCTATCCTATCGGATGGGCCTAAGAAATTGATCGCAAGAAGAACATGGTGAGAGTTATCCAAAAATATGGGAGCGATCTAGGCAGGAAAAAACGCAGATCCCTTGATATCCAAAGCATGCAGACGAGCCGGAAGAGTTGCGACAGAGGGTTGCGGGGAGGGACATGGAAAGTCATCCGTGCCATCCCTTCTCGTAAGGCATACTACAGGCCGAGCTCCCGTATGGGTTTAGGGTTGTTACCTTCACCTATGATGGACTCT
The DNA here is from genome assembly GCA_033398695.1 of Orobanche coerulescens. Taxonomy (NCBI): domain Eukaryota; kingdom Viridiplantae; phylum Streptophyta; class Magnoliopsida; order Lamiales; family Orobanchaceae; genus Orobanche; species Orobanche coerulescens. The sequence continues at coordinate 9,723,217 of CM065802.1, read as the reverse complement.
CAGATCCTACCCGACATTTATACCGATTCGAGAACATGGCGGTACTCCATAGATATTCGGATGCCGTGAGTTGCAGGGCATTCTTGGCCACACCGACCGAGTCACCAGGATTAGTTCCACCAGATACCCCTGGGTCAATCACCACTTCAAAACTTTCACTCCGCGTTCTTGACGCATTTTGCCAGCGCCAGGGCGCACCAAAAGACCTTCATGTCCTTGTTCAAGATCAAACAATATTCGGAGAAGCGCCGAGAGCTTATGTGACCCGATTCACGAAGGCGTGTCCGGAGGTACCTCGTCGTCAGAAGAGGTAAAACCAGTGCCTTGACACAGGGACCGAGGCCGGGGTTGTTACGCACCTCATTAGCTAAAAAACTAGCCAGAACATACGATGAGGTCTTAGCCCGATGCTCGAAGTACCTCAACGTTGAGGAAACCGAGAAGGATATGGAGGAGTTGCATGAAAAGCCCGAGGATGGGGAAAAGGGGTCCATGATTGATACAACGGAGGAGTACACCTTTCAAGGAAATTTGCCTCGGGAAGAAATGTCATGGGGAAAACAGATCGGAAGAAGAACGATATCGTTCTAAGGCGACCAAGATTTGACCAATCTGACCCACTAACAATGAGGAGAGCCCAGTTTTGGAAGCGATTGAGGGTAAGATGAGCAGTCATCGAGTGGCACGCATCTCGCCTCTAATAGGCCCACCCACCAAGTCGATCTTTATTGTCGATTCCACAATGATTACGGGCATAAGACAGACGAATGCAAGCACCTTAAGGATGAGATCGAGAGGCTGTCCGAGCGGGACATCCGATGGAGTTCACATATCAACAGAGAAATGGAGGTCGGAGGCGGCCACCCATGCCCCAAGGAGGCGGGGTGAAAAGAGAAGCTCCACGGGGACCCGCCGCTCCCGGCTAAAAAGGAGTGATCCACATGATATCGGGGGACCAACCGACGGAAGTTCTAATCAGCTAGAAAAGCCCACGCACAAAAGGCTAGATGTCATCAACTCAAGGAGGTTGCCTCTCAGAGGCAGTGGGCCTATCATTGATTCACCCCATGGATTATAATGGGATACATACGCCCCAATGACGCGTTGGTCATCACAATGAAATCGCCGATTACGATGTGCAGAGGGTGTTTATCGATACGGAAGCTCGGTAGACATCTTATTCTATGACTGTTTCAAACAGATGAACCTGGAAGTGGAATTGAGAAAGGTAGATACCGCGCTCTATGGGTTCTGTATGACCGAGGTGCAACCAGTGGGAGAAGTGGTGCTTCCAGTGGCACTAGGTCGGATGCCCCATAGGAAGGTCAAGACACTCATATTCTTAGTGGTGGACACCAAATCGGCCTATAACGCCATTTTAGGACGACCGGGGCTCAACAAATTCAAGCAAGAGCCTACCGCGCACATGAAAGTGAAATTCCCGTAGGAGGAGGTGGGAGAAGTAGCAGGAGATCGGTTTGTCGCCTGCTTCTTGTTATCAAACAACCGTGAAGCAGGAGTACAGTGGAAAGAGGACACCCGAGCTCGGGGTCCGGATCCTAATCCAAGAGGAATAAACAATCGAAGACACCCGAGGAAGCCGAGGAAGAAGGTATCAAGCCCAACGAGGAGTTGCTAGAAATAGAATTGGTTCCAGAAAGCGGAAACAAAGACTCGCATGGGAGTCGGTTGACGATGGAATAAAGGAAGGCCTCATCACCGCTAAGAAGATTCGTGGACATTTTCGCGTTTACCGTGAGGATCTGGTGGGAATCAGCCCAGCATTGCCGAACACAGGTTGAACATCGACCCCACCATAAGACCAGTAAAGCGAAGAGGAGGCATTTCGGGCTAGAGATGGATGGGGTCATTGGGGAAGAGGTTGATAAGCTCCTCCGAAATGGGCACATAATGGAAATCCAGTTTAGAGTGGCTATCCAATGCCGTGATGGTAGGAAAGGGCCCGAGGAAGTGGAGGATGTGCATGGACTTAGGGACCTAAATAAAGCATGTCCCAAGGATCACTACCCGTTGCCCCGCATAGATCACCGGTGGATTCAACCTCGTGGTGCGAGTTACTCAAGATGATGGACGCTTCCCAAGGATATCATAAAATTCCTCTCGCACTGAGGACAGAAGAGGGTTAGTTTTGTGGTTTCAAAGGGAACTTTTTGTTATGTACGCATGCTTTTGGATTAAAAATGCAGGAGCTACATATCGAGGATGGTCGGCAGAATCTTTAAATCCCAAATCGGCGAAACATGGAGGTATACGTGGATGATATGCTAGTGAAAAGTGTGAAGGCAGGAGAACATATCAGGGACCTAGAAGAGACGTTCGAGAACCTGCGCACATACGGAATGAAACTCAACCCATCAAAATGCTCTTTTGGAGTCAAATCGGGAAAATTCCTGGGGTATGTGGTCACAGAGCAAGGAATCGAGGTCAACCCGGAGAAGGTCAAGGCAGTACTGCAAATGAATCCTCCAAAAAATATAAAGGATATCCAGATACTAACGGGAAGAATAGCAGGGCTGAGCCGTTTCATATCACGCTCGGCCGAGAGGGGGTTCCCATTTTTTAAACTCTTAAGAAAAGGGAACAAGTTCGAATGGACCCCGGAAGCGCAAACGGCATTCAAAAAATTGAAAGAGTATTTGGCCGAGCTGCCCCTACTCACCAAACCAGTACCAGGGGAGGATCTTGTACTCTACTTATCCGTGGGAGAAGGAGCGGTGAGCTCGGTCTTGCTAAGAGAAGAAATGAGTAAACAAAAGCCCATTTATTATACGAGCCGAATCTTGCAAGGAGCAGAACGGAACTACTCCGAGCTAGAAAAAGGGGCGCTGGCGTTAGTGGTTACGGCCAGGCGATTGAGGCCCTATTTCCTAGCCCACCGGATAAAATTGCGAACCAACTTGCCCTTGAGAGAAATATTAGGGCGACCTAATGTGTCAGTCATCCGGTGAAGTGGGCGGTGGAAATGGGGAGTACGACTTGGTGTATGAGCCGAGAACGGCTTTTAAAGCTCTGGCCCTAGCTGAATTTATCAAAGTGGGGGCCTTGCCGTCGCCACCAGAAGGACAATGGGCATTGCATGTGGATGGATCGGCGACAACCGGTGGTTCAGGGCAGAATAATCCTCACTACCCCTAAGGTGAGCAATTAGAGTATGCCATAAAATTCGATTTCGGGGCATCTAACAACGAGGCCGAATATGAAGCCACAGTCAAGGAATGCACTGGGAATAGACTTAGGCGCACGACGACTCATTGCTTACTCGATTCCCAATGGTCACACAATGTAGAAGGAAAATTTGAGATAAATGAAGATCGGATGAAGAAGTATGTGGAGGAAGTAAAAGAGGCTGCCAAAAAACTAGGCGAATGGAAGTTAGTCCATATCCCTAGGTCGGAGAATGCAAAAGCTGATTACCTAGCAAAGATGGGAAGCTCCTTAGTGGATTGCCGCTCGCGAACAGTAACGATTCTGGGAGCAGCCCGAAGTAGCATCATGAAACAGGTGATGGAGGTGAATGAGATGGCAGATTGGCGAACTCCTTTGTTGGCATACCTAAGAAGGGCAGAATTACCCAAGGAGAGACAAGAAAGAATGAAAATTGTGCGAAGAGCAGCAAGGTTCTGCTGCATTAATGATGAACTATATAAAAGGTCCTACCTCGGGCCATACCTACGATGCATCTCGGAAGAAGAAGGGTGAAGTGTATTGGAAGAAATCCATGAAGGGTGCTGCGGAGACCATACCAAAGGAAGAGCGCTGATTAGCAAAACGCTAAGGGCTGGTTTATTTTGGCCGACCATGAGCAAGAAAGCAGTGGAAATGGTTAAGCGATGCCAAAAATGTCAAGTGCACGCACCCTTAATTCATATCCCAGCCGAGGATATGATCACTATGGGAGCGCCCTGTCCATTCGCCAAATGGGGAATTGACATCATGGGGCGCTTACACTGCTCGGGAGGAAGAAAGTTCTTAATAGTAGCCATAGACTACTTCACAAATGGGTAGAGGCCGAGCCTGTGGCCACCATAACCGAGCAAAGAATCATAAGTTTCTGTTTAACAACATTTGCTGCAGTACGGAGCGCCCAGATACTCATCTCGAGATAATGGAACCCAATTCAATGGGAAGAGAACCCGATCTGGTGCGAGGGCATGCATATCAAGCAAAGGTTCGCTGCGGTTGCTCACCCGCAAGCTAATGGGCAAGTAGAGGTAACTAACAGAACAATCTTGCAGGGATAAAACCCGCTTAGACAAAGTGGGTGGAGGATGGGTGGATGAGCTTAGCTCGGTACTATGGTCGTGCAGACCACGCCTAGATCGTCAACGGGAGAAACACCCTTCAAGATGGTCTACGGTCCGAGGCCGTCATCCCCATGAAGTCGGAGAAATGTCCCATCGGGTTCGATGGTTCAACGAGGTGGAGAACGAGGAAATAATGAATGAGGCGTTAGATACCATAGAAGAAAGGAGGGAAGCGGCGAAGACGAATCGAAAGATACAAAAGCGACAAAAGCGGCTCATGACAAAAGAGTCAAGAAGAGACAATTCAGTCGGTGATTTGGTGCTTAGGCGGTGATGCCCTCGTAAAAACAGAAAGCTGGAACCGAATCGGGAGGGCCCTTACAAGGTAATCCGAATTTACGCGGGAGGAGCTTACGAGCTTGAGGATATGGAAGGGCGCCTCATCAAAAGACCTTGGAACATATGTCACTTAAAAAGTATTTTGTGTGAAGAGATGTGGAAAAAGCTTATGTTGTTTTAATGAAAGTCTATTACAAAAATATATCTCGAATGTGTTGATCAAGTAAAACTAGAATCGACATCCGAATAGGCGAAACGCCTCCATCCGAGTAAGGGTGAACCGCCCTCGACATCCGAATAGGCGAAACGCCTCCGGATCCGAGTAAGGGTGAACCGCCCTCGACATCTGAATAGGCGAAACGCCTCCAGATCCGAGTAAGGGTGAACCGCCCTCTGACATCTGAATAGGCGAAACGCCTCCAGATCCGAGTAAGGGTGAACCGCCCTCTGACATCTGAATAGGCGAAACGCCTCCAGATCCGAGTAAGGGTGAAACGCCTCGACATCCGAATAGGCGAAACGCCTCCAGATCCGAGTAAGGGTGAACCGCCCTCGACATCCGAATAGGTGAAACGCCTCCAGATCCGAGTACGGTGAACCGCCCTCTGACATCTGAATAGGCGAAACGCCTCCAGATCCGAGTAAAGGCGAAACGACCTATGAAACTATGACTAAGGGAAATACCCAACTTACACTAAAGATCGGTGAAAAGATTAAGTCAAACTGGTCGGATTACATTTAGGAATTTTCGAATTTTAAAGTGGGGATACCGAAATGATCGACTTTGTTGTATCAAAACAAACAGGCACAAGATACATTAAGGTTACAAGCAATACCGAGCTATATCGACTTTGTTGTATCAAAACAAACAGCACAAGATACATTAAGGTTACAAGCAATACCGAGCTATATCAACTTTGTTGTCATTCAACTCAAAAGCACACAAACCCAAAGTATATTCAACTCAGAAAGTTGTCATTCAAAATAATGTGCAAGACAAATAAAGTAGAAAAAAAAATTAAAAGAAAAATATACATTGTCTACACTAAGCTACGTGCTCAAGACGGAGGAGGCGGCGGAGGAGAAGCATCACGATCGGTCCCAACCACCTCGGGAGTAGGAGTATTGGCCTTAACAGTGAACTGGGAGGATCGGAAGGCGGCTCAAGTCTAAGCGATTCCTTTAGGGACTCCTCAAGGGCGTCCTTCCACTGAGCCGCCTCGGAGATTCTTCCACGTCCGGACCAACCCGAAGGAACGGAGCCCGTCAATGCAAGATCCGGTCCGGCTCGAAAAGCCCAATGAAGCTAGCCGCTCACGAGCACGGGTCGAGCAAAATCAAAATATTGCGTCGCGCACTGGGCTAGCTTAACCAGAATGCGGTGGAATTATGATCGGGCCGAGAGGCGGAGCAGTGAGGCCTCCGAGAAAAGAGTGACCAACGTCACTAGTTAGGAATCGACGTCGGCCATCCGTCACCGCGCTCATAAGACGATCCTCGGACCTAGCCTCGGCTAGTTGGGTCTCAGCAGGTCACTTGTTCCGACGCCGCTCTAGCTTGAGCTTGAAGTCGGCGACCTTCTCTAGCTCGGCCTTCGCCCGTGCCTCAAGTTGGGCTATCCTTCGGATTCGGCCCTAGCTTCCGACAACCGAGCCTCGAGCCGCCCACCTTCTCCGATTCACCAAGACATGGTCTTCCAAAATTTCACTCTTGGTTTAGCTGAACATTGGCCATCTGGGCCCGCTCTAAAACCGCCTCCCGCTCAGACTCCTTCTTCAGGGCAGCATCTAAGCGATACTCCCTCTCCTGAAGCCGGGCCGAAAGATCAGAATTAGCCGCCAGGTCGGCTTGCATCTGGGTGAGCTGCGAAGAAGAAGTAGCGCCGAGCTTATGATCCTCGGCGAAGGTCACGAAGGTGGCGAAGAACTGCACAAGAAGTTGTACCAGGTCGGCAAAGGGTAATAATAAACATAAAAATAACCAAAAGAGGTATGAAGGCGAAAAGGGGAATACCTTCCCAAAGTACCTCATCATAGCGTCAAATTTAGGGTCCTCCTCGGCGTCTCGTAACCCCAGCTTATCCTTAGCCGGGACCATGGAGCTAAAGTAAGGGAGAAATTTCTCAAACTCCTTGCAACGGAGAAGAGTCTCCATAGCCGGACTTGGAGGACCCGCGGTCTTCGGCCGTTTGGAAGCAGGGGAGCTAGGAGAAGAGGCCCTCTGACTGACCTGAAGTTGCCGAGACGAGCTCGCAGAGCCTCGTCCGGTGGTCAAGGTAGGAGCCAGATCGGATGGAAGAGTTACCCCAGACTTGGGGCGAGCAGGAGCCTTCCGTTTGGCTTTGGACGAGCCCTCCGCCCTCTCCTTGGGAGGATTCGTCGACTTAGGAACCTTCGCTTTGTTTGGTTCAGCTGGCTTGGAAGCATCCGACTGGCAGGTTCGCATGAATCGATCTACAAAAAACAGTACAAACGGTCAAGGAAATAGCCAAAAAAAGCAAAATAACAAAGATCTAAAAAAAATATATATATATAGATAAAGCCTACCAATGTCAGGGATAGCCGGGTAGGGATTCGAGCTCAGCCCACAATGGAACAGAAGATCATGGAATTGCGTCAGCTGGAAAGCATTATAGGGAATGGCATTCCATTCCCGAACTTTCTCGACCCACGCGGCCGGATGGAACTACGCCAGGAATAGGATCCTGGCTCGGAGTAGCTGCGTCCATTGCGTAGGAAAGCCCCAAGAATCGGATGTGGGGAGCCGAAGGAAAAGAAGCGGGACCTCAGTCCTTCACATTGGAAGGGAGGTGGGTGAAAAAATGGGCGTCGTTTCGGGAGGTCGTAAAAAGAGCCTTTAAAACTCTTTAGCCCAAAGCAAAAATAGAAAAAGCCCAGTCGGGTTCCTCTTATGCGTAATGACACAAAGAGAAAACCCACCATGTAGCGAAAAGAGTTGGGAGAGAAGCTGGTTAAGGGGAAAATTGTATTTAGTGGAGAGAGAGAGACAAGGAAGGGATGGGGTGGGAAGCGAAGACCACCGCTCACTCAGTCCACAAACCAGTAATATGACCGGAGGATGATCGGGGGTATCGCTAGCTGAGGTGTGACAAATTCCCACCCAGGGAAGCCTAAGAAATCTTATAAAACTAGCGGTAGCGGTGAGGCTAGTCCTCGATAGAGGATGGGGAGGAGAACTCGAGTCTCCCCTACAACCGTCTGATAAGGATCGGCTAAACGGCGGCCACGATTACCTCGTCCGTGGGGGGAAGGAGGATCTACAATGATTAGGGGATGCCGGAGGAGGGATGTCACCTAGCTCGGACCGATCACGTCACCTAAAGGTTCATCCCTAAGGCGGAGGAGGAACCCGGTAGCTCGCCCGACCTACCCCGAATCCCCATCAGAAGAGGAAAGACCCTCCAAAAAAGAGTTCACGGCCGATTCTCCGGAAATATTTTGGGAATCCGAAGCAGACGACATAACTTGAGGAAAAGGGGAGAAAAAAGAAAAGGAAAAATATGTGTAAAACAAATCAAAAAGCTAGAGATGTTTAGATGAACATACCCATGGGATTGGGCGGAAGTTCACGGAGAAAGGTGGAGCAAACTTGTCGCGGGGACAGATAGCTGCGATTGCTAGGGTTGCACGGGAATTTTGCACGAGAGATTGAGGGTGTAAAATCGCGGAAGTGGTATAGGGGAAGAAGAAGACCTTTTATAGGAGGGAGGGGCAAAAACCGAGGAGGATAGGGACGATCTGGAGCGTCCGATGCCCTATCCGAAGGAACGGGATTTGGCACCGTCTTAGCCGACCTATGACAGTCGACACTGCTTCGCCACCGTGCGACGTCTTGGAGGCGAGGAAAGGAAAAGACGAGTTAATTATAGCGCACAAAGTACGAAGAGCCTCGTTATCCGGGAATGGGAGTCCCTAGGATAGTTGCGTCAAGGTCGTCCGGTTGTAAACAAATCTTACTCTACTCGGTCTTACGGCTCGACTAGAGTAGGGGACCGGTTGATAGGACGTTGAATGTACGCTCCGAAAACCCGGTTTAAAATATGGACCAATAAAGGTCCGACCTAGGTTCTTAGATAAGGAGATTACAACCCCAAGGTCCTTTAGAAGGTCGCCGACCTCGGAGGCCCCATTTAGCCGTGATATCTGTTAGATAAAGGCGCCGACCTCGGAGGCCCCATTTAGCCGTGATATACATTAGATAAAGGCGCCGACCTCGGAGGCCCCATTTAGCCGTGACATCTCATTAGAAGGCGCCGACCTCGGAGGCCCCCGCTGACCTATGATATCCGATAACAGGTCGTCGACCTCAAAGGTCTCTCAAACTACTGATTTGAATAGGGATGAGCCGACCTAAAAATCATCGAACTCTTGGGAAAGAAGATCCTGACTCACCTGACAGAATCCCTAAGATTCAGGGATTGAGAACCCATACCTTGCCAATCCCGGAGATCCAGGGATTGAGAGCCCATACCTCGCAATCCCGGAAATCCAGGGATGGGAAATCGCAGCTTGAATCCCTGGATATCCGGAATTCTCTCTAGGAATCAGGAATCATCTCAGATAACAAGGCATCCTCCCTCCTATAAAAGGGAGAGAGGGGGTTCCTCAAAAAGGGACACACTTTGAGAATACAGCATTTTTAGAGAGAGAAAGAAAAGAGAGTACTTCATACATCTTGGGTTTTCTTAGCTAAACTTCTAAGATTAACCCGGTTCTTGGTGGCCGATCAGCTCGGTTACATCAAATATATATTTTTCTTATGAATTATAAAGTATAATACATGAAAGACATTTTTTATTTTCGTATATTTCATTGGTATCCTAGTTGAAAAATAATTTTGGACCTTTTTCATTTTTATATAAAAAAGCATGAAATGCAAAAAAAAGTATGATTTCTCTATTGAGAAAAAAAATCATATTTTAAAAAAATATAATGATTTGATGTGATTGAGATGATATTTTTCATATCTGGTTTGATCAACAAAACGTGTGCTGATCTGTATTAGGTGAATCGAAGCCACGTAGTAAACAAGGCTTGAGAATAAAAAGCCGAACGAGTACGATAATGAAATTTTATTCTTTTTGAGATAAAGTCGAGCTGAATTTTTAAGTCGGTCTAATTTGCTTTTTTCTATTACAAGTGAGTAATATTTTCTTAGAACTTTTCAAAAGTCCTTCTCTATCTTACATATTCTCTATATATAGAAAGCCTTGGCCAATCAGAAGACTGACAGTTGGGGAATATTTGGGATACATCCAAACACTTATCACTAGGAGAGAATGTCTTGGATACATGGCGGCATTTTAGGACTGCTTTGGGAAGAGGGAGGACAAATAGCATTAGCTGTCCTATGTGCCTGTTCTGCATGCATTTGGTAATAATTATCCGTTGTGCGACCGATTCTGGGTCGGCCTACGGTCTCTAACTGTTTTGACCATTCGTATCATTATGGGGTCTTAGAGCATAATTAGTGTAGACCTCGCCGGCCCTCATTGTCATCCCTGCTCTGGGTCAGTCTTGGGGTCGACCTTTGGTATCTAATTGCTCCGCCCAGTCATATCGCAATGGGGTCTTGGAGCATAATTGGTATGGACCTGGTCGATCCTCCTTGTCGTACTTGCTCGGTCTTGGAGCATAATTGGCATAACCGGTTCTTTCGTCTTCTGGTACCCCTGGACCAGTATGGTTGAGCTTAGGGATGTATTTCGAACCGGACGAACCGAACGGTGACTTTAACGAACGTTCGTTAAGGATTTGGTTCGTTCGGTTCATGTTCGTGTTCGATAAAATTGCAAATTATTTGTTCGTGTTCGGTTCATTAAAATTTCACATGTTTCGTGTTCGTTCGTTAGCGTTCGATTGTTCAGTTCGTTTTGATCGGTCGTTTGTTCGTTTGTATTCTAAAAAAAAAAAACTAAAGTACAAGCAATAATAATTAAAAATAAATTAGAGATAGATTTAGAAATTAAAGATTTTGGAATGGTAGGTTTTATTTTGTATATATATTTATTAATTATTGTAAAATTATTAATTATATTTATTTATTACTGTAAAAATATTAATAAATATATAAAAAACCCTTTGTTCGTGAACTGTTCGCGAACTAATGAATATATATTATTTTGTTCGTGTTCGGTTCATGTATGTAACGAACATATTCGCGAACTGCTCGAATTTGACCGAACCGAATACGAACTGAATGTTGACCGAATATTTTCGCGAAATTTTCACGAACGTTCGGTTCGAAATACACCCCTATTTGAGCTGGGGGGATGAGTGGATGTCAGAGCGGATCAGCTATGCCCCCCGAGCTCAGGGTCGTGCCGAGATGGCCGGGTCTGGGGTCGATTTGTACCTGGCCCGAGCCGCCTCCCAAGGGACATCTCCTCAAAGTGTGCGCCAGTTCGATTTCCCGTGTCGTATGTGCCATGATGAGTGTGGATCTCGAAGGAACGTTTCCTCAAAGGGTGCGTCGGTTTGATTTTCCATGTCGTATGTGCTATGATGAGGGATGCGCGGCAGGATCTGATTCGACGGCGCCGTCCACGCGCCCCCAATCTACGCGACGATTCATTATGACTTGTTGGGGCCAGGCGCCACGCATTTAATGCCTTACTCCCCCTATAAATAAATGTGTCCTCTCACATTTCTTCTTCTTCCTTACTTTCGCCATTTTTTCAATTTTTTTGCAGAGAAAGAAAAGGATTCCGGTGAGTTTCTATTTTCTGTTTTTTTATTTCTTTATAATTAGCCATGTCCGACCGTGGTGATGAGAGGACGGTGGAGTTGACAATACCGCCGGACAGGACGGGGGTCGTGGATATGACCCTTGGGGCTACGCCGGTGAATTGGAGTGACGAAGATGCCGGTGGCGAGTAAGGGAATTGCCGGAATCTCCGGAGGTCGAGGCGTTGGCTCCTTCGCCGGAGGAGGAACGTTTAGGGGTGCCTCGGAGGAGGTTTGGGTTCGGCCACAGCCGCTCCCTTTTGTGGATGCGGCGTGCGATTTGGCGTCGATTCGCAACCTCGTGACAGATGAGCAACTAGGGGCATGGCGGCAGAGGTTCAAGATTTCTGCGGCGGTGTGGATGTTCGTCCCGCATCCCGAGGAGAGACTGCATCAGCCTCCAATCGGTTGCACATTCGTATACTACCGTTCCCTGCTGAAGGGACTGAGGTTTTTCCTTCTGGTTGTCCTAACCCGTTTTTTGAGGCGGTGGAGATTCCCGATCGCCCAGGTTCATCCTAATGCCTGGCTCGGCTCGTGGGGTTTTTTATCCTCTTTAATCGGAAGGGGTGGCCCCAGACAACTTTTGAGGAATTCAACAGCCTCTTCTTGTGAAGGTCAGTCGGTAGAATCAGCTCGGGTTGGTTCTATCTGACTGCCCGTTATGCGATGCATAATGAAGTGGTGGATGTGCCGGAGACCATTCACAGTTGGAAGAGAAGTGGTTCTTCATCGGGGGGATTGGATGATCTCGGTGGAATATGCTGGGCCCGGTGTTGTGGATGGTCGGCTGAAGGTACCGAAGAATTTCATTTCTAAAATCCGTAAGTATTCGAATTGTGGTTTTGTTTGTCCTTTTTTGGCTGACGCTCATCATTTATTTTTTGTACAGATCGTATTCCAGTCGAGAAGACATCTTATGAGTTCGACGACCGAGTTGAGAGCTTGCTGGACCTTCCGCTTGAGCAGAGGAAATCGCATCTCTTAGTTAGCGAGGAGAATTGCTGGGCCGCCGGTCTTCGATCCACCGATTCGAAGGACATGTCTAAGTCCAGTAATTTTTTTAATTGGATTCTTTTTATCTTTATTTCTGTATCCAGAATTAAGACCACTCCAGGGAGGAGAGAAATCCCTACTCAGCGTGTTGAGAGATTAGCCGCTGAAGCCGCCGAATGCAGAAGGCGCGAGGAGGTCAAGCGTAGAAGACGGGATACCGATCCGGAGGCTAGCGTCAACAAGGCAGAGGTCGATCATGCTGGTGAAGTTCCCCCAATGCCGAGACCCATCCAGATCAGCCGAGCGGATAAGGACCGGGAGGACCCTTGCGCGGGAATGAGATGGAGGAGGCCGCGCTTGTAATATTCGGTAAATTTCTTTTTTCGGCCGGAGTCCGTTTTGACGGCTCGCTCATGACCGTTTCGTCATTCTGAAAATGATTAATTCTACACTTTTTGTCATCCGAGTTCGTTTCGGTGTTGTTTTGTTGAGTTCTGTGCTTTTTAGCGACTTTTCCGCACTTGAGTTCGATTCTTGCGAATCTCGTCAAGCTATTTATTTGAGTTTCCCGCAAGTCCGTTTAACTTTGTTAGACGTGTTGTGAACTTCGGTTTGGTTATTCGATCACGTATCGTGATTTTCGGGCGTTTTGGGCCATTTTGTAATTTCTTGAAAGTTACGGGTATCCATATCTGTATTTGTCGTCTTGACCCTTTTCTTGGTCGCGTATGATTAATTATTGCATTACGTTTTCATCTCGAGTCGTTGACGTCGTCGCGAACTTTTGCCGTGTCCTTCTGTCAAATTGTTGAAGCTTTTCATCGTATCTCAACAGGCCAATCGCCGTGGAAATGGAGCTTTTCCTCAAAATTCTTCACATTCGAACTTCCAGGAGCCTTTCGGCCGATAGGGGTCGATAGGCTCCACCGGCGTGCAGTATGGGTATCGGTTGGGCTATCGGTAGATAAGGTGGCCGATAGGTTCTGCGTGTTTCTCTATATTACACGGATGCGGGGAAGGACTTCATTTTCCTCTCGTTTTCCCACTTCCTTCCTCCTCTTAGCGGTTGGAGACTTATGGATCATGGAGGCATGTTGTCATACATCCAATCCATGAAGTTCTTGAGTTTATAGCATCAACCAATCATCCTAACCTCCTCCGATCTAGAATCAAGGTTAGATTTCTTGAAATCTAGTTTTGGGAATTTGAGTATTTTGGTTGATTTCGTCCGTTTAATCCGATTTAACTTAGGATTATGATGGATTGATGATTATTTAGATGTTTTATATCTTTTACCTTGTTATTCCATGGTTGGATCGTATCGATTCGTTGTTTTGGTCGAGTTCTTGATCGACGTCTTGAAGGTGTCCTAGAATGTCATAGAGGGTTTTCGGGTGTTCTACGATTATCCTTCCTCGTATGATTGTTGATTTATGGATTATATGTTGTTAGGGTCGAGTTTCTTGCGAAGAAACCAAGTTGAACCCTTAGTTCGTTGTCGTTTTCCTTTTGAAAACATCGGGCGTTCCAAGCTTTCGGTTGAGCCGTGTTCGTCGGAATACTTGCGTGCCGATTTGAGGCAAGTACCTTGTCCATATAATTCTTGTTTTATGGATATGATAATTGGTGATCGTCTAAATGTGTTGGTTTGGTCATTTGAAAATTACTTTCAAAAGATTCGGTTTAGCCTTGTTAAAGGCTCGCTTTCTAAACGCGTGTGTTTTGTGAATGGTGTGAGTTGTGAATAACTATGTGAATTCTATGGATATGTTTGGTGTTGATGTTGCACTTGGTATTGCGTGTGCGTATATTATTTCATTTCGGTGCGTTGTGGATTGACGTGGTGTTTTGCTAAGTGTTTGATGCCTCTGGGCGAATTGTTTGAATATCCTTGATGTGATATGTTATTTGTGTGAATGTGTGGATATGGTTGAAGGTCTACGGTGACACATGGCACGTGATCATGTGGTCGGGATGCAACAAGTGATTGATCCAACCGTGAGAGCTCGAGATAATCTACGGTGGCACATGACTTGCGATCATGTGGCGAGGATGCAACAAGCGATTGATCCAACCGTGAGATGTGTGTGATTTGTTTCGCTAGACTCGGGAGGGTCCTTCGAGGCCTCGAGTGGGATGTCGGTGGTAGCGTCCGGTCTGGCGATGCGCGTGCGTGATTATGTTTCGTTGATTTTACGTCCGTTGAGGACACGTGATGTTAATGTGACCTGTAAATTATTGGTGGTTTCCTATTTGCGAAAACAAAACCTTTGGTGTGACCTGTTGATTTTGGAAAGAGAAGGATTCGATAATCCTAAAATTGTTTCTATTAAAACTCTTGATGGCATTTTAAACGGTTTTATAAATTGTTTCCCTTGATTTATGATCTATCGGTTTTGGAGTGTTTTACCCAAACTCATGCCTCGGGAAGTACTTTTCGTTATGTTTGAATCTTTGAGGATTTCCTAGTTATTGTTATTCGTGGAACTTGAATTATATGGCTCGTATTTGCACTTTGTATTTGCACTAGCAAAACAGTGGAGTTTTGCTAACCCCCGAGTATTCGGGGGGTGGATGTCTATTTTTGCATTCAGGTTTTGGAGCATAGCACAGGGTCGGCACGAAGGATGATGAAAGATGAACGATACTAATCACACGAGGATCCGTTGATGTCTTACTGGTCTAGTTGTATTTTCTTTTCCGCTGCAGTATTTTTTTCCCGTTGTACGGGAGTTTATTGTATTTTGACCCCTGCGTGGGTATGTGTTTGGAATTGAGTTGTATGTTATTATTGAAAGACCAAATCGGTCTACTGTGTCATTTTAGCCTGAAAGGCGATGTCTAGATGTTTGATTTTAGTTATCAGCCTGGTGGATCCTCGAGGACAGGGTCTACGGCGTGTAATATCCCTGAGTGGATTGGGGGTGTTACATAAATGGTATCAGAGCTTAGGTTGTGGAAACCTAGTCATCGGGTCAATGGTGTCTCATTGAGTTTTGTCTTGTCGGATTTTGTCGACTAAGTCGTGTCGCGATGCGTCGTGCGAGTTTGTTGGTCGTGATTAGTATCGTGGGCGATCATCATCTTCGTGCGACACAGTGAATGTAAGTCTCCCTTGTTTGTGTTGTGCCTCGTGTGACATGAGCTATTTTTATGATTATTTGTTAAGTGACGGAATCCTCTTACGGGTTTTGATTTCGTGATATGTGGTTATTTGACTCTCATATTTCGTTCATATGAGGAGTAGTGTTGATGGATTGTGCATGTTGAACTTTATTTCTTTTATCCGCTGCGTGAGTTCTTTTGTAATGACTTTTGGTATTTTATCGACTGAGTTTTATTTCGAAAATCGATTCCCTTAACCGAGTTTGTGGCATTATGGCCTTGATCGTTTTGGCGAAATTCTTATGACGGTATTTAGTATTTTATAAATGGCTTTTGTGAGTTTTTGAAGTATTACCGTCTTCGGCCTTTTAACGTTGTAAATGGTTTTTAGCACAGGTGAGTTCGTGCAGGACCCATGGCGCTATAATGTTTTGCGTAATTACCTGAAGTTTTTGGGCATTCTAGCCCATTGAATTATTTTTGAAAACCTTGAGTATCTTAGAAAAATTAAAATTCGAGACGTACTTTTAAAACGAATTATCTTCTCGCAGTGCTTTCAAGGTGCCTTCTAGCACCGTAATATGTTTCAAAATCATTCCAATTGAGGACCAAAATATTTTGAGATATTTTCAAATGCAGTTGCTTCGACCCAAGGGTCGAATATTTTTGAAAGTTTTTCACTAAAAGTAAGGTGTCCTCATTTTTGTTCAAACGCAAGATGATTTTCAAAGTCTCGAAAATGATATTTGTTCAACTTTTTGTAAAATGATACTCAAGATCAACTCGTGTTTCCAAACTGTATTCAAAAGGTGGTTTTCGTTTTAAAACCCATCATTTCCTGCTTGTGGTCGGAGAAGGTGTGTATGATATTGGTATTGTTGTTAGGGTGTTAGCCCTCCGAATTGTGATTGAATTGGTGGCGTGAGCGTTGAGTCGTTGCCACGCATATATTTTGTTAACCCTTTGTGGGAGGTGTGATGACGATCTTTAATGTTGTCATTTCGTGGTGGCTTGCGTGTTATCGCACTTTGTGTGTGTTAAAGCTTGGGTTTGTGCGCTTATGCACATGGGTGATTGTTTCATGAGGTTTGTGATTATGTCTTTGGTTATTGTTCGGGCCGTTAAGGTCGCGAACGATGCCGTCGTTCTTTATTATATTCATGTGTGTGTTGCCTTGCGATGATAATCGTTGTATGTGTTATGTGCTATGATTTTACATTTGTCTTTGAATGGTTACTTATTCGGTATGCCGAGGGGCCGAGGTCGTGGTCGTGGCGACCGGATGCGTGATCGGGATCATCTGCCGGTGATGGTATTGGTATTGGTGTTGCTACTATTTTGCGGCGAGTAGCCACTCGGATGACTCGATTGACTCGGGCGATTCGGCGTGTTACAGATGTGACCCGACCTGGTGCAAATCGGTGGCTTCGAGAAGTGGTTCGTATGAATCCCCTCGTTTGGCTAGTGCTGCAGATGCATTAAGTAGGATGGTTGGCTTTTCCAGTTGGAAAAGATATTCGAGGTAGTTGATTGTCCGGAAGAACGTAAGGTACCGGTCGCTCAGTATCTTCTCGACAAAGATGCCGCTAGCTGGTGGGAGGCTATTAAGCCTCGCGATCGCGTTGTCACGTGGGCAGAGTTCCAGAAATTCATGGGAGATGAGTTTTGTCCGGAACCGATCAGAAATCAGAGGATTAATGAATTCTTTTCGGCGAAACCGCAGGATGTACCGCTGTCTCAAGCTATTATTGATTTTAGCAAACAGCTCGGCTATGAGGAGGACAAGATTTGTCATTTTAGTAGGCGGATGAAGCCGGAGATTCGTCAGTACATGGCAGGTCTCGCTTGTACTTCCCTGAGAGATTATCAGAATAGGGCGTTAGCCTATGAGCTATCCAGATTATCGACCGAGAGTATGTCTGACTCGAAGAAGCAACCGTTGGGAACTTTTCAGAAATCGGAGTGGGCCTTGAGTTTGGGACTTCGTTTCGTCATCCCAAAATGGTTCCTAGATCGCGTGATCGGAGGAGTAGTACCTGCAATGAGTAATGTGAGCACTTGAAGATATGTTATAAGCGTAGTCGAGCGGGCCATCTGCGAAGAATTGTCGTTCACCGTTAGTCATTTGTTTCGAGTGTGGCGGTGGGTCACCGATCCGTACATTGCGAGACGGTAGCCGAGAGGTTTGGGGTTCGAGGTTGCGTCTCTGCTCCGAAAGGACACGGAGATGCCTAGTGTGGTTTTGAGGATTTCGGCGTAGTCCGAATTATTTATGATTGCCCTTGTGGGTCGTTTGTGTGTTTATTCTCTGTTTTCTCGACCGTGCGTGTTTTCCTGTAACAAGTACTTTGTGTTTTGTGATTGTTTGGATAATTGACTTGATTGTATTTTTCTATTTAATGACGCTTGTCACTCGTTGATTTTATTATGTCTCTAGGTGACGTTGTGTTAGTCGCCCTAGAGCGTACTTTCTCGCCGTATGTCTATGTGCGTTCCTTGCGGCGTTTGGCCGTCGGGCGCGAGTCTTGATTTTGTGTATCTCGTCGAGTTTTCTGGCAAGGGATATTTCTTCTCCTACTTATTTTAAGTTTCGGGACGAAACTTCTTTTAAGGAGGGTAGAATGTAATATCCGCAATTTTCGATTTTCGGTAAATTTCTTTTTTACGTGAGTCCGTTTTGACGGCTCGCTCATGACCGTTTCGTCATTACGAAAATGATTAATTCTACACTTTTGTCATCCGAGTTCGTTTGGTGTTGTTTTGTTGAGTTGTGCTTTTTAGCGACTTTTCCGCACTTGAGTTCGATTCTTGCGAATCTCGTCCAAAGCTATTGTTTGAGTTTCCCGCAAGTCCGTTTAACTTTGTTAGGCGTGTTGTGAACTTCGGTTTGGTTATTCGATCACGTATCGTGATTTTGGGCGTTTTGGGCCATTTTGTAATTTCTTGAAAGTTACGGGTATCCATATCTGTATTTGTCGTCTTGACCCTTTTCTTGGTCGCGTATGATTAATTATTGCATTACGTTTTCATCTCGAGTCGTTGACGTCGTCATGAACTTTTGCGTGTCCTTCTGTCAAATTGTTGAAGCTTTTCATCGTATCTCAACTTGGCGATCATTGTGGAAATGGAGCTTTTCCTCAAAATTCTTCACATTCGAACTTCCAGGAGCCTTTCGGCCGATAGGGGGTCGATAGGCTCCACCTAGGCATTACGTATGGGTATCGGTTGGGCTATCGGCCGATAAGTGGCCGATAGGTTCTTGTGTTTCTCATATTACACGGATCGGGGAAGGACTTCATTTTCCTCTCGTTTTCCCACTTCCTTCCTCCTCTTCCGGTTGGAGACTTATGGATCATGGAGGCATGTTGTAATAAATCCAATCCAAGAAGTAATTGAGTTTATAGCATCAACCTATCATCAGGTAAACTCCTCCGATCTACCGATTAAAGGTTATATTTCTTGAAATCTAGTTTTGGGGAATTTGGGTATTTTGGTTGATTTCGTCCGTTTAATCCGATTTAACTTAGGATTATGATGGATTGATGATTATTTAGATGTTTTATATCTTTTACCTTGTTATTCCATGGTTGGATCGTATCGATTCGTTGTTTTGGTCGAGTTCTTGATCGACGTCTTGAAGGTGTCAGGTAGAATGTCATAGAGGGTTTTGGGTGTTCTACGATTATCCTTCCTCGTATGATTGTTGATTTATGGATTATATGTTGTTAGTGTCGATTTTCTTGCTAAGAAACCAAGTTGAACCCTTCAGTTCGTTGTCGTTTTCCTTTTCGAATACATCTGTCGTTTCTAAGCTTTCCGGTTTAGCAGTGTTCGTCGGAATACTTGCGTGCAGATTTCGAGGCAAGTACCTTGTCCATATAATTCTTGTTTTATGGATATGATAATTGGTGATCGTCTAAATGTGTTGGTTTGGTCATTTGAAAATTACTTTCAAAAGATTCGGTTTAGCCTTGTTAAAGGCTCGCTTTCTAAACGCGTGTGTTTTGTGAATGGTGTGAGTTGTGAATAACTATGTGAATTCTATGGATATGTTTGGTGTTGATGTTGCACTTGGTATTGCGTGTGCGTATATTATTTCATTTCGGTGCGTTGTGGATTGACGTGGTGTTTTGCTAAGTGTTTGATGCCTGCAGGCGAATTGTTTGAATATCCTTGATGTGATATGTTATTTGTGTGAATGTGTGGATATGGTTGAAGGTCTACGGTGACACATGGCACGTGATCATGTGGTCAGGATGCAACAAGTGATTGATCCAACCGTGAGAGCACGAGATAATCTACGGTGGCACATGACTTGCGATCATGTGGCGAGGATGCAACAAGCGATTGATCCAACCGTGAGATGTGTGTGATTTGTTTCGCTAGCGGCTCGGGAGGGTCCTTCGAGGCCTCGAGTGGGATGTCGGTGGTAGCGTCCGGTCTGAGCGATGCGCGTGCGTGATTATGTTTCGTTGATTTTACGTCCGTTGAGGACACGTGATGTTAATTTGTGACCCTGTAAATTATTGGTGGTTTCCTATTTGCGAAAACAAAACCTTTGGTGTGACCTGTTGATTTTGGAAAGAGAAGGATTCGATAATCCTAAAATTGTTTCTATTAAAACTCTCGATGGCATTTTAAACGGTTTTATAAATTGTTTCCCTTGATTTATGATCTATCGGTTTTGGAGTGTTTTACCCAAACTCATGCCTCGGGAAGTACTTTTCGTTATGTTTGAATCTTTGAGGATTTCCTAGTTATTGTTATTCGTGGAA
This sequence comes from Orobanche coerulescens, assembly GCA_033398695.1. Classification (NCBI taxonomy): domain Eukaryota; kingdom Viridiplantae; phylum Streptophyta; class Magnoliopsida; order Lamiales; family Orobanchaceae; genus Orobanche; species Orobanche coerulescens. The sequence goes on along the minus strand of CM065802.1, from coordinate 9,702,991 downwards.
CTTGAATTATATGGCTCGTATTTGCACTTTGTATTTGCACTAGCAAAACAGTGGAGTTTTGCTAACCCCCGAGTATTCGGGGGGTGGATGTCTATTTTTGCATTCAGGTTTTGGAGCATAGCACAGGGTCGGCACGAAGGATGATGAAAGATGAACGATACTAATCACACGAGGATCCGTTGATGTCTTACTGGTCTAGTTGTATTTTCTTTTCATTGCGGTATTTTTTTCCCGTTGTAAGGGGAGTTTATTGTATTTTGACCCCTGCGTGGGTATGTGTTTGGAATTGAGTTGTATGTTATTATTGAAAGACCAAATCGGTCTACTGTGTCATTTTAGCCTGAAAGGCGATGTCTAGATGTTTGATTTTAGTTATCAGCCTGGTGGATCCTCGAGGACAGGGTCTACGGCGTGTAATATCCCTGAGTGGATTGGGGGTGTTACAGCGCTGGTCTCTCAACTATGTTCGGGATGATACTCCAACTACTGAAATGCTAGACAAGGCTCCGCCAGTCGTGGCCGAGTCCAGCCATGTTCCGATCCGGGGATGGACGCCGAAGATGGAACTGGTGACCAACGACATGGATCTGGCCGAGCAGATCCAACGGGAATGCCCAGCTTGGCCGTGCCCTGGGGACATACGTGAAGGCAAGCGGGGAATTTCAGGCCTTGGTTGAGAAGTATAAGGCGATGATGGCCGAGCTGCAGAATCTTCGGGAGGAGCACCATGTCTGTCCTTCTTTGGTCAGGTCCCTGGAGGATGAAATATCATCCTTGAAGGGATAATTGGCAGTCTTTTAGAGCCGAGCTAGCGAGACCGACATGTGGAGAGAAAAAGACCAGGAAATGACTGAGGCGGCCGAGGCGATGCATAAGCAGTGCGAAGAGATCCGGACTAAACACGAGGCCTATTTGAAAGAGACAGGCGCCCGGATCGAACGCATGACCGAGCAAGTTGCTACTTGCGAGACTATAGGCTACGCCAAGGGCGTGGCTGCTGGGGCGGGGACCTTCAAGAAGACGGCCGAGTATGAAGAGCTGCTCAACCTCAAAAACATCTCCACATGCTATGAAATGCTAGACTTGATGAAGGACGGGAAATCCGTTGAAGTGGTTCGTGCGTATATCAACAGCCGAGCGTCCGATCTGCAAGTGGAGCTCATGGACATCGATGACCAATGGGAGGCCGACGAGGCTGCGGATGTGGGGGCACCTGGTGAGGGTTAAGGGCAGTATTTTCATACGACCGGCCAGGATGGTGGAGCCGAGTAGCTTTAGATTTCTACTTTTAAGCTTATTTTGTGTATGGCCTGCGTGCCTCCTTAGAATTTTTTTCTCTTCGATTTTTCTGGCTGTTTTTGTAAAGAATTTTTTTGAATGAATAAGATTTTCTCTATTGGTTTATAGTACCTTTTTTGTTCTTTCCTCTTAGATGTTTAGGCCGGGTTGGTTCGACGGTTACCTTATATGATTTCCTTGATTCATGGTGCCGAGACAAGCTTGATTTATTAGTGCCGGGGGAGCCGGGCTTTCATAGTGCCGAGGCTAGCTCGGTCTTATTAGTGCCGGGGGAGCCAGTCTTTCATAGTACCAAGGCTAGCTCGGTCTTATTAGTGCTGGGGGAGCCGGTCTTTCACAGTACCGAGGCTAGCTCGGTCTTATTAGTGCTGGGGAGCCGGTCTTTCACAGTGCCGAGACTAACTCGGTCTTATTAGTGCCGGGGGAGACGGTCTTTCACAGTGCCGAGACTAACTCGGTCTTATTAGTGCTGGGGGAGTCGGTCTTTCACAGTGCCGAGGCTAGCTCGGTCTTATTAGTGCCGGGAGAGTCGGTCTTTCATAGTGCCGAGGCTAGCTCGATCTTATTAGTGTCGTGAGCCAAAAAAGAAAAAAAGATAGCCGAGGTGAGTTTTATTGATAATATTTCTTCAGATACATGGCATTCCAAGGATAAGAAAATTTTTGGCCACTCAGGTATTCCAGTCGGTAGGCCCCATTATGGAGGACTTCACTGACTTTGTATGGTCCCTCCCACTTTGGTCTAAGTGGTCCGGAATCAGTCCCAACACTCATTTTAGAACCAGGTCTCCGACATGGAAGCCTCTCGGGTGGACCTTCAAGTTGTAGTAGCGCTCACACCCTCTTCTATAAACAACATTTTGCATTTCTGCTTGGGCCCATTTTTCTGCGATAAGGTCCATGTTCACTTAGATGGCCAAGTCATTATCTTGTTCTTTGAAATGGGTTACTCGATAGGTAGGTGCCCCGATCTCGACCGGGACGACGACATCAGTGTCGAAGGCCAAGGAGAAGGGTGTTTCTCCGGTGGCGGACCGATGTGTTGTCCTGTAAGTCCATAAGGCTCCAGAAAGTTCTTCCAGCCACGAACCCTTAAGTTCTTCGAGGCGTGTCTCGAGGTGTTGTTTTATGATTCTGTTGACCGTCTCGACTTGTCCATTAGATTGCATGTAGTATCGCATGGAGAAGTTGTTCCGTATGTGGAGGCCATCGCAGAATACCTGAAATTTCTTGTTATCAAATTGTATGGCATTATCAAAGACGATGGACTGAGTAATCTCAAAGTGGCATATGAGGGACTTCCAGTTAAAGTCCACTATTTTTTATTCGGTCGTCCGGGCCATGGATTCGACCTCTGCCCATTTTGTGAAATAATCGACTACGACTATGGCATACTGTACTCCTCCCCGCCCATTAGGTAGGGAACCAATTAGGTCAATACACCATTTGGTGAATGGCCACGTGCAATAAACGGAAGTGAGAGTTTTCGGTGGTGATATGATTTTAGGGGTGAAGATTTGACATCAGACGCATTTTTGAATGAGTGCGATTGCATCTTTTTTTAGACTTGGCTAGTAATATCCTTGACGGACTAGTTTAAATGCGAGCGCTTGGCCTCCTGAGTGGTTGCCAGCATATGCCCTTCTGCACCTCACTGAGGGCGTAGTCCTAGTGGGACCGAGTAGCCTCGTTTGTACAAGGTGCTCTCTAAGATGGTAAATCGAGCGGATTGAGTCTGGATTGATCGAGCTTGGGCTCGGTCTTCGGGTAATACGCCATTTTGGAGGTACTGAATTATGGGGTGCATCCACCTTTATGGTTCCGTCTGATCGACTGCTTGGACTTCTGCGATCTCTAGGGCCAACGAGGCATGATATCGGATGCTGATTTCTTTCATGTGTTTTGCTCCTGCGCTGGATGCCAGTCTCGCCAAAGAGTCAGCTTGGACATTCTCCGATCGAGTGACATGTTGTATGTTAATTTGGAAATTATGTAATTGGATTTGGGCCAGGTGGAGGTATTTGGTCAGTTTGGGTTCTTTAGCCTCATACTCACCCTTGATTTGGTTGACTACCAACTGAGAGTCGCTCAAAATGGTAAGGTGTGTGAGGCCAAAGGAAGTTGCCATCTCTAGTCCGGCCAGGAGGGCTTTATATTCGACCTCGTTGTTAGTGGCCATGAAGCCTAGGCGGACAGCTGAACCGAATAACCGTTGATTGGGACTTACCAGCACTACTTCCGCACCTGATCAGTCGGCGGTCAATGATTCGTCTATATAGAGCGATCATCTCTCAGGTCATTTGTCCTCCCGGGTGATTGTCGGGGTAAATTCCGCAATGAAGTTTGTGAGGACTTGGCCTTTGGTGGTTGTCTGTGGCTTGAAAATTATATCGAACTGCCAGAGCTCGATGACCCATTTGATCATCCGGCTCGGGTCGGTGTAAGATTTGCTTCTGGGGATATCTTGTTAAGACGACAATTGGGTGTTAAAGGATTATGGCCTCAGTTTACGGGATGACGTAATAAGAGCATAGACAAGTTTTTCCATGGGAGTGTATCTGAGCTCGGTGTCGTGAAGAGCTTGGATGACATAGTAGACAGGATGTTGTATTGAAACCTCCGCTCGGATGAGAGCGGCGCTAATAGCGGAGTTGGGTGCAACAAGGTATAAGTATAGGGGCTCTTTGTTGGTCGGTTATTGCAAGATCGACGATTCGGTCAAGACTTTCTTGATTGCTTCCAGGGTCTCCTGGAACCGGTCAGTCCACTGGAAACCCCTGTTCTTTTTTATTGCCTCGAAAAAAGGTTTACATTTGTCCGTCGATCGAGAGATGAAACGACTCAGCACGGCTAATCGGCCCATTAGGCTTTGAACCTTCTTGATCGAATTCGGGAGGACAAGTTCGATCACTGCTCGAATTTTATCAGGATTAGCTTCAATCCCTCTTTGGCTTACCATATAGCCGAGGAACATTCCTGAGCCTACCCCGAATGAATATTTCTTTGTGTTTAACATCATCTTATACTCGCGTAAAATCACAGACATTTTATTCAGATCATTTACATGGTCGGCCGAATGTACAGATTTTACAAGCATGTCGTCTACATAAACTTCTATCATGTGTCATCTCAAGCTACAAAACATTTTGTTTACCAGGCATTGATAGGTTGCGCCGGTACTTTTGAGTCCGAAATGCATCATACAATAGCAGTAAAGGCCGCAGGCTGAGTAGAATGAGGTGTTCTCTTCATCAGTAGGATGCATCCTGATCTGGTTGTACCCGAAGTACGCGTACATAAAACTCATTAGCTCATGGCCAGACGTCGCATCAATCATGTAGTCAATGTGGGGGCAGGGGATAGCTATCTTTCGGGCAGGTCTTATTCAGATCGGAATAGTCAATGCAGAGCCGCCATAGTCTGGTCGGCTTCTTAATCAGGACTGGGTTAGCCACCCAGGTCAGATATTTGGCTTCTCGGATAAATTTGTTGTCGACTAGCTTCCCCACTTCTTCTTCTAACCCCTTCTGCCTCTCAGGTCCCAATTTCTTTCACTTCTCTACGTCCGGTCTTGAGTTGGGGTCAATATTTAGCCCGGGGCAGGCAAGTTCTGGGTCGATTCCCTGCATGTACGAATGGGTCCACGCGAAGACGTCCAGGTTCTGTCTTAAGTGGGTGATTAGCAAAGAACGGATCAGTTCCTGTAGGTTATGGCCGATCCTAAGTTGTCGAACGGGGTTTGCATCATCCATGCTAAACTGATCTAGCTCTTCCATCAGTTCGGCGTGGCGAATTTTCCTCATCGGTTTTTGAAACCACGGGTCGACGAGGTCTTTCTCTAAGACAGGCTCTTTTCTGGGCCTACGACCTCGGTCTGCATCCCAGTTGATCTCCAAAATGGAGGCTTGGACGGCCCCAGAACCTTTAGTTTTCGCCCTCTGCCCGGGGTAGTCCCCCGACTGTTCGGGTCCGATTATCTCCATTTCTCTTAGCAATCTCCTTGGGGATCCCTCTATGGCATTTATTTCGCGAGCCCGGATGCTAAGATTGTCTCGAGCTGCACGTTGATCCCCTCTATAGACCCCGACGCCGTCCGAGGTGGCGAATTTTATACCCAAGTGATATGTGGACTGGGTGGCCCTGAGCCTTGACTGTAATACCCGGTTGTAATTCATTCAGTAATTATCAGTCTGTAATTGTCACTCATTAATAATCACTCATTTTCGTAGCGAGGAATCGGAGTATTCGGATTTTTTCACCTTGTCCACCATTGAGTTACGGCCGTAAGGATTGTAGGTTACGGCCGTAACAAGGATTCGTTGATTTCAGGCCATTTTGGACGAACGGGACTTACGGCCGTAAGGGTTGTAGCATACGGCCGTAAGTTGAGAAGGTATGGCCGTAAGGCTGGCCACGGCCAGACGTGGTTCAGCCAGTCGCTTTCGAGCATTTTGGCCGAAGTTACTACGGCCGTAAGAAGGGTAGGATACGGCCGTAAGTGGTATTCGTAAATTTCAGGTTTTGTCGGGAAAGGGGGACTTACGGCCGTAAGACGAGGAAGGTACGTCCGTAAGGCTTGGCCGGATACGGCCGTACGCTACAGGCAGGGTACCTGGTCATTTTCGACGAAGGGGGCTTACGCCCGTAAGTTTGGCCGGATACGGCCGTATCACCCGAGTTACGCCCGTAAGGTGTGCGGGTACGGCCGTAAGGGTGTCGGCAGATGTTTTTAACGAAGGCGAGTTACGCCCGTAACTCGAGGCGATTACGGCCGTAAGTCTGTCGGCAGGCTTTTGGACGAAGCCGAGTTACGGCCGTACGAGTTGGCCGGTTACGGCCGTAAGGCCGTTGACCTGGGATGTTACGACCGTATGAGGGCCGAGTTACGGCCGTAACTTCCGGCAGTATTTAAGGACCAAGCCGGGACTTTTTCATCATTTTTCATCCTTTTTCTTCTTGGTTCCGAGAGAGAGACTTGAGGGAGAGATTTTGCCATCATCAATCATTTGAGTGTGTAATTTTCATCATCTTCATTCATTTGGGAAGCTTGGATACTCGTTTTAACTCGTGTTCATCGGATCGAAGTGGTTGGATCTTCAAGAGGTAATTTCTTCAACATCTTGGATTTCGATTTTGTGTTGTGATATGATGTTCTGGACGTTATAATCATGTTATATGAAGATATATGTATATGATTATAAGTTTGTATAAAGATTCATTGGATTATTGGGGAATTATTCAAAAACACCTTGAATATTGTGTTGGATTTTGGGGGTTTTCGTAGACTCGTCCGATTTATCCGATTTGAAGCTTGAGAACCTTGAGATTATGATGTATCTATACCGTATGCGTGCTTTCTCTACGATTTTACGGATTAGGTTGTGCCGTTTTCGGACTTGAGGGAGTTTGAGCGATTTTCCAACCTCCAATTGTTTACCCGTGTATTTTTCGTGAATCGTAGACGGGTTTCGGGGGTTTTTTCGTGTAATTTGAGTATGGATATTTGACTATCATATTTCCTTGCGAATCTTTTAGGTGCCGGAAGCGCGTTCTTGGACCTACCGAACTCATACCCTTCCTCCGTTCGATTTCTCGATGTCTCAAAGGCAAGTATACATTTATGATTGTACGTTCTCGACTTTGAAAGTAAGAAGTATTGATGGTATGATGTGAACGAACTGTTTCTACGACATTCATAGATATATTGATGGCATATTATGAACGAACCGTTTCTACGGCATTCATATATGTATTAATGGCATGTAATGAACGAACCGTTCTACGGCATTCCTACATGTATCGGCGTATGATATGAACGAACCGTTTCTACGGCATTCACATGTAATATCCGCAATTTCGGACTTCCGGTAATTTTCGTTTTTCGGCGGAGGTCCGTTTCGAAAACTCGCTTTTGACCGTTTCGTCATTCGGAGAATATTTAATTCTGCACTTTTTGTCATCCGAGTTCATTTCGGTATCGTTTTGTTGAGTTCCGAGCTTTTTAGCGACTTTTCCGCACTTGAGTTCGATTCTTGCGAATCTCGTCAAAGCTATTGTTTGAGGTTCCCGTAAGTCCGTTTAACTTTGTTGGACGTGTTGTGAACTTCGGTTTGGTTATTCGACCACGTATCATGATTTTCGGATGTTTGGGCCGTTTTTGTAATTTCTTATAAGTTTAGGGAATTTGTTCCTTGTTCGGTTTTGATCGTGTACCCCGAACCGTTTTGGGTTACTGGTTATTGTTTCTCGTTGTGTGTATTTTCCTCGGACTGTTGGGTCGGCATATCGTGTTTTGGTGATCGTCTTTTTCGTTTTTGGTAGCGTTGTTTTCTGTCCAGAATGCTGTCTGTCAGGACCTGTGCAAAACGGCGCAAGACCCGCGGCATTTTGCGCCGTGTCTGTGCGCCGTGTCGCCCTGGGGTCGGCACTTGTCAGAAACGGCGCAAGACCCGCGGCATTTTGCGCGTGTCTCATGCGCCGTGTCGCACAGTGGTCGCCACGACCAAAGAACACGGCGCCGAACACGGCGCTATTTGGACCGTTTGTTGCGCCGTGTTACATCCCAAGATATAAAGGACAGACGGGTGTTTTAACCCCATTTCTTCCTTTCTCTCCCGTTTCTCCACTCTCTCCTCGCGACTTTGGGCGATTTCAACCATATTGCGGTGTAACATCTTATAACTCGGATTTGGACATTCTAACACGAATCAATCATCTTCCTTCCACCATTCCATCGTTGAATTGAGGTAATTGGTCATTATACCTAATTTTAGGGTTCTTGGCTATAATTCATTTTTCCTTTCGCTTTTGCTTCGATTGATGATGGACATTAGTTGGGTAATCATGGTGTTATGTTTTCCTAGAACTTTAGCGGATAAATTCCAAGTTTTTCCCCTTCGTTGATCGAATTTGAACTTTATGCCTCAATAGTGTTCGGCGGATGGTCCCTTAGGATAGAACGTCGATTAATTCGTGGTTTCTCTGTGTAATTGTAGTTGATTGAGTCTTTATGTTGTTAGGGTCGAATTCTTGTGAAGAACTCGAGTCGGGACCCTTCCGTTCGTTGTCTTCTTCGGGGTCCGAGCTTCCCGGTCGAACCGTATTCTTCGGAGCGTTCGGTAGCGGTTATTAAGGCAAGTATCTTACTATACGACTTGTATCTTGCGACTAGTAATTACGTATGAGATGTATAATGACTTTGCTTGCCTTCGTAAATGATAGGACGTCGAATGTACGCTCGCTGAAAACCCGGTTTAAAATATGGACCAATAAAGGTCCGACCTAGGTTCTTAGATAAGGAGATTACAACCCCAAGGTCCTTTAGAAGATCGCCGACCTCGGAGGCCCCATTTAGCTGTGACATCTGTTAAGATAAAAGGCGCCGACCTCGGAGGCCCCCGCTGACCTATGATATCCGATAACAAGTCGCCGACCTCAAAGGCCTCTCAAACTACTGATTTGAATAGGGATGAGCCGACCTAAAAACCATCGGACTCTTGGGAAAGAAGATCCTGACTCACCTGACAGAATCCCTAAGATCCAGGGGCTGAGAACCCATACCTTGCCAATCCCGGAGATCCAGGATTGAGAGCCCATACCTCGCAATCCCTAAATCCAGGATAGGAAATCGCAGCTTGAATCCTGGATATCAGGATTCTCTCTAGGAATCAGGGATCATCTCAGATGACAAGGTATCCTCCCTCCTATAAAAGGGAGAGGGGGGGTTCCTCAAAGGGGAGCCAGACTCTGAGAATACAGCATATTTTAGAGAGAGAAAGAAAAGAGAGTACTTCATATATCTCGGGTTTTCTTAGCTAAACTCTTAAGATTAACCCGGTTCTTGGTAGCCGATCAGCTCGGTTACATCAAGTGGCGCCGTCTGTGGGAACGTGACATCGAGTCACTTTGAGCTGAGACGTGAGGTTAGTAATGGCAGAAGAAATGAACCAGAAGAGAACAGGGGATTTAATACCCAGAAATCTAGAAGAGGAGCTAGCGGCGGCGGGTGGAGAAGCGGCTCTGGAGAAAACGCCGCCACCCCTGTAGAAGAAGTCGCACCCAGCACAATTACACTAACGAAGGAAGCCTTGGCAGACATAATCGCCAGTGCAATCCAGAAGAGCCGGGAGGAAGAAAGTTCTTAATAGTAGCCATAGACTACTTCAGCAAATGGGTAGAGGCCGAGCCTGTGGCCACCATAACCGAGCAAAGAATCATAAGTTTCCTGTTTAACAACATTTGCTGCAGTAATGAGCGCCCGAATACTCATCTCAGATAATGGAACCCAATTCAATGGGAAGAGAACCCAGTCCTGGTGCGAGGGCATGCATATCAAGCAAAGGTTCGCTGCGGTTGCTCACCCGCAAGCTAACGGGCAAGTAGAGGTAACTAAAAGAACAATCTTGCAGGGGATAAAAACCCGCTTAGACAAAGTGGGTGGAGGATGGGTGAATGAGCTTAGCTCGGTACTATGGTCGTACAGGACCACACCTAGATCGTCAACAGGAGAAACACCCTTCAGTATGGTCTACGGGTCCGAGGCCGTCATCCCCGCAGAAGTCGGAGAAATGTCCCATCGGGTTCGATGGTTCAACGAGGTGGAGAACGAGGAAATAATGAAGGAAGCATTAGATACCATAGAAGAAAGAAGGGAAGCGGCAGCAGCGCGAACTGAAAGATACAAAAGCCTGACAAAAGCAGCTCATGACAAAAGAGTCAAGAAGAGACAATTCCAGGTCGGTGATTTGGTGCTCAGGCGAGCTGACGCCCTCAGGAAAACAGGAAAGCTGGAACCGAACTGGGAGGGCCCTTACAAGGTAATCCGAATTTACGCGGGAGGAGCTTACGAGCTTGAGGATATGGAGGGGCGCCTCATCAAAAGACCTTGGAGCATATGCCACTTAAAAAAGTATTTTGTGTGAAGAAATGTGGAAAAAAGCTTATGTTGTTTTAATGAAAGTTTATTACAAAAATATATCTCTGAATATGTTGATCAAGTAAAACTAGAACTGACATCTGAACAGGCGAAACGCCTCCAGATCCGAGTAAGGGTGAACCGCCCTCTGACATCTGAACAGGCGAAACGCCTCCAGATCCGAGTAAGGGTGAACCGCCCTCTGACATCTGAACAGTAACGCCTCCAGATCCGAGTAAGGGTGAACCGCCCTCGACATCCGAACAGGCGAAACGCCTCCAGATCCGAGTAAGGGTGAACCGCCTCGACATCCGAACAGGCGAAACGCCTCCAGATCCGAGTAAGGGTGAACCGCCCTCTGACATCTGAACAGGCGAAACGCCTCCAGATCCGAGTAAGGGTGAACCGCCCTCTGACATCTGAACAGGCGAAACGCCTCCAGATCCGAGTAAGGGTGAACCGCCCTCTGACATCTGAACAGGCGAAACGCCTCCAGATCCGAGTAAGGGTGAACCGCCCTCGACATCCGAGCAGGCGTAACGCCTCGAGATCCGAGTTATGGTGAACCGCCCTCTGACATCTGAACAGGCGAAACGCCTCCAGATCCGAGTAAGGGTGAACCGCCCTCTGACATCTGAACAGGCGAAACGCCTCCAGATCCGAGTAAGGGTGAACCGCCCTCTGACATCTGAACAGGCGAAACGCCTCCACATCCGAGTAAGGGTGAACCACCCTCTGACATCTGAATAGGCGAAACGCCTCCAGATCCGAGCAAAGGCGAACCGACTCATGAAACTATGACTAAAGGGAAATACCCAACTTACACTAGAGATCGGTGAAAAGGTTAAGTCAAACTGGTCGGATTACATTTAGGAATTTTCGAAATTTAAAGAAGGGATACCGAGCTATGTCGACTTTGTTGTATCAAAACAAACAGGCACAAGATACATTAAGATTACAAGCAATACCGAGCTATATCAACTTTGTTGCCATTCAACTCAAAAAACACACAAACCCAAAGTACATTCAACTCAGAAGGTTGTCATTCAAAATGAGCTGTGCCAATACAAATAAAGTAGGAAAAAAATTAAAAGACAAAAAAATATACATTGTCTACACTAAGCTACAGGCTCTGAAGACGGAGGAGGCAGCGGAGGAGAAGCATCACTATCAGTCCCAACCACCTCGGGAGTAGGAGTATTGGCCCTAACAGGTGAGCTGGGAGGATCAGAAGGCAGCTCCAAGTCTAAGCCAGATTCCTTTAGGGACTCCTCAAGGGCGTCCTTCCACCAGGCCGCCTCCGGAGATTCTTCCACGTCCCCGGACCAACCCGAAGGAACGGGAGCCCCGTCCAATGCAGCATCCCGGTCCAGCTCGCCCGAAAAGCCCAATGAAGCTAGCTGCTCACGAGCACGGGTCAGAGCAAAGTCAAAATATTGCGTCGCGGCCGGGGCTAGCTTTACCAGGAATGCGGTGGAATTATGATACCGGGCCAGGAGGGCGGAACGGTAGGCCTCCAGAAAAGAGTGACCAACGTCACTAGTTAGGAATCGACGTCGGCCATCCGTCACCCCGCGCTCATAAGACGATCCTTGGACCTAGCCTCGCTAGTTGGGTCTCCAAGCAGGTCACTTTTTCCGACGCCGCTCTAGCTTGAGCTTGAAGTCGGCGACCTTCTCGATTCAGCCTTCGCCCGTGCCTCAAGTTGGGCTATCCTTTCGGATTCGGCCCTAGCTTCCGACAACTGAGCCTCGAGCTGGCCCACCTTCTCCGTTTCAGCCGAAGACATGGTCTTCCAAAATTCCAGCTCTTGGTTTAGCTGAACCTTGGCCATTTGGGCCCGCTCTAAAACCGCCTCCCGCTCAGACTCCTTCTTCAGGGCAGCATCTAAACGATACTCCCTCTCCTGAAGCCGGGCCGAAAGATCAGAATTAGCCGCCAGGGCGGCCTCCAGGTCGGCTTGCATCTGGGTGAGCTGCGAAGAAGAGGTAGCGCCAAGCTTATGATCCTCGGCGAAGGTCACGAAGGTGGCGAAGAACTGCACAAGAAATTGTACAGTGTCAAAGAAAGGGTAATAATAAACATAAAAATAACCAAAAGAGGTATGAAGGCGAAAAGGGGAATACCTTCCCAAAGTACATCATCATAGCGTCAAATTTAGGGTCCTCCGCGTCTCGTAACCTGACTTATCCTTAGCCGGGACCATGGAGCTAAAGTAAGGGAGGAATTTCTCAAACTCCTTGCAACGGAGAAGAGTCTCCATAGCCGACTGAGGACCCGCGGTCTTCGGCCGTTTGGGAAGCAGGGAGCTAGGAGAAGAGGCCCTCCGAGTGACTGGTTGCCGAGACGAGCTCGCAGAGCCTCGTCCGGTGGTCAAGGTAGGAGCCAGATCGGATGGAAGAGTTACCCAGGACTTGGGGCGTGCGGGAGCCTTCCGTTTGGCTTTGGACGAGCCCTCCGCCTCTCCTTGGGAGGATTCGTCGACTTAGGAACCTTCGCTTTGTTTGGTTCGGTGGCTTGAGGCATCCGACGCGGAGTTCGCATGAATCGATCTACAAAAACAAGACAAACGGTCAAGAAAATAGACAAAAGCAAAATAACAAAGATCTAAAAAATGTATACATAGATAAAGCCTACCGATGTCGGGGATAGCCGGGTAGGGATTCGAGCTCACCCACAATGGAACCAAGATCATGGAATTGCGTCACTGGAAAGCATTATAGGGAATGGCATTCCATTCCGAACTTTCTCGACCCACGCGGCCGGATGGAACTACGCACGGGAATAGGATCACGGCTCGAGTAGCTGCGTCCATTGCGTAGGAAAGCCCCGGGAATCGGATGTGGGGAGCCGAAGGAAAAAGAAGCGGGACCTGCAGTGCTTCACATTGTAAGGGAGGTGGGTGAAAATTTGGGCGTCGTTAGGGAGGTCAAGTAAAAGAGCCTTTAAAACTCTTTAACCCAAAGCAAAAATAGAAAAGCCTGTGTCGGGTTCCTCTTGTCTGTAATGACACGGACGAGAAAACCCACCATGTAGCGAAAAGAGTTAGGAGAGAACGGTTGAGGAAGATTGTATTTAGTGGAGAGAGAGGCAAGAAAGGGATGAGGTGGGAAGCGGAGACCCTCGCTCACACGGTCCACAAACCAGGTAATATGACCGGAGGGGGATGATCGGGGTATCGCTAGCACGAGGTGTGACAAATTCCCACCCAGGGAAGCCTAAGGAATCTTATAAAACTAACAGTGCGGTGGGCTAGTCCTCGATAAAGGATGGGGAGGGAGAACTCGAGTCGCCCCTACAACCGTTTGATAGGGGTCGGCTAAAAGGCCGGTCACAGTTACCTCGTCCGCGGGGAGGAAGGAGGATCTACAACGATTAGGGGGATGCCAGAGGGGGGGATGTCACCTAGCTCGGACCGATCACGTCGCCAAAGGTTCATCCCTAAGGCGGAGGGAGGAACCAAGAGCTCGCCCGACCTACCCCGAATCCCCATCGAAGAGGAAAGACCCTCCAAAAAGAGTTCACGGCCGACTCACGGAAATATTTTGGGAATCCAAGGCATTTACATAACACGAGGAAAAGGGGAGGAAGAAGAAAAGGAAAATATGTGTAAAACAAATCAAAAAAGCTAAAGATGTTTAGATGAACATACCCATGGATTGGGTGGAAGTTCACGAGAAAGGTGGAGCAAACTTGTCGCCGGGGGCAGATAGCTGCGATTGCTAGGGTTGCCTGGGAATTTTTGCACCAGAGATTGAGGGTGTAAAATCGCGGAAGTGGTAAAGGGGGAAGAAGAAGACCTTTTATAGGAGGGAGGGGCAAAAACCGAGGAGGATAGGGACGATCTGGAGCGTCCGATGCCCTATCCGAAGGAACGGCTGGGATTTGGCACCGTCTTAGCCGACCTATGGCAGGTCAACACCTGGCTTCGGCCACCGAGGCGACGTCTTGGAGGCAGGGAAAGGAAAAGACAGGTTAATTATAGCGCACAAAGTACGGAGAGCCTCGTTATCCGTGAATGAGAGTCCCTAGGACAGTTGCGTCAAGGTCGTCCGGTTGTAAACAAATCTTACTCTTCTCGGTCTTTCTGCTCGACTAGAGTAGGGGGGACTGGTTGATAGGACGTCGAATGTACGCTCGCCAAAACCCGGTTTAAAATATGGACCAATAAAGGTCCGACCTAGGTTCTTAGATAAGGAGATTACAACCCCAAGGTCCTTTAGAAGATCGCCGACTCGGAGGCCCCATTTAGCCGTGACATCTGTTAAGATAAAAGGCGCCGACCTGAGGCCCCCCGACCTATGATATCCGATAACAAGTCGCCGACCTCAAAGGCCTCTCAAACTACCGATTTGAATAGGGATGAGCCGACCTAAAACCATCGGACTCTTGGGAAAGAAGATCCCGACTCACCCGACGTAATCCCTAAGATCCAGGGGCTGAGAACCCATACCTTGCCAATCCCGGAGATCCAGGGATTGAGAGCCCATACCTCGCAATCCCGGAAATCCAGGGATAGGAAATCGCAGCTTGAATCCCTGGATATCCGGGATTCTCTCTAGGAATCAGGGATCATCTCAGATGACAAGGTATCCTCCCTCCTATAAAAGGGAGAGGGGGGGTTCCTCAAAGGGGAGCCAGACTCTGAGAATACAGCATATTTTAGAGAGAGAAAGAAAAGAGAGTACTTCATATATCTCGGGTTTTCTTAGCTAAACTCTTAAGATTAACCCGGTTCTTGGTGGCCGATCAGCTCGGTTACATCAGTAAATATGTTCCGTTTGAGTTGGTTGTGTTTTCCGCAATTTGAAGGCTTTGTGATAATAGTGTTATATCAGTATACGTGTTAGGCGTTGTGCCATTTGTGCAGGAATGCGACGTACATATGGGATGGTTGTACACTTGGTTGTACAATGTATTGTGCACCGAATGTGTGTTATGTTGGTTAAATGTCGTTGATTGATGATAGTTGTTGCGAGTGTCGAGGTTGTGTTATTTGCGTGCAATGTACGATTTTGTGGTGATCAAGGTGATTGATTAATTGTGCTCGTTGTTGTATGTAATGTGAATGTGAATATGTGTGTGACCGCTAAGTTCACTCGTGTTGGTTCGACGGGACCTACGAGGATTCGTGGCAGTGGACTACGGGATCAGAACTTAGTGAGGTACTGAGGTCCAATCGTGCTGGTCTGACGAGGCCTACGATAACGCATGGCAGTGGACCATGAGTTTCGGACCCAGTGCGTCCAACCGGGTGAGCTCGACGGGGCTTACGGTGACACGTGGCAGTGGACTACGGTGTCAGGATTGTGTGTGTGATTGTTGTGATTGATATAGTCCGTGCGGGTTGTTATGCCTACGGAGACACGTGATGTGGATCACGGTGTCGGAATTTTTTATGATTGTTTAATAGTCCGTGTGGGTTTTTGAACCTACGGAGACACGTGACTGTGGATCTCGGTGTCGGAATTGATTATGTTTGTTAATTTATGCGTGATGTAGTCCGTGCGGGTTGTTGAACCTACGGAGACACGTGACAGTGGATCACGGTGTCATGAGCATGATACTTTTCAAATCAAAGTTTTTACAGGAAAAGTTTTAAGAAAGAATGTTGGGCCGAGCCCCACGAGATTTATGGAAATGTTTAGGTATTGTAAACGGTTGAATTATGAAACGAGTTTTGGGTTAAGGCCCTTAAGTTTTTCAAAGGTTTTGTGAATCGGACTTGAGGTCTTAAGGTTTTGAAATATTAAAAATTCGAGATGATAATCTTATTTTCGAATGCTTCATAGCTTATCTTCTCTTGTGAAAACCTCCGGGAATATTTGATACTTGATTATTATATTTGATCACGATTATTAATTGCTTGTTACATTTCGTATGATTTGATACTTGCACTAGTAAAACAGTGGAGTTTACTAACCCCGAGTAATCGGGGGTGGATGTCTGTTTGCGTCGGTACATGCAGATTCGGGGAGCGATCACAGGATTGGCACAAGAGGATGACGAGTGCGATACTAATCATGAGTCGAGAGTTGTTTTGAATTTTTTTGTGTTTTAAGAGTTGATTTGATCTTCCGTCAGATTGTATTTCGACCCTGTGTGGGTAATGTTATTTAAGTCAGTTTTGTCAATTGGGTTGTGTGACCTCATCGGTCTGTGTATTCACGTGTAAGTGACCATATCGGTCTGTATCATTTTATTGTTTGACCCTGGCTGGGCAAGCATTTGGTTGTTTATGGATGTTTAGCCTGGTAGATCCTTGTGGAAAGGGTCTACGGCGTGTAATAATCCCATACGGTTTTGGGGGTGTTACATTTATGGTATCAGAGCCTAGGTTGCGGAAACCTAGGCTGTCGGGTCGAGTCGAGTCGTGGTTTGTCGAGTAATGTGTGGTCTTGTCGTTCGAGTCGTCAGGTGACAAGTTGAGTTGTGCGTAGTCACAACGTGTCGGATATGTTGTCGAACGAGATTAGTATCGTGGGCGACCGTCACCTCCGTGCGACCTGTGGATGTAAGTCTCCTCCTTTATGCGTAATACCTGTGTATCTCGATTTTATCTTAGTGAGTTAATTGCGGTGCATAATTTTATTTACAGTATTGTGTAATATAGTTGTGTTTAACACTTGTGACACATAGTATGTGTATAGAATGGGCACGTTATTGTTTTATCTTTGAACCACCGGTGGGGTGGTAGGTTGTGAAAGTTTTAAACCTTGATGGGTTTCGAATAGGTACTGACGGTAGAGTTTGTGAGAAACTCCGATGAATGATTTTCTTTGTGGGTTTAAACTTGGTACTACGAGATGCATTTGATTGAATTGGCGACCACAGGTTTCCGTTTGAGTATATGGTTTTAAATTATTGCTTTTGGAATGTTGTAATTTTTGTCCGCTATGGGTAAGTTTGAGAATGTTTCTGAAGGACTTTACGCTTGAGAATTTTGTAGGAATTGATTTTTGGAAAATATTTTGGTGGTGCGGTCAAACCATAGTTTATATGGATTTTTAAAATTTGTTAAATTTTGACAAATGAGCCGTGTATTTTCAAATGACACAATCGACGGTATTTGAAAAATGTGTTTTAAAATACGGACATTGTAAAATATTACCGTGTTGGACCACAATGGTATGCTAATGTTTTAACCGTATCTTTGAGGTATAGGTCGTTCATCTTTGTCAATGTGAACGTGTGAATATTGCATTGTCTTTGCTGATTTTGGGCTTATGTCGATTATGTGAGGTTTGTTTTATCTTGTTATTCGATTGGATGTCCGTTCGGTATGCTAAGGGGTCGAGGTCGAGGCCGTGGTCATGGTCGTGGTCGTGGTCGTAATCGGGAGCAGGAGAGGGCGACTCCTCCTTGCCGAGTACCAATCACCAAGTCAGATCGGGGATATTCGACTAGCGTTAATGTTGACGTTGGCGCCGCCACCATCCTTCGCCGTGTGGTTGATCGATTAGTGCGAGATGAATCAGCCGTGCGTCGGGATGAGAACCCAAATAGGGATAACGGAACTAGTAAGTGGTTACGAGATGTGATGAAGATGCGGCCGCCCGTTTTGTGGGTTCGTCGACTTGTTAGGTTGGGAAAACTGGCTCTTCCAGTTGGACGAGAATATTTGATCTTGTAGCTTGTCCGGATGATAGGAGGGTACCCATTGCTCAAGACCTACTCGACAAAGATGCCGCAGATCGGTGGCACGCCGTAGTGCTGCAGATCATACACCTACATGGGCTGAGTTTAAGACCGCCATGGAGGCAGAGTATTGCCGCACTGCTCGTGAACGCAGAATCGTTGAATTTTTCTCGCTACGCCCCAAGATGTGTCAATATCCCAGCGATAGTCGATTATAATCGTGATTGGCTTATGTTCGTGATCAAGTGAGAAGTGAAGCGGACAAGGTCCGATACTTCAATATGCGCATGAAACCCCATATCCGTGAGAGTATGGCTCCGCTCATGTGTGCCACCACGAAGGAATATCAGACGAGCTTTAGCCATTGAGATGGCCGTTTCGTGACGGAATGCAGTTCAGAGAGTAAGAGACGTAAGACCTCGAGGAATTTTTCAAGAGGCCAAGAGTGAGATCCGTGAGCACGTTGCTTCAGCTTCTTCCGGGAGCACTCCTCGTTCGGTTGACAGTCTAAGAACCTTACCCTGAGGCGAGTAAGACGATCGGTGTGAAGACTCGCTTTAATCGATCGTGTAGGCCATGCGAGATGAATTGTCGTTCGCCACCGGTTAATTGTTTTAAGTGCGGCCAATCGGGCACCAAGCGGTGCATTGTGAGTCCGTTGCCGGGATGTTCGGGAATCGGGTTTCGTTCCTACTCGGGAGGGCCCGGTGGTGTCGATGATGTAGTTGTGTATCGTACTTTGTCTTGTAATTCGTGTAGAGATTGATATTTGTTGCGTGAACTTTTTGGTTTGGTTTCTATTCTATCATGATGTTTTATTTTAAGTTTCGGACGAAATTTAATTTTAATAGGATAGAATGTAATATTCGTATTCTCGTTTTCCGTTATCTTGAATTGTTTGTGTTTTGACGTCGGACATTTTCTTATTGATGAGAATCGGAATGATTTCTATCGTGATACTCTATTTGTTTCTATCGCATAGCCATTTTAGTCGGGTGCAACTTGTTGTCGCGACGTTTCTTTGATTAAATGTGTGCATATGATGTGGTATGTGATGCGTTAATTGATTGTTATTGTTTTGAATCATTGCGGTGGCTTTGTTATGGTCGTCGTGGGCGTGTTTCCACGCTGTATATTCTTTCGCATTGCTTGTAACGTTTCGCCAATGGACGAAAGTTATGCGTTCTGTGTATCTCGTTGAGGTTTCTGTTGGGATATTGCTTCTCCTACTTATTTTAAGTTTCGGGACGAAACTTCTTTTAAGGAGGGTAGAATGTAATATCCGCAATTCGACTTCGGTAATTTTCGTTTTTGCGGAGGTCCGTTTAAAACTCGCTTTTGACCGTTTCGTCATTCGGAGAATATTTAATTCTGCACTTTTTGTCATCCGAGTTCATTTCGGTATCGTTTTGTTGAGTTCCGAGCTTTTAGCGACTTTTCCGCACTTGAGTTCGATTCTTGCGAATCTCGTCCGAAGCGCTGTTTCGAGGTTCCCGTAAGTCCGTTTAACTTTGTTGGACGTGTTGTGAACTTCGGTTTGGTTATTCGACCACGTATCATGATTTTCGGATGTTTGGGCCGTTTTTGTAATTTCTTATAAGTTTAGGGAATTTGTTCCTTGTTCGGTTTTGATCGTGTACCCGAACCGTTTTGGGTTCTTGGTTATTGTTTCTCGTTGTGTGTATTTTCCTCGGATTGTTGGGTCGGCATATCGTGTTTTGGTGATCGTCTTTTTCGTTTTTGGTAGCGTTGTTTTACATGCAGAATGCTGTCTGTCAGGACTGTGCAAAACGGCGCAAGACCCGCGGCATTTTGCGCCGTGTGCGTGCGCCGTGTCGCCCGTGGGTCTGCATCGTCAGAAACGGCGCAAGACCCGCGGCATTTTGCGCCGTGTGCGTGCGCCCGTGTCGCAGGGGTCGCCACGACCAAGAACACGGCGCCGAACACGGCGCTATTTGGACCGTTTGTTGCGCCGTGTTACATCCCAAGATATAAAGGACAGACGGGTGTTTTAACCCCATTTCTTCCTTTCTCTCCCGTTTCTCCACTCTCTCCTCGCGACTTTGGGCGATTTCAACCAGATATTGCAGTGTAACATCTTATAACTCGGATTTGGACATTCTAACACGAATCAATCATCTTCCTTCCACCATTCCATCGTTGAATTGAGGTAATTGGTCATTATACCTAATTTTAGGGTTCTTGGCTATAATTCATTTTTCCTTTCGTTTTTGCTTCGATTGATGATGGACATTAGTTGGGTAATCATGGTGTTATGTTTTCCTAGAACTTTAGCGGATAAATTCCAAGTTTTTCCCCTTCGTTGATCGAATTTGAACTTTATGCCTCAATAGTGTTCGGCGGATGGTCCCTTAGGATAGAACGTCGATTAATTCGTGGTTTCTCTGTGTAATTGTAGTTGATTGAGTCTTTATGTTGTTAGGGTCGAATTCTTGTGAAGAACTCGAGTCGGGACCCTTCCGTTCGTTGTCTTCTTCGGGGTCCGAGCTTCCCGGTCGAACCGTATTCTTCGGAGCGTTCGGTAGCGGTTATTAAGGCAAGTATCTTACTATACGACTTGTATCTTGCGACTAGTAATTATGTATGAGATGTATAATGACTTTGCTTGCCTTCGTAAATATGTTCCGTTTGAGTTGGTTGTGTTTTCCGCAATTTGAAGGCTTTGTGATAATAGTGTTATATCAGTATACGTGTTAGGCGTTGTGCCATTTGTGCAGGAATGCGACGTACATATGGGATGGTTGTACACTTGGTTGTACAATGTATTGTGCACCGAATGTGTGTTATGTTGGTTAAATGTCGTTGATTGATGATAGTTGTTGCGAGTGTCGAGGTTGTGTTATTTGCGTGCTATGTAAGATTTTGTGGTGATCAAGGTGATTTATTAATTGTGCTCGTTGTTGTATGTAATGTGAATGTGAATATGTGTGTGACCGCTAAGTTCACTCGTGTTGGTTCGACGACCTACGAGGATTCGTGGCGGTGGACTACGGGATCGTAACTTAGTGAGGTGCGAGGTCCAATCGCGGCCGTCCGACGAGGCCTACGATAACGCATGGCGGTGGACCATGAGTTTCGACCCGGCGCCCAACCGGGTGAGCTCGACGGGCTTACGGTGACACGTGGCGTGGACTACGGTGTCGGGATTGTGTGTGTGATTGTTGTGATTGATATAGTCCGTGCGGGTTGTTATGCCTACGGAGACACGTGATGTGGATCACGGTGTCGGAATTGGTTATGATTGGTTAATAGTCCGTGTGGGTTGTTGAACCTACGGAGACACGTGATGATGGATCACGGTGTCGGAATTGATTATGTTTGTTAATTTATGCGTGATGTAGTCCGTGCGGGTTGTTGAACCTACGGAGACACGTGATGGTGGATCACGGTGTCATGAGCATGATACTTTTCAAATCAAAGTTTTTACAGAAAAGTTTTAAGAAAGAATGTTGGGCCGAGCCCCACGAGATTTATGGAAATGTTTAGGTATTGTAAACGGTTGAATTATGAAACGAGTTTTGGGTTAAGGCCCTTAAGTTTTGAAAGGTTTTGTGAATCGGGACTTGAGGTCTTAAGGTTTTGAAATATTAAAAATTCAGAGATGATAATCTTATTTTCGAATGCTTCATAGCTTATCTTCTCTTGTGAAAACCTCCGGAATATTTGATACTTGATTATTATATTTGATCACGATTATTAATTGCTTGTTACATTTCGTATGATTTGATACTTGCACTAGTAAAACGGTGGAGTTTACTAACCCCAGTAATCGGGGTGGATGTCTGCTTTGCGTCGGTACATGCAGTTCGGGAGCAACACAGGATTGGCACAAGAGGATGACGAGCGATACTAATCATGAGTCGAGAGTTGTTTTGATTTTTGTTGTGTTGTAAGAGTTGATTTGATCTTCCATTTGTATTGTATTTCGACCCTGTGTGGGTAATGTTATTTAAGTCGGTTTGTCAATTGGGTTGTGTGACCTCATCTGGCCCGTGTATTCACGTGTAAGTGACCATATCGGTCTGTATCATTTTATTGTTTGACCCTGGCTGGGCAAGCATTTGGTTGTTTATGGATGTTTAGCCTGGTAGATCCTTGTGGAAAGGGTCTACGGCGTGTAATAATCCCATACGGTTTTGGGGGTGTTACATCACATACGTATCGGCGTATGATATGAACGAACCGTTTCTACGGCATTCACATGCGTCTTGATGTGGCACTATGAGATTTTAGTTATTCCGGAATACTAGTCTTGAATTGATGAATTGACGGTTATGTTTCATACTTGATATACTTGCACTAGCTATTCGACTGCTAACCCCTTTATGGGGGAAATACGTTTTATGTATTTCAGGTTCCAGGAGAACGGACAGGCAGGTATCGGGTCGGCATGAAGATGGTGGGCAAGTGTGATACTGTGTCTTTCTTCCAGTTATGTTTTGAGTTTTCCATTCAGTGTTGTTGTACTAGATTGGCTATTGAATACTCGAGTATTGTTTTCCATTTTCCTTGATGTTCCGGCCTGTGTTTGCCGAGGTTTTGATTCGTGCTATGATGTCTGTGGATACATTGGTTATGTTCTGAATACCTTTGTATTGTTTTTCATTCCATTGTGTGTAGACCTTATCGGTCAAAATTTATAGTTCCGCGTATGTTTAGCCTTGTGAGTCCCCCGACGGGGCTTACGACGCTGTAATATTCCCTGAATAACTTGGGGGTGTTACAGAATATGGTATCAGAGCTTAGGTCTATGGATACCTAGGCTGTCGGTCTTTTGGGTCGAATGAGTCATCAATTGTCCACAGTATCACTACTCTGCCATCATCACAGTGAGACCGGTACTTGTAAGACCTCTTACTCTTCTGATGTTTCCTTATTCATTATGCTTCTTCTATGGATATTCTTGAGATTCGATCACCTTAATGACGTGCGATTGAATTGTGTTTACGTATCTTGTGTGTTCCTCAGTATGTCAGCTGGTAGGGGTCGTGGTCGTGGTCGTGGCCGTGGACGAGGAAGAGGTCGTGGCCCGGCCGTTTCCATCAGTTCAGTTGCGGGGTCGACCAATCCCAGTTTATCGAACTCGGTGCATCCTGACACCGAAAGTCAGCAACGCGGACGCTGGAGTTACGAATGCACTTCAACAATTGGCTACCCAGATGACTATTTTAGCCCAAACTGTTCAGCTGAATAACCCGAACCCAAACACGGATGCCTTACTTCAGAATGTAATCCGTATGCACCCTCCACAGTTCGGTGGTGCCACAGACCCGTTAGGCTGGGAAGACTGGCTAGCGGAATTGGAGAAGATTTTCGAGGCGGTTGATTGCCCCGAGGTGAGGAAAGTACCGATTGCTCAGTATTTCCTCACTAAGGAGGCCGCTACTTGGTGGAAGGTCATCAAGCCACATGATCGTATTGCCACGTGGGATGAATTTAAGGAGCTCTTGGAAGCTGAGTTTTGTCCTTGGCCAGTGCGAGAGGGCCGAATCTGAGCCTTTTTCGAGGCTAAACCACAAGATATTCCCGTTTCACAGGCGATCGTGGAGTACAACCAACAATTGATCCATGTGAAGGATCAAGTGCGTAACGAGCGTGATAAGATCCGTTATTTTGATATGCGGATGAATTTGGACTTACGGCGATACATGGCCGGATTTGCTTGTACGACACTGAAAGAGTATCAGGACAGGGCCTTAACCCATGATATGTTGAAACCCGACAATGATACCGTTGAAGAACCGAAGAAGCAGAAAGTCACGGGAAATTTTTCTGGTTCTAAGGGTGGCAACTTTCAGAAGTCACAAACGACTAACCGTTTTGCCGGACAGTCGTCACGTTCTAATAAAGGGAAGAGGGGTTACCGTCCCACTCCGGGTACCTCGAATCGCACGGTGACTTGCTATAATTGTGGCCGTCCAGGCCACTTTAATTCGGAATGCCCCTTTCCACCATTAAAGTGTCACACGTGCGGACAGATGGGGCATAGAGCGGTTTATTGTTCCGAACCGAACCAGACTTTGGACACTCGGGCTTCTGCCCCAACGCCACTTGATCAAAGTATGAATCAGCGACAATCTTTTGGTCAACCTCAGCAGAATTTTGGCAGGGGCCGGGGACGGGGTCAGAACGCTGGAGGGGAAACTCTAGCGTCGGTTCGGTGCAACCACGGGTTTATGAGATGCGTCGATCAGACGAACCCGACACGGCGGTGGCTTCAGGTACCATCCATATTTTGTCTTATCCAGTCCGTGTACTTTTTGATACGGGTGCTACCCATTCTTTTATTTCTCTGGAGTGTGTACGCCGTTTGAATATAACTTGTTTGACTGCTTGCGATCCCTTTATCGTGAAACTGCCTAGCGGGGATAGAATTGTGGGGAATCGGGAGATTAGAAATTTTCCGGAGATTATATCCGGTATAGAATGGTTATCGAATCTGATTGTAGTTGATATGGAAGGCGAGGACGTGATTCTCGGCGAGGATTGGCTTGATAATCATCAAGCGATTATGAATTACCGTACCAAAGTTATCACCATGATGACTAAAGACGGATCTGAGTACTCATTTTTGGGACGTAAGTCGGGCCAATCCAAGTTACTTATCAGTGCCATGAAGGCCGTAAAACTCTTGAATAAAGGTTGTACGGGCTATTGGTGTTATGCTTTGAAAACGGAAGGAAATGTAGTCGATTTCTCCTCGATTCCGGTTGTAAATGAATATCCCGATGTTTTTCCGGATGATCTTCCGGGATTACCGCCAGTTCGAGAGATAGAATTTACCGTAGACTTAGAGCCAGATGCGGCTCCGATTTCTAAAGCACCTTATCGGATGGCACCCTCCGAGATGCAGGAATTGAAGACTCAGTTGAGAGAACTTTTGGAAAAAGGGTACATCAGACCGAGCGCTTCGCCTTGGGGCGCGCCTGTTCTCTTCGTGAGGAAGAAGGATGGTTCACTACGTTTGTGCATCGACTACCGTGAGCTGAATAAAGTAACCATCAAGAACAAATACCCTTTGCCTCGTATAGACGATTTATTTGATCAATTGCAAGGAGCTGCGGTTTTCTCGAAGATTGATTTAAGATTCGGGTATTATCAACTCAGGGTGAGGGAGTCCGACGTTCCGAAGACGGCGTTTCGGACGAGATATGGGCATTATGAATTTGTAGTTATGCCTTTTGGGTTGACTAATGCGCCGGTAGTATTCATGCAATTAATGAATAAGATATTCATCGAGTACCTCGACAGGTGTGTAGTCGTCTTTATTGACGACATCTTGATCTATTCTCGAGATAAGGAGGAACATTTCCGACACTTGCGTTTGGTTTTAGACATTTTGAGAACCGAGCACCTCTATGCAAAATTATCGAAATGTGAGTTTTGGTTGGAAGAAGTTATGTTCCTCGGCCATGTGATTTCGGCCGAAGGGGTTCGTGTAGACCCGCAGAAGATCGAGGCAGTGCTAGACTGGGCACCGCCTAAAAATGTTAAGGAAGTTCGTAGCTTTTTGGGCCTTGCTGGGTATTACCGTCGGTTTGTCGAGGGGTTCTCGAAACTCGCTCGACCGCTTACGAAATTACTCCAGAAGACCGAAAAGTTTATTTGGACAGATGAGAGACAACAGAGCTTCGATGAACTGAAGAGACATTTGACTTCAGCGCCAATTTTAACTTTACCACATGGTAGCGAGGGATTTGCAGTCTATAGTGACGCTTCGGGTCAAGGCCTGGGCTGTGTACTTATGCAGCATGATAAGACGATAGCTTTTGCGTCACGACAATTAAAGCCTTATGAGATGAATTATCCTACTCACGATTTAGAGTTGGCCGCAATTGTCTTCGCACTCAAGATTTGGCGGCATTATTTGTACGGTTCATCATGCCGGATTTATACCGATCACAAGAGCCTGAAGTATATTTTCAGTCAGAAAGAGCTGAATATGAGACAGAGGCGTTGGTTAGAGTTGATAAAGGATTATGATTTAGAAATTCTTTACCACCCCGGAAAAGCCAATGTTGTTGCGGATGCTTTGAGCCGCAAATCGGCATCTCTTCAAATGCTCGAGGTTCTCACACCCCAGACGAAAATTCGTCAGGATTTAATTGAGCAAGGGATAGAAGTTTGGCTTCAACAAGTACAGGGACAATCAAAGGGAAGCAGTGGAGTGACCCGATGATTTCTCAACTGAAGGAAGATGTAATTAAAGGAAAAGCTCCCGGCTTTATGGTTCACGAGGATAGTATTTTGATATTTCAGGGCAGACTTTGTGTTCCAAACGATTTAGAGTTGAGACAGAGAATTCTCCGAGAAGCTCATGCTACGCCTTACTCAATCCACCCCGGGACGAGTAAGATGTACAAAGATTTGAAACGAAATTTTCGGTGGAGTAATATGAAGAAGGATGTTACGGAGTTTGTACTACGGTGCTTGACGTGTCAACAAGTCAAGATCGAACATCAACGACCAGCGGGGTTGTTGAAACCACTTCCCATTCCCAAGTGAAAGTGGGAAAACATCTCGATGGATTTCATCACTGGGATGCCGAGAACTCGGGCCGGAATGAATATGATTTGGGTAATTGTCGATCGGTTGACCAAGTCTACACACTTCTTGGGTATTAAGGACACTTGGGGACCGGATAGACTAGCTCGAACTTTTATTGCTGAGATCGTGAGGTTACACGGTGCCCCCAAGACCATTGTTTCTGATCGAGACGGTCGTTTCGTATCGCATTTTTGGCAGGCCGTTCATCAGGCTCTGGGTACGGAGTTGAGATTGAGCACTTCATTTCATCCTCAGTCGGACGGTCAGACAGAGAGGACGATTCAGACATTGGAAGATATGTTACGGGCTTGTGCCTTGGATTGGAGTAATGATTGGGAGTTTCACTTACCGTTGATCGAGTTTGCTTACAATAATAGTTGGCATGCGTCGATCAAAATGGCACCCTTCGAGGCACTCTATGGTAGGCAATGTAGGTCGCCATTATGTTGGGACGAGGCTTCTGAGCTAGTTGGGACGTAGCCGGATATGTTGATGGAGACTAAGGAAAATATTTCTATTATCCGAGATCGATTGCCGCCTGCAGTCGTCGAAATCTTATCCGATACTCGTCGACCCCTGGAGTTTGAGGTGGGAGATCATGTCTTGCTCAAGGTGTCGCCGACCAGGGGAGTTTTCCGCTTCGGGAAAAAGGGGAAACTTAGTCCGAGGTACATCGGACCTTTCGAGATTTTAGACAGAGTGGGAGATTTAGCATACCGCTTGGCGTTGCCTCCAGCGTTGAGTCACGTCCACAGTGTTTTTCATGTGTCTCAATTGAGAAAGTACGTACCGGATCCGAGCCACATTATCGACTACAGTGAGATTGACGTATCCAAGGATATTACCTTTCCGGAGAAACCCGTGAAGATCCTTGAGCGTCGCGAGAAACACCTCCGGCATAAGACCATTCCACTGGTTAAAGTGCAATGGTCGAGGCATGGAGTCGAGGAGGCGACTTGGGAGACGGAAGAGAAGATGCGGGTGGAATACCCCGAACTATTTATTTCTTAAGTTTCGGGACGAAACTTATTTTTAGAGGGGGAGAATGTAATACCGGGTTGTAATTCATTCAGTAATTATCAGTCTGTAATTGTCACTCATTAATAATCACTCATTTTCGTAGCGAGGAATCGGAGTATTCGGATTTTTTTACCTTGTCCACCATTGAGTTACGGCCGTAAGGATTGTAGGTTACGGCCGTAACAAGGATTCGTTGATTTCAGGCCATTTTGGACGAACGGGACTTACGGCCGTAAGGGTTGTAGCATACGACCGTAAGTTGAGAAGGTACGGCCGTAAGCCTGGCCGGCTACGGCCGTACGTGTCCAGCAGGCTGCCCAGGCATTTTTGGCCGAATGCGAGTTACGGCCGTAAGAAGGGTAGGATACGGCCGTAAGTGGTATTCGTAAATTTCAGGTTTTGTCGGGCAAGGGGGACTTACGGCCGTAAGGGTTGCGGCATACGGCCGTAAGACGAGGAAGGTACGGCCGTAAGGCTTGGCCGGATACGGCCAGACGCCATGCAGGTGGTACTGGTCATTTTCAACGAAGGGGGCTTACGCCCGTAAGTTTGGCCGGATACGGCCGTATCACCCGAGTTACGCCCGTAAGGTGTGCGGGTACGGCCGTAAGGGTGTCGGCAGATGTTTTTAACGAAGGCGAGTTACGCCCGTAGCTCAGGGTCAGTTACGGCCGTAAGTCTGTCGGTAGGCTTTAGCCGAGTTACGGCCATACGAGTTGGCCGGTTACGGCCGTAAGGCCGTTGACCTGGGATGTTACGGCCGTATGAGGGCCGAGTTACGGCCGTATGAGGGCCGAGTTACGGCCGTATGAGGGCCGAGTTACGGCCGTAACTTCCGGCAGTATTTAAGGACCAGGCCGGGACTTTTTCATCATTTTTCATCCTTTTTCTTCTTGGTTCCGAGAGAGAGAGACTTGAGGGAGAGATTTTGCCATCATCAATCATTTGAGTGTGTAATTTTCATCATCTTCATTCATTTGGGAAGCTTGGATACTCGTTTTAACTCGTGTTCATCGGATCGAAGTGGTTGGATCTTCAAGAGGTAATTTCTTCAACATCTTGGATTTCGATTTTGTGTTGTGATATGATGTTCTGGACGTTATAATCATGTTATATGAAGGGATATGTATATGATTATAAGTTTGTATAAAGATTCATTGGATTATTGAGGAATTATTTAAGAACACCTTGAATATTGTGTTGGATTTTGGGGGTTTTCGTAGACTCGTCCGATTTATCCGATTTGAAGCTTGAGAACCTTGAGATTATGATGTATCTATACCGTATGCGTGCTTTATCTACGATTTTACGGATTAGGTTGTGCCGTTTTCGGACTTGAGGGAGTTTGAGCGATTTTTCAACCTCCAATTGTTTACCCGTGTATTTTTCGTGAATTGTAGACGGGTTTCGGGGGTTTCTTCGTGTAATTTGAGTATGGATATTTGACTATCATATTTCCTTGTGAATCGTTTAGGTGCCGAAAGCGCGTTCTTGGACCTACCGAACTCATACCCTTCCTCCGTTCGATTTCTCGATGTCTCAAAGGCAAGTATATATTTATGATTGTACGTTCTCGACTTTGAAAGTAAGAAGTATTGATGGTATGATATGAACGAACCGTTTCTACGGCATTCATAGATATATTGATGGCATATTATGAACGAACCGTTTCTACGGCATTCATATATGTATTAATGGCATGTAATGAACGAACCGTTTCTACGACATTCCTACATGTATCGGCGTATGATATGAACGAACCGTTTCTACGGCATTCACATACGTATCGGCGTATGATATAAACAAACCGTTTCTACGGCATTCACATACGTCTTGATGTGGCACTATGAGATTTTAGTTATTCCGGAATACTAGTCTTGAATTAATGAATTGACGGTTACATTTACTTTATTGTCGAGGAGTATTATGTTTCATACTTGATATACTTGCACTAGCTATTCGACGGCTAACCCCTTTATGGGGGAAATACGTTTTATGTATTTCAGGTTCCAGAAGAACGGACAGGCAGGTATCGGGTCGGCATGAAGATGGTGGGCAAGTGTGATACTGTGTCTTTCTTCCAGTTATGTTTTGAGTTTTCCATTCAAAGGTTGTTGTAGATCGATTGGCTATTGAATACTCGAGTATTGTTTTCCATTTTCCTTGATGTTTCGGCCTGTGTTTGCCGAGGTTTTGATTCGTGCTATGATGTCTGTGGATACATTGGTTATGTTCTGAATACCTTTGTATTGTTTTTCATTCCATTGTGTGTAGACCTTATCGGTCAAAATTTATAGTTCCGCGTATGTTTAGCCTTGTGAGTCCCCCGGCGGGGCTTACGGCGCTGTAATATTCCCTGAATAACTTGGGGGTGTTACATTGACATCACAGGTCGGCCTATGATGGCATTATAATCATTGTGCACATCGATGATCTTAAATGTTTTCATCATTATCCTCTTGATTGGCCCCTCACCAAACTCAATGGCGAGGTCGATTTCCCCAAGCGGGGTGGTGCGGTGTTGCTCGGCCGGACATAGGACTGGTCAACCTTCATCCTGCGAAGTGTGTGAAGGTAGATGATACTGGCATAGGCCTCTGAATTGACGAACACCCGGTGTACTGGGATCCCATTATAGGTACGGTGATAACAAGAGTGTCCGAATGGGGATGGTCCAGGCCATCAGCGTCAGATTCATCGAATATGACCACGAGTTGAGGGTTTCAGAAGATCCTTCCGCCGCGGACAGAAAACCGTCTGGTCGGCGCTTCGATCACTGATAGACGGATATGGCTTCTCGGATTTTGGTTTTTCTTTGCTGTTTTGATCAATGGTCTTCACCTTCAGCAGTGTCCATCACTATGAAAATCTCCCAGGGCGATTTAGGTGGGGGAGGTACTCGATTACTTTTTTCTTGGGCCAGTTCGGCCCGACTCTCGCGATCACAGGGATGATTCCGGGTAAATCGACTCAATCTATTGTCGTCGCGTATCGCGATTAAGGCTGCGACAAGGTCCCGACACTGCTCGGTATTATGACCCGCTGATTCGTGATATTTACAAAAATGAGTCTGATCCATTTACTTCGGATCTTTATAAATTGGACTGGGTATCGGGAGTAGGCCGAGGTTTTTGATTTGTTCAAATATGGCTGCAGCCCCTACCTAGTAAATCTCAGCATAGCTGGCCATAAGCTCGATTCGCCGTTCTCTGAAATTTCGAACAGTCGGGATAGTATCGAAGGGGCTCCCGACCATACTATCACGACAGGGTTCTTGGCGGTGATCGCGGGATGGGTCATTACTCTCTTCCTTACTCTTGTTTGGCCCCTGCTGGTCAGATGGCATGGCAAACACAAGGTCTGGCATGGCCGTTTCCGCGACGATGTGAGAGCTGGTACGCTCCAGGAATTCCTGATAGGTGCGTGGGGTGTTTTGGCACACCGTCTAGCGAAAGAAAGAATTTTCCAAAAGACCGGCTTGCGCAATGATAACCAGCGCATCATCTGACATGAGTTCCGTCGCCAATACTTGCTTATTGAAGCGGGATATATAGTTCTTAAGGGACTCATTGGGTCCTTGCACAATTGAAGCAATAGAAGAGCAGGGGGCAACACATGCCTGAGATCCCCTGAAGTGGGATCGAAATGCCGCATGGAGCTGACCCCATGTCTGGATAGAATGATGCGGAAGTGAACGGTACCATCTATGGGCTCGTTCCCCTAAAGTTAAGGAGAACATCCAACATCTGAACGTACTGTGGGATCCATGGAGGTCCATCCACGAGTTTTAATGCCCAAGATGGACGTTGGGGTCGCTCTCCCCATTATATGGAGGGATTTGGGGTACTTCAACTTCTCCGGGATAGGCTCCGCCAAGATACTGGGGGCGAGAGGCTCTCCTGGCAGTCCAGTCATCCTCAACTTGGAAATGGTTGTTGCTGTTTGATTTCCAGCTCGGTGAGACGTTTTTTGAGGAACTCAATTTCACTCGAGTTGTCATATGGAGGCTGGGGAGTTGTTTTTGCCGGGACATGGGACTGGCGAATAGTCTCGACTTTCGCCTGGTCTTGACTCCAGATAGTCCGAGCCGGGGCCGCATTTCCCGCCTTCTTCCCGCTTCCCAATCGCTCCAAAACCGATGTGAGAGAGGGAGGCAGGATATTTTCGTGATGGATGAGGACTTTCACTGTGGCCCCCCGCTGCGTCTTCGACGACCCAGGAGATAACTCTCTTTTGGTCCCGTCTGGGGGCAGCCGGACGGGTAGTTGTTTGAGATTGGGCCTCAGATTGGTCCTTTTGGCTCCTCACTTGGGGATTGCCACTCTAGGTGACCTGCGCCATGAGGGCGCTCATTTCCTGGATGAATGCGGGGTGTTTAAAACATTCCGCCACCTTGAGCAAGTTTTCGTCCTCCGTGGTGCACTGGGGATCTGCTTGGTGCCTGGAACTTCCTGGAGACATGATGCTGTTGAAGGGATCAAGTTCTGAAACTTCGATGGATCTACAATGATTCACGGAGGAAACCCCTCATTCTAGCGCCAATTTATCGATATCTAGGTTGATCAACAAAACGTGTGCTGATCTGGATTAGGTGAATCGAAGCCATGTAGTAAACAAGGCTTGAGAATAAAAAGCCGAACGAGTAGGATAACGAAATTTTATTATTTTTGAGATAAAACCGAGCTGAATTTTCAAGCCGGTCTAATTTGTTTATTCTATTACAAGTCAGTAATATTTTCTTATGACGCTAGAAGAAGTGGGAAGTAAGGCATTAAATGCCTGACATGTGGCCCAGTCAAGTCATAATGGATCTTCACACAGATTGAGGGCGCGTGGACAGCGCCGTCGAATCAGATCCTGCCACGCATCTTTCATCATGGCACATACGACACGGGAAATCAAATATGCACCCTTTGAGGAGACGTCCCTTCGAGATCCCTACCAAATCGACCCCAGACCCGGCCATCCCGGCATGGTCCTGAGTTCGAGACCCTTGATGATAGCCGATCTACTCTGACATCCACTCATCCCCCCAGCTCAACCATACTGGTCCAGGAGGGCCAGAAGACGAAAGAATCGGTTTTCGGACCGACCGAGCAGATACGACAAGGAGGGCCGACTAGGTCCATACCAATTATGATCCAAGACCCCATTGCGACATGACCGGGCAAAGCAGTTAGCGATCGAAGGCCGACCCCAAGACTGACCCAGAGCAGGGATGACAATGAGGGCCGACTAGGTCCATACAAATTATGCTCCAAGACCCCATAATGACACGACTAGGCAGAACAGTTAGGGACCGGAGGCCGACCCCATAACCGATCACGCAATAGATAATTATCACCAAATGCATGTGGAACATGCACACATGACAGTTAATGCTATCTGTCCTCCCTCTTCCCAAAGCAATCCTAAAATGCTGCCATGTGTCCGAGACATTCTCTCCTACTGACAAGTGTTTGAATATATCCCAAGCATTCCCCAACTGTCAGTCTTCTGATTGGAAAGGCTTTCTATATATAGAGGAAATGTACGATAGACAAGGACTTTTGAAAAGTTCTAAGAAAATATTACGTAGTAGAAAAAAGCAAATTAGACCGACTTGAAAATTCAGCTCGGCTTTATCTCAAAAAGAATAAAATTTTGTTATCCTATTCGTTCGACTTTTTATTGTCAAGCCTTGTTTACTACGTCGCTTCGATTCACCTAATTCAGACCAGCATACATTTTGTTATCAAACTAGATATCAATAGATTTGATGCAAATATAATTAAAATATAGTTATTACAAATTCCGAACTATCTTTGGCTTTTAATTTCCATGTTTCTTTAGTTGTATCTTTCTCCAATTATCTATATATATATAATAGCGTTACGGATTCTAAGCACTAGATTAATTCTCTCTCCTATGTGGCATTATCTTATTTCTAGGTTCCCATTTATCTAAAATCTTGAATCTCACATCAATTTAGAATGGTATTTAATCAATGGACAACCTAAATCAATATAATTCAATATCTTGAACTCCACGTCAATTTAAAACCACCAATCGAGAATCTAAATAAATACCTAGAATTCAATGTGTATTTTTAACCACATAGTTATTTTACACACAAGCTTAAGAATATTACTTTTATTGTGCTTAATTTGGTCAATTATTAAGTTGGACAAATAAATAGTTTAAATTTTTGGTGAATTTTAATTGGGTCAATTATTAAATTTACATTAATTTTATTTGTCTAAAATTTGAATCTCATATCTATTTTATTTAGTAATTTTATAATAATTAAAAATCTATATATATAATAGCGTTACGGATTCTAAGCACTAGATTAATTCTCTCTCCTATGTGGCATTATCTTATTTCTAGGTTCCCATTTATCTAAAATCTTGAATCCCACATCAATTTAGAATGGTATTTAATCAATGGACAACCTAAATCAATAGAATTCAATATCTCGAACCCCACGTCAATTTAAAACCACCAATCGAGAATCTAAATAAATACCTAGAATTCAATGTGTATTTTTAACCACATGATTATTTTACACACAAGCTTAAGAATATTATTTTTATTGTGCTTAATTTGGTCAATTATTAAGTTGGACAAATAAATAGTTTAAATTTTTGGTAAATTTTAATTGGGTCAATTATTATATATAATAGCGTTACGTATTTGAAGCACCAGATATTTTATAAATTTTCGCTAAAATTATTTTTTTAATTGAGTTTGAGATGAGTATAGGTATATAATATCTAAATGAGTGTTAAATAGATGAACTATAACTTTATTGTTTCAGGTATCATTATATGAGTTTGGGATGAAAACGCGTAGTAAATTCACTTTTAAGTCAGATGTCGGATGAGAACGGTTAAATCAATAGAATTCAATATCTTGAATCCCACATCGATTTAAAACCACCAATAGAGAATCTAAATAAATACCTAGAATTCAATGTGTATTTTTAACCACAAAGTTATTTTACACACAAGCTTAAGAACATTATTTTTATTGTGCTTAATTTGGTCAATTATTAAGTTGGACAAATAAATAATTTAAATTTTTGTTGAATTTTAATTGGGTCAATTATTAAATTTACATTAATTTTATTTGTCTAAAATTTGAATCTCATATCTATTTTATTTAGTAATTTTATAATAATTAAAAATATATATTATAGCATTACGAATTTGAAGCACCACATATTTTATAAATTTTCGCTAAAATTATTTTTTTTAATTGAGTTTAAGATGAGTATAGGTATATCTAAATGAGTTTCAAATGGCTGAACTATATCTTTATTGTTTTGGGTATTACTATATGAGTTTGGGATGAAACGCGTAGTAAATTTACTTTTAAGTCAGATGTCGGATGAGAACGGTTATATAAATTATAAACGGGTTCGAGTGGCTGATCCTTACCTCATCTTTTTGGTTTTTCGTTGTTTTTTGCCGCGGTGAGGAACTCTGAATGGCTGAGGCTAACTAATAAATATAATTGGCACGTTTTTTGCATTAATAAATTTGATTAACAAATATGATTTTATTATTTATTTATTTATATATAATACCGTTACGCATCCGGAGCACCACGTTAACTCTCTCACATGGGGTAATTTTTATATTCTAGATTCTTATTTATTTAAAAATTTTATCACATCTTGATTTTAAATGACACCCCGATCAATGAATAACTAAATAAATATTTAACGTAAATATGTATTTTGGTCATAATTATTCACCACCACGTTAATTTGATCATCTATTGAGTTGGCCCAATGAATTATTTTATTCTTATTATAAAATTAAATTTGGCAAATTATTAATTAAACCTCATTGGTCCAAATATGTATATTTATATTTTTTAGTATCAAAATTATATATGCATAAATAATATTTTATATTTTTTTAATAAATTCGATTCTCTTCACTTACAAATAAATATATAAAGTATCTAATAGCAATATGGATTCGAAGTACCACGTTAACCCTCCCCTCTACATGAAGTTTTTTATTTTTGTATTATTATTTGTCTAATATCTTATCCCACGTCAAAGTATAGGTATAAAAATTGTAAAGAATTTTGATTGTATAATTCTAAAATTTTACTGGAAATTTAACTTTTAATCTTTTGTTATTTATAATATTTATTCTTAACCTTTACTTTACAATGTTTGAGTTTTCATTGAGATGGATTAACCAATTACTATAGCAACTTATGTTTACTTATTTAAATTATATAAATTTAAATATGTTGAGTAAATAGCGTATATTATATAGGGTCTGAGATATAAACGGGTAATAAAGTCATATTTTAATCGAAACACTGAATATGGGTATAAAGATTTTAAACAAATTTGAATATTTGTACCATACTTTCATTGTTTAAGTGTTCTTATATGAGTTTTGAACCTGGAATAAGTAGCAAAAATTATCTTTCAATTGGATTTATTTAATACAAGACATAAATCAGAAAGAAGTTCGCCATGAATCTCATACTCATTATTTCTGTTTGTTGGTGTGTTCCGCTGCGGTATAATTACAAGCGGCTGAACCCTAATAATGTATTGAATTATTTTTTGGTTTTTATTTATAAATTACAATGTAAAGTAATTATCCGTCGAGTTTCGACGGGCTATACACTAGTTTAATTATATACTCGCACAGAAAAAAAATGTTATATTTGCAACTAGGCGTAGTACACAACGCGTGTCATAACATATTGGCCAAAAAGGCCAAAAAGGCAAAAAATGAAATTAATATATTAATCAAAGCAAATGGAGACCTTTGCAACGTGTAGGGCTCAGATATTAGAATTGGAATCTTCTACACCGACAGGACCTTTGCATATCAGGTCACTGAAACGTAGCAATATTTTCCTTTTGAATATCAATCCAATGGTCAGGATATGGCTGTCATATGTTGAATACGAAATGTACTGTGAAAGATTAGACTATCTCAAGCATAACGGTGCCCGACTAGACTTTCCAGAACCCGAATTATAATAAATACTTTCACGTTCATAATCTAGAGAGTGGTAGAGTTATAATAAAATGAAAGGGAAATACTCCCTCTGTCCCAGCCAAAGATTGACAGAGGGTGTATATTTGGTGTATTTTAGGTAATGATTGATATAAGTAATGATGATTAAATGTGTGGTGGGGATTAAAAAGTAAAAAGTATTGATGATGAATGAGTGGTGGAGATTAAAAAGTAAAAAGTGATTGTTTGATTTGATTGTAAAAAGTGATATATGTAAACTTACTAAAGGGACTACTTTTTGATAGAAATGTAAATCTTTGGGCGGGACGAAGATATTATATTTTTAAGCGAAGAAAGTGGATGAAAGATGTATAAAAAAAAGTAAATAACAAAATATTTATAGGATAAAAGGGTAATAATTTAAATGGAGCGACTTTATTAATGAAAAAATATTTTTTTGTGAAGGATCCAAAAAATAATAAGACCATACTTTGAGTGAGTAATATAATTTAATATAATAACACAATAATACTTCCTCAGTTATTTTATTATTGCAACATGTTGACTATTACAATGTTTACATACTCTTTTTTGACCATCTTTTGTGATTTATACATATAAAAAATATAGTCATCTGACATCTTGCTAGATTCATCTCGAAATATACTTTCAAAATATCAACGTCTTATAATTTTTAAAAATAAAGAATTGAAGATATTAATAATCAAAGTTGTGCATTGGCAAACGTGAAAGTCCAGATGTTGCAATTATAAAAGAACGGATGTAGTAATATCTTTTATGTTTTGCCCGAAACTTGACTGGTGGTGTATTTTTGATATATTTAAGTAATGATCGATGTAAATAATAATGTGTATTAGTAAGATTCAAAAAAGAATATAATCAAAAAGTAAGCTATAATAAAAATGTAAAGCTTCGTCAAAAGAGAGATAAAAATGCTTTGATCAGGAGGGAGGTAGTACAAAATTCTTTGTTTGATTTGATTGTAAAAAGTGATATATGTAAATTTATTAAAGGGACAACTTTATGATAGAAATGTAAACTTTTGGGCGGGACAGAGTTATTATTTCACGTACAAAGTCAGTGACTCACGCATATATGTAGTTCACGCTCGCTCTATTGAGTATTGGGAGCTGATTCACATTCAGTGTGTGCTGTGTGTGTGTGAAAGAGAGAGAGAGAGAGAGAGAGTTTCTTCTGTGCCCAGTGGAGAAGTTTGCATGATATATAGGTGAAGATAAAAAG
The DNA here is from genome assembly GCA_033398695.1 of Orobanche coerulescens. Lineage (NCBI taxonomy): Eukaryota > Viridiplantae > Streptophyta > Magnoliopsida > Lamiales > Orobanchaceae > Orobanche > Orobanche coerulescens. Next base: position 9,665,309 of record CM065802.1, on the reverse strand, counting down.
AGGTAAAATTACTGTCTCCAATCTCTGTTTCCTAGGGTGAGTTAACTGGCGATTAGTTTAAGCTATTGTCTTTCTGCTGTGTTTATTACGTTGCAAGCAATTAATCGGACATTTTTCTCAGTGGTTTATTCTCTTTTGAATTTGGGGAAGTGATATTTTTCTTTCCGGCGGGTTATCTGTTTCTTCGATCTATTCGGGCTTGGTTTCTCGGTGTTTGGATCTCGATTACGAACCGTAACTGATGAGTTGAAATTTGACTAAGTTGCGACTGACTGATGCTTGATCTTGTGTGCTTGAATTGAAAGTCAATGTTCTTAGTTTGGGGGATTTTGGATTGCCAATTCCAATAATTTTGAAGTCAACGTAGATAACCGAAATTAGAAGTTCAAGAGCAATGCCATCGCATAAAAATTGCCTGTAAAAATGTATCAATAACTTCTCAAATTAGAAGAAGAAATGATCAATTATCTCAAAAAAAACATAGATTTAGCAGTTACCAGGAGACTCTTGAACTGATTCGATTTCATATGGTTTAATATTCCTGTTGTTTGTTTGATTTTGGGAGTTGACTCACTTTGCCCTCGATGTATATGCTTTCGTTTATTTTTCTCAGTAGTTTATACGTACTAAAATGACTTTATGCAATATTTGTTGTGATAGATAAGCTCGGTTGCTAAGTTGATAGGAAGACGGTAGTGCGTGTAGTGCCATGTTTTTTCGCAAGAGTAATTCCTCACGTAATGACGAGAGTGTTGAGCTGCAGAAGGAGCACAAGGTAATAATAGTATGTTTGTGTCTTGAACATAATCCTTGCACATCAATTGATTATCAAAAAGCTTCAGGTTGAAGTAACTCATCATCATCATCATCATCATCATCATCATTATTATTCTCTAATTCATGATTTCATAAATTGTCTGAGTAATTTTGGATGTAATTGCGAATAGAAAATTTTTATGCCATCCTGAAATTTTGAAAGTCGTTCTTTTTAAAATTTTAATTTTAATTTCTGGTTTCTTTTTTTTTTTCTTTTTCTTTCTGCTTGGCAGTTCAACGAGCTTAAAGCGTGTCTAGGGCCATTGTCGGGTCGCAGTCTGCAGTATTGCAGTGATGCGTGTTTGAAGAGATATCTTGAAGCTCGGAATTTGAATGTAGATAAATCAAAAAAGATGCTAGAAGAGACATTAAGATGGAGGTCAAGTTTTAAGCCTGAAGAAATCCGTTGGGTATGAGATACACTTCTTTTTTTTCTTTGAAAACTAGCTGTTAGTAGTGTTATGCTTTGTTCGCACCACTAGCACACAAGTTCTTTTTTAATTACTCCTAGTCTATTCACTTATTATGCATCAATTTTTTTTTAATTAAACTTATTGCACGTATATATTATGATGTGCTAGCATGAAGTCGCAAGTGAGGGTGAAACTGGGAAAGTTTACAGAGCAAACTTTCGTGATCGTCAAGGCAGGACTGTTCTTATACTAAGACCAGGAATGCAGGTAACTAAAAATGCTCTAAGCAATGTATTTGATTTTCACTTTTTCCTCTCCTACAGGGTTAGTTACTGAAAAATACCCCTGAAGTTTAGCCTAATTACAGAAAATCTCAGTTATTTGTTAAAAACTAGATGTGCCTCAGTAAATTTTATTTCTCTTTTACAAATTGCACCATCAAAAGGGGCTATTTATTAAATAAATACAAACATCAGGTGGAAATTTGTAATATTGAAAGATAAGTGGAGCTTTTTATGATTAAGCTAACTTCTGTGGTAGTTTTTGTTTCAACCTTTTCAAATGAGAAGGGCTGAAAATAATTGTGATCTGACCTTTTTCAGAACACAACCTCACTGGATAACCAGATTAAACATCTGGTGTATCTGATTGAGAATGCCATACTTAACCTTCCAGAAGGACAGGAACAGATGGCATGGTTAATAGACTTCACAGGATGGTCTATAAGCAACAACGTGCCAATAAAATCAGCAAGAGATTCTGTCAATATACTACAAAACCACTATCCTGAGAGACTAGCTATTGCATTTCTGTACAACCCCCCTCGTCTATTCGAAGCATTTTGGAAGGTTTGTTCAATTTTTAATCCTTAAATCACTTCTCTTTCGATATATAGGTTGTGCGTAATTGGTTGGCATTTGTTGCTTGATCAAAGAATGGCCGGTAATAGGGTTTCAATCTAAACGATGACTAGGTATTTCAATTTTAGTCTTTGACTGAATCATTTTTAGTAAATTTGAACGATTCTTGCTGAATGCTTGGTGTCGTCAAGGAGATCTTTAATGCGATCAGGAATCATTGCATTTTTCTTTTTTGTTTGGGAATAATTACAAATACTAACTTGGGGTTTGGCCTGATATACAAAAGATCTCGGATATCTTTCAAAGTTACAAATACTCCCTTGACACATGCTTCTAACATTTTGGTGGGGTTGGGGGTTGGGGGAGGGGGGTAGACGGACGGCAAACCTCAAGGAGTATTTATATAAACTTAGGTGGTGTTTGTAATTTTAGAAGATAATTGATATTCATTTTGTAATACCGATAAATTTCAAGACTAGTTTTATGATCATCATTTTTCTCTTCCTTTTTTTTAAAGAAAATGTTTTTGCAGTGTGTGTGTGTGTGCATTCTGAGAGGGCAAGGAGCAAAGAGGATGTATAAAATTGAAATTGCATGTGTGGAAATTGTTAAAAGTTTCAGAAGGATAATTTTTGTTTGCAGGTTGTTAAGTACTTTCTGGACCCGAAAACATTCCAGAAGGTGAAATTCGTCTACCCAAAGAACAAAGATAGCGTTGACCTCATGAAGTCCTATTTCGACCTAGACAATCTCCCAACTGAATTTGGTGGTAAAGCCACTCTACAGTATGATCACGAGGAGTTCTCTAGGCAAATGGCCCAAGACGACGTGAAATCTGCTAAGCTTTGGGGTTTGGACAAGCACCTATCTAATGGGATTGCTGGACCCGAAGTGGCTCCAGAGCCCGAGTCCCTTACTACACCGGTCAGTTGAGGGAGGTGTCTGCACGATACACACACAGATATATATATATACACACACACACATACTAAACTATGTTTATGGTTAATTTCGAATCTCCGTTTATTAATTAACCAGAATTGTGACCATGGCAGTGTACTTCATGAAAAATGCCGAAGTTTAAAACTATTATTCATAATTATGAGAAATGTAAGACGATCTGTCTGTGGATTGGAGGACTCGGTAAGAAATTGAGAACGATTGCAGAGCGGTTATCAGTGAGCGCTTCGAGCCTGGCTAATTATTGGTGTATTTCGGTATGCAGACACCAACTTTTTGGCTTTTGCTTTTGCTTTTGCTTTTGTTTGGGAAAGTGCGTCCGGTGCATTTTAAGCGAAAAATAACTATATGTTTTACATTTCTATTCACGGTCCATTAATAACGAATTAAAGAGGTATTTGTAATCACATTCACAAACTCATTCAAAGAACTTTTTTATTGTTCTTTCTTCCCAACATGTGCTTTTCAACTACTTGTGCTTCTACACGTCTTGGCAAATCCCCAAAGCTGAGAATCGCAACTCACAAGTTGTCCATGCATGTTCTAAGCTAAAACTAAATTAGCCAAAGGAAAATTTTTGGGATCCAGACCATGCGCCAGCCCAGCCTGCTTTATATTTGAATGGGCTTGGGCACGAATTTCTTAGGCCCGGAAACGAAAATATCTGGGCCATTTGGCAAGGCCATACTCGTCGGATAAGCCCAACAAGCCCGAAGCTTTTTAAACAGGTTTTATGGCCCTTCCTGATCTGGTCTTTCCATTTGTTCTGGCGCGCTGGGCATTTTGCAGCTTTAGCCATGGTATGAGATGTAGAGATGTTTATTTAATTACACGAAGGCTAGAAGCAGAATCATGATTTAAAGCTAACAATTACTCTTTTGCCACTATTTCAGACCTCCACCTTCTCAATTGGAGGTTCTAGATCCTCTTACCACATTATATTTCCTAGATTAGTCTAGATTCAATTAAGACATAAAGACTAGATCATATTATGTTTCTAAAGTTCCATTATGTGATTAATCCTATTAAGATAAATTCACACAATTATGCACACAAGAATAATGCCCAATTACTCATGCATGAGGATTTAGCACAAAGAAACATAAATATAAAGTTGAAAGGCAAAGTAGTATCAAAAGGAATTCATGCAAACTCAATTAGGCATCCAAACCCTAGAATCACCTAGATGTTTAGCCACTCATGATCAAAGTAAAAAGAAAGGTAGAAGGGAGAGAGCATAATTAAAGAACAAAAATAAAAGAGGTGAAGAAGATAAAACCCTTAAACTTGAACTTGAATAATGATCCCATGTAAAATAGGAATTGAACTTAAAACCAGGAAACTACTTTAATTATCTTGTGCACATGCCCCTTTTGGTCATCGGGACTCCAGATCTTCAGCCTCTGCTTCTCGGTCAGGGTACCGGCCGATAGGATGCGCGATACACTCCAGCTTCATCTCGGTTGGCCTCTCGGCCGATAGGCATGCCGAGAGGGTCTTCATAACAGATCGCAGGTCTCGGGTGACCTTTCGGTCGATAGGATGGCCGAAAGGTAGACCGATAGGATGGCCGAAAGGTACCTATCTTGGGCACACTCGAGCTTTTCACTTCCTTCATGGATCACTTCTTCATTCATTGTCTTGTCTTGGGTTTCCTTGACTCGAAAAGTCCTACAAAACTCACCAAAATGCCCAACAAGCGTAGTATAGCTCGACAAAGATTAAACACACGATAAACGAACTAAAAACTACCTAAACAAGACAAAAGATCATCACTAAAGCTCAGAGAAATGTGGTAAAACTACCACCTAATCAGGCTCCTATTAAACGCCTCCAAGAAATACTTGTGAGTCATCGGTGCCTCCTTCTAGATAATGAGCTTTGTTACCTTAAGGAGTCCACTGAGATTGCTGTCTGGTTTGATCTTGCTGCATGTAGAACTCTCATCACTGTCCAACGGTGTACCGAATTGTGAGTGTGTTGTCCAACCCTTAGGCAAGAGTAGGAAAGCTATACCGCTCGAGGCAAGAGGCAATACAATATCACCTCTTCCACGTATGGCTGAGCACAAGGTTTTCCAAACATATGTTCGAAATTCGACGGGTGTCATTTTACGTTATAATCATGGTCATCGTAAACGTAATAATTTATATCAAGGTGATTGGGATAAAGTTAGCGCAATCGCTGGAAATAAAATTCCGCGCAGCTTGACTTTTGTTCACTAAAACAGCAATAACTCCCTTGTTAGGAAGTCTATGGATGAACGGTCAGATGTTCTGGAAGCTAGACTTCTGTATCTTTCTATCCATATGTTGTGCACCACACGGATCATTAAACTCAGATCACAGTGCATGTTTTAAGTGGCTGCTTTAGTATTTCCCAAGTTTAGTGAGAAAACAAGGTTGAGACCATATCCAATGGCATAAGTGTTGATACAAAAACATGGCAATGACAGCCATAGGTGCGTTTAAACGCAGCAGGTGTTCGATTTCTTATCTCGACTAATGATCCTTTCGGTAACTTCAACTTGGTAGACTTGCAGAGAAAGTAGGAATTTTGGTACAGCTAAGGCTGTTTAAAAACCACTGATTCTGTTTGAACTTTCAAAGCATAAACAAATACCAAGGAGGATGTGTCTAGTCATGATCAAAAGTGTAGACAAAATCGACCAAAGTGCATAAAATCAACCAAGTATTTTAATTCTCAATTTGCAAGTATACGTCATAATAGCCATGTTATATGGATGCAAAGCGGTGCATCAATATTAAGCATTTTGAACCATGAGACATAATGAATATACCATAACCAACTCGTCTTGACCATCCAACAAGATCGACTAAACATAGTCAAATGTATAAGGCACATGCCTTTACAAATACTCGGAAAAGTATTCGGGCCTATAGTCATACGAACTATAATCGAGGTCAACCAATTTATGTATTTACCGCAATATGCCATTGCTTTACATGCTAAAATTCATGAGAATTACTCGTACATTCTTTCATATATCATATTGCAAGGAGGCAGTGCATGACTTCACCCACATGCAATATTTTATTTTATTTTAAATATGATGAAAGATGGAGTTTTTCAAGTATGGGATTGGGTCAAGACCAACGTGGTGGTCGCTCAATTCAACGTGACAAATCCGTCACAAATCGATTTTAACCACGACATATCTGTCGCAATCGATGTTTGTCCCATTTGTAGGTCACAAATATGTGACTAATCATGAACAAGTAACTTTACCGTTACCGACAATGTTTATTTTATTTAATTGTTGGTTTAAAATCGACAAAACGGCGACGTCAAATCGCACCCAAAACATGGTGTATGCAACAACCACAAGTATCTACTTTCAACAATTATTCGTGACTCCCCCAGGACCGTCACACAATTTACTTTGACATATATGAATGATATCACCTCTCATAGTCTCATCTACCGCAAAGTAACGTGTGAGATAAAGAACCCAAATACACAATTCCCCAAAAAAAAATTCCCAAAAGAGAGGAATTGAAAAACGGGAATATTAATAAAATCTTATGTGGGTACTCAGTTCCATATTTGTTTTGATACTTGAACGGGAGCTTGTCTCCAAATGAGCAACATATTTTCGTGGTACTCGGTTCCATATTTACTTTGATCCTTGAATGGGATAATAAATATGGCTTCTCTCCATATTTTGCACATCATCATGAGCAACATATTTTCCTATATTCACGTAAAACATAAACATGGTAAGATTCATAAGTATACAAATCAATGAACGAATGAATCATTAAGTAGGAAAATATGGAGAGTTGAGAAACGCCCGGAAATGGCTACTGGGCTCGATAATCGGCCGAAAAAGGACTCGGGCGCGGCAGTGCAGCAACTCGGTATTGGATGAGGTCGGATCTCCAAATTTCCTTGTAAAAGTCTCCTTCTGTTCGGCAGTAGATTCAGTAATCAATATTATACAGAATCCGATCTCCACCGTTGAATATACAGATATTTGTGTTGGGAAGTTGCTGTCAAATTTTCACACCGATCCGACGGTTAACGAATCAGAAAACATGATTTTGGTACGACTGTATTGTGCAGAAAATTTGAGCGCGGAAATTCTCGTCTCTCGATTTTTTTTTTCAATTTTCTGCTCCTTTTTTTTTCTTGTAGAAGTCCTAGACAGACGAGATCTGCAGACGGGTCGGGCTGTGTCAGCTTTAAAATCGGGACCGGTGAAGATGATCGGAGCGGTCACGACGGCGTGCGACCTGGACGATCGAGTGGTGCTTGGCGACGGACTTTGCGAACGGAAGTCGCGCGGCTAAGGGCTACTCCTATGGGTCTGATTCCGGCGACGACCGAGGAATGGTGATTTCAGACAGCGGAGGGAGAATCTGATTTCAGCCTTGAGCGGCAAGAACGCGGACTGGTCGCGGGTTGCACGGGGTTGGCCGATCTAGGGTTCGTGAGGAAGATAGCCGGCCAGTGGGTTGGACATGGCTTATGTCGCGAGAGCGGAAGCAGCAGCGGCCGAGGTGGCTGAGCGCGACGACGGTGGAGGGCTAGGGTTTTTGAAGCCCGATTTTTTTTAAATCTGCTTCTGTTTGTGATAGTTTTATTGTTCCGAATCAGATCTCCACCGTTGAACTTGTAGTTCTGTATATCATTAACATGTTGTCAAAATTTGAGGCTGATCCGACGGTTAACGAAGCGGGAAATACAATTTCCGCGTGGTCTCGCAGTGCAGAAAATTGACGCGCGGAAATCGCGATTTTTTTTTTGGAATTTCGAAAATTCATAGAGGAAAAAAAAATTCTACTGTTAGAGCAACATGCTGATAACGTGTTGCAGGAGAAAGTCAAAGACTATAAATACGAGTCAATCAATTATATTCATAACACTGATAGAAGGATCTTTATATAGACATTACAATGAGAGTTATTCCATATATAGGAGTCCTAGATAAGGTACGACATCTAATATGATCATACTACCTAGAAGGATCTAGAACCTTCCATCTATGTATCTACAATCAGTATTAGGCAAGACACATCACGAGATTAATAATTCCCGGAACAAAAATGATATGATTTTTGAGATCTAGGATATAAATAATGCCTAAGGTGAATTTACTGGATTTTTATGAGTTAGTATATGAAAATTTGAATTTGGTAAGTTTAATCAAGTTGGGAGATTTATGCCTTAAGCTTATTAAAGCTTGTAGTTGATTGTTGAATGGTGATTTAAGGTGATAGATAAGCATGTTGGTGAATTGGTTTGAATTGATTTGGACATTTAGATTGGAAATCATATTTATTTAGTTCATTGGAGATGAAGGGCATGTTGTGATCCAAGATTAAATGGTTTAGTTTAACCTTGTTTAAGATCCCTAAGTACATTCTAAGACATATGGTGATGAATTGGAAGAGTTGAGATTAAGTTGGATTAGTTTGGTTAATTTTCTCACATTTTCAGATAAACTAACTTAAACTAACTTAAGTGAAAAGTTGGAATGGTAATAGATATTAATGAATTACCTCTAGAAATGTGTTAATAAGTTTAAGTTAAGCTTGTGAATAAGATTGGCATAATTATTTGCCATAGAGAAAGATTTGATAAAAATTTATGTTAATAAAGTTAGATATTAATTATCAAATGTTATATTTAGTTGAGAATTTATTTAGATTGATTAAGATATGAATTATTTGAGATAATAAATATAATAGAAAAGGATAGATGAACCCTATACCTTATAATTACATTAGGTATTGGCCGAAAGAATACTTGCCTGAGTTTTAGCATCTATGCATATTGCATAGCGCCTATCTATGAGAGAATTACGATATCGGCCCTATACTGGACGAGGTGTCAGTAAGGGTTTGTGTACACAATTATGATCGTGAGTCATCGTCCGGGTTGGCCGGTCATAGTGTTGAGAAGGAGGCCTACTTCTCAACACATTGGTGCGTAGATATGGTGTTACTGTGTTTCGGCATCCCTTTGGGACCGACACAGTAAGAGTTTGCCGGCATAGATCATGCATATGATATTGCATAATTCATAAGAGCATGCAAGGAAATTATTTTTGAAAAACTAACACAGGATATTTCATTAAAAACCCTGTGTTAGGAAGTTATTTTGGCAAGTTGGTTGGTGCTGAATTGAATCTTGTCTTTTGTTGGTTGGGATATGATATGTGGTTTGCTGTTTTGGGTGCTCATTTTATTAAACGAAACTCTGCCCAAATTTTTATAAATTCTTAAATACCTTGGAATTTTTATTTAATAAAAGAAACTCCGGTTGTTGAAAAATGTTTTTCTTTCAATTTCTATCTTATTTGAAAGTCCTTAGTTTTGATTACCAGTTGATTATTCCTTCTTTTATCAAGTCATAGCCTAATTACTTAGTTAATTATTTAATTAAGTAGTCGGGTTGTGACATCGGGTACCCTAAATTTCTCGATTTTTAGGTGCCATTTTATCCGGGTATAATTCGAGTAGTTCAAATACCCATTTACCAGTAATTACCTGAATTACCCGATATATACCCCTTTTTCCGAAGTTACCCAATCCTTTTTTTTTTTTCGAAATACCCCCTTTATTTCGATACAATTCCCACTTATTTTTATACAATTCTCTTTTGTTTTTAAAATTTTATGCAATTTATAACTACGTAACATAATTTTAATACAATATAACATTTTCAATAAAACTCACAAAGCACAAGTAACAATTCACAAATGCCAAATGACAATATCAATTCCAATTTCTAAATGTTAAATTGGCTAAAAACAACAAAACATAACCATTGTTCATATATATAGCTATCGGGTATTCGGGTACACCCAAACTCCCGATCGGGTTACCCGATACCCGAACTTAAGAGCTACCATATACCCGAACCCGACCCGAATCTCGACATTCTCGAATATAGGGTACCGATATCCGATATGTTCAGGTTCGGGGTCGGGTATCCCGATACCCATTTTTCAAACTTTCAACCTTAATTACGACACCCTAATATCTAGTTTGGTACACAATACGTAGTTCATTATAAATCAAAAGTGTGAAGATGTTGTACGAATTTTTATGATTCTGCATACCTTCTCCGGAGGTGGTATAAATAAAATAAATTGTAACTATAGCAAATATACCCCAACCTATTTGCCACAACTTTCTTTTTCCTTAGTCCACAAATAATTTGCCACTTTCCTTTTATGGTAACATTTTAACTCACTTTTCAACTCCCAATGCACTTATCCAACCCTCAAAAAGATCCTACCAACTAAAGTTAACAAAAACTTTTCAAAAAAAAAAAAAAAGCTAAACTTAACAAAATTATTAAAACCCATACGGGTTGAAATGTGGCAAATAGGTGGTTGTGGGAGAGAGTATTTAAATTTAATATATCCTAAGTTGACGTCTGGTTTCGTCAATGTCACGTGTGCTGATCTGAACGAATGAATCGAAGCCACGTAGAAAATAACAAAAAGATGAAAAGGATTGGATCACTAAATATTATTAATGACCTTAATATGATATAGAGTCGAGCCGAATATTTTGGGCCGATCTATATTTTTTACTTGATAATTACAAGTCTTATACTTTTTCTTTTTCTCTCTTTCTCTCTCTATCTCTCTCTATTTGTTTTCCCGCAAAATTTCCAAAGTCCTTTTCTATTGTACATTCCTCCTATGTATAGACAATTTTGGCCAGTCAGGAGATGACAGCTGGAGGATGTTGGGGAATATGCCCAAAACACTTGTCAAAGTGTAAATATGCATTAGACACGTGGCGGCTTCTAAGGATTGCTTTGGAAGGGATATGACAGCACGCATTAATTGTCCTATTTGCCTGTCCCGCGTGTTTCTAGCGATGCTTATCCACTGGGATCGGTCCTCGGGTCTTCCACCGTTCTGGTCGGCCTTGTCGTAATCTCTAGTTGGAGCGCATTTATCCCCGATCTGCTCGGTCCTTCCGTTCTGGATATCGGGTCGGCCTTGGTCCCCGAGTTCGGCCTCGACGTCTTTGACCGGTCCGATTTGCTGTTCTGATCGGCCGGTTCAGCTGACGAGTGCTTACGTGGATGCCAAGACAGATTGACCGTCAACAAGGGCCCCCGAGTCCAGGGCCGTGCCAGGTTGGCCGGGGCTGGAGTCGTTTCGTAGTAAGGCCGATCCGGCTTGTGGGAGGACAAGATCTTTCGAAGGGACGTCTCTTCGGGAGACGCGTCGATTCGATTTCAGGGTTCTGGGTGTCATGATGAGAGGGACACGTGGTCGAATCTGTTTTGACAACGCGTTCACGCGCCTTTGGTCTTTGCGACGGTTCAGTGTGAACCGTCGCGCCACGCGCTGGGCATTTAATGGCTCATTTCTCCTATAAATATAGGGCTTCTCCTTTTTCATTTCTCCTTCCGCCATTTTTGCTTTTGTTGCAGAGAAGAGAGAGAAAAAATTCCGGTGTCCTTTTCCTGAGTTTAGAAAGAATTTCTCGGTAAGCCTTTCCCCTTTTCTATTTAATATGTCGGAGAGGGCGGCGGAGGAGCTGATTGTGTCGTCGGACCGCACGGGAGTGGCGGATCTGTCCGCAGGCGGGGCTCCCGTCAACTGGAGCGACGAGGAAGACGGCGGCGAGGTCACGGGATCGCCGGGATTTGGAGGCATGGAGATGACGGTGCCGTTGACGGCGGTCGGAGGGACTCAGGCGGAAGAAAGGGTTGAGCCGGTGGTGGCCTGGACTCGACCTCGACTGTCCCGTTTCGTGGAGGCGGAGTGGGACTCGGCCTCGATTCGCAGCACCGTTACAGAAGAGCAATTAGTGGCTTGGCGGCTGCGGTTTAAGATCCCGGCTAGGGTGCGGATGTTCGTTCCGACTCCCGAGGAGAGGCCTCACACTCCGCCCGTCGGTTGTACGGTAATGTACTACCGCTCTCTGCTGACAGGGCTAAGGTTTCCGCTCCCGTTAGCCTTTTTCCGGTGGCTAAGGCAGTGGGGCCTTCCTATTGCCTAAATTCACCCGAATTCCTGGGCTCGGGTGGTGGGTCTTTTCATCCTTTTCAACGAGCACAGTTGGCCCGAGCCCAGCTTTGAGGAGTTCAACAGCCTTTTTCTGTGGAGGTCGGTTGGCAGATCCGGCTCCGGCTGGTTTTACCTGACAGCCCGGCATGCCATGCATAAAGAATTGGTGGATGTGCCGGAGACCATCCACAGTTGGAAGGAGCAGTGGTTCTACATAGGGGGACCTTGGAGGAGCTCGGCGGATGAGTGGGAGCCTGGTGGTATAGATGCCGAGCTTCGGGTTCCAGAGCACTTAATTGCCAAAATGAGTAAGTGTCGTGTTTTCTATTCCTGTTCCTTTCTTGTCTAACGCTCATCATTTATTTCATGTACATGGCGTATCCCGGCATCTGAGACATCTTCCGATTTTGACGAGCGGGTAGAGAAGCTTCTGGATCTTCCTGCCGAGCAGAGGAAGTCGTACCTTCTGGCCACTGAAGAAAATCTCTGGGCGGCCGGACTCCGATCCACCGATCCGAGTATCATGTCTTCATCAGGTATTTTTTTTTTTAACTTATCTTCTTTCTCCAGTCCCTACGGCCAAGGTTCCGTCGGGAAGGAAAGAGACGCCTGCGCAACGGGTGGCGAGGCTGGCTGCTGAGGCCGCCGAGCGGAGGGAGCGTACGGGCAAGCGGAAAAGGATAGAGGTCGAGCCTGAGGATAGTGCGACCAAGGCGGAGGGATCGTTCATTCCTAAAGTTGCTGTATCCGTCCCGAGCCCTATCCGGACGGGTCGTGCGACCGGTAAGGAGCCCTTAATTGACTTGGAGAGTCATTATCTCCCGGTTAATAAGGACCGGGAGGAACCTTGTGCCCAGATGAAGGGGCGACGACCGCGCTGGTTTCTTGATTACGTCCGGGCAGCTACCCCAACCGCTGAGATGCTCAACCGGCACTACGCCATAAGTGCTCATAGGCAATGCTTTTAGCTAGTGTTGCCACCAAAGCGTTTCAATAGATTGCTGATTTTTGATCTTTTGAAACACTACTGAAATAGTATTGCACTAGATATACATCCGGTGTTGCAAGATAAAAATGGTGTTGCGCGACGTGCAACACCTGTGATGGTGTTGCATTATATCTAATTTTTTAATAAATTTTTCGAGTTATTGTCAAAAACAAGCACAATGAAATGAAATTTAAATTTTGATAATTTTTTACTCTTAAAGTTTGATATAAAACATATGATAAATTTGATTTAAATTATTTATATTTAATATAAATACTTATTATATTTTTTAATATTGTAATTAAAAATTATAAATATTTTCTATAATTTTAAAGTTTAATATATTATCAATATATATAATGAAATTTAAATTACGATATATGTTTTATTTTCAAAGTTTGATATATAATATAATATAAATTATAAGTTATATATATTTAAATTATTTAATATAAATACACATTATAAATTTTAATAATAAAATTTCAAAATTTTAAATTATAAAAAATAATACAATCCTTTTTAAAAATACTTATATAGCGTTTAATTAGGAAGCGCTATGTAACAGTACACTTACATAGTGTTTTTAGAAAATGCTATGGTAGGTTCCGTATTTTAAGTAATATTTTTAATCCTCGATCCGTCAATTAAAAAGGTATATTGAATTTTTATTTTGGATTTGATTTGAAGGATTAAATTCTTTTATTGTTTAGATCGAATGATTGCTCAAGGATTTCCTAGTTTTTCCCTATTTGATTGATTGCTAAGTGTATTCTATTTGGTGTGGTTATATTATGTTATCTGTTTTGTTATAATATTTTGGCCCAACCCGACCGTTATAACATTTTTATTATCGGCTCGAACCGGCTCAAAGCCCATGGCGACTCTTTTTAGTGGAAGCCGTCCGATTGAGATTATTAATCTCCCCTTCATTAGGACCGTTCGATCCCCCTTATAACCCCTAACCCTACTCCCTCTTCTCACCGACTCTCTCATTCTCTCCTCTCTCCCTCACTTTGTTGTCACTCGGTGCCGCGATTCCTCCCCTCCTCGGTTCGGTGCCATGGCGCCTCCCCTTCGTCCCCTTCGTCGCCGCCTTAGTAGTCCTTCCGCCTTCCTGCGCATTCCCGCAACTTAGGGTTTGTTCCTAATCATGTTAGCGGTACCCACCTCGCTCGTGACTCCATCTGCCGACTCCGTCCAGTCCGCGAAAGAGAGAAGAGGCGCCGCGCAACAAGAGTCATCACCGAGTTAGTATCTCGGAATTTTCAATTAGGTTTGAAGGTTTGTTTTTGAGTCGGGCTCGGGTGGTGGTGGTGTTGATTTGAAAAGGTGAATAGTGGTTGTTGTTGATTTTGTCACCAAATATTGGGATTTCTTGCCACTTACAAGGTTTTAATCAATCGACGCATCTTGAAAGTAAGAAAAATAAATATTGTTATCTTGGGAGAAAAGTTGAGGCGCGAAGAGGGTTGTAAATTTGGATGAGAACATCCACTTGAAAGATCGATTGAAAAATAAGCTGTTTCTTTCTTTCTTTGTTTTTGAATATTTTGCACTGTAGGTATGTGTATTTATACACTAAGTTAGAATTGAGAGACGTAATCCGAGGAGAGCTTGAAAAAGGCAGAACTCCTCATTCTTATCTGATGAACAGTTAGGGTAGGAAGATTTCTTGTTGGTTCTTAAAATTGGGCCAAAGGGAATGATGGATTTACTTTTGATTGTCTTTTTTGAGTCTATACTCTGTCTCTTGTTTAGAAACTTTATTGAAGATATATCAAAGGCAAAGGAAGGGGGATTTGATTTGTGTGGAATATTGAAGATGTAGTTAATTCTTATGAAAAACTTACGCAAGTTTTGAGTCATCCATAGTGCTGGCCATTGTATTTTCTGTAAAGTTGTAGTACAAATGATTACATTAGTCTATAATCTCTCTATCAAGTTACGTTCGTCGTGATTTCCTATGTTATGAGTATGCTCTTTATTCGCATAAGATCCCTGGATATCTTCGCTGATTTGCTTCCTATTTTTTTTCACTTTCTCGAGACGAAGAGTTTTTTTTTTTTTTGGGTTTTACAATTGTAATGCGATGACACTTAGCTACTTAATGATACTCGTATTGCTCCGACATACAATACTGTGGATTATGCAAATTCGAACTGACTTCTCTTTTTCTAAAAAAAAAAAAAAACCTGTCTTTGACCCAGAATATTGGAATCAATTCTCATCCATAATTAAATGAATACTCTGGTTATTCAAATTATTTGATTTCTGTTGCTGTGTAGTTTTTAAGATCATCACATTCAGTTTTTAAGATTATTTTCCAGTTCTTTTCGTGATGATACTCAAACAATTCTTCTTTTGTTTATTGTAGTGATGTTGATGATCCGCACACATTCATTGATCTCTTTGTTTCAAGCGCAGAACCGTAAGGACCATTTCTTACAAGAACCTATTATCTGCTGCATAGTAACAAATATCAGGTCTAAATACTTTCTTTATCTGTAATATAATATATATATATATATATATATATATACGATCTGAATTACACATATATTATATATTAGTTATATATTAATATATAATATATATGCGGTCAGATTTTTCTGCCTATTTTTAACAAACTGGTTATGAAATGATTTTAGTTCTTCAGGAAAATGGAAGGGTGATTCTGCTTATTTCTTGACCTATATGCTAGAAGATAACTGGTGAAGATAATTCTACTTATTCTGCTGATATTGGAGAATTTTATGCAACGATATCAAGTGATCAAGATGATAATGGCACTCCTATGACTCAAGGCGGCACCACTTATCACTTATTTCAATATGTAACTTTCGATCACTTGTATTTAGACTTATTAATTTTGTACTTTTTAAGTTAGATTGGTGGTGTTGCTTGGTTTGTATTTTGTATTTTGTATTGGATCCTTTTTGGTTTTGGTTGGCTTGGTTTATTTCGGATGGATTGATGTAAAAATAAAATAGTTATTTCAAAATATTTGTATGAAGTGTTGCCTTTTACTTTCATTTGGTATTGTATTTATAAAAGTAGTATTACAAAACAAAAAATGCTGATGTGGCATAGATGTGGGGCCCATTCGACATGGCACAAAGGCGAGAACCCATTGATGATGTGGCATAAATGTGGATCCCATTATTGACGTGGCATCAAGATGGGACCTACTGATGACGCGGCACAAAGGTGGGACCCACTGATGATGTGGCACATGTGGACCCTATGTTCTATTTTTTTAAATCTTAGGCAACATCATTTGTTGTTGCCCTACTTGGTTATATTGTTGCATTATAGGCGTAATGCAATATTTTTCCATTGTTGCAATAGAGACTAGAAGTGTTGCCTTAGGTGTCAAAGGCAACGGCCGTATTGGCAACAAGAGTTTGGTGTTGCCTTTGGCCTAAGGCAACACTTTTCGTGTCTTCTGCAACAATAAACAGGCATTGCCTATGAGCACTTATGGCGTAGTGCGGGTTCCCCCGGCAGTGGTTGAGTCCAGTCACATCCCTATCAGGGGCTGGACGCCCAAGCTAGAGATGGTGACCAACGACATGGGTCCGACTGAGCAGATCCAATTCGGAAATGCTTTGATCGGTCGTGCGTTGTGTACTTACGTAAAGGCCACCGATGAGCTAATGGCCATGGATGAGAAGCATAAGAAGATGGCGGCCGATCTTCAGGCCCTGCAAGAGGAGCACCATCTCTGTCCTTCACTGATCAAGTCCTTGGAGGAGGAGATAACCTCCTTGAAGGGCGATATTGAGATCTTGGAGAGTCGGGCCTTCGAGGCCGATAGGTGGAAAGCGAAAGCCGGGGAGATGACCGAGGCTGCTGAGCTAGCCCATAAGCGGTGGTTGGACACAAGGGCCGAGCACGAGGCCTATTTGCAAAATACGAAGGCCCATCTTGAGCACCTGACCGAGCGGGTTAATACTTGTGAGGCTTCGGGCTACGCCAAGGGTCTTGCCGAAGGGGCGACTGCTTTTAAGGAGACGTCCGAGTTCGAGGAGCTGATTAACCTTAACTATGTCTCCACCTGCTACGAGATATTAGATCTCATGAAGGAAGGGAAGACCATTGAGGAGATTCAGGCCTATATAAAGTCTCAGGCGGCCGACCTGAAGGTTGAATCTCTCGGAGCTGATGAGCCGAAGGCCACCGAGGTTATTGAAGATCCGGGGTTGGTTCCGCCCGGCGAAGGTGAAGGACAGTCCTTCCAGGCGGCTGATCAGGAGGATGGAGCCGAGTAGATTTTTAATTCATTTCATGCATGGCCTGCGTGCCAGTTCTCCTTTGTTTTCTTCTTTTTTTTTTTGTCATACGTACTTTGTAGAAATGCCTTTTAAGTGAATAAAATCTCCTTTATAGCACCTATTGCTTTTTTCTGGATGTTTGGGTCCAGTTGGTTTGGCCGTTGCCTTTCTTTCCTGTTCACCATGTGTTGATTGTGCCGAGGTGAGTTCGGATTTTCAGAGTGCCGAGACGAGCTCGGTTTTATAGTGCCGGATGGGCCGGTCTTATGAGGTGCTGAGACGAGCTCGGTCTTATAGTGCCGGATGGGCCGGTCTTATGAGGTTCCGAGACGAGCTCGGTCTTATAGTGCCGGATGAGCCGGTCTTATGAGGTGCCGAGGCGAGCTCGGTCTTATAGTGCCGGATGAGCCGGTCTTATGAGGTGCCGAGGCGAGCTCGGTCTTATATTGCTGGATGAGCCGGTCTTATGAGGTGCCGAGGCGAGCTCGGTCTTATAGTGCCGGATGAGCCGGTCTTATGAGGTGACGAGGCGAGCTCGGTCTTATATTGCCGGATGAGCCGGTCTTATGAGGTGCCGAGGCGAGCTCGGTCTTATAGTGCCGGATGAGCCGGTCTTATGAGGTGCCGAGACAAGCTCGGTCTTATAGTGCCGCATGGGCCGGTCTTATTAGGTGTCGAGACGAGCTCGGTCTTATAGTGCCGGATGGGCCGGTCTTATTAGGTGCCGATACGAGCTCGGTCTTATAGTGCCGTGTTGTGTCACGATTTATTCATCCCGACAGGCGATCGACTATAAGGCCGAGCGATCAGGTCAACTCCAGTCAAACTATGGCTAGCTCGCCAAGTCGAAGATATCAGACCACCATCAGGTACCTAGCGATCGACTCCCAAGGCGATCGCCCTTTGGCAGTTGGCGATCTACTCTAGTATCCGGCTAAGGACGATCGACCTACGTCCCAAGCAGGGATGATCGCCCGTCAAAGTCATCAAGGACTGGATCTCAGAACAGCACCCACGTGCAGATCCACAAAAGGCGCTGACATACGAGATCTTCGCTGACAAAACAAGATCTTTTACTGACAGACAAGACCTTTGACCACAGCCTGTCACCTACCTCACCTACCGGCAGGCGCCGAAAGTTGTCAGTGGGACCACCCGTGACTGCAACTCAGGACGCGTGTAAGCTCCCCATTGGACCGTACAGTTGACTGCCAGCAACTCCTGCAGACTTTAAAGGAGACATGCCCACGTGCTAAAAGACGATCGCCCGATTATTATAATGCAGAAAAGGCGATCGCCCGGCACATCCATGTCCTATAAATAGAGAACCTTCTCCTACTGGAAAAAGGTTCCGAATTCATTGGACTTACGTTCAGAACTCATTCTCTCATATTCCGAATTCATTCACGGAAATACTGAAGAACAGACATATCATCAAGCTCCCGGCTTTCTCACCGGAATCCATCTCAGGACTTCTCTCTCCGAATCTCTCGTCCAGAACACGATCGGCAGAAGCAGCAAGTCTCCACTAGACAGATTCCAAGGGATTCATAAGCCCCGGAGCCCAAGCATCCAGCTAAATACTCGCCGTGAGAGACCGTCGATCTCTCTCCGCCGCGACTGTTCATCTCCTTTGTTACAAGAACTCACAGAGCATCAAATCTGGTTCTTCCGGCAATCTACACGCTCACTAGCTAAGATAACAAGAATCTTTACACTCATTGTAATTGTATTCTTACATTAGTACTTGTATCCCCGAATATTGGTATTAATAATATCTCGCGAGAGCATTCAAGCCCGGGACTAACAACCCCGGCAAATCTTGTGTTATTTATCTTTCTCACGGAAGTGCTCTTGCATTTGTTTGCTATCCCATCCATTCCAGCAATATCTATCTCCGGATAATATTTTGGGTAGCAACATGCCGGATGGGCCGGTCTTATGAGGTGCCGAGACGAGCTCGGTCTTATAGTGCCGGATGAGCTGGTATTATGAGGTGCCGAGGCGAGCTCGGTCTTATAGTGTACCCAGGCTAAAAATGAAGTAAAGTCGAATTTTATTGATAATACCTTTTTAAATAGATGACATTCCACGGATGAATCAATCCTTGGCCGTTCAGATATTCTAACTGGTAGGCTCCGTTGTGAAGGACTTTCATTAATCTTGTACGGTCCTTCCCACTTGAGCTTAAGAGGTCCTGGATCTGGCCCCAATACCCGTTTAAGAACGAGGTCTCCGACCTGGAAACTTCGATGATGAACCTTGGAGTTATAATATTTTCGCATCTTTTTTATTATAGATGGCGTTCCGCATTTCTGCTTGGGTCCGTTTTTCGGCGACGAGGTCCAAACTCACTTCGAGGACCAAGTCGTTATCTTGTTCTTCGAAATGGGTTACCTGGTAGGTGGGTGCGCCATTTTCGACCGGGATGACTGCCTCAATACCGAAGGCTAAGGAGAAAGTTATTTCTCTAGTAGCGGACCGATGCGTTGCTCCATAAGCCCACAAGGCTTCAGGGAGTTCTTCGGGCCAGGAACATTTGAGTTTTTCGAGGCGGGTCTTGAGGTGCTGCTTTATAATTTTATTAACCGCCTCGACTTGTCCGTTGGATCGTGGATAGCACGATGTGGATAAGTTATTTCGTATATGGAGGGCGTCGCAGAAGGCCTGAAATTTCTTATCGTCATTATATGGCATTATCGGATATAACAGACTGAGAGGTCCTGAGCGACTTCCACATAAGATCGATTATTTTTTGTTCGGTTGTCCGCGCTAGGGGTTCGGCCTCGGCCCATTTTGCGAAATAATCAACTGCGGCGATGGTGTATTGTATCTCTCCCCGTCTTTTAGATAAGGGGCCCGACCTGATCGATCCTCCACTTGATGAATGGCCGAGGGCAATAAACGAACGTGGGTTTCTTACGGGGCTTGGATCTAGGAAGCGAAGTTTGGCATCGGGCGCACTTTCGCTCCAACTCAATGGCATCTTTTTTAAGACTCGGCCAGTAATATCCTTGTCGGAACAATTTGTAGGCCAGTGTCGGGCCGTTGAAGTGGCTGCCGCGTGCCCCCTTGGGCATCTCTCTGAGGGCGTACTTGGACAGGCCTTTCAACGACGGAACTGAATACCTTCGTATAAAGTTCCTTCAATGGTGAACCGGGCGGACTGAGGTTGAAGTAATCTTGCCTCCGCGGGTAAAACGCCGCGCTGAAGGCATTGGATTGTAAACTGTACCCGTCCTTGCGGCTCGAACTGTTCGGCCGCTTGGACTTTGGTCACTTCTAGGTCCGATGACGTATGGTACTCCATTCCGGCCCCATCATGTGCTCGACTCCAGAGCTGGGTGCGAGTTTTGCCAGGGAGTCAGCTCGGATGTTCTTGGTTCGAGGAAGGTGTTATATAGTTCCCCGAAAATCTTGCAACCGGGTCCGCGTCAGGCTGAGGTAATTGACCAATCTGGGTTCCCTGGCTTCGTATTCGCCCCTAATTTGGTTTACCACTAATTTAGAATCACCCAAGACAGTGAGGCGAGCATGACCGAGGGAGGTCGCCCTTTCCAGACCGGCCAGAAGGGCTTCGTATTCCGCTTCATTGTTGGTGGCTAGAAAACCTAAGCGAATGGCCGGGCAGAATAAACGCTGATCGGGACTGATGAGGACTATTCCTGTGCCTGCCCGGTCGGCAGTTGATGATCCGTCTTCGTGGAGCGACCACTCCTCTGATCGATCATTCTCTTGTGATTGCTGGTGAAAACTCCGCAATGAAATCTGCCAAGACTTGACCTCTTATGGCAGTGCGCGATTCTAGGGTCAAGTCAAACCGTCCGAGCTCAACGGTCCGTTTTAATCGTCCGGCCAGACACGTCTGGTCGGCGCATGACTTGCTTTAAGGGGTAGTTGAGACAACTACCTGAGGTTCCATAAAGCAGGTCTTAACTTTCTGGGGGCTAGTATGAGTGCATAGGCCAGCTTCTCCATCGGGGAGTATCTGAGCTCGGTATCATGAAGGGCTTGATTAACATGATAGACCGAATGTCGAATCGCATTCCTCGCCCAAATAAAAGCGGTGCAGATTGCGGGGTCAGATATCGTGAGATACGGATGGGAGGTTCTCCTCGGGCCAGTCGTTGTAGGATCTAGGGGTGGGCATGGGACGGGATGGGTCGGGATTGGGCGAATCCCGTCCCGTCCCGAAAATAAATTACCGGGACGGGACGGGACGGGATTGCATATTTTGAAATTCATCCCGCACGTCCCGATCCCGTTCGGGTTCGGGTCGGGATCGATACGGGACGGGATATCCCGCACATTTATTGATCTTGACAGAAACTGTGAAAAAACGAATGAGACAGCTATAAATTTTGGAATTATCAAATGAATGAGGTAGAAATTTAAAAAAAAATCCAAACTAGTAAAAAAAAGTGACCCCCAATATCCATTAGAAACTTAAAAAACACACAGAACAAAATAGATAGTAACGTAAACACGCACAATAGATTAATAATCCAACTGCATAGTGCATATTACATCAACACGTGAAGATAAAATTCAAATTGAAAGTGCAGAAAGCATCAACTTAAAACTGAAAACTTAAAACTGAAACTTTGATGTTTCATACATCATATATCAATTTAGGGTTTATATGATTAAATGATATATAAAAAAATTGATTATATTAAATATTACGGGATGGGATTGATCGGGATGGTCCCGGTCCCATCCCGTCCCATTTGAATAGTAACAGAGCGGGACGGGACAGGATGGGATTGCCATTTTAAGAAACTATCCCGTCCCGTCCCGCTAGTTTTCGGAACGGGATCGGAACGGGATCGGGATTTCGGGTTCAAATGCCCAGCCCTAGCAGGATCGGTGATTCTGCTAAGACTTTTTTGGTGATCTTATCGGTCGGGCCCCTTTTCCTTTCGCTTTGCATAATTGGCAGAAGGTGGAGAATTCTCTATCTTTCGCACCCCATCATAAAGAGTATGCCTTCGCTCATTTCAGTTTTAATAAGACATTTATACTCCTCGCACTTCTGGATTTATGTAAATTGGCTTGTCTTCCCATAAAGCTCACGCAGCCCATGTGTTGCGTATGTTCCTTTTTCTGCTATTTTTCATCACTTCGAATTTTAGGTTTTACTGTCGGCATCCCAATGGCCGTTGTTCGGGTGCTTAGGCGAAAAACCCGTTTAGGTTCCGATGACTCCATCTGATCTCAGCCTAATCTTCGCCTAATAGCGGCTTGAGTTCGTTGATGACGCTGTACTTGACTGCGCCCTAACGGACTACTTTTTCTAGATTACCATGATCTTTATGGGGGCCTAGTGGAAGTTCCGAAAGTTCTTGCAGACATTGTGGAGTCATTGGCTGTTGCAGTGTATGTTGATTGCAACTTTAATTTGAAGGATATATGGATGTTCTTTAGAAACCTTCTGGAGCCTTGAACTACGCTCGATATTCTTTGAGTTATGATCCTCAAAAGTTCAGTCGAGTCAAGCTGGAACTCATAGTTACAATGGTTCGTGTGCCTTCAACTCATAATTACAATGGTTCCTGTGCTTTCATATCACCACTTATTGATGAGAGTAGTCATCCCCGGATGGACGCAGGGTGTTTAAAAGCGCTCCGCCACCTCGAACAGGTTTCCCTTCTTCGTGGCGGGATGATAATGTTTAGAACTTGAAATAGTTACAATTTGAACAATTCGTTCAGGACTCCGGTGAGAGTGTCTGTAGCTGTGGGCAGCGTGGGCCCCTTCCT
Organism: Orobanche coerulescens; assembly: GCA_033398695.1. NCBI lineage: Eukaryota > Viridiplantae > Streptophyta > Magnoliopsida > Lamiales > Orobanchaceae > Orobanche > Orobanche coerulescens. The sequence goes on along the minus strand of CM065802.1, from coordinate 9,642,226 downwards.
CTAGCGCCAATCAGTTGACGTCTGGTTTCGTCAACGTCACGTGTGCTGATCTGGACGAATGGATCGAAGCCACGTAGAAAATAACAAAAAGATGAAAAGGATTGGATCACTAAATATTATTAATGACCTTAATATGATATAGAGCCGAGCTGAATATTTTGGGCCGGTCTATATTTTTACTTGATAGTTACAAGTCTTATCCTTTTTCTTTTTCTCTCTTTCTCTCTCTATCTCTCTCTATTTGTTTTCCCACAAAATTTCCGAAGTCCTTTTCTATTGTACATTCCTCCTATATATAGATAATTTTGGTCAGTCAGGAGATGGCAGCTGGAGGATGTTGGGGAATATGCCCAAAACACTTGTCAAAGTGTAAATATGCCTTAGACACGTGGCGGCTTCTAAGGATTGCTTTGGGAAGGGATATGACAGTACGCATTAATTGTCCTGTTTGCCTGTCCTGCGTGTTTCTAGCGATGCTTATCCACTGGGATCGGTCCTCGGGTCTTCCACCGTTCTGGTCGGCCTTGTCGTAATCTCGAGTTGGAGCGCATTTATCCCCGATCTGCTCGGTCCTTCCGTTCTGGATATCGGGTCGGCCTTGGTCCCCGAGTTCGGCCTCGACGTCTTTGACCGGTCCGGTTTAATGTTCTGATCGGCCGATTCAGCTGACGAGTGCTTACGTGGATGCCAAGACGGATTGACCGCCAACATCCTAATACAATAAAACCTCAATAAATCAATATGGTCGGGCCCGGAGAAAAATATCCATTTAGTGAAAAAAATCATTTATCGAAAGAAAATTTGAAAATGTTATAAAGAGTTGGAACCTGAGAAAATTATTCATTTGACGAGGTTATTCGTTTATCGAATATTCATTTATCGAGATTTAATTGTAATGGATTAGAGATTACACATACTTTGATATTTCTTACCAAACTTAATACTAGTATTGTTAGATAATAAAAGACATCCCAGTCAAAATTATTATACCTTATCTCGTACTGCTTACCAAACGAGGCTTTAATATTGTAACTTTAACATCGCTATTTTAATATATATTCTTGTGACTTTATGCAAAATTAGTATTAACATTGGGAGTGATTCTACACGTACACATACGTGTACATATATTTGTACACATGACATATGCATTTCATCCATTCATTTAATATGAGACCCATTTATTTATTATGGAACCGCATTAAATAGATGTACATTTAGCATTGTTCTAACATTAGAGGCACTCGTATTAAATTTTTGCATCCACCCCCTGCAGGTGCAGTGGGAAGGGGGCGCGCCATGAACGTGGGAGAGGCCACCTTCATAACCATGTCCAACCTCTTGTTTGTGGCCCTCTTCTCCGTCGAGATCACCCAATATGCTGATTCGGATTCCAATTCCGGCGCTAATAAGAAATTTAGGGAGCATGTGAACGCCATCACTAAGATTTTAGGTATTCCAAATATTGCAGATTTCTTCCCCATTTTATCCAATTTGGATCCACAGGGATTGAGAAGGAAGCTCAGTTATCACCTCCGGAGCCTGCTGGAGTTGGTGCAGAGCCTCATCGACGATCGGCTGCGAGCTAGAACGACGCCGGCTTACCGGAAACAAGATGATTTTCTGGAAATGCTCCTCGATTTTGATGTCAATTTTCACAATCTTTATGATAGAAAAAGCTACCTATAGTTGCAGTTGTCGTAGGTACAACAACTGCATGTTTAATAAGCTTATATATATATATATATACCAGTGAAAAAAAAGGCAAAAAGAAAAAGCAGAGAAATACATACATAATACAATCCCCAAACAGGAATGCAAAACCACCATTTCCTAATTCCTATACACATAAGTACAAAAACACACACACACACACCAACTCATCACTGCCCCCACAAATACATTCACAAATTGCCTTTCTCCAACTGCGAGTTTTTTGAGCTAGAATTTCGCCGCAGCGCCAATCAAAACTCACTCCTAGTTTTTACTTTTCAATTGAATTTGGGGGAAATGTGTTACGTCGGCAAAGCGACGAAGATCTTCATCTTCATCGTCGCGATTCTCGTCATCACCGGCTTAGTTTTAGGGTTCACGCTGCTCAGGCATCACGGAATTCGCAAAAAATCAAACAATTGCCACTCCGATTCGTGCGAGGCGACCGCTCCGATCGTTTTCCCCTCGCCGGATTCCAATCCGAGCTCCACCTCGGCTACTCCGAATTCCTCCGGCAGCTCGAATCCGCCGCCGCCGCAGGGGGGGAGTTCAGGCTCGAGTGTTCCTGATTCGCCGCCGCCGCCGGCATCGACTCCTACGCCGCCGCCGAGTGATAATTCAAATTCGAGTCCTAGTGTTCCGGATTTGTCTCCGCCTCCAGCATTGTCTTCTCCGCCGCCGCCGTCGATACCGGCGGCGTACCCGCCGCCTCCCGCGGTCGTCGCGGCTCCGCCGCCGCCTCCCGCGGTCGTCGCGGCTCCGCCGCCAGCATTTACTCCGCCTAATCCAGTGCCGGCGGCGCCAAGTCCGGTGAGTAATTCGTGATTCTGCTTTTTCGTATTCGTGTATTGCTTATTAATTTGACATCTGCTTTTTTTTTAAGAAACTTGATATAATATTTTTTTGCCATAGATCTTCGATGAATTGATATTGTATAGTAGAATTGGATTATTTTATTTTATTTTCAGTATTTTGATAGGATTTGATTGGGTGCTTTTTCTAATAAAAGTCTAAATCATAAATATGATCATTTATAAATTATAAATTATTGAGTTTCCATTTCATGTATATTTGTATTTATATTTTAAAATATTTAAGATTTTTATGGAAACAGAGTTTGCCAAAAATATAAAAACTTGACATATTTTCTTCTCCACTGTCAGTCAGTCTCTGTCCAGCTTCGGTAGCTGATGCTTTTAATTTAGAGTCTATGTATTTTTGACCAAAATGATAACAAAAAATTATAAATACCCAATGTGATAAGAAACATGCATCCAATGACCAAAGGGGCAAAAATGCGGTTCCGTCAATGGAGCATCTCCACGTAGTGCATCTCTTGCTGAAATGCATTACGTGGTAATACTCCATATAAGAGTGTGTAAAATTTTTCTTACACAACAGTACACTGGACCTATTGTAATATTAGGGGGGCTTTTTTGTCCCTTTGATTATGGGGTGCATGTTGGACCAGGATCCTCTGCTGTCTTGCCGTTTGATTCACATCTGGCGGGTGTGTGTACGTAAGCGATCCTACGCCTTGGATCTGCGTGTGATCTTTGTCTTGACTGCGAGATCTGATCCGTGCATGTTTCTTATGACTTTGGGTATTTATAATTTTTTGTTATCACTTTGGTCAAAAACAAACATTACCACTTTAATTTAACACTAAAGTTAAATTACACAAAATTAATTTTTATATTTGTAAATAGGAAAACAAATGGCGTCAACAGTCAATTTCTAAGAGGATGAAAATAGCTATTTTATGAAAATTTGTTGGTTCATTTAAAAATTGTATTTTGATTTGATGCTTCACTGCATACATAAATGAGGTGCTATTTGTATTTGCTATCTATGATTATATATATATATAGAGAGAGAGACTATATATATATAGCCCAACAATTTTAATTAACTTTTCAAAACTATTAGGGTGGAGGAGTGAATCATTCATCCACCTTTCCTTCACTCACTCCCAACCAATACTCTTGCGCCACATCATCTCTCACTTTTTTCTTCACTCACCTTTCACTCACTTCTTTTTTGGAGGCGCCACCTTCACTCACCCTTCACTCACCTTTTTTTTTTTTTTTTCTTTTTTCTTTTTTCTTCTTTGTTTTTTCTTTTTTAAATTCTATTACAATTTATTAAAAATCTTAAATTTCATTAATAACTAAAATAAACATTACATAATATTAAAAGACCATAAACATTACATAATTAAAATTTAAAAACTTAAAACTTAATTTAAAATTTAAAATGGGAGTATGTTTTTTTTTTAAATTTAATTTTAAATTTAAAAACTTAAAACATTACATAATTTAAAATTTAAATGGGAGTATGTGTTTTTTTTTTTTTGCTTTCTACTTGCAGCCAACGAATGAGAGGAAGAATTTTTTTTTTTTTTGCTTTCTCTTTTTCTTCTTCCCCGATGCTCACTCAAAACTCCTCCCCATGCGGGATTCCACCCCTCACCGCTCCTTCACTCACCCACTCCCTCCACCCTTAGCAAGCAACATATTCATTCTACTTTTTGAAAAGAAATTGACATTTCACCCTCTACATTTCAATTATCTGGTCTACTTCATTTTAGCAAACAAAATTTTCAATTTCCAAGTGTCACACACTTATTGCATAATTAATGGTATGATAAATTTTGAAATCTCTCTAGGTTCTTTTTTATCTAAATAGAGTAGATATTACTTGGAAGTCTGGAATTATACTTATTTTATCAAAAAATGTCATGAACTGTGATAAATATTTTTTTTAACCTCAATCTATCACTTTTTTTATTAAAAATATCATATTGATTAATGTGGATATGTATATATATTAGTAACTAAAAATCAATTTTGACCGTTGATTTTAACTGAATAAATGGCTGGAAATGATTTTTGCAAGAATTAATTAATACTTTCTCAAGCATTATTGTAATGCTTCTTTATCCTACTATTTTAAAAATGTGAAGGGCTTCATGGACGAAAAGGTGTTTGTTCCTTTTATTTCCTCACGGAAAACGTCTTCTTCTTCCCTGGTTGTCTCTTCCAAATGATGAGCCCATGACAGGATTGAGGAATCCAATTATTTATCTTGTCGGGAATTGGATTGAATTGAATTATTTTGACAAAAAGCCTATGTTGAATTGAACCTACGAATATCACATATTTTGGATGACAACATTATTTTTCAATCTTACACACTTAAAACAAGTTCTAGTTAGACACAAAATATCACCTTTAATTTAAATTTCGACCCAAACATTTCAATGCCAAAAAATGTTGCAAGTTAGAAGGCTGACTTTACTAACTCGCCAATGATCATTGAATATTTCAAGTTCTTCAATCTGATTTTTCATTCATGTATAGTTCATGGTCCGTTACTCACATTATAACACACACACACACACACGGGGCAAAATAAAGTATAAACATTACATAATTAATACTAACTTTTACTTTTTAAAAAAAATTACGAATTTTATTCCAATTTAATTTTTGCAATTTGTTGCCAAAAAAAAGTATGAATGTTTCCGACCGTAGAAAAATAGTCTAGCGGTGATTTTTCCGCACATTGACATGAAATTTGACGTTACTCACCACATATTACTCGTCAAACGATGTTGTATGTGTATTGAGGTATAAATATCGTCGGTTAGAATATCAATACTATGAATTTCAATTACTAGTATCAAATAATGTCATTTGGACCTCACTACATGTTCAGTAATATTCCATGAGTAATATATGACAGGTAAATGCAAGATTTTCTATCGATGTGAATAAAAATAAGTTTTGAAAAAGAAAAAAAAACTATCTTAAGAAAACATAATACTATATGCGAATATCCAAGAACCGATTTGAGGAGAGTCAATCTACCTCCAACCGAGAGAGTTCCAAGAACCGATTTGAGGAGAGTCAATCTACCTCTATACCACATGTCTCTTTTTAAAGTCCCGAAGGGTGTGCTTAATAAAATGGAAGTCATTCGTCGCAATTTTTTCAATGGGACAGATGGCGCTAATAGGAAAATGGGATGGATTTCTTGGGACAAAGTGTTGATCTCAAAGCAGAAAGGAGGTCTTGGGGTTTCTAGTTACTTTGCATTAAACCGGGCTCTCTTATTCAAATGGATTTGGCGTTTTATATCTAAAGATTCTTCATTGTGGTCAAGGTGTATTCAAGCTATTCATGGCATTCGTGGGGCTCTTGATAGACCTACAAAATTATCTCGACAATCTTTATGGCTTGACATCATTAAGGAAGTTAACGTCCTACATTCTCGAGGAATAGAGCTTATGGGTTATTGTTTAAGAAAGGTGGGTAATGGCGAAAATACTCGATTTTGGGAAGACGTTTGGATGGGTGATTCGTCTTTGAAATCACAATTCCCGAGATTATACGCGCTAGATACGTGTAAACAACTTTCCATTGCGGATAAGTTGAGACACGAATCTGTTGACTCTTCTTTTCGTCGTGTGCCAAGGGGAGGGATTGAAGCCGAGCAATATAACGAGTTGTGTAGTCGTCTAGCATCAACAAGATTGACTCAAATGGATGATCGATGGGTTTGGTCTCTAACAGGTTCTGGTGATTTTTCTGTGAAGTCGATTCGTAATCTTGTGGACGACTCATTGCTAAGTTCTAGTTCTTTGCCTACAAGATGGGTCAAGGAGGTTCCCATTAAAATTAACGTTTTCGCTTGGAAAGTTCAAAAGGATAAGCTTCCTAGCAGATTGAATTTGTCTCGGTTGGGCATTGATATTCCTTCTCTTATGTGTCCTATTTGCGAAGGGGGAGTAGAATCGTTGGCTCACTTGCTATTTTCATGTCCGTTGGCTCGAGCAGTTTTGGCTAAGGTTAAAAGATGGTGCGGTTTATCTTCTCCAGAGCTCCATTCGTATGAAGATTGGTTTGCTTGGTTTTGTGACCTCCGTTTAAGCACGAAGACAAAAAATGTGCTTGAAGGCATATTTTATGTGATGTGGTGGAAGCTTTGGAATTATCGAAATCAATTATTATTCGGTGCAACCTCTCCTAGAAGGGCAACCATCTTTGTTGACATTGTGTCTCAATCTTACACTTGGTGTTCTAATAGAAGTAAATTCAAGTTTAATTGGATAACTTGGATGCAAGATCCTATTCTTGCTATTTTGTAATCTTTATTTCTAGCTTCTTGCTAGTCTTCTTTTCTAATAAATTTTGCCGTTCAAAAAAAAAAAAATATGCGAATATCCACTTAGCTACGTATCGAAAAGTGGTGTTATTACAACAATTTTTAAAATACATGAGAAATCAAGATCGAGACATTGGCTATGTATATGTATAGCCAAGTTATTATATAATAATTGAATAAATCGAACACTCAAAGATAGAGAAAATGGTAGATCTCATATCTTATGCTACAACTCCCACCAACAACCCTACCCCCTTCCTTTCCCTCACAACACAAAGGCAGCTCTCCCACAGCATCATCAACACATTTCTTGCAATCAACCTTAGACAAATCCCTACTACATTGGGCCATCCCATAAATCTTCTTCTTCCCTCCATCAAACTCCACTTCCCCACTAGCAAACATCTTCTTGGACTCCGACGCCTCCCCGGCCAGCTGCCTGAGCAGGACCGTCGTTTTCTGGCTAAATTCGCCTCGGTCGTCGCTCACATTCCTCAGATTCCACATGTAGAATCTGTTCCGAGCGTCGATTTTACCGAAAAAGTCGACGTCCGAGTACTTCACGTAGCAGGCGTCGTACCAGACGACGGCTGCTTTGTTGCTGGGGCAGCGCTGGGCGGCTGCCCTGCCGGCCTCGGCCATGCACGCGACGCATTCTTTTGGGGAGACGTCGCCGCGGCAGAGGGCGAGGCCGTGGGCCCGGGATTCGGGCGGGCCGGATATGGCCCGCCCGAAGCCCGTTGGAGGGGTCTTGATATAGAGCTGGCTTAGAGTTTTTTTGAGGTTTGTGGAGTAAGGGGTGTTTAAGGTGTAGTTTCCCGAGGTGGAGCAAATGGTGAAGAGGGGATCGAGGGAAAGTGTGGTTTGGAGGAGAGAGAAAGAGAGGATTAGGAGAGAGAGAGGGATAAATGAAGCATAGTTTGAGAAGAAGGCCATTTTTTTTTAGGTTGTGAGTTTTGGTGATTTGAGGTTGGAGCAATGCCTGTTATGTATATATAGGGATGAAATATATTATATGTCTATATTCCTTTAATTTACTTTTATACGTTTATGATGTTTATGTTTGATTGAGTTTGAGAATGACCGAGTCTTGGAGTTGAAAATGCTGACTTTGTTAGGTTTGAATTTGTAGTGTAGATTCAGCTAAAGTGTAAGAAAGATTCAAGATTCTTGGCATTTAATTTTGTGACTTGACATGTCAAAAAAGTTAAAAGGCACGGGAATCACGATTGCTAAAAACAAACTTGTGCATCTGATTTGATGGGTGACTGACCCACTTTTTAATATACCATAATATGAACCGGAACGTGTACGTATATTTCAGGCTGAAAAACAAAAACGGCAACAGAAAAAATACTAATATACCAATCGTTTCATATTGAATTTTAGTTTTTTCATTTTTTACCATTTCCGTCATGTTTTATGTTTTTCCATTTTTTACCATTTTCATCGTGGTTTATCTTCATTGTTGTGCATAAGAAATTTTTTTATCATTAAAAGATTATCATAAAAAATGGATTGGAGAGAAATAAAATTACTATAGCAAGTAAATAAAAATAATGGGGCTGAATTGAAACATTAAATAAAAAATATAGCGTCTGACAGACACGCTCGACAGCGACTATGCTATCACAAAAACAACAAATACTTTTAAAAATATTAATTAATACTATTAAAGAAAAACAACTTTTAAATAAAAAAATTAAAAAAATAGGCCAACCACCCATCAAATCAAACGTCACAAGTGTGCTTATGACAAATGAGAGAGAGAGAGAGAGAGAACCAAGAGGGAAGAGAAAAAGTCACGGGAAAGAAAAAAAGACACGGGAAAATAGAGTGACTATAAGTACACCCCTGACAGTTTTTTTTTAATTACAGCAGTCAAATCCTAGCACTACCGACAGTTTTCTTTTTCTTTTTCTTTTTTTATAATTCCAGCAAAAAAGCAAAAAGCGTATAGCAACGCCCTCACGGTATAGACACGTTGCATTTTGTATCGTTGGCGCTCTTTTGTATTTATCTGGGTAAAAACACATTTTTCATTGCGGGATTTAAAAAAAAAATTACAAAAAAAAATAGCGGCTCCATCAGACTGATTAAAAAAAACTTTACTTTTCAACACGCGTTTTCACATTTTTTACAATAATAATTCAACAAACCTCATATTTATATAAGGGCCGGAATTCAAAATACCCTTATTTTAAATGAGTATTATGAAAATACCCATTCTGAAGTTATATGTTAAAAAAATACCCATTTCTTAAAATAGTCAACATGGACCCACTTTTTTTATACAGAATTCTGTTTAACAACCTACTTTATCGATAAACTTTTTTTTTGTCTTTTTGCTGTGTTATTTGACAACTGAAAATAAAAATAAATAAATCTTTTTGTTTTTTTTATTTGACAGTTAAAAAAAAAATGGAATTTTGCTGTTTCATTTGTCAGTTGAAAAAAAATTAATCTTTTAAAAGTTAAATCTTTTTCTTTTTGACTGCAATTGGTGTAAATAAATAGGACGCCATCCCACCATTGGTATGACGCCATCACAACGTTGGTATGACGCACCATAGGGAACCTTGGAAGCAATTTTCCTAATTTATCAATGTTAAACACCTAATTTTCCTAAATGCGAAACATATTCCAAATGTGTAAATTAAAATTTAGTGTCAAAAAGTGGTTACTTATAACCAAAAACCCAAAAAGATTACAATCAGAGTATGAACCGAAACGTGTACGTATATTTGAGGCTGACAAACAAAAACGGCAGCAGAAAAGATAATAATATATCAATTGTTTCATATTGAATTTTAATTTTTTATTTTTTTACCATTTCCGTCGTATTTCATATTTTTCCATTTTTTATCATTTTCGTCGTAATTCATCTTCATTGTTGTCCATACGAAATTTTTTTACCATTAAAAGATTATCATAAAAAATAGACTGGAGAGAAATAAATTTACTATAGCAAGTAAATAAAAATAATTGGGCTGGACTAAAATATTAAATAAAAAATATAGCGTCGATGAACACGCGATTCGGCAATGGTATGATATCACAAAAATAACTAATACTTTTAAAAATAACAATTAATACTATTAAAAAAAGCTTTTAAATAAAAAAATTTTAAAAAGAGGGGCCAACTACCCCATCAAATCAATGGTCAAAAGTGTGTTTTTAAGAATGGCAAGGGAATACCAAGAGGAAAGAGAAAAAAGCATGGGGAATTTGAGTGCGGTTGTAGCATTATTGGGGAAAGAAGAAAACGGATACCAAGAAAAAAAAGACAAAAGACAAAACATAGGGGGATTTGCGTGCAATATTGATGGGAAAGAGGAAAAAGTAAAAAAGAAAAAACAAAAACACAATGCCATAAAGACACGTGATTCACTTTTTTCCTTCCCCCAACACACACAATTCTCATGCCTATATTTAAATGATATTGCACACACAGAATTGACACACACATATACAGCCACGCCCACATATGTCTGTTTTTAATGAAAATAATTTAACTGAAGATGTCTTTCATTGTGGAAGCTACTAGAGGATTCCACAACACGTGCAACTTACACAGAAAACTACATGTGACTTCAATAATTGTTGATAAAATATCCACGTATGTTTTATATGTTTCACATTTAATATTTATTTTTCTATGTCCCAAAGTTATTTTTTCTTATATATTTTCTCATCCAAATTTACATTATTTTCCAAGTGTTTTAAATTACGTAAATGAGAGTTGGCTGAACAAATACAAGGAAATATTTGTGTCAGTCTGGATTGATCAGCATCTCAACTTTGAAAATAACACAACCAATAGAGCTGAGAGTCAGCATGCGAAGCTAAACAAATATTTGAATTCTGCAAAGTCTAGTTTGGATAGATTTGTGGGTTGTATTGATCGAATAGTGCAGTCGCAAGTTACATCGATTAAATAAAGCTTAGAAAAAAGCAGAATTGTCCGCATTCATCAACACAACATTGTGTGCTTCAAACTACTGCGTGGTTTTGTTTCAAATGAAGCTCTCGATATAATTTTTGGAGAACATAAACGATGGAAGAATCTTCAGTTAGACTCCTCAAACTGTGATTGTCGAATTCGCAACAGTTGTGGGTTACCATGTGCTTGCGAACTTTAAATATATATAAGTACGGGTAAGTATATTCCCTTGGATTCGATAGATATCTTTTGGAGGAAGCTAGATATTTCACCATCAACATCTGTGCAAAATGATGATATTAGTTGTGACGGTGAATAGAACATTTTAAAGAAAACTTTTATAAGCAGTCCAAAGTTGAGAAAAAAAGTTTGTTAAGAAAGCTAAAGGATATCCTGGGCCGAACTACAACCGACATTCAAGTACCTCGAGTTCAAAAAATACTCATGGACGACCAATCTTAAAGAAACCACAACAAAAAAGGAATGCCGATCCCATTCATCAAGATTCTCGTAGATCTTGTTCAATCATGCCAAATTTTGTTGGGTCAAATTTCCGTTAAGGAACCATCGAGACATAGTTCATACGTGATGGACTTGAACAAGGAACCAGTGATAGACTTGAATGATGTCCCAGACGAGTTCGAGAGTTCATACGTGATAGACCTGAACGAGGTCCCAGATGAGTTCGAGAGTTCGTATAGCTCTTATATTCTAGAAAAAATTCCAAAAAATTTTCGGCCTTACATCACGCAGGTAAATGATGTAGAGGGAGATGGAAATTGTGGGTTTAGAGCGGTGGCTACGTTCTTGGGATTAAGTCAACATCAGTATTTTCAAATTCGGATGGAATTATTAAACGAGTTAGTTATGCATTACAACGAATACAAAGACATATTCGGAGCTGCTGATATAGCACGACTGCAGTACACATTGAGTCTCCAAGAACCTGGTTATGTGCCGCCTGATAAATGGATGATTATGCCAATGATTGGTTTACTAATTGCTTCACGGTTTGAGATTGCTATTATTTTTTTAAGCGAGTCATCCAGTACGCTGTGCTTACCACTTTGGTCTAGTCTGCCACGATCACAACAACATAATATAGGTGCGATGGCATTGGTCGGTAACCACTATGTACAAGTAGAATTACAAGAAAATTCTTCATTACCTCTTAACCATCTGCAATGGTTTCGTTATAATTATGACCCGACATGGTCCTTCCCGTATATAAGTCGGCAAATTTGTATAATGAACTTTTGCACTCCATTTCGTGAAAGAATTAATTTTTTTCTTGTATTATCATAATTGTACTTCTCTACTTTTTCGTATTTAATAAACATAATGTATAATATTTATCTTTTAAATAATATATTTTTACACAATTTTTTTGGTATTATCATAATTGTATTTATCTATTTTTAATATAATATATATTTATATTATAAATCATCATATATAATATGTCTATTTAAATATTATATATCTTTATTTTATATAAATTTAGTATATTTATAACTAAGTAAATTAAAAAAAAAAAACTAAAAAAAAAAAGTCTGCCAGCGAAATGCTGGCAGCAAGGTGAGGGAGAAGGGGGAGGGGACAAGGGGAGGGAGGGAGGGGTAAAAGCAAAAAAAAAAAAAAAAAAAGCAAGGGCCGTAAATTACGTAAAATTGATATAATTAGTAAAAAAAATTGGTATATTTAGCCAACCCCTTAATTTAATTTGGAAGCTTCATTTTAATAATATCCAAAGTATCAAAAATGTAGCTTTCAATCCTAAAATTATTTTTGTGTCTTGAACTATATAAAATATTAAATTTACCCTCGATGATTTATCAAAAAGTATGGAAGTTAATGTTGTCGTGGCTCATTTGTGTCACCCTAGAATTATCATTAAACTTTATAAAAGATTACTCTCTCTCTACATCCAACATGTATAAACCAAATCATTTTAGTGTAATTATATGTATGTATATAATGCCATTCGGCATTTGATATATATATATATATGGTATTATTATAACATACATACAAAACAAAAGTATATTAAAAAAAATTCGCATCAGCACGTTGAATTATTAAAAATCCAATTTTATTCTCGTTTCGAAAAGTAATATAGTACAATTCTCAACTACGACTTTGATCGTATTGTGATAAATTTCTTGGAACTTTTTATTTTCAACTTTTAAATGTAAAATTACGTGACAAATTAAACTACACGTCTTAATAAAATTATTCGATTTGAAGGGAGTGGATATCTAACACAATCCAATTATTTGTTTCCCTATTTGAGCTAGACATTAAAAAACTATAAGTCTAGGTTTTTAAAAAACTAGTCATTCATACCCGTGCGTTGCACACGGGCTCTATCTAATTGGTCATAGTGTAATGTGTGGTATTTATTTTCGTCATTAGGTTTGTAAGTTGTGATGGTATCACAACTTTGTAAGCATCGCATGAGTTTAAGATGAATGAGTTTAATTAGTTGTTTGGTGACTTTTATATTTAGACCGAGTCATTCGGCCGTGATGCACACGGGCTTAATCTAAATGTTCATAGTGTATTGTTCAACACTAATTTTCGTCATTACATGGGCTGTATATAAGTGTTCATAGCGTAATCTTTGGCACTTATTTTCGTCATTATATATCTAAGTTGTGATAGTATCACACCTTTTCTAAGCATGACACACATTTAAAATAGTTTATTGACATTAAAAGAGTATATGTGAAGAGACTTTTTTCAAGATGCTACATTTAAAAGAGTCTCTTGACATGTAACTTTTTAATATGTATAAGTTACATACTAAATGTCAAAGGGAGGTTAAACGCATACGGTTCTTCAAAATAAATGTAACTCTTATATAAAATCGTAACAAAGTGGATATTCGCTATATTTTGAGATCTAGCTTGTGACAATTAATTATCCTTTTGGTTTATCATATCAAATACGGTAGTTCCACATTACTACGCTTAATTAATCGAACTTTATTTTATGCACAAAAACCATTTAAGTTTCAATATTTTTTATTGTTGTGAAAATCGGTCCAATATTGTTAGTATATTTAATTTGCACCAGGTTGCATATATAAATATATTTGAAGACATCAATCTCAACATATAATTTTTCTACTCTTAATAAATAATATAACAATTTCATTTTGCCAAATTTGTTTGTCATTCTACAAATGAAACTAAAATTATATTAAGATAATCAATTAATCTCCATAGTGATATTACTTATTGAGTAAGATTTAAATTTAATTTATAATAGATTATATAAATGGTATATCTATATTGTTTAAACTACATAAATCGTCAAATGATATTATTTATTATGTAATATTTAAACTACAGTAAAATTATATAAATGATAAATTCTCAAAATAACATAATCGCTTAATTGCCGATACTAATTGTGGATATGATTACCCGAATCATTAATACGTATTTTTTTTATCTATAGTCTATTGCTTTGCACCATTTATGGATAAAGATGATAGTGTGAAGATATTTTTATTATATACTACCATTTTCAATATGTAACATCGACATAACTTACACAATCATATCAAGTATCAAAGTCACGCAATATTTCAAGACGTTTAATTAAGAAAGTGACATTAACACACCGCAAGACAAAAAACTACATTAAGAGCAAAAATATGAAAATGCACCAACAAAGTGTAGTAATAATTATTGACTAAAAATTGAACTCGTCACATTATTTTCAATAAACTTACTTGCTAACGAATCAATAGTATTAGCCCATTTATCGGTATTACATGAAGCAAAATATTGCATGTTTAATTTGTAACATATATTAATATGAATGCTAAGTATTCATCCCACCGATGGCCATGGCGTCGTTCTTGTTTTTGTTGTTGTTCTTGTTGTTGTTGTCTTTGTCGTTGTTGTTCATTGGCCTTTTTCATGTTTTGTTCTTGATATAATTTTTGTGACTTCTCGATATCTTTCTTTAATGCTTCTTGACGCGCTACAAAAAACAATTAGATATAGTTGATCGTTAGTAACTTAAATACAGTTAATCAATATATTGCATTTTCGATCAAAATAAAAATGTTCGTGCATGTACCACATAATTGATAAGACAACGATGTGTAGGATCTCTTAAACCATTAAGATGATGTTACTACCAAACCTCCTGGCACCATCTTTATGTCTACGTTATTCTGTTACACACAAACACACGTGAAATTTACATAAAACAATATAAATCAATATGCTAAATAAGCTAGACGATATGATCTTTACTTTACCACCATAATAAGTTGTAGCGTGTGCGCGCGGTGTGGAGGAAGTTGTGTTTTGTTGTGTGTGATTTTTGACATTATATAGTTGATAAAATATTTGTAACTCATGGACGGGAAGGTAAAAAGACTAACACTAATTGGTGTGTTTAATTTATCGTTAAATGGCAAACACTTCATCTCCACATTTCACTTTATGTGAATATTCATTGTACACTTAACGAAAGTTGCTTGACATGCCTGGAAATCAATGTGAAATAACAAATATGATACAATCAATTCATCAAGCATTAATCATGACCACTTACATTTATAAGGCTTCTTAAGCTTTATATATATAAGATAAATAAAGTCATTGGGTGAAATCAGTTAAAATATTAAATGCCAACTTTGACAATTACGTCTATAGGTTTGACATTTTCTATAACGTTGTTATCCAAAAAATTGACTGATTTGGATCAAAACATCGAGGTTTAATTTCTTCTTCAGTTTGTTTCTATTTTGGATTTTGTGGGCATTTTTTTTCAACTTCTAGAATATTTATGTTGTTCGATAGTAATTATGAATGAGAAATATAAGAAAACTATCTAGCCTTAAATATACTCCACTTCCGCGCAAGGAATTATCCCTAAGTGATTGCTCTATACTGGACCCCGATAGATAGGCATGCCGGGTCCCCATAATCCAACCGCAGGTTCCTACCGAGGTCAGGCCTCCCACACTGCCGCTTGAAGCACATGATAATGTAACTATTCGTCAGCTACCCCGGGGGATAAGATCTAACCCTTAGTCAAATACTAAGAAAATATTGGGCCTTGAACAATTCAATTCCAAAATATTGCCACTAAAAATTGAACCCCTGACCTTCAATTTACGTGGCCAACAACTAATGTATAAAATATTAAATTATCTACAACTTTACCTATTATATTTCAATCTTGCATTGTATTAATCTAATATCAGAGTGTTTAAATCCTTTCAAAAAAAAATATCACAGTGTTTAAATAAACTATTTCATTCGGTTTCTTTCGATTTTTGTTTAATTTGTTCTAAAATTTCTCCGACCTTTTTTTATATCATATTTTAAATTCTTAATCTCATATTTCATTTTACTAGCTCCATATAAATATGCTACACGACTGACTCTAGTTTTCCTCATATTTCATTATCTATTATATTTCATACTTCAATCTAATCTAATTTCCTAGCTAAAGCTAGTCCATCTAACATAGGTTTTGAACTATATATATGCCAATATAAATATGCATTTCTTTATATAATAAATAAAAAAATCTTAATTTCACTAATATAAACTATGAAATTACCATGAAAATTATAGAAATAAAAATAAATAAAAATCAAAACCAAACAACTCGTTACTCAACTTTCCATCAACCTTAAGAAAGCTCGTTAAACAAATCATTTAAGCAGCTGTTTATGTTTTTCCAAAAATAAAATAAATTGGCAAAATTTTCCTTCACCATTACACAGCAAGATCTGGTGAGGTTTCTGCAGGCTTGTTTCCATCCATACAATTTTTTTTTTTTTGAAAACATGTCCACCAAAAATGGTATATATTATATTTCTTTTCTATTGTTCTCAATCTCATAAAACCTTGAAGAAATTACTGATAATATCAGCATATGCACTAATTAATGCACTACACTGATATTTTTCTAATAATAATGTCTTGCAAGAAGCTTTCAAATCTCTTTAATGTGCACAACATCTCTCCCTCTCATGCACATAGCCTCAACACCAACTCCATCTCCCAATTTTGAGGCCCTTCAAAAACATAGATCAAAATCATCATCCTTTTCTACATACGGTCTCGAACACGTGTAGAATTTACGAGTAATGTTAAGCTTCAACGTGCTCGCACAATAGTGTCGAAAAACTAACCTTGAGTCATGAGGAATTTCCCTTCAGGTCTAGGCAGCGTGGCTCATCAGCCTTTCATCCTTGTTTTCTGATGGGCTGAAACGTTCCAAAAGTCGTGTTATTGTAACAAACTCAAACATCTTCCATGAAAAAAGTGAGATTTATGTAACAAAATTAGGGTTGTATAGATATTGTATGCATACTTTAGTCTTGAAAATGTTAGAATAATTCGATACTTGGACGTGTATTACAAAATATTCTGAACTTAAACTATAAAAAGAACAGAAACGAAAGATTACACTTGTAATGAACGAACAATTTTTAATAAACTACAAAGATCGTCCGAAGCTGGAGCTTCTGCCCGCAAGACGAGAATACGCCCCGGTAGTGCTCACGGTGAAGCGGCTCGTCCCCAAAGGTTAAAACGATCTGAACGTCCCGGCGATGCTTGACACATAAGCCCGAGCACTGCGAAGACTGGGCGAAGATCGAATCGTATGATATCTTTGAATATGCCGATTTTCGTGTGTTTGCAATGAGCAGAATGCCGACATATATATAGCATTCCTTGATCATGTGAAGGGACTCATAGCCATTACTCGTGCCATGATGGTGGCAGTTTGAGGCATGAAAGGGTCGGATGAAGAGTCTTGCCAACTCAAGAGTCAAGCCAGCTCAAGAGTCTTGTCCATGCCAAAAGGCTAGTGGACTTACGGATTTGGGCCAAAAAGATAAGCCCAAACACCAGCCCAAAGTACCAATTGCCAATTGCCAATTGCCAAGATCCAAGTCCTGGCCCGAGCCCGAGCCCGAGCCCGAGCCCGAGCCGTGCCGTGCGTGCCGTGCGGGCCCGACCGACAGACGGTCGGTCGGTGGCAGCGGCGGCGTGTGTGTGTGTGTGCGCGAGGACACCCATACACACCAACCCACTTGTTATTAAGCCCATAAAGGCAAAGACTTTAAATACAAGTCAAAACCTCCATCCACAATCAATGTGGGATAACTAACATCATGTTAGTTCCTACTCCAACATCCAACTTCAACATATAATATCTCACTCACCGGAAATCGGTTTAGAAATATTAAATATACCACGTTCATCTACTCATAGCGTAGATTAACATTCAATAAATATTTTAATTAAATAATAATTATTTAATTAACAATATTTATTCTTAATAAATGGTTAATTACTAAACCATTTCCAACAATCCCCACATGAGTGAGAATGCCAATGCAAAATGAATGCAAATGCATAGTTCGGTCCTCGAGACAATATTGCATTTGGCTAGGTGGCTTGTGACCTTGAACCTATCCATTGTCAACATCATCGAGTATCTTGGCGGCATAGTGGTCATGAAAACCTTGAACTAGTCCTCCATGGTGTATCTTGAGACAATAATATAGACACAATATCATCTCAATTCCTTCCGTTCTAACGTTTTGTGTCCTTTTCGGCCTTGGACACCCCTTTGGATTCATAAGTGTATCAATGACGGCCCTCACTTCACACTTATATAGGTGATTCTTATTCCCAAGTATCCTACTATACTTGACCTCCGAGGTAATCAAGAATCATTAAAAATCATAAGACTTAACCTCACCACATGTAGGTAATCAATCACTCATTGTTCTCGGAGAATAGGTATGTTTGAGTGTTTTAACACACGGATTATTATAACCGTTATCCCATTGAACCAAGCTCTTGGGATCCTCGATCTACAAGGTTGGGTTTCGCTATAATCATCCTTAAGATGTGGATTTAACACCCATTCCCTCTAACAATTTATACATTTGATCTCGATTAATACTCTTCGTCAATGGATCCGCTTGATTATCTATTGACCTTACATAGTCAATTAAGATAATCCCACTCAAGATCAAATGTCTCACGGCATTATGTCGTCGGCGAATATGTCGAGACTTACCGTTATAAAACATATTTTGTGCCCGTCGATAGCGGCTTGGCTATCACGGTGTATCAACACGACGGCCTGAGTCTCGTCCAACATGGAATATCCTCGAGGAAATTTTTAAGCCATTCGACTTCTTCACGGCTTTATCCAAAGCTATGAATTGAATTCCATGGTAGACCTAGCAATACAAGTTTGTTTCTTGGACTTCCAAGATACGGCACCACCTCGATAGTGAACACATATCCACTCGTAGAAAATGAGTCTTTCGATTCGGATATCGATTAGCATCACAATACCCTTCAAGTACGAGGCTCTCTTGAATAATGAATCGCAAAGTTAAGGTATATTTTAAATAACTCGGTACTCGTTCTAGAGCCCTCGATGTTCTTTACTTGGATTAGTCGTGTAGCTACTCAACTTGTGAACCGAACATGCTATATCGGAGGTACAATTTGTGAGATACATCAAACTCCCAATGATCTTAGCATATTCATCTTGACCTGAGTTCACCTTTATGATAATTCGGATGAACATTAGGTTCCCAAGGAGTCTTAGCAATGGGTTTATCAAAAGCGTTGAATTTCCTTAACACTTTCTCAACATAATGAGATTGCGTCAAAGCAATTCCGTTAGGCGTTTTAGAATCTTAATTCCAAGAATAGTATCGTGAACCCATGTCTTTCATGCTAAAATTCTTACTTAGCATTCGTTTCGTTTCACCAATCACACGAGTTGCTACCCATTATCAAAATGTCATCTACATATAGACAAACAATGACGTAATTGTCACCCGTTTTATTAACATAGACACATTTGTCACTCTCATTAATATTGAAACCATTTGACAACATCACTTCGTCAAATTTCAAATGCCACCGCAGAGGTGCTTGTTTCAAACCATATAAAGACCGTTGTAGTTTGCATACCATGTGCTCTTTCCCAGTCGCAAACCCTTAGGTTGTTTCATATAGATTTCATCTTCTAGCTCCCCATACAAGAATGCGGTCTTAACATCCATTTGATGAATCTCGAGATTGCGTAAAGCGGCAATAGCGAGTAGCACCTAATAGAAGTAAGTCTTGTCACGGGCGAGTAGGTATCAAAGAAATCATAACCTTGACCTTTTGCCTAAAGCCTTGAACTACAAGTCGGGCCTTATATTTGTCAATAGTACCGTCAGACTTGTACTTCTTCTTTAGGATCCATTTGCATCCTAAAGCCTTACAACCCTGTGGTAGTTCAACTAACACCCAAGTATGATTCAGTATAATAGACTCAATTTCAATGTCTATTGCCTCTTTCCAGAAAGCCGCATCTGGACCGGATAAAGCTTCTTTTACAGATACTGGTTCACCGTCTAACATCAAAACGACGTAGTCGGGTCCGTATATCTTTACTTTTCGTATTCTAGTACCTCGTCTAGGTTCTACGTTGACTGGCGTAGACCTAGGTCGCTTTCTGTTCGGTCGTTCAGATAACACCGGATTCGGGCTAGAGGCTTCATCTATGGTTTCATAACACATAGGCTCATCTACTGTTCGCTATATTTTTAACCAATCCGCAAGTGTACGGAAAATATGTAGAAAGCGGCGAGCAAGGTCGTATTCCACAGAGACTAAATATTTTTATTGTGTTGAGTATTAGATTGTAGTGTTCTCGACTTATCTAGACAATCGAAAGGTAAAATTGACGATTAATGAAATAACATACAAAAATCACAATAAATTAAAACGATTGAAAATATCCGAATGGAAGCGAGTTACAAGAGTTTAGAACGTTAGATTCCAAGGCTAGGTTTCCGTTGATTACTAAATTTAGTCGGGATTGGTTTCAAAAGTTCTAAGTGCGTTTCCAAAATGATAATCACAATAATATTCTAAAGTCCCTCTCGAGATGCATTAAAACGTAGATTAAACAACTTACAACAACGTCTCCGTTTACTATAAGTTATCTAACTCCAAAATGTTCATAAGATTTAGATATCATCATAGTTCATCACCGATTTCTCAATCCCGTAATTTACTACGTCAAATACTCGAAACCTATTAATGCCCTCTTCTCTCGAATTATGAGCAATTAAGTTTAACATGTAAAAACATTGATCAAGTGTCTAAACATGAATCAAACCAAGTATTTGATAAAGAAATCACACTAGGTAAATATAATTATCAATCCCTCAAAATCATAGTAAATCAACGTACTCCCATGCCGGAATCTAAAGAGTTTAGCCGGACATGGAATTGAAAGAAAGATAGATAATCATCATGTTCATGCTAATAAAAACAACAAAATGAAGAAAAGATAGGAAGAAGATAAAACTCGTGGTGTGTCTTGGTCGATCCCGGTTGAAACCTTCACTTGTTCTTGAAGTGTTCTTCAAGAATTTCTTCAAAACTTCTTCTTTTTTTGGAATGAAACTCCTTTGATTCTTTGTTATTCTCTCTCTCTAAACTCCCATATCTCAGCATATCCACTATCTTACCCCATCAATCCCTTTTATAAAGATAAAGCATCCACTTTTTCCACAAAAAACTCTCAAAAATGTCAAAAGGAGATATTTCCACTGAAAAGTGACACGGCCCGTGTCAAATGACACGGCCCGTGTCATAGTATGCTCAAAAGCTCAAAAACTGGCTGGACAGGGGACTCGACCGTGTCAAATGACACGGCCGAGCAAATGACACGACCGTGTCAAATGACACGGCCCGTGTCATACTTGTCGAAATAAGCACAAACGGCCTGGGAGATAGACCCGACCGTGTCAATATGGCACGGCCGGGATAATGACACGGCCCGTGTCGATTGACACGGCCGGGCTTGTGTCGGCTCGTTTTGTCACCGTTTTGACTCCGATCTCTCGTTTCCGCATTGCTTGATATGTATTGGGGTTGGAGACTTCGTTCTTGCTTGATTTATGTCCATGAAGTACCTATAAAATCAATAAAACGTACCCAAGCGTGATCGAGTCCAATAAACATAATACGAGTATAAACGACACGATTCTACACATTTTAGGATCTTAAAACCCGGAAAATTGATGTAAATATATGTGTAAAAATGAGTGTTATCAAAATCCCCAAACTTGAACGTTGATCGTCCCGAGCAATGCACTTTAAAATAACCACTCTTAAGGGAACTCGTCCCTCAACATACCTCAAAGGATCATTTTGAAAATTTATCAATACGCCTCAAGAAATAAATAAGTCGAGTTCTATAAAGTATTCAAATCTCGGGGTGCTTCCTTAACATCATAGCTAATACTTGAATAATACGAACCTCGCCGGTCAAGTGTATTCCCTCACTCTCAAAGTGTATAAAGGGATAAGTAACGCTCAAAACTCATTCAATGAAATAAGAATCCCCATAGGCTTGCCAATCGTCTACATCTCTACCACTAGTTGTGCATGCAAATTTGGTGAATCAAAAAGGACTTTAATGGTTGTATTGTAGGCTTTTTGGTCGGGGTAGGATACATATGGCTTAAAGTGACTTGACTTGAGCAAATTAGAACATTATCTCCTCAATCACTTCGCTCAATTAGAAGCTCAATAATCCCTTAGGATTTTGTTTCTTCCAACCCCTTGATTTGAATATCATGGCACTAAGTAGTTTTGAAAGTGAAAATCACAACCTTATTCCTCTTTATTGCTTCATACATCTCGTTTCTTTTGTGTCCACCATTTTTTTTTTTTTTTCATGTGGTGGACAACATCATCATTAAATCGCACCAATCTTCTTTCAAATTTATTTTGATAAATCATTGCATTTCGAACCAACAATCATCCCCGTCGCCTCCACATATCTTTTCATTCTTTTGCCAATTTGTTCTAAGTAGCTCAAGTATAGGGACAAAAGTTTATAATGGAACGGAAAGCTCATAATGTGGTTAACAAGAAATAGGCTTTAAGCTCAATCGGGCTAACTAGGGAAATAAAATTTTCGGGTTGGCCACAAGGTTTGAAAGGTTGTCAAATAAAAATTGCCTTAAATCATTTTCACTAATTTGCAAGCACTCTTGTAGTTTCGAATAAGATACCAGGGCAAGTTCTAGAGTCTTAAAACATGAATGGAACACTCGACAATGAAACTTGCATATTTAATGATGCACGAAGGCTCAAAAGCTCACAAGTTAGATTTGTTCATATTTCCAAGAGATTAGGCTATTTATTCAATTTCACACCCTTTTGATTATTGTACAATTTTTCCTCTTCAAATTATCCTTGATTTGTATATCAAAATAACAGAATAAATCCCGAGGCATCCAAGACAAGAGTTCATTCTTTCGAGTTTCATCAAAGTTCATCATCATCAAAACACACCAAGTTCGAAATAAAACACACCAAAATGAAACACACCAAAGTAAACAATTCAAACCAAAACATAAAATAAAATCCAAACACACCAAAAAATATTCAAGCCAAAACAAAATCCAAACACACCAAAAAATTCAAGCCAAAACAAAATCCAAACACACCAAAAAATTCAAGCCAAAACAAAAGTATTTCTTGACCCAATCTCTCCCCCCAAACTTGAATTAAAGATTATGCACACAAAATGGGGTATAGTATTTAGACAACGAAAAACCTTGGGTCAAGATATACTTACAACCGGTCCTAATGACTTGGCGGAGGATAATGCCCTTGTTGGACATGCCAATCTTCCATTCGTTGTAAAATTGTTTGCATCCCGGCTAGTGTTTCACGGGTCTCCTCTCGGAAAGCCTCGAATTCTTCACGAGATACGGCACTTCTTGATTCGGCTTGTCTTGACGACTCGGGCCGATCTCTCCTTCTTTCTTCTTCCTCCCCCGATTCTCTTTCTTCTTCCGGTCCTCTTTCATACTCGAATTCCTCCTCCATTCTCTCCTCTCTCTCTTCTTCTCTCATTCTCTCGTTTTCATCCTCAAACTCCGTACGCCTAGGACGCACATTACGGGCAACATATCTTTCACTCGGGGAAATTATTCCGGCTGCCTCCCGGGCCAATTTGTGCGCTTCCGTGGACATTTGTAAATTTCCTATGTCCCGAATACTAGAAATAGTTGTCAGAGTTGTATTCGGGAGTAGGAAGTGATCACCGTCATTCTGGAGAAAAATAACTCGGGAGTCGTAGTCCAAGATATTCATCAACTTCATGACTTGGATTGATAGAAGCATATTTCCCGGGAGGGGAGTTCGGTTTTGTAGAGGTACGTCAAGATGAAGTGCGATAGGGGTAATTAAACCCCCTATCCAAATTTCCCCTCTCGATTTAGTAGCAACGTCCTCGAAATGGTCCATAATAATAACTCCGGTTGCGGGATTAGTTCCGTCGAGTATATGAGCTAGGACATAAAGTTCTCGCTGAGTTATCGGCCCCGTTTCTTTCCGCCCAAAGATAGTGCTTGCGATGACTTTGTGTAAATAGCGGAGAATAGGATTACGAAGAGATGATCCTTTCGCCGATTTGGGAATGTAGGGACGTGCACCGCTCCCGGGTACTCAATCATTGTCCTCCATAAGTCTCACACTCAAACCGATTGATTCGGTATTCTCCGTGTCTTCGAGCGTCATATATAGTATCCACCCGCCGGACCCAATTTTTCATTTTTGTTGTTGAGCCGAAATTCCAAGGCGGTCGGCTCATGCGTAATCGGGTCTCTCTTAACGGAGAGTGTGCTAAGAAATTCAGTGTGAGACATCGGTAAGTGGGCGATGTTGAGTCATTAGCGTCGTCCGGTGATACGTCCGAGTAGCCGCATAACATCTTCTTTTATCCCCATCGCGATCATGCATTCATCGTCCGACCATCGCGTGGGAGCATTTTTTCTGTCCCAATGTTTCCCATCGTGCTAAGCGACTCGGCGGAAGCTCAATCCCATACGTCTCGGGCGTCTCGACACCCCTTGAGTAGGTATTCTCTCTGGTTGTTCGATTTACATTGCGGGCCTTCCTCTTCCTCGTTGAGTTGCGCCTCGTCCTTGGGCATTTCCTCGTCCTCGTTGAGCATTTCCTCGTCCTCTGGCCATTTCCTACAAGAGAATTATCAATTATCACTTATTCACACAAGCTCCGAATCACTATTTTTCGATAATACACGGACCCCCACAATATGTGTTTTCTTCAAAATATCCCAACCACAAATTTCAACCCCAAATGTAAGTAAAATCCCAAACATGTAATGACATCAATCATATATATCCATCATGTATGATAATCACCAACAAAAATTTCAACTCCTTTAATTCATGATAAATTTCCCAAAATCTCAAAAATATAATCCATTCAAGAACCCTAAGTTGCTCAATAAATCATGTTCCACATAATTTGAATGCAATCAATAATTAAACCTTCCAAAATCGTGACTCATACCTTGAAGTTGGAGTGAAAATTGAAAAAAAACTCAGAAAAATCGCGACCCAACCCGGATGTATTCGTCCGATTCTCACCCTTGAAGCTTTAGGATTGTTGGATAATGATGAGCACTTTGTTTTTTTTGTGAGATTTGACACAATTTTTTTTTTTTGATTTTGCCGGATTTGATGATAATCGGGACTAGGGTTTATGATTTGGGGAGGAGGAAAGTTTTGGGGAAGAAGATGAAGTGAATCGGCCGTACGGCGCCTTTTATACCCCGATCGACACGGCCGTGTCAAATGACACGGCCCGTGTCATACCGCTTCGTTTGTAAGCTTTTGCCGTCATCCAGTGACCGGCCGTGTCAAATGACACGGCCGTGCCATCTTATACTAGAAAGTGAAAATTGACTGTTTGCACGACCGTAGTGTCATTTGACACGGCCGTGCCATACCTTCTTGGATTCTTCAAATCGGTGGCTAACGGACCCACCGTGTCAAATAACACGGCCGTGCCGTACTACGCCAGTAAAAATTTATTTGGTTGCACGACGGCCGTGTCATTTGACACGGCCGTGCCATCTTTGTCTGGAAAATGCAGTTTTGTCCTCGGTGTGTTTTTCCTGCGATTTGAACACCAAAATATGAACCGGTTAGTTATACAACAAAAAAAAAAAAAAAAAACAAAATGCGAAAAGAAAAAAAAATTTTAAAACATGCAAATAAAATTTATTGGGTTGCCTCCCAACTAGCGCTAAGTTTAACGTCTTCAGCCGGATGTGAAAGTCTTTTATGGCTCGATTAAAGTTATTGCGGATACGGCTTCCTTTTGATAGGGATGATAGTAATGTTTGACTCGTTGACCGTTAACTTTAAATAGCTCTCCGTCTCTGCTCATGAGCTCGACTATTCCAGGTGGAAGTACTTTCTTAATCACGAATGGACCCGACCATCTTGATTTCAATTTTAGGAACAATTTGAGTCTTGAATTATAGAGAAGTACTTGTTGTCGGCATAAATTCACGTTTAATGATCATCTTATCATGCCATCTTTTAGACCTTTCTTTGTAAATTCGAGAATTTTCGTAGCATTCATCCGAATTCTTCCAATTCATTTAACTCTAGTAATCTTTTCTTTCCGCGGTCTCAAAATCTAAGTTTATTCTTTTCACCGCCCACATCGCTCTATGCTCCAATTCCAAAGGTAGGTGACATGATTTCCCAAAATGAGTTGATAGGCGATGTTCCCAAAGGAGTTTTATAGGCCGTACGATAAGCCCAAAGTGCATCATCGAGCTTGGATGACCAATCTTTCGAGATGTATTCACCGTCTTTTCCAAGATTAACTTGATCTCTTTGTTGGCCGCTTGGCTTGTCCATTTGCTTGTGGATGATAGGCCAATGATTTTTGATCGGACCCCATATTTACAAGAAGTTTATCCATGATTTTGTTGACAAAATGCGATCCCGATCACCGATTAATGCTCTTGGAGTTAGAATCGGCAAAAGATGTTCTTCTTTAAAAATTTCATTACTACTTGAGCATCATTTGTTGGAGAACAAATTGCCTCGACCCATCGAGATACGTGCTCGTAGCTAGGAGAATGTACTTATTTCCGAATGATGATGAGAATGGACCCATGAAGTCGATACCCCAAACGTCAAATAGTTCAACCTCAATTACGTTGGTTAGGGGCATCTCATGACGTCTTGAAATATTTCCTACTCGTTGGCATCTATCGCATTGTTGAATAAAGAGATAGCAATCTTTGTATAGTGTAGGCCAATAAAATCCGCTTTGCAACACTTTTGCACTGGTCCGTGTTGCTCGAAATGTCCTCAGGTTGGTGATGAATGACATTGTTGAAGAATTTCATCCCATTCCTCTGTGGTACACATCTCCTCACTATCATGTCGGCACATCTCTTAAAAAGTAATGGATCATCCCACATATAGAACTTAATATCATGTAGGAATTTCTTCTTTTGGTAATGAGATAAATCAGGGGTAGCACACTGCGACCAAAAAATTAACAATGTCGGCAAACCACGGAAATTTAGCTTCTACCATAAAGAGCCGCTCGTCGGAAATTCTTCTTTAATCCCTTCGATCTCGGTTCCTCCTCTTTTTGTACTCGAGGCGAGATAGGTGGTCGGCTACCACGTTTTCACATCCTTTCTGTCTCGGACTTCCACGTCAAATTCTTGTAAAAGAAGAATCCATCGAATTAGGCGAGGTTTAGAGTCTTTCTTCTCAAACAAGTATTTAATAGTGCGTGATCCGTGTGTACTATCGTCTTTGTCCCAATTAAGTATGATCGGAACTTATCAAAAGCAAACACTACGGCAAGCATTTCCTTCTCCGTTGTTGTGTAATTTTGTTGGGCTCAGTCGATGTTTTGCTTGCATAATAAATAGCGAAAGAGTTTTTCACGACGTTGTCCCAACACAAAGACCGACCGCATAATCACTTGCATCACACATGATCTCAAAAGGTTGAGACCAATCCGGTACCACGAGGATAGGAGCACTCACTAATGCCTTCTTTAGAGTCTCAAAGGCACTGCAAACATTCGTTAGAAAGAATGAAAGAGGTGTCTTTTTCTAGCAATTTACTCAAAGGTTTAGTGGTTTTGAAAAGTCTTTTATGAATCTCCTATAAAAACCCGCGTGTCCAGGAAGCTCCTAATTGCTTTTTCATTCTTTGGTGGGGAAGTTTCTCAATGGCGACAATTTTCGCCTATCAACCTCAAACCGGCGGCGGACACTCGATGGCCTAGGACAATTCCTTCTTGTACCATAAAGTGGCATTTCTCCCAATTCAACACGAGATTAGTGTCTTCACATCATTGCAAAACTAAAGTAAGATTATGCAAGCAATGATCAAATGAATTTCCAAACAGAAAAATCATCCATGAAAACTTCCATTATATTTTCGATCAAACCGTGAAATATAGCCATCATACAACGTTGAAATGTGGTGGAGCATTACATAAACCAAGCGGCATTCGACGATAAGCATAAATTCCATAAGGACATGTAAAGGCCGTTTTTCTTGATCTTAGGTGTTATATAGATTTGATTATATCACGAATATCCATCAAGAAAGCGAAAAATTCATGCCCGCCAATCTATCAAGCATTTGATCAATGAAGGAAGAGGAAAATGGTCTTTGCGAGTAGCCGCATTTAAAGCCCTATAGTCTATACATACTCGCCATCCTGTAACTACTCTCATAGCAATTAATTCATCTTTTCGTCTTTGGTTACGGTCATCCCTCCCTTTTTGACACCACTTGAGTAGGACTTACCCACTCACTATCGGAAATTGGATATATCATCCGGCATCTAAAAGTTTTAATACTTCCTTTTCACCACTTCTTTCATTATGGGATTAAGTCTCAGTTGATTTTGCACTTTAGGTTTAAAATTTTCTTCTAGCAAAATCCTATGCATGCATATGGAGGGACTAATCCCCTTCAAATCTGAGATAGACCACCCTATAGCCGACTTATGTGCTCTCAATACACGAAGCAATTTATCTAGTTGAGTGGATGAAAGTGAAGAGGATACAATTACCGGATTGGATTTGTTATCATCCAGAAATGCATACTTGAGGTGTTCCGGGAGGGTTTTAAGGTCCAAGCTTGGTTGAGATGAATCCGATTGAGATGAAACGGACCCCAAATTTTTGTCCATGTCATTGGACACGTTTGATTCGTCCGTCAGCTTGATTTCTGCAACTACTTCATGCTTCCTTTCGTCTAAATCATCGAACGTATTGCTTTGCGTTTTTTCCTGTAGAGAATTCAATTCAGAAACGTAATCAAACAAGTCAGAATCGTCAAACTCCAAAGTTGAATCACTAGAAAAACATGAATTCGTAAGAGCGAACTCTAACGGATCCGACGATAATGAGTGTAGGATTTTTTTCTTTCCATACGAGCTTATATGGTCAATAACATTGCAATATTCCGTATTATCATGAAATTTCATAGCTTTGAAAATAGAAAATAGAACATGCTCGTCGTTAACACGTAGTGTTAATTCTCCCCTTTCAACATCAATAAGAGCCTTTCAAGGTGCTAGAAATGGACGTCCAAGGATAAGTGGTAAATCTCCGTCTTCTTCCATATCAAGGATAACAAAATCCACTGGAAAAATAAACTTGTCGACTTTTACAAGCACATCTTCAACAATCCCCTTGGGATGTGTTATGGATCGATCCGCTAATTGGAGCATAACCGTTGTGGTTTTCATTTCTCCGCCACCTAATTTCACGAAAATAGATAACGGCATGAGGTTAATCGAAGCACCTAAATCACAATAAGCTTTATCGAATGAGTCGTTTCCAATAGTGCATGGAACGGTTAAGCTTCCGGGATCCTTAAGCTTTTGAGGCAATTTGCGTTGGATAATAGCGCTACATTCTTGGTTAGTTTAACCGTCACATGATCATCCAACATACATTTACTTGACATCACATCCTACAAGAACTTTGATTAGGTATGCATTTCTTCCAAAGCTTCAGCAATATGAATATTGCTATTAATTTTCTTGAAGATGTCTAAAAATTTTGCGACTTGTGCATCTAACTTTTTCTTTTGGAAACGTTGAGGGAAAGGTAGAGGAACGTTAGGAGTAGAGTTAGGAGATATTTTAAGCTTCTCTGCCCCCTTAGTTGTATCATGCTTCCCTTCTTACTTTTCAATTTCGAATTGTTACTCCTTGACTTCCTCACTTGTCTTCTTTGTCCCTTCATAATTTGTTCCACTTCTTAAGGTGATCGCAGCACGACTCTTTGGGATTCACTTCGGTATTGCTTGGAAATTGTCCCGTTGATGTTGACTCCCAACCACTTTAGCTAATTGTCGAATTTGAGTTTGAGATTTTTCATTTGAGCTCCCATGGTGGTAGCTAGTTGAGTGACATGGCCTTCGATTTTGTCTAATTTCTCCTCGTCTCGACTAAATCGACTTTTCGTCTCCATCATGAAGGTAGCTAGAATATTCTCGAGATTCGACGTCGGTTTTGATTCTTCAATTATCTCCCCATTCGATACCTTGATTCCGGCCGGTGGTTGCAAAGCATTCTTTGGATTGGCATAGCTAAAATTTTCATGATTTCGATTTGAGGGATGGTAGAAGCCCGGTGGTGGATTATTTCGGTAATTGTTGTAACTCCGATTATTAATGTAGTGTGATTCTTCCAATGGATCGGATGGTAGTGAACTTGAACTTCCTTGAGAAACTCCCTTCGAATCACCTCCTTTTGTTAGAGCCCCCAATTGAGTAGTTAGCATCGTCATTTGTGCGGTTAATGCCTTTATGGGATCCGAATCGGATATCTCAGCCACCCTTCTAATATTTGATCTTTCCGTTGGCCATTGATAGCTATTCATAGCCATTTCTTGATCAATCCATACGCTTCTTCAGCACTTCTTGCTAGCAATGCCCCTCATGGAAGCATCAATAAAATTCCTTGTTTCCCCCATAAGACCATTGTAGAAGAAACACATTTGTTGGTCTTCGGGGAAACCATGTCGAGGCATCGCCTTAGTAGATCTTTGAAACGTTCCCAAGCTTCATATAATGGTTCGGAATCCAATTGATGAAATTGAGTAATCTCACCCTTTAGCTTCATCGTCTTGTTTGGTGGGAAAAATTTGAACAAAAATTTTTCGCTCAATTCTTCCCATGTCTTTATACTTCCGGGAGCTAAAGTTCCAAGCCAATTTCTTGCTTTCTCCCTCAAAGAGAATGGAAACAATCGTAAGCGTATAGCATCATCCGAGACTCCGTTCATTTTGATAGTATCACATATTTGCATGAAATGAGTGAGATGCGCATGTGGATCTTCGACAGCAAATCCTCCAAATTGATTTTGTTGAACCATTGAAATTAAGGCCGGCTTCAACTCAAAATTATTAGCGTTGATGGGGACATGAGTGATTCCTCCAAAGTTTCGGTCGAGTTTGGTCGGAATCCATCCCGAATTGATTGCACCCTAGTTGGTGGAATTTCCATCCTTCGCCCTCGTTGTCTTGGATTATTGCATTCTCGTTTGCGTTGCCCCTTTCTACGTTGTCTCTGCTCTCTCCATATCTTCAAAAGATCCCTTCTTAGTTTCCTTGAGGTAGCACTTGTTCTTCGGGCAAATGCTTCTACTTAGGGATGAAAGTTTCTAACGGTACTCGAGATGAACGAGTGTTCATGCACTCCTGAGTAGAAATTGTATGAGTTAAGTAACAAATAAGAAAATGTCTAAAGTAAGACTAAAAACACTAATCGTAATATCAACACAAAAATTAATTTAGTCCTGACAACGGCGCCAAAAACTTGTTCGCTATATTTTTAACCAATCCGCAAGTGTACGGAAAATATGTAGAAAGCGGCGAGCAAGGTCGTATTCCACAGAGACTAAATATTTTTATTGTGTTGAGTATTAGATTGTAGTGTTCTCGACTTATCTAGACAATCGAAAGGTAAAATTGACGATTAATGAAATAACATACAAAAATCACAATAAATTAAAACGATTGAAAATATCCGAATGGAAGCGAGTTACAAGAGTTTAGAGCGTTAGATTCAAGGCTAGGTTTCCGTTGATTACTAAATTTAGTCGGGATTGGTTTCAAAAGTTCTAAGTGCGTTTCCAAAATGATAATCACAATAATATTCTAAAGTCCCTCTCGAGATGCATTAAAACGTAGATTAAACAACTTACAACAACGTCTCCGTTTACTATAAGTTATCTAACTCCAAAATGTTCATAAGATTTAGATATCATCATAGTTCATCACCGATTTCTCAATCCGTAATTTACTACGTCAAATACTAAACCTATTAATGCCCTCTTCTCTCGAATTATGAGCAATTAAGTTTAACATGTAAAAACATTGATCAAGTGTCTAAACATGAATCAAACCAAGTATTTGATAAAGAAATCACACTAGGTAAATATAATTATCAATCCCTCAAAATCATAGTAAATCAACGTACTCCCATGCCCTAATCTAAAGAGTTTAGCCGGACATGGAATTGAAAGAAAGATAGATAATCATCATGTTCATGCTAATAAAAACAACAAAATGAAGAAAAGATAGGAAGAAGATAAAACTCGTGGTGTGTCTTGGTCGATCCGGTTGAAACCTTCACTTGTTCTTGAAGTGTTCTTCAAGAATTTCTTCAAAACTTCTTCTTTTTGGAATGAAACTCCTTTGATTCTTTGTTATTCTCTCTCTCTAAACTCCCATATCTCAGCATATCCACTATCTTACCCCATCAATCCCTTTTATAAAGATAAAGCATCCACTTTTTCCACAAAAAACTCTCAAAAATGTCAAAAGGAGATATTTCAACAGAAAAGTGACACGGCCCGTGTCAAATGACACGGCCCGTGTCATAGTATGCTCAAAAGCTCAAAAACTGGCTGGACAGGGGACTCGACCGTGTCAAATGACACGGCCGAGCAAATGACACGACCGTGTCAAATGACACGGCCCGTGTCATACTTGTCGAAATAAGCACAAACGGCCTGGGAGATAGACCCGACCGTGTCAATATGGCACGGCCGGGATAATGACACGGCCCGTGTCGATTGACACGGCCGGGCTTGTGTCGGCTCGTTTTGTCACCGTTTTGACTCCGATCTCTCGTTTCCGCATTGCTTGATATGTATTGGGGTTGGAGACTTCGTTCTTGCTTGATTTATATCCATGAAGTACCTATAAAATCAATAAAACGTACCCAAGCGTGATCGAGTCCAATAAACATAATACGAGTATAAACGACACAGTTCTACACATTTTAGGATCTTAAAACCCAGAAAATTGATGTAAATATATGTGTAAAAATGAGTGTTATCATCTACAAGTTTAGAACTTGTAGCTTCATCATCAACTCCTTTGCTAGAGTTAGGATCAACCTTATTCTTATAAGGATAGATATTTTCAAAGAATACAACATTCCTTGATTCAATCGTTGTATTTACATGAATGTCGGGTATCTCGGATTTGTGTACAACAAACTGTATCTTATTTATTAAGTGCATAACCAATAAAGATACAATCGATCGTCTTAGGACCAATTTTAACTTGTTTAGGTAGAGGCACTTCAACTTTCGCCAAACACCCCCATACTTTGAGATATTTGTATGATGGTTTTCTTCCTTTCCACAACTCATAAGGAGTAACATCCTTACCTTTGCGTGGAATTTTGTTCAATATGTAGTTGGCTGTCAAGACAGCTTCCCCCCACATGTTCTGGGGCAACCTGAACTAATTAATAACGCATTCATCATATCTTTAAGTGTTCGATTCTTACGTTCGGCAACGCCATTAGATTGTGGAGCATATGGAGCCGTGGTTTGATGAATTATACCACTTTCGTTGCATAATTCCTCAAATGGAGCTACATATTCACCTCCTCTATAACTTCGAACCATCTTGATACGACGACTAATTGATTCTCGTCTTCATTCTTGAAGTTCTTAAAGGCTTCAATAGCCTCATCTTTACTTCTCAAAAGATAAAGATAACAATATCTTGTGCAATCATCGATGAAAGTGATAAAGTACTTCTTACCACCTCTAGTTTGCACAAATTTTAAATCACACACGTCTGTGTGAATTAATTCAAGGGGTTTTGTGTCGTTTTACCGAATGAAACGTAGTTTCGTCATTTTTGCCTCAACACAAATCTCGCATTTGTTTTGATTTTGATTTCATTTAACTTTAGTAAATCTAAGTTTACTAATCTTTTCTGACATTTAGATTCACATGACCTAATCTACAATGCCATAAATTTGAGCACTCAAGCAAATAAGGAAGTAGTAGCATTATTATTAGCAATCGCCTTTGGAGGCTTACAAGTACGAACGCTAAGTTTGAACATGTCCTCGACAATATGACCTTTCCCGAGAGTCTTACCAAACTTGCGTATTATCATAAAATCGCTAAGGTCTACATCAAATTTAGCTCTAACTAATTTGACACTGGACACCAAATTCTTGCGGATTGCCGGAGCATGCAAGCACATCCTTGAGTTATCTCCACAACGAGGTGAATTGAAGCACAACAGTTCCAATTCCAAGAACGGAGAGGTACGATCACTTGCCTCTGTGATGAAGCGGTCTTGAATCTCCTTGTAAGTGAAAAACAAGTCTCGGTTCACAGATGTGAGCAGTCGCACTGTATCAAGAAACCAAGTAAGCGGGTTAGGTTCCGAGACATGATTTACCTCGGTGATCATGGCGGCAAGATCATCTTTGTCCCAAGAGTCAAAGTCCTTCTCGACATGGTTGACTTTTCCCTTTCCCTTGTTCTTCTTCGGCTTTGTGATTTTCGCCATATGGCGGGGCTTGTCATGATTGTAGCACGTTCCGGTAAACTTCGTCGGAGGTGCCACATCCTTTCCCTTGCCTTTGGTAGGAAGTGGACGCTTTTGGAAGGTCCGCCCTACCTTCGCCGATTAGTCTTAGCATCCATAGGAGCTTTGGTTCTCAAGTCTTGATCACGGACTTGAGCTTCAGTTTGGAGCTTAGCAACCAAAATTTCTAGAGTCATTTCCTTTCGCTTATGCTTAAGGTATCCCTTGAACTTCTTCCAACTAGGCGGCAACTTGTCGACCAAGAGCGCCACAGTGTACGCCTCGGGTAGAGGCATCCCCTCAGAATGAACATCATGTATAAGAGTTTGGAACTCTTGTACTTGGGGCATCATTGGACGAGAATCCACCATTTGGAATTCGGAGAGCCTCGTCACAACAAACTTCTTCGTGCTAGCAGGATTAACATGGTATTTCAACTCAAGAGCATCCCAAATTTCTTTGGCAGTCTCCTTGATGTTGAACACATTGAACAGGCCATCATCAAGCCCGTTCAGCAACATATTCCGACACAGATAGTCGGAATGAACCCAGGTATCATAGTCGATACGCACTTGAACATTCGCCTCGTTCTCAGCAGGGACAGGCGGCTTTTCTTCACGCAGGAAGCTCGCAAGCCCCATTGTGGTAATGTAAAACAGCATCTTTTGAGACCAACGTTTGAAGTCGAGCAAAGACCGCAACCACCGAGCACTCGCGAATCGGACTGAACGAAGATCGAATCGTATGATATGCTGAATATGCACTGATTTTCGTGTGTTTGCAATGAACAGAATGCTGACATATATATAGCATTCCTTGATCATGTGAAGGGACTCATAGCCATTACTCCTGCCATGATGGCTGGCAGTTTCAGACGCCCAAAGGGCTGGTCCAAAAGGCTAGTGGACTTACGGATTTGGGCCAAAAAGATAAGCCCAAACACCAGCCCAAAGCACCAATTGCCAAGATCCAAGTCCTCGGCCTGGACTGAGACTGAGACTGAGCCCGAGCCCGAGCCCGAGCCCGAGCCCGAGCCCGTGCCCGACCCGACCCGACCCGAACGGACGGACGGACGGTCGGTCGGTCGGTCGGCGGCGGCGCGCGCGTGTGTGTGTGTGTGCGCGAGGACACCCATACACACCAACCCACTTGTTATTAAGCCCATAAAGGCAAAGACTTTAAATACAAGTCAAAACCTCCATCCACAATCAATGTGGGATAACTAACATCATGTTAGTTCCTACTCCAACATCCAACTTCAACATATAATATCTCACTCACCGGAAATCGGTTTAGAAATATTAAATATACCACGTTCATCTACTCATGACGTAGATTAACATTCAATAAATATTTTAATTAAATAATAATTATTTAATTAACAATATTTATTCTTAATAAATGGTTAATTACTAAACCATTTCCAACAGAAAATGCAGTGCTCCTTCAGGATTATAGTCATAAGCCTCTCTGGACTTGACGAACCTGCCCTTCACGCGCTTTCTTGTGTCGGCTCTGGCCTTCCGCTAGGCGTATCTTATCTGTTTCTTGTACCTACATTTATTAAAAGATGTGAATTCACAAAACATGTCCGAAAAACCACACATCAGAAAGTCGGGAGCCTAAACTTGTGTTCGAGAAATAGCTGTCCATACACTGATAAGGTATGAATGGATTCTCGAGATTCAAAATGAAGTAACGTAGCAAAACCACACATCATAAACCAATATAAACACTAATTCACCATCCAACTCTACTAAAGATGTGAACTAATGTAGAAAAACTCCACCTTATAAGCCAAAAAATAAATACTAATGCATCATCTAACTCTTAAGGAACAATCCCTCTAAAGAAGAAACTCTACAACAAAAAGAAATAATCATAAGCCAAAATATGAATTATTATTGGATTATTGCATCTTCTAACTCTCCAAAAATTGAGATGAACACATCATAAACCAATGTAGGCACCAATGCATCATCTAACTCTCCAAAAAATGAAACAATCTACCAAAACCACACACTATAACTCCAAATTTAAGCACTCATATCATCAAACTCTGCAAAAAAACGTGAAATAAGCCAAAATAAGTACCAATGCATCAAAAACTTGAAACAATCCAAGAAACCCAACTCTAAGGAAAAAAATAAACAAGAAGATGTCATACGTCCTCGTCTTCTTCTTCTCATTGTACCTTATCTTCACATTATCCCACGCTTGGGGGCTGCTCATGGCCTCGAAATTCGAGTCCCACCTCGAGTCGCCCATCAGAAACAGGGGAGATGGCCCGGAGTCTTGATACTTCGACATGCTGCTCTCCCCCGTGATAAGGGGAAGGCTCGAGGGGGCACGCCCATTGGCCCCAAACCCGAGGCCAAGATTAGGGTTCATGAGCATCAAGCTAGTGGCCCCACCCACTGGGGGCGGAGGCGCCTGCATCAGAGCTGACGTGGACACCTAATGCGACAAAAATTACACATCACATAATCGGAGTTTTGGAATAGAGGATCTCGTGTGTGAAAAATAAAAAAGTTACACGTACCTCGACGACGCCCTCGATGTGAGTGATGTTGGATTCTCCAACAGATGAATTGGTGTTCTCCATCAACAATGCAGTCAGGCCCTATTCTTTTGGACTTATTTTTCAGGTTTTCGATTCGATTCGATTCAGTCCATTCGATTCGATTGATTCAGTCCATTGATTGATTGATTCGATTCGAGTCCATTCAATTGATTGATTCGATTCAGTTCTTCTTCTTCTTCTTCTTCTTCTTATTATTATTATTATTATTAATCTTAATTATTATTATTGTTATTATTACTAATAATTTTACTATTATCGTTATTGTTGTTGATTACTATTATTATTATTATTATTTAACATTATTATTATTATTATTTACCCTTAATAATATTTGATTCGATTCGATTGATTGATTCGAGTCCATTCGATTGATTCGATTCGATTCGAATCCATTCGATTCGATTCAATTGATTCAATTCGATTCGATCCAAAAGAACAGAGCCTTAATCCTCCATCATCGCAGTGGAATCTTGGTTGACTGTTTTGGAGATTCTCAAACATTTCATAGCTACTATCGAAGCCTAGAGGCATCCCATCAATGTCAACACTGCATATATCCTCACTCTCTTGGTTAATCCCTAATTCTTTTATTGTTTCGCCGCAAGTCTGTCACAAATTTTCAAATCAAATTAGTCAAATGTTGCAGTAATGTCACTACCTTTCAAATTGTTGCAAAATTAACACTCCATTTTTTTGGCCACTTTCAAGCAGAATAGTAACATAAACGAAAATATTGAAGCTAGATTAAATATGTATTTGAATTCAGTAATATTCATAAGTCCAACCTGCAATCAACCAATATCAAAGTACTGAGAAAATGACATCATAGTGATAATAGGAATGAAAACCTGAGATTATAAAGAAAATCTCACAAACTGACAAAACCGCTTAAAGCTTCCCAGTTCCTCTGGCATGTAAGTTGCCAATACAACTTCCCGGTGTCTACCGACGTCTTCTAGCTCAGTTACCAATCTCAATCTATCAAAATTCATGTTAGCTCCACTTGTCACAGCTACTACATTAACATCCTTGAGTCCATAGTACTTGCAATAAGCCTCAACTCCAGCCAGGGAAAGAGCACCTGGAGGTTCTAAAATACTCCTTTTCTCCTCAAACATGTCCTGTAACATAGTAAATTAATGGATAGTTGTTAACACACCAACGTCAAAGATGAAGTATGCTATAAACATTTGTGTTTCAAGAAGTTCCATTGACAGAATACTTTTCAACAATGGGAGCAAGCCCTGGCAAATATGAGATGAAATTTTACATGATAATGTGATACTCAGCTATGAATTTACTGACTCACTTATAAATATAAAGAAACAGAGAGAGTTGGCATTTCCAATCTGAACTGACATTCACTGGACTATAAAAACCAGTTTTCTGAATTCATGAATTATACATCACTTCTGTAAAACCACTAAGCCATCAAAAGCATCACCAATCCAAAAACACCATAGTGGCTGTCATTTTCGGCAAAATCTTCAGAAGTCACTTACAAAATATGCCAACTGCTACACGATAAGAAGAAAACTGCGACATTTTTGCAATGTTTTATGTATCCAGTATTCTGGATATAACTGTACAACATTTTGCCCAGCTTAATCTGCTCACAACTTATTATCATATTAAATAAGAAATTTGGTACAAGTTGTGAGCAGATTAAGCTTTATAGTTGTACCAACTATAAAGAAGAGGAAAGAAAAACCAGTAGAAAGCGAAATTCCCTTTCTGTGTTGCTAGATAATTGACATTTGAGTACAAATGTTGGCGATCTGCATTGTAGGTTTTCTCGTTCAAGCTTCGTGGGGCTTATAATATGATGGCAAAGCTTCCAAGGGAACAACTTGAAAGAGGAGTGATATGTTCGTCAGTTGGAAATCATGCACAGGGCGTGGCGTTATCTGCCCAGAAATAGGGATGCAATGCTGTGATTGTAATGCCCCTTACTACTCAAAAAATAAAGGTGATATGTTATGCTTATTCATAA
Source organism: Orobanche coerulescens (assembly GCA_033398695.1). NCBI lineage: Eukaryota > Viridiplantae > Streptophyta > Magnoliopsida > Lamiales > Orobanchaceae > Orobanche > Orobanche coerulescens. The sequence goes on along the minus strand of CM065802.1, from coordinate 9,603,058 downwards.
TATAGTTCTTTCTTTCAGGAATTTCCCTTGCTTTAACAATCACCTTTGTTAAATGTGTTCATTCGATAATGGCAGTAGAGATTGGTCGAAAGACTGGGGGCGACTGTAATGCTTGTGGGGGATTCGTATGATGAAGCCCAGGATTTTTTCAAAAAGCAGGCTGAAGAGGAGGTCTGGACATTTGTTCCTCCATTTGATCACCTTGATGTAATCGCAGGGCAGGGAACAGTTGGCATGGAGATTTTGCGACAAATTAATGGCCCTATAGATGCAATTTTTGTGCCTCTTGGCGGTGGTGGACTTGTAGCCGGCATTGCTGCCTACGTGAAAAAGGGTCTCCCCAGAAGTGAAAATTATCAGAGTGGAGCCTTTTGATGCCAATGCAATGGCATTGTCATTGCACCATGGTAGGCGAGTAGTGTTGGATCAAGTGGGAGGTTGTGCTGATGGTGTAGCAGTCAAGGTCGTCGGTGAAGATACTTTTCGTCTTTGCAAGGAACTCATAGATGGGATGGTTCTCGTTAGCCGTGATACTATTTGTGCGTCAATAAAGGTCACTGCTTTCCTGGTTGCCTGGATTGAAATTTCGTTTTCCTTTTCTCACATTCTTGATGCCTTTGTTTTGGATTTAGTTACTAGTTTTAGGTTGTATATTACTATTTTGGACAATCAGCATCATATATGTTCTAGCCAGTATTATTTTCTGATAACTACTCTCATGTTCTGGTTAGTAGTTCTTTATGAAGAAGCTATCAAGGCAACACATTGTGGAGTCAATCCTTTTTAAAAGTATCTCATTTGTGTATTCATAAAGATGAACTTTTTTATAGTTGTCTTAATTTTTGAATTAGATCTCAGTTACTTCTTCAATTTAAAACTAGTTGTGAGCTTACTGTCCATAGCTGTCTACCTTTAAAGTATTTGGGAGTTCCTTTAGATAGTAAGAAGCTTACTGTCCATAACTGTCTACCTTTGATAGAGAAAATCGTTGGACGGGTACGACATTGGTCTTGTTGTAGACTACTCATTTATGCTGGTCGGATACAACTTGTCAAGAGTGTCTTGTTTGCGGTCACAACTTATTGGATGCAGGTATTACCAATGCCAAAGAAGGTGTTTAAGCATGTGAAAGCTATTTGTCGAACTTTTCTGTGGTCTGGAACTGATGTGATATCTCGCAAAGCATCAATGGATTGGGATCGGTTGTGTGCCACTAAGAATTCTGGTGGCCTGAACATCACTTCTTTGGCTGAATAGAATGTGGTAACAATTGGAAAATTGTTATGGCACTTGAGTAATAAGGCGGATAAGTTGTGGGTTATATGGTTACATGCTTATTACATTAAGGGTTGGGATGTTATGGAGTATCAACCAAGCACCACTTGCTCTTGGATTGTAAGGTCGATTTTCAAAAACAGAGGGCTTGTTCGCGTTGGTGATTTTAGTGTCATCGGGCATTTTGTGTAATTGGAACTAATATGTGAGCTAAGGGATTTTATAATTTGTATTCTAATATATGTTCGGGTATGTGCAGAGTGCACACATGTATAAGACCGAATTATAAGCCGCTACGACCAAATGTCGGGGGTCCGGGGGCAGCGCCCCTGGTGACGGGGTCGAGGGGCAGAGCCCTCGCGGGGTTTGGGGCAACGTCTCAAAAGGTCTTCGAAAATTTGGATTGGTAACTTAGTAAAAATTCCGAATTTTAGAGGGAGATTATGGTAAAATTGACTAATTTTCGTCAATTTTGGAAAGCCATCCGTCTAACCCTAATTTTGGATCACCAATTAAATCCTTCTGACGGCGCCGCCTCAAGTAACCCTAATCCGTCCCTCTGCAACCCTAAATTCGACATGTATAAATAAGGCTCTTCGCCTTGAGTCGAAGAACACCCTTTCTGAGCTCTCTCCTTCTTCTAAAAAACTCAGAATCTCTCTAGGAATTTGACTTACATTTCTGTGCCTAGATTCGTAAGTGTCCCTTTGGATTATCCTAGGCTGAATTTCTTGTAACCTGGGCATAGGGTAGAAATATCAGTTCGGAAAGTGATTACATGATCCATCAGGAATCCAGATCTCCATAATAAACCCTAATACCCCAACAATCGAACTGATAATTTCTGTCTTCTGGAGATGTCTGAATCAATCCGCGAGATGACTACAAAGTTCAGCAAAGTGGACAAGTTCGAAGGCAACGATTTCAGGCACTGGCAGAAGAAGATGCACTTCATGCTAACTGTAATATCCGCAATTTCGGATTTTTGGTAATTTTTTTTCGGCGGAGGTCCATTTTGACGACTCGCTTGTGACCGTTTCATCATTCCAAGAATGATTAATTCTAAATTTTTTGTCATCCGAGTTCGTTTCGGTGTCGTTTTCTTGAGTTCGGTGTTATTAAACGACTTTTCCAAGTATGAGTTCGACTTTGTATAATCGCCATAAATTCTTGGAAACTCCAAAGATTTTGAATCTTATCAATATTATAGAGCATCAAGTTAGCTTTCTAATGATTCAAACGGTGAGTCAATCGGAGTCCGAACGAAGGAGTTATGGTCGATATAGATAAGTCACTCACATGTTCCAGTTTTGGCCGAGCAGCCTGCCGGAAGGGCCGCGGCACACTTGGTCGAGCCGCGGCACGCACATATTTTGCAATCTTCGGCCGACCTGTATGTACCTTGTGCCGCAGCATATGCCGGCAGGGCCGCGGCACACTGCCGAGTCACTGCCGCGGCACACTCGTCCGGGCCGCACTGGGGGCAGATTCGGCCCTGTGCCGCGGCACACTATGCAGTCAGCCTATTTAAGGCCAGCAAGCGTTTTCTTCAGCCATTTTCTCACTCGTTCATCCTCTTCCGCGGCTGGAGCTTTGATGATCATGGAGGGATGATGTCAGGTGTTAAATCCATGAAGTTTTGGAGTTCATATCATCAATCATCCACCCTATAACATCCTCCGATCTACCGAATCAGGTCAGATTTTCTAGAAATTTAATTTTGGGGATTTTGGATATTTTGATCGATTTCGTCCGTTTAATCCGATTTAACTTAGGATTGTAATGGATTGATGATTATTTAGATGTATTATATCATTTTTCTTGTTATTCCATGGTTGGATCGTATCGATTCGTTGTTTTGATCGAGTTCTTGATCGACGCCTTGAAGGTGTCCGGTAAAATGTCATAGAGGGGTTTTCGGGCGTTCTACGATTATTCTTCCTCGTATGATCGATGATTTATTGATTATATGTTGTTAGGGTCGAATTTCTTGCGAAGAAACCGAGTTGAACCCTTCCGTTCGTTGTCGTCTTTCTTTTCGATAGTATCGCGCGTTTCGAAGCTTTCCAGTTGAACCGCGTTCGTTGGAATACTTGCGTGCCGATATCGAGGCTCGTAATTATGTTCCGTTTGAGTTGGTTGTGTTTTCCGTAATTTGAAGGCTTTGCGATAATATTGTTATATTAGTATACGTGTTAGGCATTGTGCCATTTATGCAGGACTGCGACGTACATATGGGATGGTTGTACACTTGGTTGTGCAATGTATTGTGTACCGAACATGTGTTATGTTGGTTATATGTCGTTGATTAACGATAGTTGTTGCGAATGTTGAGATTGTGTTATGTGCGGGTGATGTACGATTTTGTGGTGATCAATGTGATTGATCAATTGTGCTCATTGTTATATGTAATGTGAATGTGAATATGAATATGTGTGTGACCGCTAAGTTCACTCGTGTTGGTTCGACGGGACCTACGAGGATTCGTGGCAGTGGACTACGGGGTCAGAACTTAGTGAGGTACTGAGGTCCAATCGTGCTGGTCTGACGAGGCCTACGATAACGCATGGCAGTGGACCATGAGTATCGGACACAGTATGTCCAACCGGGTGAGCTCGACGGGGCTTACGGTGACACGTGGCAGTGGACTACGGTGTCAGGACCGTGTGTGTGATTGTTGAGATTGATATAGTCCGTGCGGGTTGTTAAGCCTATGGAGACACGCGACAGTAGATCACGGTGTCGGAATTGGTTATGTCTGGTTAATAGTCTGTGTGGGTTGTTGAACCTACGGAGACACGTGACAGTGGATCACGGTGTCGGAATTGATTATGTTTGTTTAATTATGCGTGGTGTAGTCCGTGCGGGTTGTTGAACCTACGGAGACACGTGACAGTGGATCACGGTGTCATGAGCATGATTATTTTCGAATCAAAGTTTTGAAAAGAAAGTTTTAAGAAAGGAATGTTGGGCCAAGCCCAACGAGATTTATGAAATGTTTTCGTACTGTAAATTGTTGAAATACAATTTGAGATTTGGGTTAAGACCCTAAGATTTTCGAAAGGTTTTGAGATTCTAAAAATTCCCGAGATGATAATCTTATTTTCGAATGCTTCATAGCTTATCTTTCCTTGTGAAAACCTCCCGGGGATATTTGTTATTTGATTATTATATTTGATTCACGATTATTAATTGCTTGTTACATTTCGTATGATTTGATACTTGCACTAGTAAAACAGTGGAGTTTTACTAACCCCGAGTGATCGGGGGTGGATGTCTGTTTTGCGTCCAGGTACATGCAGATACAGGGGAGCAGTCACAGGATTGGCACAAGAGGATGACGAGCTGCGATACTTATCATGAGTCGAGAGTTGTTCTGATTTTTGTTGTGTTGTCAGAGTTGATTTCAGTCTTCCGCTGTATTGTATTTCGACCCTGTGTGGGTAATGTCATTTAAGTAAGTTTTGTTGTTTGGGTTGTGTGACCTCATCGGTCTGTGTATTCACGTGTAAGTGACCATAACGGTCTATATTATTATATTGTTTGACCCTGGCCGGGCAAGTATTTGGTTGTTTATGGATGTTTAGCCTGGTAGATCCTTGTGGAAAGGGTATACGGCGTGTAATATTCCCATACGGTTTTGGCGGTGTTACATTTATGGTATCGGATCTTAGGTTGCGGAAACCTAGGCTGTCGGGTCGAGTCGAGTCGTGATTTGTCGAGTAATGTGTTGTCTTGTCGTTCGAGTCGTCAGGTGACAAGTTGAGTTGTGCGTAGTCACAACGCGTTGGATATGTTGTCAGATGAGATTAGTATCGTGGGCGACCGTCATCTCCGTGCGGTCTGTGGACGTAAGTCTCCTCTTTTATGCATAATATGTGTGTTCATGATTTCATTTATGTGTGATATTTGTAGTGCATAATTTTGTTTACGCGGTGTTGTGCAATGAAGTTGTATTCAATACTTGGATACGCCGTATGTGTATAGAACTGGATGTATTGATGTTTGGCCCTTGAACCACCATGTGGGTTGGTATGGTGTGAAAGTTGTGAACCTTGATGGGTTTTACGGTAAAGTTTGTGAGAAACTCCGATGAATGATTTTGCTGTGTGTTTAAACTTGATACCACGAGATGCATTTGATTGAATTGGCGACCCTGTTTGCCATTTGAGTATGTGGTTTTAAATTCGACTGTTTTTGGAATGTTGTAATTTTTGTCCGCTATGGGTAAGTTTGAGAATGTTTTCTGAAGGACTTTACAGTTTGAGAATTTTTGTAATAATTGATTTTTGGAAAATACTTTGGTGGTGCGGTCAAACCACGGTTTATATGGATTTTTAAAATTTGTTAAACTTTGACAAATGGGTCGTGTATTTTCAAATGACACAATCAGACGGTATTTGAAAAATGTGTTTTGAAGTACTTCGGACATTGTAAAATATTACCGTCGTTTTGATTATGAACTAAAGGATTTTGGAAAATTTTTATTTTGCAGAACGATTTTTGGTTTTCGGAATTTCAAACTTCATATGTCCACGTGTTGGGGCAAGTGGTTTTGATAAGTTTGTGGTGTTGTTGTGCTCGCCGGAGAATGTTTCAGTGTTTTCTAAATATTGAGATACATGGTTTTGATTGGACGATCGGGGTATTAAAAGTGTTTTCAAAAATTTCATTTCACCAAATTTTTCAAACTTGAGAATTTTAAAATTTTATCATTTGAATAATACCCCAGAAATATTTTATTTTTCTGCGAGTGTTTGATCCCTACGATACGTGTGTGGTTTTGACTGTGTTTGATTTGGTAAAATCCAAACACCTCTATTGATGTGACTATGTGAATTATTTTTGAATGAAGTTCTTAAATTACAGTGTTAGTTCGTGCACTTGTGTGATGACTTGGAGTTGATGCTTTATCGTGCTGCTATTATCGTCCTATGTTGATGTTGTGACGTTTGTTTGGTTGCGTTATTCTGTTTGGTCGTCCGTTCAGTATGCCGAGAGGTCGTGGCCGAGGACGTGGTCGTAGTCGTGGTCGTGATCAGGAGCGTGGGAGGGCGACTCCCTCCTTGCCGAGTACCGATCACCAAGTCTGATCGGGGACATTCGACTAGCGTTAATGTTGACGTTGGCGCCGCCACCATCCTTCGTCGTGGTTGACCGATTAGTGCGAGATGAATCAGCCGTACGTTGGGATGAGAACCCAATAGGGATAACGGAACTAGTAAGTGGTTACGAGATGTGATGAAGATGCACGGCCGTTTTGTGGGTTCGTCTGACTTGTTAGGTTGGGAAAACTGGCTCTTCCAGTTGGACAGAATATTTGATGCTGTAGCTTGTCCGGATGATAGGAGGGTACCCATTGCTCAGTACCTGCTCGACAAAGAAGCTGCAGACTGGTGGCACGCTGTAGTGCCTGCAAATCGTACGCCAACATGGGCTGAGTTTAAGACTGCCATGGAGGCAGAGTATTGCCCGTTGCCTGTTCGTGAACGTAGAATCGTTGAGTTTTTCTCGGCTACGCCCCAGGATGTGTCAACATCCCAGGCGATAGTCGATTACAATCGACAGTTGGCTTATGTTCCGGATCAAGTGAGAAGTGAAGCGGACAAGGTCCGATACTTCAATATGCGCATGAAACCCCATATCCGTGAGAGTATGGCTCCGCTTATGTGTACCACCCTGAAAGAATATCAGGACCGAGCTTTAGCCATTGAGATGGCTGTTTCTGTGTCGGAATCTAGTTCAGAGAGTAAGAGACAGAAGACCTCGAGAAATTTTTCAAGAGGCCAGAGAAGTGAGATCCGTGAACCTGTTGCTTCGCATTTTCCTTCTGGAAGCACTCCTCGTTCGGTAGACCAGTCTAAGAACCTTACTCCAGAGGCGAGTAAGACGATCGGTGTGAAGACCTGCTTTAACTGCAGTCGTGTAGGCCATGCGAGACAGAATTGTCGTTCGCCACCGGTTATTATTTTAAGTGCGGCCAACTGGGGCACCAAACGGTGCATTGTGAGACCTAGGGATGCAAACGAACTGAGCTGTTCGCGAACAAAGCTCGGATCGGCTCGTTAAGGGCTCGGTTCGGCTCGGTTCGTTAAGAACTCGAGCTCGAGCTCGAGCTCGAAAATCTGTGCGTTAAGAAAACGAGCTCGAGCCGAGCTTGGGCATGTGCGGCTCGAGCTCGGCTCGAGATCGACTCGAGCTCGGTTCGGATCGGTTCGGCTCGTTAAGCTCGATTAATAAATATATTTTTAAATTATTTTTTATAATATTTATATATTATATTATAGATTAATAATTTTTTAAATAATTTTCATATATTAAAATATTAATTTTTATATATATATTTGAAAATATATAATTTTTAATGATTATTTTAAAATATTTATTTTAAATAATTCAAATATATTATTTAAATAATTTAAAAATATATAATTATTCGCGAACAGCTCGAGCTCGGCTCGAGCTCGACTCGGCTCGAGTTGTTCGCGAACAGCTCGTGTGCGGCTCGATTTATTAACGAGCTCGAGCTCGAACACGATTTTTGTTCGGTAAGAAAGCTCGGCTCGGCTCGACTCGTCAGAAAAAAATTTAAAACTCGACTCGGTTCGATCAAAGCTCGGCTCGGCTCAGTTCGTTTGCAGCCCTAGTGAGACCGTTGCCAAGATGTTCGGGAATTGGGTTTTCGTTCCTACTCGGGGAGGGCCCGGCGGTGTCCAGTGATGTAGTTGTGTATCGTACTTTGTGCTGTGATTCGTGTAGAGATTGATATTTGTTGCGTGAACTTTTTAGTTTTGTTTGTATTCTACCATGATGTTTTATTTTAAGTTTCGGGATGAAACTTATTTTTAATAGGATAGAATGTAATGTCCGGTATTCTCGTTTTCTGTTATCTTGAATTGTTTGTGTCTTGATGTCGGACATTTTCTTGTTGACGAGAATCGGAGTGAATTCTATCATAATACTATATTTGTTTCTACCGCATAGTCGTTGTGGTCGGGTGCGACTTGTTGTCGCGTGCGTTTCTTGGATTAAATGTGTGCATGTGATGCGTCGTTAATTGCTCGTTATTGTTTTGAATCATTGCCGGTGACGTTGTTATGGTCGTCGTGGGGCGTGTTTTCAAGCTGTATGTTCTTTCGCGTTGCTTGTAACGTTTCGCCGTTGGGCGCGATTTTTTTCGGTTCTTGTGTATCTCGTTGAGTTTTCCTGGTGGGATATTGCTTCTCCCTACTTGATTTAAGTTTCGGGACGAAACTTCTTTTAAGGAGGGTAGAATGTAATATCCGCAATTTCGGATTTCCGGTAATTTTTTTTTCGGCGGAGGTCCGTTTTGACCACTCGCTTGTGACCGTTTCGTCATTCCGAGAATGATTAATTCTAAACTTTTTGTCATCCGAGTTTGTTTCGGTGTCGTTTTCTTGAGTTCGGTGTTATTAAACGACTTTTCCAAGTATGAGTTCGACTTTGTATAATCGCCATAAATTCTTGGAAACTCCAAAGATTTTGAATCTTTTCAATATTATAGAGCATCAAGTTAGCTTTCCAATGGTTCAAACAGTGAGTCAATCGGAGTCCGGACGAAGGAGTTATGGTCGATATAGCTAAGTCACTCACATGTTCCAGTTTTGGCCGAGCGACTGCCGGGAAGGCCGCGCACACTTGGTCGAGCCGGCACGCACACATTTTGCAATCTTGGCCGACCTGTCATACCTTGTGCGGCACATGCCGGCAGTGGCCGCGCACACGCTGAAGTCACTGTCGCGCACACTCGTCCGGCCGCGGCACGCGCCGATCATCGGGGCGATTCGGCCCTATGCCGCGGCACACTGGCCGGGCCAGCACACTTCGGCAGCCAGGCACACTTCGGCCGGGCCGCGGCATACTGTGGCAACACTCTATTTAAGGCCAAGGGCGTTTTCTTCAGCCATTTTCTCACTCGTTCATCCTCTTCCGCGGTTGGAGCTTTGATGATCATGGAGGGATGATGTCAGGTGTTAAATCCATGAAGTTTTGGAGTTCATATCATCAATCATCCACCCTATAACATCCTCCGATCTACCGAATCAGGTCAGATTTTCTAGAAATCTAATTTTGGGGATTTTGGGTATTTTGTTCGATTTCGTCCGTTTAATCCGATTTAACTTAGGATTGTGATGGATTGATGATTATTTAGATGTATTATATCATTTCCCTTATTATTCCATGGTTGGATCATATCGATTCGTTGTTTTGGTCGAGTTCTTGATCGACGCCTTGAAGGTGTCCGGTAAAATGTCATAGAGGGGTTTTCGGGCGTTCTACGATTATTCTTCCTCGTATGATCGATGATTTATTGATTATATGTTGTTAGGGTCGAATTTCTTGCGAAGAAACCGAGTTGAACCCTTCCGTTCGTTGTCGTCTTTCTTTTCGATAGCATCGGGCGTTTCGAAGCTTTCCGGTTGAACCGCGTTCGTTGGAATAATTGCGTGCCGATATCGAGGCAAGTATCTTACTATACGAATTGTATCTTGCGACTAGTAATTACGTATGAGATGTGTGATGATTTTGCTTGCCTTCGTAATTATGTTCCGTTTGAGTCGGTTGTGTTTTCCGTAATTTGAAGGCTTTGCGATAATATTGTTATATTAGTATACGTGTTAGGCGTTGTGCCATTTATGCAGGACTGCGACGTACATATGGGATGGTTGTACACTTGGTTGTGCAATGTATTGTGTACCGAACGTGTGTTATGTTGGTTATGTGTCGTTGATTGACGATAGTTGTTGCGAGTGTTGAGATTGTGTTATGTGCGGGTGATGTACGATTTTGTGGTGATCAATGTGATTGATCAATTGTGCTCATTGTTGTATGTAATGTGAATGTGAATATGAATATGTGTGTGACCGCTAAGTTCACTCGTGTTGGTTCGACGGGACCTACGAGGATTCGTGGCAGTGGACTACGGGTCGAACTTAGTGAGTGCCGAGGTCCAATCGTGGCCGGTCCGACGAGGCCTATGATAACGCATGGCGGTGGACCATGAGTTTCGGACACGACGTCCAACCGGTGAGCTCGACGGGCTTACGGTGACACGTGGCGGTGGACTACGGTGTCGGGACCGTGTGTGATTGTTGAGATTGATATAGTCCGTGGGTTGTTAAGCCTACGGAGACACGTGATGGATCACGGTGTCGGAATTGGTTATGTCCGCAGTTAATAGTACGTGCGGGTTGTTTATCCTACTGAGAAACGTTACTGTGGATCACGGTGTCGGAATTGATTATGTTTGTTTAATTGTGCGTGGTGTAGTCCGTGCGGGTTGTTGAACCTACGGAGACACGTGACAGTGGATCACGGTGTCATGAGCATGATTATTTTCAAATCAAAGTTTTGAAAAGAAAGTTTTAAGAAAGGAATTTTGGGCCGAGCCCCACGAGATTTATGAAATGTTTTCGCATCAGTAAATTGTTGAAATACAATTTGAGATTTGGGTTAAGACCCTAAGATTTTCGAAAGGTTTTGAAATTCTAAAATTCGAGATGATAATCTTATTTTCGAATGCTTCATAGCTTATCTTTCCTTGTGAAAACCTCCCGGGGATATTTGTTACTTGATTATTATATTTGATTCACGATTATTAATTGCTTGTTACATTTCGTATGATTTGATACTTGCACTAGTAAAACAGTGGAGTTTTACTAACCCCCGAGTAATCGGGGGGTGGATGTCTGTTTTGCGTTCAGGTACATGCAGATTCAGGGGAGCAGTCACAGGATTGGCACAAGAGGATGACGAGCTGCGATACTAATCATGAGTCGAGAGTTGTTCTGATTTTTGTTGTGTTGTCAGAGTTGATTTCAGTCTTCCGCTGTATTGTATTTCGACCCCTGTGTGGGTAATGTCGTTTAAGTAAGTTTTGTTGTTTGGGTTGTGTGACCTCATCGGTCTGTGTATTCACGTGTAAGTGACCATAACGGTCTGTATTATTATATTGTTTGACCCTGGCCGGGCAAGCATTTGGTTATTATGGATGTTTAGCCTGGTAGATCCTTGTGGAAAGGGTCTACGGCGTGTAATATTCCCATACGGTTTTGGGGGTGTTACACTAACTACTCTGAAGGCGGCGTATGTGCTGAGTACTCCCAGACCAGAGGTGGTTGAGAACGAGACATTGGCGGATACCAGGAAGATGAGCAAGTGGGACAACGATGACTACATCTGCAGAGGTCACATATTGAACGGTATGTCTGATTCTTTATTCGATATCCATGGTGATGCTAAAAGTGCGAAGGAATTATGGGACATCCTTGAATCAAAATACATCGCTGAGGATGCTTCGAGTAATAAGTTTCTAGTTAGCGATTTTAATTCTTATAAGATGGTTGATTCAAGGTCTGTCATATAACAATACAATGAACTCCTTCGCATTTTGGGTCAATTCAAACTGCACAACATGAACATGGACAAATTTATTGCTGTGTCAAGTGTGATTGACAAACTTCCACCATCCTGGAAAGATTTCAAACATAACCTAAAACATCAAAAGGAGGAACTGTCTTTGGTTCAACTTGCTAGTCATCTTAGCATTAAAGAATCTCTTCGTGCAAAGGATAATGACAAATCTTATAAAACCAAAGGAAAAGTTGAACCTGGACAGCCCTCTGTTCATATGGTTGAAAGCAAACCAAGGAACCCGAATAACAAAGGACATGGCAAACGTAAGCAAGAGTATGTCCCAAATAACTCCAACAAAAATAATAAGACACTAACTTGTTGGAGGTGCAACAAGGTGGGACATTGCAAGCGTGATTGTCGTGTGAATCTAGGCAACAATGGTACTGGAAACAGTGGAGCCAATGGAAGTGGACATGGGTTTAAGGACCAAATTAAAAGAGGCCAGTACTTGACCAACCTTGATAATTCTAAACAGAATTATGTTTATTATGTTTCACATATTCCAGAATCATTCTATGTACAAGATGATGATGTTTCTTGGTGGATCGACTCCGGGGCAACGAATCATGTATGCAAGGATAAACGGTGATTTAAAATATTAACAGCCCTTGAAGATGGATCGGTGCTGAAAATGGGAGACGATTCTTTTATACCTATTTGTTGTGGTGGTGTTGTTTGTCTTGAATTTACTTTTAGAAAGACTATTAGATTTTTTGATGTTTTGTTTGTTCCTAAGATTCGAAAGAATCTAGTTAGTGGTAGTAGTTTGAATTCTGATGGTTTTAGACAAGTTTTTGAATCGGATAGGTTCATCCTATCTCGAGGTGGAATTTTTATTGGATTTGAATATTTAAATGATAGAATCTTTCGTTTGAATGTTATTGATAAATCTATAACTGTTCAAAATTCTGCATTTGTATCTTCTACTTCTAAGATTGATGACTCTATGCTTTGGCATGCTAGATTGCGTCATGTCAATTTTAGAAGGATGCATGAGATGTCAAAAGATGGATTGCTTCCAGCCTTTAACATGAATCCAGAAAAATGTAAAACATGGATGCTTACAAAAGTGACAAAACAGCATTTTTCCAGTGTCACTAGGAATTCGGCTATTTTGGAACTTGTACAGAGTGACCTGTGTGATTTTTACTCTACTCCTTCATTGGGTAATAAAAAGTATGTTGTCACGTTTATTGATGACTGTACTCGGTTTTGCTATGTGTATTTGTTGCATTTTAAGGATGGAGCCTTAGATAAATTCAAAATATACAAAACTGAGGTGGAATTGTAATTAGGCAATCCGGTTAAATGTCTTAGAACTGATCGGGAGGTGAATATATGGATCCCATATACTTCCAATCAGTGGGTATCATTCATGAAACCACAGCACCTTACTCGCCCCAGCAAAATGGAATCGCCGAACGCAAAAATCGAGTTTTAAAAGAAATGGTAAACTCGATGCTTTCTTACTCGGGATTGAGTGAAGGATTCTGGGGAGAGGCCATGTTAATTGTCTGCTATTTGCTAAATAGGTTTCCAAATAAAAAGAACAAAACTATTCCATATGAAATTTGGTTCAAGAAAAAGCCGAATTTAAGTTACTTTCAAGTTTGGGGATGTCGGGCAGTTGTAAAACTTACCGAACCCAAAAAGAAAACTTTGGGTAAATGTGGAAAAGATTGTATAATCATTGGATATGCTGAACATTCCAAGGCATATAAGTTTTATATAATAGAAGCTAATGATTCGGTATCGATTAACACCGTTATCGAGTCACGGGATGCGATTTTTGATGAGATGCGTTTTTCGTCGATTCAAAGGCCTAAGGATCTGATTTTTGGCCCTAATGAAGTGCAAAATCTATGAAATTCAGATGGTATTGCTGTACCAGCAACATAAGAGCCTCGAAAAAGCAAAAGAGTCCGAATTGCGAAAAATTTCGATTCCGACTTCCAACTCTATTTGATAGAAGGGACAACGGACGAAATTGGTTTAAATACTATTATTGTTACAGCATTGAGGATGATCCTAAGACTTTTCAAGAGGTCATGGAGTCTCGAGACGTTGTCTTTTGGAAGGAAGCTATTGATGACGAAATGTCATCAATTCTAGAAAATGACACGGGGGTGTTGTGTGATTTGCCTCCTGGTTCTAAACCACTTGGTTGCAAATGGATTTATAAAAGGAAATTTCTGTTAATTATACTATTGACAAGTTTAAAGCCCGGTTGGTCATTCAAGGTTTTAGACAAAAACCCGGTGTTGACTATTTTCATACGTATGCTCCGGTGGCGCGTATTTCTACTATTAGATTGTTAATTGCCTTGGCAAGTATTCACAATCTGACTGTCCATCAAATGGATGTTGAGATAGCCTTCTTGAATGGTGAACTTGATGAAGAAGTTTACATGAAACAACCAGAAGGTTTCGTTATGCCCGGTAAAGAGGATATGGCATGTAAACTTATGAAATCATTGTATGGGCTAAAACAAGCACCCAAACAATGGCATCAAAAGTTTGATGAGGGGATTTTGTCTTCTGGTTTTAAGTTAAACCAATGTGACAAATGTGTTTATAGTAGATTTGATGAAACTACTAGTGCTGGAGTGATCATTTGCTTATATGTAGATGACATGTTGATTTTCGGTACTGGCCAAAATCAAGTAGATGAAACTAAGAAATTGTTGTCATCTAAATTTTCTATGAAAGACTTGGGAGATGCTGATGTAATTCTTGGAATAAGAATTAAGCGGGTGAACAAAGGTTTATTAATGACTCAAAGTCATTACCTTGAGAAAATTCTCAAACGGTTTAATTTTAGTGACCGTTCTCCTGTCCGCACTCCTATGGACTCTAGTATGAAATTAATGCCAAACACTGGCATTCCCATTTCACAATTGGAATACTCTAAGGCTATTGGTAGCTTGATATATGCCATGACAAATACCAGGCCTGATATTGCTTTTGCTGCGGGAAAATTGACCAGATACACTAGTAATCCTCACTACGCCATAGATGGCCTACGGCAACTCCTACAAAATGTTGCAAAAAGCAAAAAAAACGTTGCTGCAGACAAGAAAATCAAAACGGCAACACTTTTTTGGTGTTGCACTTTTCACCGCTGTCGTAGGTCCCTACAGCAACACTTCTGTCACCTACTGCAACACCACTCCTTTTGTTGCCATAAGACTGCAAGGCATCGTTAAATATAGTCTACAGCAACATTAAACAAGTGTTGCAGCAGAGGTCAATATTCTGTAAAAGCAGGAGCCCACAGATGGGGCCACGTGTGGGGCCCACCTATGGGCCCCTTATGTGGGCCCATATATGGGGTCCGGTGTGGGCCTCAACTGTGGGCCCCATACCTGTTAAGGAACCTGTTGCAACACTTTTTAAGTTTCTACAACACATTTTTAGTAAGTAACCATAACACTATGTACCACCTACTGCAACACTTTCACAAAAAAAATTGATAGGAAATATATGTTTATATTAATTATCAATCCATTACAATTGAGAATCCATCCAATACAACCCATACCATAAAGCCCCTCCATACCATATAGTTATAAGTCTAACCACCAAAACAAAGACCCTCCACACCATCCATCCACCATAATATCTAACCAAGCACATAGAGTTATAAGTCTTAAAGTACGTAATGAAAATAGTTAAACAGCTTAAATACAACGACCAAGAGCTATGAAATACCGTACTTAAAAAATAGAAAATCTGAGATGTAGCATCTCCTCCGGTAATAAGAGTGCCGTTATCGTTATCACTTGATATTGTGGGACAAAGTTCCACCAAATTGATGTTCATGCTTGGGACCTTCTTCTCCAGCTTTTCTTCCATTTCGTCAACAACTTCTTGCCCGATTTTGATCGTCAAGTCACTGATCTGCGAGTTTGTCGTGCCAGAAGTGGAGCATTTGTCAGACTTTACACATCTTCCTATATGCCATGAAGGACCATGTGCTTTTCCATCCAATAGAAGTTCAGTGACACCTTCAGTTGGTCCTGATAAATCAGGACCAATAACCTTTTCAATTTTATCCTACAAAATAAAGCCACGGCCATGTCAAATTAAATAGACTTGAATGGATGAATACACATGGCATGTGATCAACTAAATAATAGAACACTTACAATTATGAACTTAGTTATTTTTCCATCATGCCAGACAACAGCATCTATAACAGGTCATGTATCATCATATCTCTAAAAAGGTATAAACATGATTAAAGTTTACACAGGTGATACAAGCTTGATAACAAAAGGAAATAGGCAAAATCTGAGGATTAAATACATTTACATCAGCCTTTGAATTCGGTAAAATCTGAGGATTAAAATCTGAGGATTAAAAACGAAAAGGGAAGATCTCGAGAGTAGAGAAATTCGGTAACTACATGATTAAAGAGGAATTTGAATACCTCAGTAAATTTTAGTAGCTTAGCAACAATACTAGTTGTTTCAAGTAATCCAGAAACAATTCGCCTCCCGAAATACCGGTACAATTCTCCCAAGCATTGTGCAGCACCTATAAAAAATAAATAAAAATATTAGACCTTTGTCTATGAATTTAACCATGAACAAATTGTACTTACAGAAGAAGAAAGAAGGTATGAGTTGCATTAGTCAGGTCAGATTAAAATTGACCCAAAGAAAGCAATTAAAAAAAGGCTAGGACTAGTGAGAATCATTTGCATCAACAAAAACTAGATTACACTGTAGCTTATTCACCTAAATCTCACTTTTCTTATGCAAGTAAGAGATTAAATTTAGAAACAACTGACAAACACATATAAAACCAAATGCAATGTTATTTTCCCTACTCAGCTTGGCTATATAGCACAAAACTTTTATGTGGCTTCTATCACATTTTCATTTGCAAACTTGCTTATAACACCATGATCAGGCCTCGGTGTTTTAAAAACATGTTGTTAGGGTCAAATAACAATTAAATGAAACACAATCCTCCAATTCTGGTTTCACTTATTCCACTTGTTAATCACAACCCAGCCCCTATCTATGCGTAAATTTATTCTCCGCTTGTTAGATAAAGAATGTGACAGGCTTTTAACTTCAATGAAGTACAAACAACCAACATGGACGTAAAGAAACTAAGAAAAAAATCAAACTAAAGTATTGAAATATTTCACCTGACAACTAATATAAAAGTTTCAATTTTCACCATTTTAGCTCCTCCACTTAAGAAGAGATTGAATGTGGAAGCTAAAAGTCCCAAACCAAACTTGACGCCACAGAAGAACAGGACTTGTGAAGGACAAGAAAAACATGGTGAGGTGCTAGACAAGAAGTTCCAGAAGTAGTTTCCCTAGGTTATAGAACTGTCATGCTGATATAATTATTTCTTGTATTATTTTTCTGGTAGTTATTTGCTATTTATCGAGTCATGTTCCATGATGTATGTGTTGATTTTACAATATCAATCACGTATTGTGACATGACAATAGCAATTATCTCAAACTCATCGCCGTCTCATGATATTTTCCATATAAATGGAAAAACCTATGATGTTGACGGTTTTGGAATTTCGTTCTATTTCTCCTTCATATGAAGGTTGCGACAGGAAGGGCATCCGGCGTAAAACTTTGCCACTTTGTTATTTGCATGAGTTATGGTGTTAACTAATTTTAGACAATTAAACGACACTATAATCTTCATGCCACCGACCCCAACATAGTTGGGATTAAGGTGCTGTTGATGATGAGTTATTTGCTATTTATAAGGTATATGTGCTTTTTTTTGTAATAGGCTTGATACAGCCATGTAAGCCTAATGGAGATTCTTATTTACTAAGATGAACCTTAGGTCAAAGTAACAGTTGAAAAGTCTACAAATTGATACACACATGCTCATGCCATGCAGAGTGAAGAAAGGGAAGACTGTCTCCACCTGGGTGATTTATGCATCATGTGCTACGCACTGTTTTATAGTGAAAGCAGCAGCAGATTGAACTTATAGCATGGCATGAAATAGGTCAAGGCAAAGTGGAAATATGTACCAATAATATCCAAATCTGGATAAAATTATCCTGGTATTTAGAAGATCAACTCTACTCTCGAGATCTTCCCTTTTCGTTTTTAAGTTTGGATCATCAACCTTTATGCGTCTCTACAGGTCAAATTGCATAATGGACAAACAAAAGTTAGAAAATCGCAGAGGTAATCTTTTGAATAGAAGAAAATAAAATGATGGAGCAAATGCACTTCAACATGTATTATGGTTGTATTATTTAATGAGCCAAAAAGACTATAAACTGCAACACATTTTAAAATACTTCTACCTAAAAGACGCTTACTGTAACACCCCAAGATATTCGGAGTATGTTACAGCGCCGTGGACCCCTACATGGGACCCACCAGGCTACAACAAGCGGGTACCCCTCGACTAACCATCTCGGTTAGCGAGGATACACAATCAAACAATACATCATGTGAAAAATACACCCGAAACAACCGACGAAATGAGCAACCATCGACAATGTAGCAATTTAAAATAATACAACACGGGGTTTGAATTGAAAAGCCTAAATCTTTCATGATGATCTATCGATTATAAATATAGAAAACAACCAAATCGAAGTGGACAAAAGAAATAAGTAAACCCAAGTGCACATGTCAACGACCTGGCCAACATCCTCGTCTTGTCCTGGCCAGCTCGTCAGGATGATCATAACTCAAATCCATAACAAGAATTTCCCAAAACGGTCCCAAAGGGGTTAGCAATTACGCTAGTACAAGTAATCAAGGCAAACCAATCGCTACACATTTCATAGTACATGCACCAATATCATTTCGAAAACCAAAACCAGACATGTCTTTTCCTAAATAAATACCAAACAATTTGCCGTGGGAGCAGTGGCTATACCATTGATCCCGCTCCGTGATCCCTAAGGACCCTCCCGAGCTGGCCATATTATAAAACAAATCACGCACACGCATCGCCTTGGGAACAGGGCTATACCATTGATCCCGCTCCGTGATCCCTAAGGACCCTCCCGAGCTGGCTAGCGAAACAAACTCGTAAATCCAGGGCTATACCATTGGATTCCCTCCGTGATCCCGCCGGACCCTCCCGAGGTGAGCAATCACACACAATATACATTACCATTTCACGTTAAGCATAAAGGTTTCCAAAAATACTTGCCTTGAATAATTGACGACGCAACGAACGGTAAGGATAATCACCGACGAACACTAGGAATCAACGGAACCGAACCTAACGATTCGAAGAACATAATTACAACCAACTCTAGACGAATACGGAAATGGAATACACCCGAAAACCCGCCTACGATTCATGTATATTCGCACAAAAATGACAACGAGGGCGGACCACAACCAAACCCTTTCGATTTCGCAAAACTATGAAAATATACCATGAATCCGTAGGGAAACTAAGAATACCAACAAGATTAATCATATTCATCATGAATCCATCGACAAAACGGAACGGATCGGAAGAAAATCCCAAAACCCCCACTGAATCGAACAGTCTGGTTCTAAGAGATTTACAGTGGATTGATGATGTCGAACATAAGTAGATGTTGATAATCTACTTCAAAACTCAAGGTAGAGGATGCAGAAATAGTTGAAGGGAAGAATCGCTGGAATTCGCTGGAGGTGTTCTCGTCGCGGGGAGAGAAGAAATGAAGATGATGCGTTTATCCGGGTCAACTCCTGGTTCATATAGCGAGGAGTGTTAGCGCGCTAATCCTCAAGGTTAGCGTGCGCTAACGGGTAAAATTACGAGCCAAAATAATTAGCGTCGATCCGGTGAGCGATTACCGCGTTAGCGTGCGCTTCTCCAAGCGTAGCGTGCGCTAACCTATCGGTAACGAGCGCTATCGACCAATAGCGTGCGCTACCTGGACATCACCGAGTCCGAAGCTAATCGCCCAAAACTCACGACCGTTAGCGTGCGCTACCATACGAGCGTAGCGGCGCTTCGGCACTGACCGATTCGAGAAATAAAGCGTCGATCGACACCCACGCTAGCGCACGCTACCAGGCATCATCAGCGTGCGCTAGCCTCTCGACATTAGCGTGCGCTAGTATACGTAGCGTACGCTAATACGCTAGTCCAGAAGGCTGGAAAAACAGCACTGCCACTCCCAGGGCTACTCGCTAGCGCGCGCTACGAAACAAACGTAGCGTGTGCTACTAAGGGACCCCTAGCGTGCGCTATGCAGAAAAATAGCGTGCGCTAGGTATGAAATATGAACGGTTCAAAACACCGGAAGGTGAACGAAACATCCAACGGAACATCTCAACGGACATCATAACATAGAATGGATCCACGACAACCCCGAAACGGCGGTTCCGCACAACAATAACGGGGATAAAATCCATAGATAATAGAAAAGATACACTGAAAGATACACGAGGGTCACTACTATCGGGAAATACGCCGAAAAAGAAAAATACAAGGGGAAGAAAAATGCGGATATTACATTCTACCCCTCTAAAAATAAGTTTCGTCCCGAAACTTAAGAAACAAACAACTCAGGGTACCTAGCACGCATGCTCTCCTCGGTTTCCCAAGTTGCCTCCTCGACACCGTGTCTCGACCACTGCACCTTGACCAAAGGGATGGTCTTATGCCTCAGTCGTTTCTCCCGATGCTCTAAAATCTTCAAAGGACGCTCCTCAAAAGTAATATCCTCGGCAACGTCAATCTCCCCATAGTCGATGATGTGACTAGGATCAGGACATATTTCCTCACCGGGAAACATGAAAACGTTATGAACATGACTCGTGCGGGGTAACGCCAAACGGTATGCTAACCCACCGACTCGCTCGAGAATCTCGAAGGGTCCAATAAATCTCGGACTCAACTTCCTTTCTTCCCAAACGGAAAACTCCTCTCGTCGGCGACACCTTCAAAGAAACGTGGTCTCCCACCTCGAATTCTAAAGGTCGACGACGGACATCGCATATGACTTCGCCGACTGGGCGATCGAACATCCGTTCTCGAATCAATTCTATCTTCCGCCTCGTTTCTAAAACGACATCCGGTTCGGTCCCGACCAAATCGGACGCCTCATTCCAACAAATCGGCGATCGACAACGCCGCCATAAAGTGCCTCATACGGTGCCATCCGATCGACGCGTGCCAACTATTGTTGTACGTGAATTCGATCAATGGCAAATGCTCCTCGATCGCTACTCGAATCGAGGGCACAAGCACGCAACATGTCCTCGAATGTCCGGATAGTGCGTCCGACTGCATCCGATCGGGATGAAAAGAGGTACTCAAATGCAACGGGTACCTAACGCCTTATGCACCGCCCGCCAAAAGTGCGATACAAAGCGCCATCACGATCCAAACAATAGACTTGAGTACCGTGAAGTCTCACAATCTGCGCGATAAACACACGAGCTTCTCCGGCCCCAAGTGTCCTTGATGCCCGTAAAAATGTGCCGACTTGGTCGACGATCAACAACCACCCATACCATATTCATGCCCGACCCCGATCTCGGCAAACTCGTAACAAAATCCATCGATATATCTTCCCATTTCCATTCCTAACGAAGTGATCGCAATAACTTGACTAGTCGCTGATGCTCGATTTTGACCTGCTCACAAGTCAAACATCTTGCTACAAACTGTGCGACCTCCTCCTTCATATCGTTCCACCAGAAATTCCTCCTCAGGTCCTTGTACATCTTACTTGAACCAGGATGAATGGAATAAGGTGTAGCATGGGCCTCACGCAAAATACTCTGTCGCAACTCTGGATCGTTCGGCACACAAAGCCGACTGAATCTCGTAACACCATCCTCGTGAATCACAAACCCAGAGACTTTCCCTTAAGAACGTTCTCTCGGATTTGAGTAATCATCGGATCCTCTAATTGCTTGACTTAATTTCATCGATCAAAGACGAAAATCTCTAAAGCACAAAGTTGCCCTGACTCCTGTGCAACAAAACCTCAACATCTAACCCGATCAAAGCCCGCCGAAGCTCAAACTGAGGCGTAAGGACCTCAAGCGTTCGCAACGCAATCGGTTTCCGACTCAAGGCGTCGGCCACGACGTTCGCCTTGCCCGGATGATAAAGGATTTCGAGGTCGTAATCCTTAATCACTCTAACCACCTCCTCTGCCTCATATTCAACTCCCGCCGAGTAAATATGTATTTGAGCTCTTATGATCGGTAAAAATCGACATGCAGAGCCGAAAAGATAGTGACGCTTGAGATCTTGAGTGCGAACACAACGGCCGCTAACTCCAAATCATGGGTAGGTAGTTCGGCTCATACGGCCAAGAATCGTCTCGATGCATAAGCAATGGTCTTGCCGTGCCGCATCAATACGCACCCAAGACCACGACCAAGCATCGCTATAAACGGCGAATCCTCGTTGCCACATGGCAACGCCAAAAGAGTCAAGTCAAATGCTTCTTGGTTCCTCAAAACTCGACTCCTCTCGACATTCCAGACGAACTTCTGATTTACGGAGCAACTGTAAGTGGCCGAGCTAGTTTTGAGAAACCTCGACGAACCTACGATAGTAGCCACCAACCCCAAGAAACTACGGACCTCCTTCACATTTGTGGCGGTGCCCAATCCAACACCGCCTCAATTTTCGCGGATCCACACGAACTCCCTACCGAAATCACGTGACCCAAAAACATCACTTCCTTCACCAGAACTCGCATTTCGAGAACTTCGCATAGAGTTGCTCGGTCCTCAAAATGTCTAACAATATCCGCAAATGATGGGCATGCTCTTCCTCATTCCTCGAATAGATAAGAATATCGTCAATGAAGACGACGACACACTTATCCAAATACTCGTCTGAGACTTTGTTCATCAATTGCATGAACACCGTCGCGCATTAGTTAACCCGAAAGGCATAACTACAAACTCGTAATGTCCGTATCTCGTCCGAAAGGCTGTTGCAGACGTCGGACTCTCTCACCCGGCCGATAGTACCCGATTTCAAATCAATCTTCGAGAATACCGCAGACTCCCGCAATCGGTCAAACAAGTCATCGATTCTCGGCAAAGGATACTTGTTCTTGATGGTCACCTTGTTTAGTTCGCGATAGTCGATACACAAACGTAGTGAGCCATCCTTCTTCCGCACAAACAGACGGTGCGCCCCAAGGCGAGGCACTCGGTCGAACATACCCACTCAAGAAGCTCACTCAATCGCTTCTTCAACTCGCCATCTCTGAAGGTGCCATGCGATACGGCGCCTTGAAATCTGAGCGCCCGGCTCTAACTCTATAGCAAACTCAACCTCACGATCCGGTGGCAATCCCGGTAACTCGTCAGGAAATACATCAGGAAACTCATTAACGACTGGAATCGACAAAAGCTCGACTCCACCATCCTCCGCCTTCAAGGCATAGCACCAATAACCAGTATACCCCTTTCGCAGGAGACTCATCGCCTTCAAGGCATTAATGACGAATTTCTGATTTCCCCTCATTCGCCCCGCGAAGGAGTGCTCGGTGCCATCCTCGGCTAACATGGTGATGATCCTCGTGCGGTAGTTCATGATTGCGCCATGCCGCTCGAGCCAATCATCCCCGAGAATCAAATCCTCACCCTCAATATTAACGACAATAAGATTAGAGAGCCAAGCTCTCTCACAAATAAACATAGAGCAGTCTCGGACCTCTCGATCACCGACAATTCTATCACCGCTAGGAAGTTTAACGATGAAAGGCTCGCAAGGTGACAAACAGTCGAGACTAAAACGGCGTACACACTCTAGAGAAATGAATGAATGCGTAGCACCCGAATCGAAAAGCACACTGACAGGATGGAAATGAATGTGAACGGTACTGCCGCCACAAGAGGCCTTTGGATCATCGGCCCTCCT
Source organism: Orobanche coerulescens (assembly GCA_033398695.1). Lineage (NCBI taxonomy): Eukaryota > Viridiplantae > Streptophyta > Magnoliopsida > Lamiales > Orobanchaceae > Orobanche > Orobanche coerulescens. The sequence goes on along the minus strand of CM065802.1, from coordinate 9,579,486 downwards.
CATCTCATAGATACGCTACTGAGCAGAGCCGACACCGAAAGCTCCACCCCTAGCGGTGACTCCGACCCCTACCTCGGCACTCGGTGGAGGCTATGAGCAAATGAGCCACGGTTCACACTCGGCTCCATAGGTCTTGGGTGAGAAGAACGGCACCGCGAATGCCCGAGCCGATCACAAAGAAGCCTTGTGGCCCGACCGACCACAAGTATGACAAGTTAAAGGCGACGAGACAGTCCGGTTCTTATGACCGAAAAGCCGCAGTTAAAGCATGTGGGTTCACGAGCGGGGTTCAGCGGCACCAAAGCTCCCAGAGAAACGAGCCGAACCGCCCGTAGAAATATTCGCAGCTCGAGATTTCTGCTGGCCTCCACTCTTGGGACCAGAAAAGTTTCCGACCGACTTCTGCTTCTTGCTCTCACGAGCCAAATCACTCGCCGTCACTGACATATCATAAGCGAGGGCCCTACTCTGATAATCCTTCAAGGTAGTGCAGACGAGCCCAGACATATAGTCCCGAATGGGCAGCTTCATTCTCCTGAAAAAATGGAAAATTTTGTCGCTCTCAGCGACAACTTGGGTCTTCACATAAGCCAACTCCTTATTAAAATCGGCAATAGCTTGGGATACGGGAATATCCCGTGGTTGAGCATCAAAGAAAGTATGCACTCGAGCCTGTCTGACCGGCCACGGACAATACTCAGTCTCCATCAACTCCTGAAACTCGGCCCACGAAGCAACATGATCTTTGGGACCAACGGCCTCCCACCAATCCGTGGCGTCTCCCGTGAGAAAGTATTGAGCAATAGGGACCTTACGGTCCTCGGGGCAGTTGGTAGGAGTGAAGACTTTAGATATCTCCTTGATCCACCCTTCCCAGCCGATCGGGTCCGAAGCTCCCGAAAACTGAGGAGGATGCATCTTGATGACATCCTGAAGCCAGCGATCTGCTCCGCCCCGATTAGCATGGGCCTGATCGGGGTTACGACCACTGAGCTATAGCGCCATTTGGTTAACCATTTCTTTGCATAATGCGCAATTCCAAGATCGGCGCGCTCCCGAGAAGAAGCGTGATCGTGACGGCCAGATCGCGGCCTCGAAGAATGCGGCGTGGGCTTGCCACGGTGCCCCACGTCCTCGGCCGCGCCCACGACCACGACCACGGTTTCCTCCGGCATCCATACTGGTGTTAAAAGATAACAGGAGCATGTCGAGGATGAGTAAGGAAGGAAAAAAAAAAGCAACTACGATGATAAGCAAAAGAAGGAGAATAACCACAGTTCAAGAAACTAATACAAGATGAGAAAGTAAACAATCGGGTAAGGAAACTTACGAGCACTGGAAATCTTGAGATGCCTGCAGCGGTGTGACAATGTGCAAAACAAAACACGACTAGACCCAAATAACCGACAAGCCTAGGTATCCATAAACCTAGTGCTCGATACCATTTTCTGTAACACCCCAAGATATTCGGAGTATGTTACGACCGTGACCCCTACATGGGACCCACCAGCTACAACAGCGGGTACCCCTCGACTAACCATCTCGGTTAGCGAGGATACACAATCAAACAATACATCATGTGAAAAATACACCGAAGCAACCGACGAAATGAGCAACCATCGACAATGTAGCAATTTAAAATAATACAACACGGTTTGAATTGAAAAGCCTAAGTACTCGCGAGTCTGATCTATCGATTTATAAATATAGAAAACAACCAAATCGAAGTGGACAAAAGAAATAAGTAAACCCAGTGCACATGTCAACGACCACGGCCAACATCCTCGTCTTGTCCCAGCGCTCGCTCGTCAGGATGATCATAACCTGAAATCCATAACAAGAATTTCCCCAAAGCGGGTCCCCAAAGGGGTTAGCAATTACGCTAGTACAAGTAATCAAGGCAAACCAATCGCTTACACATTTCATAGTACATGCACCAATATCATTTCGAAAATCAAAACCGGACATGTCTTTTAAATAAATAAATAAACAATTTGCCGTAGGAGCAGTGGCTATACCATTGATCCCGCTCCGTGATCCCTAAGGACCCTCCCGATTTGGGCATATTATAAAACAAATCACGCACACGCATCGCCTGGGAGCAGTGGCTATACCATTGATCCCGCCCGTGATCCCTAAGGACCCTCCCGAGTCAAGCGAAACAAACTCGTGAATCCAGGGCTATACCATTGGATTCCCTCCGTGATCCCGTCGGACCCTCCCGAGGTGAGCAATCACACACAATATAAATTACCATTTCACGTTAAGCATAAAGGTTTCCAAAAATACTTGCCTTGAATAATTGACGACGCAACGAACGGTAAGGATAATGACCGACGAACACTAGGAATCAACGGAACCGAACCTAACGATTCGAAGAACATAATTACAACCAACTCTAGACGAATACGGAAATGAAATACACCCGAAAACCCGCCTACGATTCATGTATATTCGCACAAAAATGACAACGAGGGCGGACCACAACCAAACCCTCTCGATTTCGCAAAACTATGAAAATATATCATGAATCCGTAGGGAAACTAAGAATACCAACAAGATTAATCATATTCATCATGAATCCATCGACAAAACGGAACGGATCGGAAGAAAATCCCAAAACCCCCAATTTATCGAAAAGTAGTGTTCTAAGAGATTTACCTTGGATTGATGATGAAGAACACAAGTAGGTGTTGTTAATCTACTTCAAAAACTCAAGGTAGAGGATGCCTGAAATAGTTGAAGGGAAGAATCGTTCGGAATTCGCCTGGAGGTGTTCTGCGTCGCGGGGAGAGAAGAAATGAAGATGATGCGTTTATCTGGGTCAACTACCTGGTTTATATAGCCAGGGAGTGTTAGCGCGCGCTAATCCTCAAGGTTAGCGTGGCGCTAACGGGTAAAATTACGAGCCAAAATAATTAGCGTCGATCCAAAGAGCGATTTCTGGCCGTTAGCGTGCGCTTACTCCAAGCGTAGCGTGGCGCTAACAACCTATTCGGTAGCGCGCTATCGACTAATAGCGTGCGCTACACTGGACATCACCAGTCGAAGCTAATCGCCCAAAACTCACGACCTGTTAGCGTGCGCTACCATACGAGCGTAGCGTGCGCTAACCGGCACTGACCGATTCGAAATAAAGCGTCGATCGACACCCACGCTAGCGCACACTATCGGGCATCATCGGCGGCGCTAGCCTCTCGACATTAGCGTGCGCTAAGATACGTAGCGTACGCTAATACGCTAGTCCGTAAGGCCGAAAACAGACCTTGCCACTCCCGGGGCTACTGCTAGCGCGCGCTACTTAAACAAACGTAGCGTGCGCTACTAAGGGACCCCTAGCGTGCGCTATGCAGAAAAATAGCGTGCGCTAGGTATGAAATATGAACGGTTCAAAACACCGGAAGGTGAACGAAACATCCAACGGAACATCTCAACGGGCATCATAACATAGAATGGATCCACGGCAACCCCGAAACGGCGGTTCCGCACAACAATAACGGGGATAAAATCCATAGATAATAGAAAAGATACACTGAAAGATACACGAGGGTCACTACGATCGGGAAATACGCCGAAAAAGAAAAATACAAGGGGAAGAAAAATGCGGATATTACACTTACCAACCCCCATCTGTTAAAATATGAGCTTTCATGATTAAAAAAATCACTAATCACTGCTAAGCTCGTCAAAATTTTATATAGTGTGCAGGGCAACAATCATAAAACGAACCAAAATCGCCAAGAATAAA